>JAPVLO010000050.1:5400000-6000000 GCA_027257055.1 Cephalopachus bancanus
GACCTAGAGAAGAGGATTTCAGACAGAGGGTACAAGTACAAACTTTCTGAGGCAAAAACAAGTTCATGTAAAAGCTTCCTCATTCGAAAGCTGAGCTCATCATTGGGTTTGAAGGGTGGAGTAAATGATCAATAACTATTTGTTGTTTGAGCAAAATAGTCATATCCTTAGGCTCACCTTACACCCACAAGCAGATGTGGGTATACCAGAAGTCCCTAGAGCACTGTAGCAGGCTGAATCTGAGGGTTTGAGTTCAAATACCTGCCCCAACCCTTGTCATTATCAGGGGCAATTGAGGGACTAGTGTACTTGGGAAACGAAGCCAACATTTATGCAGTTGAATTCTGTGTTGCCCAACCTATTTAAAAAGTGGCGAGCTCATTGGAAATGTAAAATCCCTGACCCTACCTCGACCTATAGACACAGAACCTGCATTTTAACAGATTCATGTGAACATGATAGGTTGAGATTCATTGCTCTAAAAAACAGTGTATATTCATTATTTTATTTCTTCCTTGGAAAACATACATTAAAATGCATCTATGTCCAAAACATGACTATGTCATCCTCCCCCTTGTCTTCAATTCATACTACCTTCTTTTTAGAGTCTCAGAGAAACACAATGACCACGAAGGATGCAAAGACAAGATTCAGGAGAAAGATTTGGATCTTAAAAGAACAGATCAGTCAGGGGGCCTGGAAGGAAAGAATCTCAGAAATATTTGGTCTTCAATTTTTGTTCAGCCTATCCCAGAAATCAGAGTCAAATGGGGATAAATTCCCCCGAGGAAAACCAAGTTCAACCCGCCCGCACTGCATCATGGCTTGTGTGCTTTAACGGGGAGCAAGGGAGAGTACTTTGAAATAAGCTCTTGCAATGTACCAGAAAGGGGGACAATTACCAGCATCGGGAGCACATGGCTTCAGGCTCTCCAGGCCTTCTGGACCCGGGGTCTGTCTTCCCTGAGGAATCAGATTGTGGACACTCGTGAATCGTGTTATCTTTTTGGGTGGGGGGAAGAAGTCCTGGGATTTGCTTCGACACAGCTGGTGCAGCAAAGGGTCATTTGTCCAGAAAATTAGGGCTGTCTCGCCTACAAAATTCTAAGTGGGAAGAGTATGGGGTCAGTTGAAATGGTTTCAGTGTCCATGAGTCAAATGAAAAGGCACAAAGAAGGGGATGATCCATAATTCAGCAGCCCCGCAAGAGCAGAGCACATACACATGCAGGATGGGTTCCATGGCCTAGCATCTTCAGGAAAATGATTATGATTATTTTGCACAGGAAGGAAAAATGTTTCCAAGAATCAATAAAGGACACTGTTCAGAAACGTCCATAAGCTGGTGTAAGAGACAGGACAGGAAGGGCCTGAGCATCTATTTAACAGATCGCTTAAAGGTACTGAAAGTGCAATCAATTACTTGGGCAATTTTCTAACTTTAGAGCATCATCCTAAAGGTAGTTTTTTCGTTCCCCACCCCCCAAATTCCTCCTCTCGGGTCAGTCAATTCTGCCCACCCTCCAGCAGCCAATTGGGAGAGTACAGAGAACCATGCACTCAGTGGCTCATAGGAGTTCAGAGGGTGCCCCCTTGACTACCTCTTCCCCATCACTGGGTTGGGATGGGAACGAATCAGGAAGGAAAACACAAACCCCACCCCCAAAGTCACATGCTAGGCAGCACAAATTCACAGATAAATGCAAGTGAGGGTCCTCTAGAGCAGGGATCAGCAACTTTTTTGGTAAAAAGGCAGACAGTAAATATTTCAGATGTTGCAAATCATAAAGTTTCTGTTGCAACTAGTCAATTCTGTCATTGTAGTGTGAAAGCAGCCATAGGACATATAAGTGAATGCATGTGAATCATTTCAATAAAACTTTATTGACAAAACAAGCAGTGGGCCAGATTTGGTTCACAGGCTAGAGTTTACTAATCCCTGATCTAGAACAATTTTGTCCTATTTTCTCATTTTACAGATGGGAAAAACCAAGACTCAAGCAGGAAATGACTTACCCGAGGTCACACACCTTGGTCAAGACAGAACTCTGGTGGAAAGCCTAAAATGTTGACTCCGTCTTCTAATGCCCTCTCCACAGCACCACATGACCCATCTTCCCCCTATTTTCTGACCTTCCTTCCCTCTATTAATTGCCTAACACCGGGGATACCATATATAAGCCAACACAGTGCCTGCATGTACTAGTACTTAATACTAGTACTATAGTAGGAAATTATTTCAAAAGTAAGCTTACTTAAAGAACCTGCATTAGGCTTGTGTTGGTTTGTAAATACTAGTATTCTAAAAACCACTGCAATTGCATTGTTAGAATAGTGCTATTCTGAGGCATACACTACCCTGGATAATATATTTTCTCTTTTTGTATGTAGTTATTTGTGAATTAATTATACACCTAATCATGTTAAGTGAAGGGAAATTTTTTTTACTGTAAATAAGAGGTGGAAGGAGAAATTGCTCATGATCCCATTATTCAAAGATATCTACTCATACATTAGCAATCTGGTGTGTTTTATTCTATTTTTTATATATCCTTACATAGGCATGGATATATATGACAGTATGTGTGTGTGAGTACAGTTGTGAGTATGGTTTGTATTGGGGAACTCTTAGCAAAAATGGAGTTGTTCTCTCTATACCTCTCTGCAAAGGTACTACACCACTTCTGTTGTAAAATGCCAATTCATTCTCGTCAACCCACTTGTAGTAAATTTTTGGAGCATAGCCTGCTCATGGGTTGGCATTTACCTAGATTTCTCTCAAGAGCCTGTGGGGCTTAAGATGAAGTGGTGTTGGTGGTGGTTGTGATGAGGTAGGAAAAATCAGAGGAATATTCCTCACATTGAAACAGGTGAAGGTAGCAGTGTAATCCCTGGGTGTTTAATTTTTAACAGGTTTGCTTCAAGGTCTCACATTTTAGGATGCCTTTGTTGGTCCAGAAATAAGCTTGCCACCATTAGCAGACAGCAACTGTCACAAAGGTCCAGATGATGAGCATTTGATTATAAATAATCCATCGTAGGGAAATAGCTGGCATGAGCCCCCAGGGAGTGGACTGGGATTTTTTTTTTTACATTCTCCATCTTGGATTTATGCATCTTACTCATGTTTAAGCAAGAAAAACATAAGACCCTCCTTAGCCTGGGAGGCTTGGGGTTGTGACAACTAAAACCCCGTGAGCCCAGTAGTTTCCTCCCCTTTGAATGGTGGCTCATGTTGTGTGAATCACCCATGTCTTGATCCAATTCACAAAGGACCACTTTCTGAGGTTGGCAGGGGGAGGGTTCTATGATTCCATCTATCCGTTTTTAAGCCCAGACTCTACATGGGTATCCACTGGGATTTTCTCAGTTGTAGGCAACAGATGTCAACTCTGGATGGCATAAGCAAAGGAGGACGTTCTTGGAGGATGAATGGGTAGCTCACAAGTCCTGAAGAATGGGCTGAAAGAAGATAGGAAGCAGGGCACCGTGCCAGGGAGCAGGGACTCACCGTGACACACTCCAGGGCGTTGTGGTCTGGACGAATCAGCTCCGGCCATCTGCACTTCCTTCATCACTCTGCTCAAGACTTCAGGTTTCTGAAGTATCCAGCTGGTTTCTTCCTGGATCTCACTCTCACCCCTTGATAAGAAAAGGTACAGCGCTTTGATTGACATTCTCGCCCAGGTGAGAAGGGTGGGTGCCCTGAAACAAAACTGGATTGATGTCACTGGAAGAAGGAGGAATGGATGTTGGGTAGGCAGAAATCACATATGCCACTGGAGGAATATGCTAAGGTCATAGGCTAAATTAGACATATGTCCTTCCATAGCCTGGTCTTCCGTTCTTCCTAAGGTATGTCCTGACTGGTACGGGGAGGGTGGCTGCATTCTTCAACTTTCCTCACAGCTAGATGTGATCGTGTAATTAAGCTCTGAATTCCCATCAAAGAAAAGCAGCTTTGCTTTTACTGTGGACTGGAATAAAGCTACGATGGTTTCCGCCAGAGTAGCTGTCTTAGGCCACAAGGTAACTTTGGAAGTGGAGGTCATACATGGCAAAGCAGCAAACTTGATCTTGACTACTCACTTCTGGGCTTTTGAGAGAAAGAGAGAGAGAGACAGAGATAGAGAGAGAGAGAGGGAGGAAGGGAGGAATATCTAACTTGTTTATACAAGCAAAATTTAGAGTTTCTGTTACAATCAAATCCTAAATAATACAGAGCCCAAATACAGCAACCACCATTAAAGAGGTTCAAAGGAAAAACAGTGGGATATCCAGGAAGCCAAAATTCAGAGCTGCAAGGAGATGAAGAATCAAGGAAGGCTTCATGGAGTAGGCACTTGTGGAATGAGAAAGGCACAGGAGTGAGAAATGGGTCCATCCAGCCAGTGAAAATAACCAGAGGGGAGGCAAGAAGTGGGCATTTCATTGAATGGATGAGATGGAAGTAGGTTTTTCATACACAGGAAGCTGATAAAGATAACACCAAAAAGCAGGTTAGGTTGCATCTGAGTCTAGAAAGTTCTGAACTCGAAGAAAAATAGTTAAATCTTTCTCACCAGGTGCAGTGGCTCACGCCTGAAATCACTCCTTTGGGAGTCAAGGCAGGAGGATTGAGCCCAGAAGTTTGAGACCAGCCTGGACAACATAATGAGACTTCATCTCTACAAAAAAATCAAAGTTAGCCAGGTGTGATGACATGCATTCGTAGCCCCAGCTACTCAGAAGGTTGAGGCAGAAGGATAACCTGAACCCAGGAGGTTGAAGCCACGGTGAGCCATGATCATGCCACCGTCCTCCAGCCTGGATGACAGATTGAGACCCCGACTCTAAATAAATAAATACATATATAAATACGTGAATTTTTTAAAAATATCTCCTCTAACCTAGGGTTCAGCAAACTTTGTAAAGTCTCAGATAGTAAATATGTTAGGTTTTATGAGCCACATAAAGTCTCTGTGCAACTACTTAACTGTTATCGACAAAATTGATAGACAATATGCAAATGAATTTTTTTTAAAAACCAGGCATCCGGACCAGAGATCTTAGCTTGCTGACCCTGCTACAAGTTTAGAGTCCTTAAAGTGTATTCCATTGACCACTTATCCCTAGATATGTTTCTGTTTGCAAACAAGATTGGGATATGCCGCATTCTTTACACATCTAAAAATTCACAATGCACAACTCATATAGCAACTCATGTAGATTCTGATAAGTCCTGCAGCAAGGAATCTTGCTGGACCCTATTTAATCCTTGCACTTCCCGAATTTATTTTGTAAGACATTGTTAGTTCCAAAGAAGAGACTTTGGAAACCCTGTGTAAATGAAAGGGAGCCAGCTAACAGGCCCCACTAACCCCAGGGTGAACATTCTCACACACACTACCCACATGCTCACACATTCTGAGAGCTGTCACTAGCTCTCTGTGCAATGATTGAAGTCACATCATCAGTTGAGTCAGTTTTCCAAAATGCAAATTTTGATTTATCGTGTCGTTCTTAATTTTGAAATGATGCACTTTCTTCTTTGATGTTGAACTTTTTATCTTTTATGAAATGAAGGTTTTTAAAGGAATTCGACTAGCACTTTTAAATTTACTTATTAGGCAGTAAGTGAATAACTAATTTACTTATTAGACAAAAACCTGGCAACTCTATGACAAGCCCAGATAATATTTTTTGCATTGATTTTTAATTGTGAACATAGGACAGAAAAGAGCACAAAATGTAGCTGTACAACTGAATGGTCATGAAATGAACACCTGTGTAACCAAAATTCAGATCAAAAAATAAAATGTTGGCCAGGTGCGGTGGCTCACACCTGTAATTCCAGCACTTTGGGAGGCCAAAGCAGGAGACTCACTTGAGCCCAGGAGTTCAAGACCAGCCTAGGCAACATCACAAGACTCTGTCTCTACAAATAAATATTTAAAAAAATTAGCCAGACATGGTGGTGTGCACCTGCTGTCCCAGCTACTCAGGAGGTTGAGGCAGAAGGATCACTTGAGTTCAGGAGGTCAAGGATGTGATAGTGCTACTATTGGACAGAGTGAGACCCCAACTCAAAAAAATAAAATATTGCCAGCACTGCAGAAGCCCCTCTGGTAGCCTCTCTCCTCACCATCACCTATCCCCTCTCCAAAAGAAAACACCACCCTGATTACTAGCACCATCATTCCGCTTTTAGTTTCCTAAATGGAATGACAAGTGATACATTATTTCATAGCTGGATGTTTTCGCCCAGCATATTTCTGACATTCATCCATGTTGTCGTCTTTCACACAGATGCATTCATTTTTGATGATACACAGTATGGCATTGCATGGAAGGCATTCTTGTTGCCAGGTTGGAACTATTAACGAATGGTTCTTCTGGGAACATTTTTTGTCACTTGTACACACATTTCTGCTGGATACATATATGTGCACACGTGCTCTCCCGGGTATGGGCTTGCTAGGTCATAAGTACGAATATCAGTTTGGGTTAGTTTAACCATATGTCCCAGGAGAGTTCCAATCAATGCCTGCTGAACCAGTTAACAGTCCCTGTCCCCCTTCACGCATGAAAGTGATCCAGTTTGGATACTAAATTATAAGACCCCCTGTCTTAAGTGACTCGTGCCAAACTGCTTTCCAAAGAGTTCATGCCAGTTAGGCTCTCGTCAAAAGTGAAGAGAGTTCAAGTCACTCCACATCCTGGCCAACACTTAGTGTGGACCATCTTTTTAGCTCTAGATGCTCTGGTGGGTGTCTGTAGTATGAAACTGTTCATCTTTTTTCATCTGAGCCACTCTGGTGGGTGTGGGAAGTATCTTCTTGTGGCTTTAAAGGGCATTTCTCTGATTCCTAATAAGAGGGAGCAATTCTTCATTTATTTATTGACCGGTTTTCTCCTTTGGAAAGTTCTCATTTGGGTCTCTTGCATTTTCTTACTGAGTTGTCTCTTTTCTTTCTCTCTTTCTCTCTCTCTCTCTCTCTCTCTCTCTCTCTCTCTCTCTCTCTCTCTCTCTCTCTCTCTCTCTCTCCTGACTTGGGAAGTTCTTTATACATTCTTCATAGAGCCCTTTGTCAGTCATACACATTGCAGATATTTTCTCCAGCTCCGTGAATTGACATTTTATTCTCTTAATGTTTTTTGGTTTTGATTTTGTTGGTTTTTTTAGAGAGACAAAGCCTCACTCTGTTGCCCAGGGTGGAGGGCAGTGGTACAATCATAGCTCACTGCAGCCTCAAACTCCTGGGCTCAAGGAATCCTCCTGCCTCAGCCTCTGGAGTAGCTGGGTCACCACCACACATGCCATCACACCTGGCTCTTGGCTCCTTAATGTATTTTTTAAAGTTATGACCGGTTTGTGAAATTCAAATGCCTGGGACTCTTTTACTGATCTAAAAACAAGGTAGGGATGGTGTCCTCTTCATCTTGCTTCCTTAGACTAGCACTTAAAGAACTTTCTGCAAATTATGTGACTAGTAAGCCCACAGCCACATCTCCAAGAGACTAAAAACTGAGTCTTATTTTATTTTATTTCATTTCATTTCACTGTATTTTACTTTATTCTAAAAGAGCCATATTTGGCTAGTGGCTACCATATTGGACAGCACAGTTACAAAGCCCAGCATACTGTAAAGAATGAATAAGTGTGTCTAAGTAAAGAAATGGCTTGAAGAAAATGGCCTTTTCAGAAAATGAATCAAGCTGAAGAATTCAGCAGAAGCTCCTGGGTGTGACCAGAGTAGGTTCTAAACCGTTCAGCCTTCATTCTTCCCATTTCCTTCCAGACTTTGTGCCTACGCAGCAGCAGGGCAACGATTTCAAAATTCACATCCAGTCATATGTGTGCCTTAGCTAAATCCCTGCTCTGGTTTTAAACTTCTCTCTTTTTTTTTTTTTTTTGAGGTGGCGTCTCACTCCTTTGCCCAGGCTGGGGTGCAGTGACACCCTCACGGGTGTCGACCTGCTGAGCTCCAGTGATCCTTCTTCTGCCTCAGCCTTCCAAGTAGCTGGAACTACAGGCTTGCACTCCACGCCCAGCTAAATTTGGGGGTTTTTTTAATTGTAGAGATGAGGTCTCGCCAAGTTGCCTGGGCTGGTCTCAAACCCGCGGTCTGTGATCCCAGCACTTTGGGAGGCCAAAGCGAGTGAATTACACCATCTTTTAAATGCCACCTTTTGTACAAGAGACGCTAGGATCTGGCTCCAGCTGCCTCTTATCCCCCCTGTTATCTCCCCTCGCTCCCTGGTCCCTCCTCCCCAAATGTGTCAAACTCTTTGCTCCCTTGGGGCCTTTGCACATGCTGGCTCCTTTTCCTCAATTTCTCTTCCTCTACCCTCCTTCTTCTCCCCATGCCCCCTTCACCTGGCTGACACCTTCCCCTCTGTATTAGTTTGCTAAGGCTGCCAGAACAAAGTACCATGAACCAAGTGGCTAAAACACAGTTGGGGAGCTGTCTCACAGTTCTGGGGGCTGGAAGTCCAAGACCAAGGTATCGGCAGGGCTGTGCTCCTACGGAAGGTGCTAGGCTGGGATCCGTTTCAGGGCTCTCCCCTGGCTTCTGGTGGCTTACCGGAAATCTTTGGCATTCCTCAGTTTGTCGGATTCCTGTTCCCATGTTCCTCTCCCTGTGTTTGTGTGTCTCCTAATTTCCCCTTTTATAAGGACACTGGTCGTATTGGACTGGGGACTTACCCTTCTCCAGTATGACCTCATCTTAACTAATTATCTCTGCAATGACCCTATTTCCAAATAAAGTCACATTCTGGGGCTTGGGGTTAGCACTTCAACATATGAACTATGAAAGAGGGAGGAACACAATTCAACGCATAACACTATCCTTCAAGTCCAAGGTAAAATGTCACTTACACAAGACAGTTTTCCTTAACTTCACAGACCAGGTCATTCTCCCTGGGGAGCACTTCTTAGAGCTCAGATCAACTATTTGTTTATGTTTGACTTCCACCACCAGATTGGGTTTCATAGGGGCAAGGGCGGTACTCTCTCCTCTTTCCAGTATCTCCAGAGACAGAGCAGGCTCTCTGTCCATATTTGCTCAGTGAATGAACCCAGTCACACTCTCGCCACAAGGTGTGAAGTTTGCCAGCTCCGTGTCAGAGGCTGACAAACTAGGCTCAAATCCCAGCTCCGTGATTTATTAGGTGAATGATCCAGGCACGTCACTCGCTTTCTCTGTGACTCAGTTTCCCCCTCTGTAAAACAGGGGTGATAATGGTACTTCCTTTGCCGGGTGTCAAGTGAGGTAGCACACAAGGCAAGTCTGCATATTGGCACCTGGCACACAGCAAAACCCAGTGAGGTTAGCTCTTCGGGCAGGGAATGCCAAAATCAGCGCTTTCAGTGACTTTGCTCACTCTCAAGATAATTCTCTCGTTTCACAAGGTCGCTGTCGTCAGTCTCCTTCCAGGCCTGCATTTTGGATCCTGGTGGGTTTGGCCAAGCTTCTCGCTGGAATGCAATTTCATGCGGTTTGGGACGAGATGATGTTCCTTGAAACTTCCGCCCCACCACTCTCTTGAGATTTCTCAGAGATAGAAAAGTAGATCTGGCTCCGTTCAGAACCTGTTTGAACATTCGTTGCACATACTTCAAAACCCAAGCCCCTTGGACTTCCCACCCATTTACTCTTGGCAAAAAGCAGCTTCCTGCTTCTGCGAAGTTAAGCTTTCAAGCTTAGGGGAAAAGGCTTTTTGGACAACAAACAGCCTTATAAAAACAATATTTTGATGAGTTAAGTGTAAATGAATCAGAAACACATGGATTAAGCTTCTCTTGATGTACACATGGGTTTAATAATTATTGGGGGCGGGGGAGAAGGGAAGTGGGGCTGGAAAAGCCGTGTCTTGGGTTTTATCAAAATCTAAAATGGTTGAGAAGTAATTCAAGACATTCCACACACCCCCAAATGTAGCCAGATTTTCCGATTCCACTTCCAAGGAGCCACACAGGATCTTTCTAGTAACGACTGAGTGTTCCAGAGTGCCAGGTTTTCATGGCTTCTGATTGGCTGGGCATGCAGTTATGATTTATGAGGCCATTCAAAGATTTATATATTGCCATTATAACAAATTCCTTCCAAACGGAACGGCACCCAAATGCAGCTTTAAAAATATCTTTCCTGTTAGAAACCTCTTTTCTATTCACAAAACTCTCCTTCTTTTTCTTTTCCCCAGTCCCTCCTTAAACCACAGATTCCCCCACGAGGTCTCAGACCAATGAAGAGGGAGGGCATTAATTTCACCATGACTGAAACGTGTTTCACTTTGGATTGAGTTTTAAATGACTTGGGACTATATAAGCAGAGGGTCATAAGAAGGTTATATAGCGAAAGGGCTTATAAGTTAGGTGAAGGGTGGAAGGGGTGGAATTTTATAAATGCTTATTGCTTTCATAAAAAGAAAAGCTAAGTTGTGTTCGTGCTGTACACAGTCAAACACTCAATACATCAGGGCACGCTGTTTCCTAGAGGAAATGTCCCATACTGGTTGGGCGGGCTTCTGTCTTCCTCCATTTCAATGACATCATCAGCACTGGGTGTCTGGTTAGGGTAAGTAACTTCTTCCACATGTCACCATCCGTGTGTCCTTCCCCCAAATAAATTTTGAGTCACTCCAAGCTCTGGGATTTTCTAAATCACTTGGTTTAGCAGGCAGCAGAGAAGTATGGTAAGAGGTGGTGGGGAGAAGGACTTCCTGCTTTTCTAATTCATTGTCCCATGGATCTTTCTTCCAGTGATGTACTCACAAGCCTCCACCGTGGGGTATGGAGGTTATCAAGAAGCAAAATAACAGTTAAATATAAGTTCATGGGCAAGTACTTGATTACAAAATTGGAACAGTAGAGTTGACTGTATTAGCAAACACACAAGGAGTGGTGATCCAACATATGGGAGCCATTGCCCTCATGACCCAAGCCATCTGTACTAGTCAGCTATGCCACAATAATGCCGCATAACAAACTATCCCAAAATCATTATAAGGAGAATCATGTATTCTTGTTTTCACATATCTAAGGGTTGACTGTAGTCAGCTGAGCTAGGATAAACTTCAGGCTCCAGATTCTGATGCTGAGCTTTAGGCTATAAATCAGGTTTAGATCAATTTCAAGTGTCTTTCATCTACTCAGTACCAGTAGTCACTCATGTCATGTGGCTTGCCCCATATGTCACATTCTGGAGCCCAGGCCTACAGTTTCTTCTTGGATACCAACACTGCTATATACTATACAGCTTCTTGCTCTTTACAATTCATGGTTTAAATACTGAAATGTCTAATTAATAAATGTGTTATTGTGTCTATCACTGGACCACATTGTCATAGGTCCAAGACTGTACAATTTTTATAAGAATGGCAGAAACTTATACCAACTCTTCATATGGTGAGTCACCAGAGTGCCCGAGCTCAAGGCCAACCACATGAGCACATTCCAAGACTCTGCCCATTTCACACCAACTAGCATTCCATTGACCAAAACAAGTCACATGACCGATGTTAGAGTCAATGAGCAGGGAACCACCCCTCCCACACACACACACACACACCAGGAGACTAGGACAGGTTTATGAATGTATAATACAACTTCAAAGGAATAAAGAATTGGGACTAATAACTCAATCAAATCACCCCAGATGTTTCTTGATTCCTTCTTCTCCATTCATATCCCATATCAAGTCACTAATTTCTACCAATTCTGCTAACTCTAACTCTGTAATGTCTAATCCATCAATTTCTCATCATCTGCCATGCAAACCCTCTAGTCTAAGCTCCCATCATCTCTCATCGGAGCCACACCCATAGCATCCTCTCTGATGGTGCCACTTCAAGCCATTTCCCACGTTGTGACTGATGTGGCCTTCCCGCAAAGCATATCTGATTGTGTCTCTGTTCGGCCTTTTGGTGGCTTCCCTTCCTACCTGGGATAAAGTCCAAAGAGTTTAATGTGATCCACAAGGTCTTATATGAAACAGTCAGAGTCTGCCGCTTCATTCTTGTTTCCAGCTTGTTTTCCCTTACTCTCTGCCTCAGCCACACTGTATCCCTTCCACGTCTCCAACATGCATGTTCTCATATATCCTAATGACCTCATCTCTTGATGATATGGAGGACTCCTTCCAACCTGCTAGTCTCCTGGATAATTCCTTCCCATCCTTCAGGTCTCTGCTCAAGAAAAGGGTTTACAAGGAAGCCTCCCTTGATGCTACCAAACAAAGTAGACACTGAATGGGTTTTAAACATGTCTGAGAATGTCCAGGTTGGAATCTGTTTCTTCTATCCTTAACCTTAAACCTAAGAGGGACTTTGTGACTGTATCCACAAATAGAATACAGCAGAAGTGACACTGCATTCCTGCTGAACCTGGGTTAGGAAGCCATGCTGTTTCCTCTGAGGATACTGACCCTTAAAACCTAGTCTCTCTACTGTGAGGAAGCCCAGGCCATATGGAGAGGCTCATGTGGAAGGGAACTGAGCCTCCTTGCCAGCCATATGAATAGGACACTTCAGAAGTTGATCCTCCAGCCCTTTGTCAACCCAACCAATGCCACATGGAGCAAAGGCAAGCCTTCCCTGCTGAGCCCAGTCCAAGCTGCAGATCTGTGAGCAATATTGTTGTGATTGTTGTTTGAAGAATGCTGTTGTCTGAAGTCTCAAAGTTTGGGGACAATGTCCTACTTACTGCTATAGCAATCTGCACCTAGCACACAGTAGATGTTTGATATTTATAGTTTGACAAATAGCAGGGGTCCTTGTTTGGGTATGAAAAGACAGCCTGGGAATGCGAACTTATAAGCAAAAACTCACATGTCTCTTGCCACTCTGTCCCTCATTCCAGTCACAAATGATGCCTCCGAACCTAGATGCGTTTTAAGTAAAATATCTAAAGATTTCCAACAGGAAATGGTACACTCAAATTAGAATAATGTGGCTGCTGTAACAAATGACCACAAACTGAGTGGCTTAAAACCACAGAAATTTATTCTCTCACAGTCCTGGAGCCCAGAAGTCCAAAATCAAGGTGTTGACAGGATCACGCTCTCCCTCTGAAGGCTCTAGGGAAAAATTCTTTCTTGCCTCTTCCAGTTTCCAGAGGCTCCAGGCGTTTCTTGACAGTGACTGCATCACTCCCATCTCTGTCTGTCTTCCCAAAACCTTCTCCCCCTTCTCCTTGTGTTTCTCTTCTATATCTCTTACAAGAACACTTATAGGATTTAGGTCTCACCCAAGTGCTCAAAGATGATCTTATCTCAAGATCTTTAACTTAATTACATCTGCAAAGATCCTGCTTTGAAATAAGTTCATACTCATAGGTTTTGTGGGATAGGATGTAGACATATATTTCTGAGACCATCATTCAACCTACAACATAACATTAATTGAAGGGCTATTTTTAAATCTGTGGGAAGGATTGAGGGAGCCATAGTGAAGTTTGTAGGCACCGTAGAGCTGTTACCATCTCTAGGGCAGAGAGAAGGAGAATTGGGGGTGGTACCGGAACCCAGAGGAAGATAGTTGTGTAGCAAAGGCTTCCTGGAGAGAAGTAGTGACTTTGAGTCCAAGGACATAACCAGACCAAGACAACCCAGGAGGGAGAGGACAGAGGAGTAAATAGAGCAATCTCACTTCCTCCCATCTCCCCCTGGAGACACCCTTGGTCAAGTCCAACCAGAAACCAGGAGGCAGGGGAGCTCTTGGTACCACCCACATGGATCAGCTTCCTAGGCAGAGGGCAGGGGAAGAAGGAGAATGGAGCTGGAGGGACAAGCAGAAAGAATTCAGCACAAACCGTGTGCTAAGAAGAGAAAGGACGTGAAGACTCTGGATGTGCTTGTAGGTTTAAGACAGAAACGTCCAGCCGCAATGGAGTGGGTACCTCAGAAAGAGTCAAGAGACCTGGATCCTCGACCCTGTTGCGCTACATACTCAAACTGAAGACCTCAAGTAAGTCGCTTTTCTTCTCTAAGCCTTTCTTTCCTCTTCTGCAAAAGAGGATCGTCTGATGTCCTTACCTCAGATAGGCCCCTGAAGTGCAATTGAGCAAACTGGTGACGTTCGTACGTGCCAAAACATGGATATTTTTTCTATGCTGTTCGCCAACCCCAAGAAGAAAGCATAATGCCTATCAGATGAAATTGAAACCCAGTCAGTGGGTTTCTGCAGGGGTGAATTCACAGTCTCTTCCACTAAAAATGGGGTGAACTGTACAGACTAAAATCTCTTCCAGATTGTAATCATTTGATTCAGCTTATAAACATGTGGTGCATTCAGAGTTGGTCATTTCATGAATTAAGTGTGCCCTGATGGTGACAGTGGGAGTGCTAGTGGCAGTGAGAATCACACCATCCACTAATAAGGACACAAATCCACCTCAAACTGGATCAACCAAAAAGGGGTATTCATTGGTTCACATAACAAAAAATTCCATATCAGACCAGGCAAGTTAAAGCAAGGACCTCTCAGGTCAAACAAATTTCTCTTAATCTCTCCATTCTGTCTTGGAAAGTGAACGTTGGTTTGAGACCTTTGATGCTCAAGAAACTTACTTTCCATTAGCAACACAATTGTCTACCTATCCTGAGGAAGAAAGAGGGTCTCTTTTGGTAGCTCCCTCAGAGGGGAAAGGAGGACTTTGTCAGAAACCAAAACAAATGGTTTCTTGTATTTCTCAGGCTCTGATTGGTTCAGTACTCAACCCTGAGCCAACACCTGTGATCTGGGCAAGGTGGTGGGGTGGGGATGAGGATATGTGTTCACTGCCTTGTACTGGTTGGACTTTGGAGCTGGGTACTAGGGAAGTTCCACTCAAACCACGTGGCTAAGAGATAAATGCTAGGTAATGCTGGTGGAAAAAGAGTGGATTCAAGCTGGCAAATCCACTACAAACCACTGTTATGTACCAAACTCTGCTAAGCACTGGATTTTGTGACAGGGACAAGAATAGTTCCTGAACTCCAAGAGGTCAGATTATGCAGGTAAATAAACAAGATAAGGCATATCCTATTCACCTTCGTATCCCTCCTACCTAGCCCTTATTACGTGCTAAACAGCTATTTGCATAAAGAAAGATAGTTCAAATTCCCCCTTGGCTGATTCAGGCAGTAGGAGAGCATTCTTGACTCAGCTGTCATTTGTAATACACTATCGTCACCAGACACTATGAAGCATCCATGTAGTATAAACACAAAGCAAGCTCCAGAGACTTCGCCCCTGATGTCTGGGATCTGCATTAAACTAATGACATCAGCTCTCAGCAAACAGGAAAGAACAAACAAGCAGAGAAAGAAGTCACGTGGCACACGGTGAGATGGGAACGGGTGGCACAGGCTCATGATGGATCAGAGCACAGGGACATTGAGTACCGGGAACTCGGGCCAGTTGCCCTATTTGGGTGGGAGGAAGCACATGAATCACCACCTCACTCTCATTCTAGGGAGAAACAAAATGACAGTGACTTGGGTAAGAGATATGTAAGGCAGAGAGACTGTACTAGCAGTCATCACGTTTTTTCAAGTGTTGTCCACACACGAGACACCGTGTGGGCACTGTATCTCCAGTAGGTCATCAAATTCTTACAATAAGGCTGATGTCAATATTCTGTTTATACAGATGGAAAACCGAGGCTCAGGAGAGTTAAGTCACGTGCCTAAGAGTGCACAGCCAGGAATAGGGAAGACTGGGTTTTCACCTCAGCCCTGACTCCTGAGCTGGATTTTCAGCCATAGCATTTTACTACCTCAGAGAAGCTAGAAAGAGTACAAGGCAAGTACTCAAGGCAAGTGACCCCCTTTTCCAAAAGGGAAAGAGTTTGGTTCCAGTATGCATGAGAGTTTGAGACGTCACTGCCATCAGGATATAGAACTGCCCATCGCCACGAAGAAATTCCCTTGTATCACTGTTTATAAGTCATACACCTCCTCTATAGTTAATTTTGATTTTGATGATGAACCCAGTCAAGAAAGCAAGACTAGCGTAAATCTCCCTTTCATTCTATTTGTTTGTTTGTTTGTTTGTTTGTTTTGAGTTGGTGCCTCTTTTGTCCAGACTGAAGTGCAGTGGCATGATCACAACAATCACGGCTCATGATAGCCTTGACCTCTTGGGCTCAGGCGATCCTTCCACCTCAGTCTCCTGAGTAGCTGGGACTATAAACATGCACCACCGTGGCTGGCTGACTTTTTGATTTTTTGTAGAGACGAGATTTCGCTATGTTGCCCAGACTGGTCTCAAACTTCTGTGCTCAAGCAATCCACCCACCTTAGCCTCCCAAAGTGCTGGAATTATAGGCATAAGCCCCCACGCCTGGGCTCCCTTTCATTTTTTGATCTGCTGATTTTGTTTTGCAATTCCTGCAGGTGGCTGGCTTGTATATGGCACATCCTCATGAGGGATTATCTCGATGTGTCCCTTCTCCTCTGCCCTCTTTCCCTAAAATGCCATCATAAAGACTTACATCAGGGACAGGAAGTCGAAAATATGGCAGTAGCTGGAAGTGTGAAGGAGATCAGGGTGCAGAGGCAGAGACAGTCAGTACACACCTGGGTGGCGATGGGGCTGGAAAGGGTGGATCTCAATGCCAAGCCAACTTTTTTCTCTTGCTGTAAAATTACAAAGCTATGTTTGACACAGACTCAACTTCACACACAGAGAAACCAGAGTCAAGAGCCAGGGCCCCAGACTCCCAGTTGGTTACAGAAAGCTCCTATTATAAATCCCCTGCAGGACCAATCCTGGTGCCGTGTATCAGTTACATGCATGGGCTTGGGCATTAGTCCTGCCTAGCATTAACTCTCTGCTTCTACATGTGGCAGAGATGTTGGAGGAGTTGAATAGGAACCCTCTAAAACCATCTGTCTACCTGGAGCCTCAGAATGTGATCTTATTGGGAATAATAGTCTTTGCAGAGATGATGAAGGTAGCAGTATCTAGACGAGATCATCCTCGATTAGGGTGGGCCATGTATGCAGGGACAGGGGTCCTGAGAAGAGACAGAAAGAAGAAGATACACAGGGAAGAAACCCACGTGAAGGCAGAGGCAGAGACCAGTGATGCTGCCAGAAGCCAAGGAACTCTAGGAGCCACCGGAAGCTGGGAGAGACCAGGAAAGATTCTTCCTAGAGCAGCCCTGCCAAGACCTTAATTTTATACATTTGCTCTCCAGACTGTGGGAGAATACATCTGTTATTTGAAGTCACTGAGTTTAGAAACTAATACAGGTGAGATGCCAGACAAGCCATTTCATTTTACCTCTCTAAGCGTCCATGTTCTCACCTCTGAAATGGGCATAATAATAACATCTACCTTTTTTAAAATGGCAAGAAATTTCAGCGAGAGCATGCACTGAGAACAGGGCTCTGTAAACAGTTGCTGCTGTCATTATAATTCTTACAAGCCCATCAACTACAGAGGGACGCCCATGAACAGACGATCCCACGCCTTGAGACAAATGTCTAGCGTGAGGAGAGAGAACAAGAGGGTACAGCTCGTCAGTCCTGTGGATTCTAGCTCAGGACTGAAGGATGGTAGCTAGGAAGGGCAGGATAAAAGCAGAGCAGATGTCAGATGTCAGGAATCCTGGAGACTGTCAAAAGAAATGCAGAGAGAGAGAGAGAAAGAGAGAGAGAGAGAAAGATCATGTTCCTTCCAATCCTTCAAATGCTCCTGAGAAGACCTGAGGCACAGCTGTGCATGTCTCCAAGCCTCAATGTGTTTTTCTATAAAATGGGGTTAACAACAGAACCTCCCTTGCAAGACTGCTCTGAGGATGAAATAAAATTCTGTGTGAAGGCCGGGTGCAATGACTCAAACCTGTCAACCCAGCACTTTGGGAGGCCAAGGTGAGAGGATTGCCTGAGTCCAGAGGTTCGAGACCAGCCTGGACAACTTGGTGAGACTTTGTCTCTACAATAAACCAAAAAATTAGCCAGGCGTGGTGGTGTGCACCTATAGTTCCAGTTACTTGGAAACCTGAGGCGGGAGCACAGCCTAAGCCACTACACTCCAGCCTGGGCGCCAGAGTGAGACTCCGACTCAAAAAAAAAAAAAAAACCAGAAAGAAACAAAGAAATTCTGTGTGAAAAGTATTTAGCACAGTGTCTGGTGCTTATGCACTCATTCCATTAATGACTGTAGTACTCTTCTGTGTACCAGGGACCCTGCTAGGCATATTAGAAGCACTTGGTAAATGGTGCCCATTGTCCTTATTTTTCTTCTTATTATTGAAAGAGCTGGGAATATCTCTGCTCGCCATGGGCTTCCCTGACCATGGAAGCAAGATAAAAATGGACCACACTATCTCCTCTTCCTCAATCCCAATCAGCTCCCAGAGATTCTCTTTGGTATATCTCCTATTTGTTGCCTATCACCCAAATATTTTTCAGGACCACAAGAATGCTGTGACCAACCTCCTCTCCCCCAGAACCATGGGAATCTGCCCGAGGATATGGCCCCACTTCCCAGAAACACAGCAGCGATTATGGCAGCATGCATCTCATGGACTGACTTCATGCCAGTCACGCTATTCAGCTAAGTAACAGGACGCAAGGGTTTCACAAGCTCCAGTGTCCTCCTCAGACCCCAATAAGAAAAATCACTTCATTTGTTCATTCATTTATTCATTCTTTCAATAAATACTTACTGAGCATCTCTGTATACCAGGAACTGTCCTAGGTTCTGGGAATCCAAAGAGGAGAATAAACAGATAATATTTTTTCCCTCATGGACTGAATAGCTCAGTTTATTGTATAGATAAATATATTATTTCAAATTATAAGCAAGTACCCTGAAGGAAAGTTGTCCACCATGATGAGAGTGTTTGCAGAGGGCCCTACCCATAGAATTCAGGAGACAGGGCTGGTTAGGGAAGACTTCCTTGGGCTAAAGGCAGGAAAACAATGAGTAGTCGTTCAAAAGGTCAGGATGGGCATGGAGAAGCATGCTAGACAGTGGGAACAGCTTGTGCAAAGGCCCTGTGGTTAGAGAGCGTATTGCTGGAGGACAGCAAGGGAAAAGAGCTTGTGAAGAACAAAGAATGAGATGGGACAAAAGCAGCAAGGGTGAGACTTGCATGATCTTCTGGGCCTTGGAAAAGACTAATCTTTAACCACAGAGCGAGCATCTACCGAGCACATCCTGGGGGCCAGGCTCTGTGCCACGTGCTCTACACCATCAGCCTCTGACCATCTCACAACAGGCTCATGAGATGGGCACGATTCATCTCAGCTCCACTCCACAGGTGAAAACCTAGGCCTGGGAGGGGAGGTGGGTTATTCCCTTGCTCAAGCAGCAACAGAAGGTCTTGAAATGTTTTAGCTTGGGGTTTGTGTTTTTTCATTTGTTTCCTTAAGCAAAAGGAAGAAGAGTTTTGGGAGAATTTGGAGGGTTGGAATAAGGTGGGAAGAGGGATCGGTGTACATAACTTGAACACAGTTCCCAGGACAGACAGATGGAACAGAGGCACACTCTTACCGCATATTCAAGAAGCACTCTACTCTATGTTTCCTTCCAGTTCTCGGGGTAATTATTGTTATCATCCCCATTTTCCTAAAGGGGGAACTCAGGTAGTGAACAGATTAGTGACTTGGTCTGCAGCATTGACCTCATAAGTTCAAGGAGTTAAGCCAGGATATGAACTTCACCTTTTTTAAGCTCCTGAGCTAAGGCTCTTTCTGCTCTCCAGCTGCCACTCCAGGACAATCAACCATCCCTGCCCCAACTGTCTCACTCTGTCCACCATCCCATACTAAATCTCTTCTCGCCGGCTCCCGGGGCTTGCTCAGAAGAAGGCATTTTAGGGAGGAACTGCAATGACCTTTAATATGGCTCCTGCACTCTCGAGTAGCAAAAGATAAAACCTAAATGTTTGCCAGAAATTTCTGTTTTTAAAGTCGCTTGCTAATAGAGCAGATCCGTATTTTCATCCTCATCTGTCTAACTTTTTATGTCTATAATCTTGGTCAAGTTTACTTTTACCTCTCTGAGCCTCAGTTCCCTCTCTTCGTCAATGGGGGGAATTCTTGAACACCTGCCCACCAAGACCATTGTGAGAGTCACATAACAAATCCGTGTGGAGTCCTTGGTGCAGAGAAAGTGCTGTGTGAAGGGAGCCCTTAATCCTGCTTCCCTGATGAATATTCCTATTATTAGCACGCATTCCTCATACCTTGCTGGCAGTGACCCCACACTTCAGAGTGAAAGATGAGCTGTCCACAAGCACTTCCCTCACCAAAAGAAGAGCCAAATGTAGTCACAAGACAAGGCACAGGGCCATCTTGGAAAGACCTGTAACAAACAAGCTTTAGAACAACAGAAAATAAATTATCTGATGAACTGTTTACTAATCAGAGGGGAGAATGTATATGAACTTAAATCTGTGGAAACTGTCTGCTCACACAAGTTGTAAGTTAGCAGGTAGACTTTTCCTGGGATATTTGGTAAGCTCCCTCTCCCAATAATATCCCAAGGGTATCATATCCCCTTTGGACAGATCAGCTCCCCCAGATGTGAAAAAAAAATTTGGTTAACAGTTACCTTTTACTGAGCACTACTATTTCCAGGTGTTTGCATACATTTTTGCATATACACATCGTACTTAATCCCCTGTAGCATTTATTCCTTTCTAAAAAAGTTTTTTTTACAGGTCATAGGTAGATTCAAGTATTTATTCTTATTACCCTCATTTTATAGGTGATAACGCTAAGGTTGGTTAAGCTACTTGTCCAAGTGACAGAGTCAGGTTTTGAACTCGGGGCTATTTGATTCTACACTCTTAGACCACTTTGCTCAACAGCCCAACTAGTTGGTGTCCAGCCCCCTCCAGCTCTAAAGATTGCACAGTTCTCGGGTATAAACCCATCTTTTACACTGCTTCCTGAAACCCCTCTTTGCTCTTCTTCCTGGAAATCCACTTATAAATGTTAACCCTCCATAGGTCAATCTTGACAGCCCCAGGCAGGGTTAGGGGACAACCAGGCCAGAGAAGCGGAGTTTCAGTGGCCATAAATCCTCTGCCTTCGACATGCCCCTTAACTGCTTATCTTTGGAAAACATGACCCAGGATAAGCCCCGGGGATGGCAGGCCAAGTCATAAAGCCGCCAGCCAGGGGACACGGGTGTCCAGGGTTATGTTCCTGACATCTGATTGCACAGTGTCAGCCGCCCAGCCCACTCTCCCTCCCCCTGCAAAATGGCCTGACCCAGAGAAATGTCACAGGAACGTCACCATAGGTCTCTCATCTGTCCCCAAGGCATCCATTCTTGCCAGATTTCCTCCCGGCCATTACCCTGCAGTTGTCTTTCCCCTTCTGATGTGTTTCAGATGTGTGAATATGATATGAAAGCTCCGATTTCAAAGCCCCTGTGGATTGAGTCTTGGGCCTCTTGGGCCTTGGGTTCTGCACAAAGTGGCCTTTCCCATGAATGGATGTCTCCATCAGGCATCCCTGCCATAGCTATCTTCCCAAAGGCCTTCATCTTCCTGGCAGAAAGGGAACAAGAATCCCCTCACCCCAGAGCAAGGCAAGTGAAGGAAAATTGGGGGAAAGATTAAGCTCTTGCTAACCCAGGAGTGCCTAATCAGAAAGCTCAGGTGTCCGCACATTAGGAGGGGGAATGCAGTGGGAGGTGGGAGGTGGGAGGCGGGAGGGGGGTGGTTCTCTGTAAACCTATAATCATCAGAGATTGTTTTCTAGAGTAACATCTAGGGCAGGACTCCTCAACCTCAGATGTGTATCAACACACACAAAGTAGCTGGGACAATAGGCATTGATTCCAAAAACTATTGTTGGAATCAATCCCGGAGATTTGGATTTAACAGACCAGAAGTTGGGCTTGGATGTTGGTAGTTGTCATTGTGTTTGTTCTCTAAGTTCGTTAGTTATATCTACTAGTTTTTTATTGCTGCGTAATAAAGTTCCACATGCTTAGAGATTTCAAAGAACATACACTTATCATCTCATAGTTTCTGTGGGTCAGGGACCCAGGAATGTGTTAGCTGGGTCCTCTGCATCAGAGTTTCACAAGACTGCAGTCAAAATGTCAGCCAGAGCAGGGGTCTCATCTGAAGGCTCAACTGTGGATGGATCTACTTCCAATCTCCTCAGGTTGTTGCAGGATTCAGTTTCTTGTAGGTTGAAGGATTGAGGGTCTCAGCTCCTTGCTGGATCTTGGCCGGAGGCCACCCTCAGTTCATCCCCAAGAAGGCTACTCAACATGGAAAGTTGCTTTGCCAAAGCTAGCAAAAGGGAGAGTCTGCTAGCAAGATAGATGCTCCAATCTCATGTAAATAATCTTATGCAACATAGTTACAAAGAGACAGTCTATCACCTTTGCTAGGTTCTGTTGCCTGGAGCAAGCCATGGGTCCAGCCCATGCTCAAAGTGCAAGGGACTACACTCATGGTGTAAATATACACTGATGAGATCACTGGGGGCATCTTAGGGTCTGTCTACCACAGGGATGTTAAATATGCAGCCAGCAATGAGAACTGTTCATCTTGGCTGGGTGCTGTGGCTCCTGCCTATAATCCCAGCACTTCGGGTGGCCAAGGCAGGAGGATTGCTTCAAGCCAGGAACTCAAGACCAGTCAGAGCAACATAGTGAGATCCTATCTCTACAAAAAATTTTAAAAATTAGCCAGGCATGTTGGTGCATGCCTATTGTCCCAGCTACTCAGGAGACTAGGGCAGTAGAATCACTTGAGCCTAGGAGTTTGAGGCTGTAGTGAGCTATAATTGTGCCACTGTGCTCCAGTCTAGATGGCAGATTAAGATCCTGTCTCTAGAAGAAATAAAAACAAGCAAGCAAAAATTAATTTGGGGCAGTGGTTCTCAAATTCATCAGATCCGATTTGTACTTCTCATGATTTCAAAAGCATAGTAAGGCTAGGCATGGTGGCTCACACCTATAATCCCAGCACTTTGGGAGGATGAGGTGGGCAGATTGTGCCCTGGAGTTCAAGACCAGCCTGAGAAACACAGCAAAACCACGTCTCTACCAAAAAAGCGAAAAAATGAACAGGACATAGTGGCATGTGCCTATAGTCCCAGCTACTTGGGAGGCTGAGATAGAAGGGTTGCCTGAGCCCAGGAGGTCAAGGCTGCTGTGAGCCATGATTGTCATGATCATGCCACTGCATTCCAGCCTGGGTGATAGAGTGAGATCCTGGCTCAAAATAATAAATTAGTGAAAAATAAAAAATAAATAAAAAGCATATAAATCCCCTGGGAAGCTAGTTAAAATGCAGATTCTGACTGGCACCCGAATCTCTGCATTTCCAAGTCCCAGGGGATGCCAGTGCACAGATCCTCAGACACCACTTCTAGGGAATATCATGGCCAAATCGTTGGGGTTTTTTTTTTTGTTTTTTTGGTTTTTTTTTTAGTTGGAGTCTCATCTGTCGCCCAGACTGGAGTGCAGTGGCCGCTTCTGGCCAACGCAGCCTCGACCTGCTGGGCTCCGGCGATCCTTCCACCTCAGCCTTCCAAGTAGCCAGAATTACAGGTGCGCGCTACCATGTACGGTTAATTTTTTTATTTTATTGTAGAAATGAGGTCTCGCCTGCCCAGGCAGGTCTCGAACCCGCGGGCTCAGGCAATCCACTCACCTCAGCCTCCCAAAGGCACAGGATTACAGGCTGAGCCACCGAGCCCTGCCAAATCATTTTTAAAGGTTCAAATCTCACTCCATCTTCAGCACTACTAAGGTTAGGATGTCATCTCCAAATGTTGCAAAGCATAAATCTCACTTTATCAGAACACTGGGTTAACCAAAGTCTCATATTCAATAATGTATCACTGAGCACATGCCCTACTTCTACTCAGCTGAGGTAGTCATAAAATTCTAATAATTTGTCTTTTGAGACATCTCTATATCAATCAAATGAGTTAATACCTTATATATGTACATATATATGTATTTGCAGCCCCAATGATGCTATGGAAACATGGCTATTACTATCAAGCTACTATAGTCTCCAAAGGATATTAGGTTTGGAAATAAGGGCCACAGACATTGAATTCCCATTACGCACCCTTTCAATTAAAAACTTAAGTTGCAGCCGGGCTCGGTGGCTCAGCCTGTAATCCTGCACTTTGGGAGACTGAGGTGAGTGGATTGCCTGAGCCTGCAGGTTCGAGACCCTCCTGGGCAACTTGGCGAGACCTCATCTCTACAATAAATCAAAAACTAGCCAGGCATGGTAGCACATGCCTGTAGTTCCAGCTACTTGGAAGTCTGAGGCGGAAGGATCACCGGAGCCCAGCAGGTCGAGGCTGCAGTGGCCGGGAGCAGCCACTGCCCTCCAGTCTGGGTGACAGAGTGAGATTGCAACTCCAAAAAAACCAAAAAACAAAGCTTAAGTTGCCATATACCTTGATTCTAAAAAAAAAAAAAATTCTGAAATCCAAATATGTCTTAAAATTGATTCATGCAGTCACTATAAGGGTATTTTGCTTTTTTAAAACATAGTTAATAGCTTGATGCATATTATTACTCCAGTAATTTCTTAACTGGTCTCCCTTCCTCTACCCGAGCCCCTTGTCGCTTACTCACCACAGAGATACCAGAGTTGACTTCATAAAATGTTAAGTCAGAACAGATCCTTCATCTACACAAAATGCAGTTACAGCTCTTGTCTCACGGAGAGTAGAATCCTTGCCGTGGTCTACGTGATCGGGCGCCGTGGCCGCTTTGACCTCCTCTTCCACCTCTCTCCCTGTCATTCACTCTGCCTCAGCCTCATGGATCTGCTCACTGTTCTCTGCATATGCCAAGCATGGTCCACTCCAGGGCCATGGCACTTGCAGTTTCCTCTGCCGGGAAACCCTTGCTCCAAGATTTCCATGTCTTGCACCCTCACATCCTACATGTCTCTGCTCAAATGTCACATTATCAGAGAGGTCTGCCATGACTGTCCTACTGGCAAAAGCACCCCCATTCCTGTCCCGATCCTGCTTTAATTGACTTTATGGTACTTATGTGTTGTTTCTGCCCTGACTCCCTAAACCAGAAGGTAACTCCCTGGGAGGAGGAGCTCTGACCACCTGCTTCACTGCTGTGCCCTTGGTACCTGAATAGTGTTTAGACCATGGGTGGCACTTGAATATGTTTTGAAGGAATACGCATCGATGGTGTCCTAGAATTAAGAGCCTACAGTCTTTTATTTTTGTAAAGCCATTCATAAGATAGCTGAGTAAAAATTACTACCAACCTAGTTTACAAATAGGGGACCTGAAGGTTGGAAGGATCAGGTAATTCACCCAGGTATGAGTACACAGGAGTACACAGTGGAGCAGTGGGGATTGCAGCAGCCTGGGAACCACGTCACCTGATTGGAAAGGGCCGTCCTGTTCACCTTCCATCAATCCACTGCCAGTCAGGATGTGAGTCTAGATGCTAAAGCCTCCACTTTTTCAAGTAAGGGGATTGGGATTACTACAGGAAATTTCCTGATATTGAGTGTTGGATCAGTCGATGGTTTAATAGATTTTACTTTTTTAGAAAATTTTAGGTTCACAAAACAGAGAAAGAGATAGAGTGGGTGTTCCCATACACCCCCTACCCCCACACCCACCTAGGATCCCCCGCTATCAGTGTCCCTCACTAGAGGGTGCTGTTGTTGCAATCAACAACCCTACACGGAGCCATCAGCATCACCCAAAGTCCACAGTGTAAGTGAGGGTTCACTCTTGGTGTTGTACATTCTATGGGTTTGAACAAATGTATATTGACCCGTATTCCTTCACTGCAGTATTATAAAGGGTATTTTCACTGCCCTAAAAATCCTCTGTGTGCTGCCTGTTCATCCCTCCCCCATTCATCCCTCCAACCCCTGGCAGCCACAGGACTCTTTGCCATCTTCATAGGTGTGCCTTTTCCAGAATGCCATATAGTTGGAATCAAACAGTATGTAGTCTTTCCAGATTGACTCCTTTCACTCAGAAATTTAAGTTTCCTCCATGTCTTTTCGTGGCCTGATAGCTCATTTCTTCCTGGTGCCAAATCATATTTTGTTGTCTGGATGTGCCAGTTTGTTTATCCATTCACCTGTTAAGGGACATCGTGGTTGTTTCTAAGATTTGGCAATTATGAATGAAGTGGCTACAAACATCCATGAGCAGATTTTTGGACATAAGTTCTCAACCCCTTTGAGTAAATACCAAGGAGCACAATTGCTGGATTATGCCGTAACAGCATGTTTAGTCTTGTAAGAAACCGCCAGACTGTCTTCCAAAGTGGCTGTACCAATCTACCTTCCCACCAGCAATGAAGGAGCATTCCTGTTGCTCCACAGCCTTGCCAGCATTTGGTATTGTCTGTATTCTGGATTTGGGCCATGCTAATAAGTGTACAGTGCTACCTCATTGCTTTACAATAGATTTCATTAAACTATTCCTGTGTTCCTGTGAGTTCCCCCAAAAGGGAAAAAAGACTCCTACCTTTCACCAACATGTCTGTTCTACAAGAGCAAAAGTGGATGGTGTTCTTCAGAGCACTGTAAAGTGTGGTACACAAATTATGGGGGTACATGAGATGAGCCACTGCAAAGCGGGAAAATGGTGCTGCTTGGATCTGGGGTTTAGGATTTGTGAGGTTTAAGCTCTGGCTTTGTGAATGCTGCTTATTTATAATGTGGCAGATATCGTGGTGCAGCAGGTCACAGACCTTTGGGTCATCCCAACTTCAGCTGCAACTGCAGTCGACGTGTGTGTGTGTGTGTGTGTGTGTGTGTGTGTGTGTGTGTGTGTGTGTGAGCTGAGATTCCTTTGACAGCGCCCAAGCCAGACGCATGCAGCTTTCTCCCGGCTCCCTCTCCCCAACTCCCTTGTTCTTGCTACCTGAGATCACCTCCAGGTAAGCCACCTGTCCCCAAGCCCTTGTCACAGGCTCTGCTTCTAGAGGATAGTGAATTAAGACAGCATGAAGTAAGACTAATGCAGTCATCCACAGGTATCGTTAAACATAAACGGATAGGCGTGCATTGGTGATATATGCGCAAAAGCCTTTTCACTGATCATGGCATAGAATCGGAAACATATCCAGAGCATCCATATGTGGAGATAGGGCAGAGATCTGCACAAAAAGACGCTTTGTTGTGTTATTGTTGTGCTGTGCTTTGTCTCTGGAACACCCAAACAGTCCTACCTGGGACTGAACATTTTTAGAGGACACAGCTCCCGGTATTTTTTTTTTTTTTTTAGAGTCACTTAAGGTTTTTAGAAAAATTACATAGATAGCACAGGGAGTTCCCAGCTAGGCCCTTTTCCTCTCCCATCTCACCTCCCGCACAGTTTCTTTTATTAACACCTTGTGTTAGTGTGGTACACTTGATATACTTGATAAACCAGTATTGATATATGATTATTAATTAAAGCCCATAATTTACCTTAGGATTCACTTGTTGTGTTGTTTGGTTCTGTGAGCTTTAGCAAATGTTTTGCTTGTTTGTTTGTTTGTTTGTTTGTTTGTTTAGAGACAGAGTCTCACTCCCAGGTCAGAGTGCAGTAGCCAGATCATAGCACACTGCAGCCTCAAAATCCTGGACACGAGACATTCTCCCACCTCAGCCTCCTAAGTAGCTGAAACTACAGATTCACACCCATTTGGCTAATTTTTTTATTTTTGTTTTAGAGGCAGTGTCTCATTATGTTTCCTAGGCTTGGTCTCGAACTCCTAGCTACAAGCAATCCTCCTGCCTTGACCTTCCAAAAAGTTGGGATTATAGGCATGAGTCACCTCACCTGGCCAGCTCTGACAAATGTAGAATGACAGGCATCCACCATGAGAGTATCACACAGGATAATTTGACAGCCCTAAATATCCCTTGTGCTCTGCCTGTTCATTCTTCTCTCCCTTCCCTTGACTTTCTGGCAGCCACTAATTTTTTAGATTATCTTTATAGTTTTGTCTTTTCCAGAATGTCATATAGTTGGGCTCATACCCTGCATCGCCTTTCCAGCTTGGCTTCTTTCACTCAGGAACACGCGTTTAAATTTTCTACATATCTCTTCTCAGTTTGATAGCTCATTTTCCCCATCATCACTGAGTAATATTCCACTGTGTGGATGTACCACAATTGGTTTATTCCTTTACCCGTTGAAGAACAGCTTGGTGGCTTATTTTTCATTATAATCTCATTGTTTTTGCTCAGGCTGCCATCACAAAACGCCATAGATTGGGTGGGTTAAGCAACAGACATTATTTCTCATCTCACGGTCCCGGAGGCTGGAGGTCCAAGATCAAGGTGCCAACCAGTTCAGCTCCCGGTGTAGAATCCCCGGCTTGTAAACAACCATCCACTTTGCGGTGGCCTCACATGGTAGCGAGGACACTCTGGTGTTTCTTCCAGTTCTTCTTACAAGGGCACTAATTCCATCACGAGCACCCACTCACGTGACCTCATCTAAACCTAATTATCTTCCAAAGGCTACATCTTCTACATCACATTGGGAGACTAAGACTTCAACATATGAATTCTGGACAGATGCAGACATTCCGTTTATGACCATTTTTTCCCAAAGGCTCCTTGGGCTTGGGCCAGACTTCCAGTCCATGGGAGCCCTGACCAGAATGAGCCCTGCCCTCCTAGGAGAAGCTCCTTCTGTCGCTCATCTCAACAGACTTCCTGGAAGCCCCTCCTCTCAGGTCCTTAATAGGCCCAAAGACGTCTGAGTAACTGTGGTGAAGCAGCTGGTGCCCAAGTTAAAATAGCCACCCACGGCACCCAGAAAGAGGAGTAGAATGGAGAGAGTCACCATGCCCCTGAGTACCTTCTTCAAATATCATGTTTTTCAAAAACCATTGGGCTCTGAGAGAAAAGCGTTATAGAAAGTACGAATGCACGATGAAAACATCAGCAGTCCATGGAGAATCATGTAGAGAAGGTGATTCAAATCTCCTCAGAACACACACACCTCACCCGCCAGTGGAGCAGGTCCCAGACTGGGCTCTCTCTGCCGAGTTATGAGGTTGGACCATTAAGTTTGCAAGCACACCCGAGTTAAAGTGCTACATACCTCCTTGCTGAATACCACTATGGTCACCTTCAAAGTACTTGCCTTGGGAAACTGTGCACCAATGCCAGCACCTAGGCCACCCGCCAAAGCAATTTTGGGACTCTTTTTCTGGAATGCACATCTGAACTGACATTGGGTAATCCTTGATATTCTGAATGTCGTTAAAATGTCTTCCTTACAATAGTTCCTTTATCTTTGGGTACAGAAAAAAGTCTTTGGAGGCCAGATCAGGTGAGTAGGAGGGTGTTTCAATAGAGTTATCTGTTGTCTGGCTAACAACTCCCTCACAGACAGTGCTGTGTGAGCTGGTGCATTGTTGTGATGCAAGAGCTCCTTCAGGACCATTTTTACACACACCTTTCTCACACCGAGAGTCTCAGTTAAGATAGTCCTGTTTCTCTGCCGATGTTTATGTGGTCTGCTATGCTTCTCACAGTCAGCTGACTATCTTGATGGGCAATTTGATGAATTTTTGCAGTGTTTTCATCAGTTCTCTTTGATACTGACTACCCTGACTTCTCTTCATCAATGATGCTTTCTGTCCCCTCAAAAAAAACATCTAATCCATGTGTACGCTGCCATTTTCTTCATGGCATTGTTCCCATAAACTTGGACTAATGTGTCCCTGATTTCAATTCCACTCTTGCCAAGTTTAAAAAGAAATTTAATATTTGTTCATTGCTCTCATTCAAGCTCTAACCTTCTTGTGATGGCATGCAAAATCATAGCACAACAATAGTGAAATGCCACTCAGCAAGACACTGCCCTATGTCGACAAAAACACAGCTGTGAGACACTGATCTACCAACATTATGAAACCTTGCAGAGTTGTTTGTATAGTGCTGCCAACATAAGGGCATGGTGGCATGTTCATGAACTTAATTGCCAGACCTCACAGACCCAGCTTCCCTGCCTCTACTGTGGGTACCATCCCAACTTCCCAAAACAGAGGGAGACAGCATCTTACCTCCAAACCAAAGTGTTCATCCAGACTCCAGACCACCGTGGCAGAGTTACAGCTTCTTTCAGACCCCATCTTGAGTTTCTCCTGGACCGTAACAGGCTCTTCTGTTGCAGTGCCAACATGTCCTATGATGCCCTTAGAGACTTAAAATGTCATAGAGTGTTAACTCCATTAGGGTCCTTCTAGAAACCTTCTCACCCAACTGTCCATTTAGAGATAAGTCTTCTGAGGGTCACAGAGTGAGACAAGAATTGAAGCCCCAGGATCCTGGGCAAGAATGGTTTCCCCTGAAGTCCCTCAGTAATTAAGAAACAGAAGGGAACTGCTCTCACCCTACACTTTGAACTTCAGTTGTCAAGCTGTGTTATTGAGGAGTTTTTTGGTTTAAAATAACAGGAAGAAAAGTTAAACAACAAAGAGAGAAGGGAAGGATTCAGGTGTGGCTTGGTCCAGATACTACTATCATCAAGATTCTTCTCTGACTGCCTTACCCAGTGTCATCTTTATCCTAAAACTGGATATTCCTGAAGTCAACCGGAAAAGTCCTTAGCCTTACTCAACTTGACCTTTGTAGTTACACACCCAATCTGATACACTCACTGGCAAGAGGAATGGGATTACTGGCCCGGTGTTATCTGGAGCTAAAGACGGGCTCTGTCCTTCCACTCTGGCAGCTGCTGCAGAGTAAGGGAAAGATGGAATCAGCACTAAGGGGACCACCAAAGAGATCACCCCCACAGCCTTCCCCAATAATTAAATAATACTTGCCTGAAAGTCTACAGGCAGTGAGCTCTGTGTGTCATAATAAAATATTGGCATGCTTCTGCTTTGCCTGACCTCCTAGGATAAGTCTGTCTACATTTCCAGGCAGAACATTCCATGGAGATAAACACCACTGACTTTCAGGTAATGTCTCCCCATACCTTGGATAGACCTGGAATCAATCACAGAATTCCAGTCATTTATTGTGTTTGTATTTATGGGGTGTGACAATTAAGTTTGCGAACTTGCCACCGTGTGCTTATGTTGGTGGCATTGTACAAACAGCTCGGTAAGGTTTCATAATCTTGGTGTATCAGTGTCTCACAGCTGTGTTCATGTCCATGTATGACAATGTCTTGCTGACCGGCATTCATTATTGTTGCATGTTTTTGTATGTCATCGCGAAGATGTCAGAGCTTGACTTAGAGCAACAAACAGCCATTAAGTGTCTTATTAAACTTGGTAAGAGTGGAAGCGAATCAGAGACGTGTTAGTCCAAGTTTATGAGGATAGTGCATGAGGAAAATGACAGTGTACAAATGGATTAAAGGTTTTTCTGAGGAGAGAAAAAGTATCACTGTTGAAGAGAGGCTGGGACGGCCAGTAGCAAGCAGAACTGATGAAAATATTGCAAAAATTCATCAAATTGTGTGTCAAAAATCGTCGGCTGACTATGAGAAGCATAATAGACCAGATAAATATCAATAGAGAAACAGTTAGGAAAATCTTAATTAAAAGTCTTGGTATGAGAAAGGTGTGTAAAAATGGAACTAAAGGAGCTCTTGCATCACAACAATGCGCCAGCTCACACAGCATGGTCTATGAGGCAGTTGTTAGCCAGAAAACAAATAACTGTATTGGTGCACCCTCCCTACTCACCTGATCTGGCCTCCATTGACTTTTTTTATTTACCAGAAAATAAAGGAAATATTGAAAGGGAAGACATTTTGATGACATTCAGGGCATCAAGGATTGCTCTGATGGCCATTCCAGAAAAAGAGTTCCAAAATTGCTTTGACAGGTAGACTAGGTGTTGGCATAAGTGCATAACTTCCCAAGGGCAGTACTTCAAAGGTAACTGTAGTGATATTCACAATGAGGTATGCAGCACTTTTTCTAGGATGAGTTCACAAACTTGTCAGACCGCTAAGGGCAAATTATGTGAAATGCCATGGGTTGCTGTTTGGACTTGCAACTGAAAGCTCTTTCCACGACCTGCCTTGTGACTTACTGAAAGACATCCTGGCAGTATTGATGAACTCAAGTGAGCCCAACACTGGAGCTTACCAAGACCCCTGCACTTTGGAAGCATCCAAAGTGGAAGTAGGCTTGACTCATGGCACCATGACTCTCCCAGGTGGAACGCACACTCTGTTGGAATTCCAGGATAGGTAGGCAGACCACCAGGCTCTTTGACTCACCTGAGAAGGTGAAGTTAAAAAACAATTGGGAGTCTCTCTCTCTCTTCTGCCTTGTCACTCCTATAAAGGATTACGGAAATTTTCATCATAAATGCATCTCTTAAGCAACGTCCAAGTACATGTTGTTGTGAAAAGTTAAGCAATATTTAGAAACACGAAGAGTAAAACAGTTTAGGGGCTCACTCAGGCTGGAGTGCAGTGCTGCAATCCTAGATTACAGTAGCCTCAAACGCCTGGACTCAAGTGAACCTCCTGCCTTAGCCCTCCAAGTAGCTGGGACTATTGGTGCATGCCATCACACCTGGCTAGCTTTTTTATTTTTATTTTTTGGGTAGGTTCAGGGATTCACTATGTTGCACAGGCTGATCTTGAACTCCTGGCCTCAAGCAATTCTCCTAACTCGGTCTCCCAAAGCATTGGGATTACAGGCATGAGCCACTATGCTGGCCGGTATATATGCATTTCTGAAAACATTTAAAAAGATGCCTTGAAGATCTACCCACTGGAGACTTGTCTATATCAGCCTCTAGAAACCCACTGCCTTCCTTTTAACAGTTGCATAGAACTTTCTAGTATGAATGAATCACTGTTTAGTTAATCACTGCACTGAGAATTTACATATTTTGACTCATTTTAACCTTGGTTACCACTGTCTGTCTTCACGCCCTCCTTGTTTCCCCTTCATTCACACCTCTACATCCTACCAGCCTCTCAGCTCTTTCTCAAACACTACAGGAGAAGTCCTGCCCCAGGGCCCTTGCACTGGCTGTTCTCTGCCTGGAATGCTCTCAGGATAGTCTCGGGTGCCTCCCCTTCCCTTCCTAGTCTTTAATGGAGGACATTGTGTTCAACGAAACAAGCCAGGCACAGAAAAACAAATATCACAAGTTCTTACTCCTATCAGAGAACTTTTAAAAAACGGGTCTCACGGAGATAGGAAGTAGAATGATGGTTGCCAGAGGCAGGGCAGGTAGTGGAGCAGGAGGGATGAGATAGGGATGGTTAATGGACACAAAATAGATAGAAGGAATGAGATCTAGTGCTGATTAGCATGCAAGGGTGATTCCAGCCAACAGTAATTTATTGGATATTTTCAAATAACTAAAAATGGAACTGGAACATTTCCCAACACAAAGAAATAACAAATGCTTGAGGTGATGGATACGCCAATTACCCTGATTTGATCATTACACATTGTATGCCTGCAACAGAACATCGCATGCATCCCATAAATATGTGCAGCTATTATGTAGCCGTAATAATTCAAAATATTTCTAATGTGCAAAAATGCAAAGAGATTCATAACAACAAAACAAATACAAAATAACAAAAGCTGCTTGTCCAGGAGGCCTTCCCAGCCACCACCCATCTAAAAGACAAAACCCATCCTCATCTTAACTCCTCGTACCCCAGTTCAGTTCTTCTTTTCCCTCAGAACTTAACACCAGCTCAGAAACACTCTGTCCCCCTCACCAGAACACCACTGTCCCACCAGGGTGGGGATTTTTGTCTGTTATGTTCCTTGCTGTGACCCCAGTGCTGGGATCAGCACCTGCACGTGGTAAGTGCTCGAGAAACATCAGCTGAATGAATGAACGAATGGCTGTGGTACGTAATCAGTAAGCTTTCATCCCGTCTTACCAACGAGGAAACTGAGGCACAGAAAGAAGAAGGGTGTAGCCAAAAGACTTCGCAAACCAAATGCAACTACGTTATCCCTAGATACTCTTGGCTGCTGAGGGGCTTCTTCTGAGTCACTTGTGTAAGTAAGAGGCATCATTCCTACCATGTGCTGGGCTCTGTGGTGACACCTCAGCTCCTGCCCTTAGCAGTTCACAGCTGGGTGACCGGGCAAGGCTAGAAAACTCACAGTGACAATTGTGAGCCCACTCGGGAGCGAGGTGAGCGGCATTTACAAGGCTTGGGGTGGGAAGGCTCCCTGGAGGCGGTGACCTCCAAGGGGCGGTTTGAGGATGAGCAGACAGAAGGGTATTCTGGGAGAGAAAGAGACAGGCAGAGTCCTGGAGGTTGAGAACCGTGCGGTCAAGTACACGGAGGACGGAACTAGACAGGGAAACTGATTGCAGCTAGCAAAATGTCCTTCCCTCTCAGATGCTTCCATGCGTTGCCCTCTCGAAAGACCCAACCCATCCCAGCCATCGGAATGGGGACATTTTGCTAGTCCTTAAACTGTCCCTGACACTTCCAAATGCTGGGGGCTCCTTCTGCTTTAATCCATGGAATTAGCTTCTGGCCCCCGCCAGCCCCGGCCCCTGAATTGCGGGAGGGCAGAGGTCAACGCATTAAGCAGGGCAGATTAATACCCGGTCATAAATCCCAGAAGCCACATTTAAGCGGCAGTCGTATTTCACACGGGATCGCCCGGCCATTGATCGGCCCATCTCGGGGAGGGCGCGCGCGCGTGTGTGTCCCGGGCCGTGTTTACGAGGTTCACCAAGTCCTCCTGGGCAGCGCCCCCCACACACCGCCCTTTGATCAGGGAAATTCAATGCCTGAGGTCTGGGCTTTATAGGCAAGCAAGTCTAGATTAAGAGAATTAACCACAGCGGATCGCAACTCATAAAACGGTGCCTGGGCCCCACCGCAGCGTGGCCCAGGGGGACAGGTAGGGGAAGGAGGGGAGGGGGCAGATTGGCTAGCCAGGGCCCAGCCCAAGGATACCACTCCTCTGTCCAGCCCAGAGCTGTGCTGGACAGGGGGGTGAGAGTGTGAGTGAGTGTGTGATTTCATCTCAATTCCCTCATACATTTCTTTTTCCTGTTCCCCACTCTCTCCTTCATATGTGAGAGATCGGGCATTTCCTAGAAACACAAGGACGAGTAGGCGATCTATTTGTTTATTTATTTCTGCATTCTGTCATTCACTCATCAACTATTTACAAAGAATAGATGGGCCATCGGCAGGCTTGTGAGTTGAGTTTTGTCCCTCAGAAAGATACATTGGAGCCCTAACCCTGGTGCCCATGAATGCGACCTTGTTTGAAAATAGGGTCTTCACTGATATAATCCAGTCAATATTGAAGTCATCCTGGGCTAGTCAGTCCAATGACTGTTGTCCTTAGAAGAAGGTCCAGGGAGACACACCGGGAAGTGGCCGTGTGACAACAGAGGCAGAAACGGGAGTGACGCTGCCACCATCCAAGGATGGACCAGAATGACTAGCAGCCACCGGGAGCCAGGGGAACAACATGGAACAGACTCTCCCTCTGAACTCCCAAGAAGGAATTAACGCTGTGACACCTTGGCTTTAAACTTCTGGTCCCCTGAACTGTGAGAGTATAAACTCCTGTTGTTTGAAGCCACCCCATGTGTGGTATTTTATGACCACAGCCCTAGGAAACGAACACAGGGGCCGGCCGTGTATACGGCAGAGAGCAAAACAGACTTAGCTTCTCCCTCCAGGAAACTCCAGTCTCCCCGGGAGAGAGACAAAGATGCAGCAGTTAGAATGCAATGTGATGAGTTCTGGGAAGGAGAGCACTCAGGCCATCTGGAGGTCACAGGAGGGCTCCCTAGTTTGGAGGGTTCATGGAAGGCTTCTGAGAGGAGGTGGGATTTGTGCTGACGTCTAAGGACGATTGGAGTTGGCTAGACCAAGATGGAAGGGAACGGTGCTCAAGGCAGGAGGACCAGCCAATGAGAAGGTTTTCTTGTTCACCTAAACAAGAAAATGGTGTGTTTGAGGAGAGTCGAGAAACTCTGGCTGCCGGAAGTGGAGAGAGAGATGAAGTGGAGAGAAATGTTCTGTCTTCATTTGTTCAGGCTGCTATAACAAAATGCCATCAATAAAATGCTTGGTAAGGCCACTTTCTGTCTGGGTCCTTGTGGTAGAAGGGACAAGGCAGCCCCCCGGGGTTCCTTTATAAGGGCACCAATCCCATTCAGGAGGGCTCCACCCTTATGACCGAATCCCCTTCCAAAGGCCCCACCTCCTGGGGGGTGAGGATTTTAACATAGGAATTGGGGGGTGGGTACACACATTCAGTCCACAGAAGTGAGGCTGGTGGGAAAGCGGGGGAGGGGTATCCTGTAAGTCAGGGATAAGGAGCTTTGGTTCCTTTTATGAGTAGAGAGGGGTTACCAGGAGGTGAGTGGCACAGTCAGGACCGTGGTGGGAGGTTATGGCTGGAGGTGCCTTAAAATACCACAGTAGATCCAGGTGCGGTGGCTCAAGCCTGTAATCCCAGCCCTTTGGGAGGCCAAGACGAGAGAATTGCCTGAGCCCGCAGGTTTGAGACCAACCCGGGCAACATGGTGAGACTTCATCTCTACAACAAATCAAAAAATTAGCCGGGCGTGGTAGCACATGCCTGTAATTCCAGCTACCTGGAAGGCTGAGGCGGAGGGATCTCTAGAGCACAGCAGATGCTAGGGCAGCTGTGAGCGTGCCACTGTACTCCAGCCTGGGCAACGAAGTGAGAATCCAACTCCAAAAAAAAACAAAGAGCCAGGCTCGGTGGCTCAGCCTGTAATCCCATGCTTTGGGATGCTGAGGTGAGTGGATTGCCTGAGCCTGCGGGTTCGAGACCCACATGGGCAACTTGGCGAGACCTCATCTCTACAATAAATCAAAAAATTAGCCGGGCTTGGTAGTGTGTGACTGTAGTTCCAGCTACTTGGAAGGCTGAGGTGGAAGGGTCGCTGGAGCCCAGCAGGTTGAGGCTACGGTGGCCAGGAGTGTGCCACTGCACTCTAGTCTGGGCGACAGAGTGAGACTCCAACACAAAAAAAAAAAGCACCTCAGTAGACCTCTGCCTCTTAAGATCTGACAGGTCCAAGCCCTCTTCCCATCATCCCTCATGCCTAAAATGCAGAGAATTTGGCAAAAGACTTCCTATCAGCAGACCATGAGCTCTCTCCAAAGCAGCATGGCCACCCAGGGGAAAGATGTCATCCCCAGCCCTGAACCCATAAGCTTGGCACTGAGTTGGTCCTCAGCAAACACTCCTTGAGTAAAAGGTGAGTGTGTAAGTGAGTGAATGAGGCAGGAGCATCTTCCGTAAGAATGACCAGAGTGTGATCAGCTTCAGTGATCTGCCCTCAGGCTGAATGGAGGGTGTCTGCAGCTGGGCAAAGTCCACTGTCTAGTGTTTGCCTGCTAGGTACAAGGGCAGGACCTGCATCAGAAGGTTTGGTCGCTGCTCTCTGTGAACATGTCAGAGACGTGCATACTCTTGTTAGCATGTTTTAAGACAAGTCAAAATGCCATCGCAGGGCTCTGGCTGCTCTGGAGTGACAGAGAATAAAGTCGTGGTCAGAATAGGGCAGGAGCACAGGGACATGCACTTTATGGCACACCTACTGTATGCAGCACTCACCATGCAAAGTGATTAGCAGATGGCTACCTCATCTAATCTACCCAACACACCCACAGCATGGGTGTTCTAGTCACAACCAATTTACAGACAAGCAAGGCGGGCCGCAGGTAGCTGGCCTGCCGAAGGTTCCGCAGATCTTGAGTGGTGCAGCTGGTCTGAAGCTCAGATTCTTCTTCCTGCTTTCTGAGCGTCAAACCCAAGCATGGATGAGGAATAATCAAGGAGAAGAGATACAAATCAAGCAGAGGTTGGGCCTCCATTTCCTTTGGGAAGCTGGTGGAGAGAAGAGAGCCTTCACTTCCACACATCACTGGGATATGAGCACCATCCCAGCCAGGATCTCCCCTGCATTAGGTCCCATCCCTCAGTGGGTGGGAAACAAATCCCAGCCATCAATTCACAAATAATTCCGTCTTCTTTAAGGGGTGGCCTTCCTGGGGTTGGCAAAGCAGAAAATAAATCGATTCCTGAAGTCTGATGCTGTAGGCGATGACCCTACATTCTAGTATGATCTACTGACGAATATCCGCTCCCCGCACGGTGAAACCTCCTTCCCCCTTCTCCCTTCCCACTGCACCTGCCATGCCCACAGGCATGTATTCGAACCACATGAAAATGAGAGCGGTGTAGTAGGCAGAATAACCACCCCAAAGATTTCCACACGTCCTAGCTCCCAGGACCTGTGGCTATGTTAGGTGACACGGCGAGGGACAGCTAAGGGCGCGGATGGAATGGAGGTTGCCGGTCAGTGGTCAGTGGCCGTGACACAGGGAGAGCCCTCCAGAGGATCTAGGTGGGTCCAGTGTCACCTCAAGAGTCCCTGCCCATGAAAGAGCCAGCGAAGCGAAGGTGAGTCCTGTCGCAATGATATATCGGAAAGACTTGACCAGGCATGGCCAGCTTTGAATGTGGTGGGGGCCATGAACCAGACAGTGCAGGCAGCCTTCCAAAGCTGCAAGAGGTGAGGAAGAGGAGTCTTCCCTGGAGTCTCTGGAAGGAACGGAGCCCGGCTTTCACCTTGACTGTAGCTCAAAGAGACCCACTTCTGACCTCCGGAGTGGCAAAATTAATAAAACTATGTGGCCTTAAGTCACCATGTTTGTGGACATTTGTGACAGCAGGAATAGGAAACTTATACTAGTGGGGAGGCTATACTAGTGCCTATGAGTATAGGCAAAAATGCATATGGTCTGCTTAGATTTGGGCATCATTCATTCATTCAATCATACGTTTACCGCTTTCATTGATAATGTCATGCCGGGGACATAACAGTGAACAGAGAGAACTTTTACACCTACATTCTATCGAGGGGAATGTTCATTGACCAAATAATTGGCTAACGAATCATGCAACTGTGATTGTGTAGCAAGACCATAAAATGAGAAAACTTCTCCCAAAATCTTGGGCTGATCCATTTGTAACAATGATACCCATCCGTGGGGCTGAGAGTCAGCGAGTCACGGAGAGCACTGTGGAACAAGGAGTTCATTCATTAAAGCATTGACGGGAAGCCTGCTGTGAGCCCCCGTGAGGCTCCAGGCTCTGGGGATGACTGAATGAACAAGGCAGAGTCCCTGGTCTCAGACTCCGGAGTCCAGTGGCAGAGACACATCAAACAGATATGCACATGGCTTAAATATTTCAAGAGGACAGTGACTCAACACGAACATGGTGACTCCACAGAGGGCCCATTGCACAGGGCTGGGAAGGCCCAGGGAAGGTTGGGGACTTTCTCTTCCGAGCAGAGAGAGCACACAGAAGGCTTTCAAGAGAGAGAAGGACAGGATAAGACGTTCGCCGTGCAACGATTGCCCTTCTGCTGGGCTGAGGACGGGGAGGCCGTCGTGGTGACCTGGAAATGGACGGAAGCTGGTGCTGTGATCCAGGCGGCAACACTCAGGGCCCAGCTGGTGGAAGCAGCAGAGAGGGAAGAGGATGGCTCCAGAATGGGTCACGAGATTCTGGCTCAGGCGATGTCATGGGCTAAATTCTATCTCCCGAAAGATGCGTCTAAGCCCTAACTCTTGGTAGCTGGAAAGTTGACTTTATTTGGAAAAAGGGTCTTGGCTGATGCAATTGGTCGAGTTAAAATGAAATCGCCCTGGAAGCTGGCCTCGGTGGCTCAGCCTGTAATTCCGCGCCTTTGGGTGGCTGAGGTGAGTGGATTGCCTGAGCCCGCGGGTTTGAGACCCACCTGGGCAGGCGAGACCTCATCTCTACACTAAAAATCAAAAAATTAGCCGGGCGTGGTAGCGTATGCCTGTAATTGTGGCTACTGGGAAGGCTGAGGTGGAAGGATCGCTGGAGCCCAGCAGGTCGAGGCTGCGGTGGCCGGGAGCGGCCACTGCACTCCAGTCTGGGCGACAGAGTGACTTCAACTCAAAAAAAGAAAGAAATCGCCCTGGATTAGGTTGGGGCTCCATCCAACGACTGGTGTCCTTGCTAGACAAGGAAGGGACACAAAGACACAGGGGAGAAGGCCCTGTGAAGACAGAGGCAGAGATTCAAATGAGCCACAGGCCGAGGAACGCCTGAGATTGCCAGGGGGCATTGGAAGCTGCAAGAGGCAAGAAAGGCTCTTCCCTGCAGCCCTTGGAGAGGGCACAATGCCACCCTTAGTTTTAGACTTCTGGCCTCCAGTACTGTGAGAGAATAACTGTGTGTTAAGTTGAGCCATTTGGTTTGTGTGACTGGTCTCAGCAGCCTAGGACCCTAAGACAGGCAGTGGCTAGGTAGCACTCCCCGCCCCCATCAAAGCCATGTCTTCTGCACTGTTGCAGCAGCCCCCTGCCTGGCCTCCCTGCCTCCAGCCTGGGCGCTCCTCCGTCTACTTCCCCCCGGAAGCCAGAGGCATCCTGTGAGTGGAAATCAAGATCTCATCCCTCTTCTCCTCAACCTTCTATTCGTTCCCCATCTTTCTCAAAGTCAAGGCCCAAGTCCCTACCGTGGCTTACAAGACCTTCCATCAACTCTCTGGCCTCGCCTTCCTCTGCCTCCCCCAGCGATGCCTAAGGGCCTTGGCACTGACTACTTCCACTCCCTGGAGCACTTCTCCCCGGGCTCCAGATGTCACCGTATTCAAGAGGGCCTCCCTGAATCCCGCTATAAATCACCAGCGCTCATCCCCACAAATGCCACTTTCTTCCCCTCACCCCCTGACTTTACTTTTCTTCATAGCTGTCACCTCTTTGGACGTGTTTTTTTGTGTGCCTGTTCACTTACTCACTTTCTGTCTCCATCGTCACCATGTATAATCACGGACGGGGGCCGCCGGGCTGGCCACTGTCTCCTCAGCACCTAGAACAGTGCCTGGGACATACGTGTTTGTTAAACGCGTAAGTGATCCATCCACTGATATGGGGAGCACTGGAAGAGACTGCGTTTGGAAGACTAGCATGGGTTCATTTCAAGTCAATGCCACTCACGACTGAAGCACCAAGTAAAGGCATGACTATTTTTGGTAATAAAATGCAACTCTGCCCCGAGGCTGTGAGCCCTGCGACATCCGGCCATGGCTGCTTCTTGGTTTTCCTTCCCACCCATGTTCTGCCTCATCATATTTCTTGATCCACACGGGCCTCTTCTCTGTTCTCAAACATGCCAGCTCATGTCGCCTAACAGCCTTGGCACTTGCCAGTCTTTCTGCCCGGACATCTTCTAGCCCTTCGCATGGCCAGGTCTCTCTAATCACTTGGTCTGAGCTCCATAATTCCTCCTCAGGTTGGCCCCGTCTGATGCCTTCAACCACTGTACACACACAGACAGTCACCACATCATCCTGTATCACAATCGGCACTTTTCTTGCTTTTGCGTTTGCTTCCATGTGTCTGTCTGTTCTTACCTGTGGCAGCAAGATCTTGTCTCCCTTGTTCTCCGCTAAACCCCCAGCACCTGGAAGAAAGTCAGCATGTGGCTGATGCTTGACACATGCAGAAATACTCCTCTTTGAGGAATTACCTGAGGAGGTCACATATTTTTTTTCTATTGCCCATCACCTTAGCCCATATAATCATAAAATATTAGAACTAGAAACGATCTCGTCCAATCCCAAAATTTTCCTAATGCCAAAAAATCAGGGCTCAGGGAAGCGAAGTAACTTGTTCAAGATCACACAGCCAGGCAGCGGCAGAGTGGGGACTAGAACCTTGATCTCCCTCCAAAGGAGCCCTGTTTCTACTCTATGACTTAGTCCCTCTGGATTGATTGAACCCTGAGGGTTCAGCTACTGCTTTTCACGCTTGTCAGCCTGTGAGTAAAGTCCTAGAAGCTCCTAATTTTAACCTCAGAGGATAGCTGGGTATTAATAACCTGAAAGGGCCACGCCAGGGATGGAGTGGTTCTCAGCACACAAGCCTAACTTGCTTTAGGTCACGCCAACGTAGGAATGTACCACGTGCACACAAGAAAAAAAAGAATAATGATCATTTGCTTCTAAAAGCAAATATTTTCTACAACAATAACAACTTTCAGTCTCTAAGCTCTTTCCAGCCCTTGGCCTGTGCTGTCTGCTCTCCCCTCTGTCTGGAATACTGTTCCTCTTCCTGTTTGTCCTGAGCTCAACTGAGAGGTCACTTCCTGGGAAGAGACATCCCTGAGCCTCCTGACCTGGTCAGTCTTGTCTGTGGTGCCCACGGCCCCGGAATGCCTTCCGCCCTCTGTCCTAGCTCATTGATAACCAACATTTCACGGTCTGCCGACCCTGCAAGGTCACCTGCTCTGGGAAGGCAGGAGCCTGCCTGTCTGGCTCACTCACCTGTCCAGACAGCCCAGCTCAGTGCCAGGAGCGCAGCAGCTGCTAAGTAATCACCTGGGAATAACGTGGACCCCTCTCTCTCCCTATCTCGCCAGCTGCTACCCCAGCACCCACACCAAAAATTCAGTCCACTCGTACCCCCACCTGGTGCTGTAAATTCCACCACCACAATAGCACTCACATCTATCCCCTCCCCTGCAGTGTCACTGCCAATGTCTTGGCGTAAAGTCTTATCACGTCTTCTCTGGAACACTACAATGGCCTCTGGGATGGTTGATTTTGACCAGCCCACGGTATCCAGATATTGGTTAAACATCAGTCTGGATGTTGCTGTGATGGTCCTTTCATAGGTGAGGTTCACATTTAAATCAGTAGACTGGGAATAAACCAGATTGCCTGCCATAATGTGGGTGGGCCTTGTCTAATCAGTTGAGGGTATAAGAGAAAAGAAACTGAGGTCCCCTGAGGAAGAGGAGATTCTGCCTCCAGACGATGATCAGACTTGAGCTGCAGCACCAACTCTTCCCTAGGTCTCCAGCCTCCTGCCTACCCTGAAGACTTTGAACTTGTAAGCCTCCATAAGCACAAGAGTCAAATCCTTAAAGTAAATATCAACCTCTCTCTCCACATATGCATCAACAGATAGATAGATTAGATAGATAGATAGATAGATAGACAGACAGATGACTTTAGTTCTGTTTCTCTAGAGAACCCTGAATAATACTGCCTCAAAATCGAGCTTGTTCTTCCTGTCCATTTTCACTTCCTTGTCTTTACTCATGAAGCTTTCTTTGCTGGGAAGCACCTCCTTCTTGGCTCCTGTCCCTGGCACCGCATACCCGCATCCCCTAGCATGTCCTAAACCCACTCAGACCTGACCACTTGAGATCACCCAGGGTCAAATTTGAATGCAGGACTGACCACAAAGTCCATACTCTTTCCTACCTTAGCCCAGTGGTACACTCGCAGCCTGATTCAAATGCAATGTCTTAGATACGTGGACATTTCTACACTTTTTTATCGTGGAAATCCCTAATATATAAAAAGTTAGGAAAAATAGTATAATGAACCTCTTCTACTTGTCTCCTAGTTTCAACAATAGTCAACTCATGGCTGCTCTTTTATCTACACTCTCTCCTCTCTCAATGATTACATCATTTTAAAGCAAATTCTAAAATCCACTAACTCCTGTCCCGGTGGAAGGCTGCTCTTGGAGTGTGAATTCTCAGTGGTTCCCACCTGCCCTGTGGACAGAGCCAGCACTCCTCAGTCACCAGAGGGGCCCTAAGGTAACAGAGGTCTAGGAAGCCTTGGTGTGGACAGGAGCTACCTATCGCTGACGTGCAGGACAGACCATCTGAGTAGGCACTGGTAACATCAGCTACAGTCTCCACTTTTACTGTCTCTATCATGTCAATTATCAATGTATTAATAAATATTTCAGAACATATCTATAAAAGATAAGGACTCTTTGCTGTAACATGACCATGATACCGTATCCCACCCCCAAATTTGGCAGTTGTCTCTTTCTTGGTGGCAGCACTGGGATACAGTCATCTCTTACTTTGTCAAATGTCTCGTCCACAGTTCAGATTTCTAGTCATCTTGTAAATGTCATTAATGTTTTTTCCAGGTACTGTGTTGTTTGTTTGTTTGCACCAGAATCCGAATAAGAGCCACAGATTGTGGCAGACTGACATGTCTCCAAGTTTCCTTAAATCCAGACTCAAAAACAAGGAACCAACCGTGTTGCCCATTGAGCTGGACTGGATTTAAAAAATGTGGTACATATACACAATGGAATATTATGCAGCCATAAAGAAGGATAAATACATGGATTTGCAGCAACTTGGATGGATTTGCAGTCGATCATATTCAGTGATTTATCACAGAAAGAACTGAGTTCCATGTTCTCACTCCTAGGCTGACCTTGAACAATTATAATGTTATAAGAAAGCGACTGGCAGTAGTGGAAAACTGTTGGGGGCAGTGAGGGATTGGCAGTTGAGGGAAACTGCCAGGGGAGGGAGGGGCATACCTCATCAACAAGCGTACCTGCATGATCAATGTTTGTATACCTACCCTTGAATTGTACCCCACATCTTTATAATAAATAATAAAAATTAAAAAAACAAAGTCTCCTCTCTGTCTCAGTTTGAGCTTTCCCAAAAGCAGAGCTGGAGACAAGGATCTGGGTGCAAACAGATGGTTTTGGAGGTGATCCCAGGAAGCACGGTGAGGGAGCAGAGAATTGTCCCAGAGAAGAAACAAGGGTCAATAAAGTGTATGCTAATAAACAGTGGCTGTTGGGGCAACCGGGGTTCAGTCGCACTGGGGACTCCTGAGACTGCCCAGCACACACGTCGCCAAGAAATGCCCCTCCGGGAGGATGGGAATCAGAGCCCATATCCACAAACTCCCATCCTGCCTTGGTGGAAGGTTCTTCCTGGGTGTGAACTCCCAGCGCTTCTTGCCTGCCCTGTGGACAGAGCCAGCACCCTTTAGCTGCCAGAGCACCCTAAGGCCCAGGAAGCCTTGATGTGGGCAGGCCGTATGGGGAGGCACTGGTGTCATCAGCTGCAGTCTCCATTTTTAACTTGTTTTTTCTTTGTTGAAATGAACAGATCATTTTTTTTTTTGAAGTCTCACTCAGTCGCCCAGTGTTGAATTTTTATCTGGTTTTTGAAAAACCTTTTTTATTTGTCTTAGTAGCCTGTGGTTAGTTAACAGGATTAATTTATATGATTCCTATACTTTTGTCTGGAAAGAAGGTTGATATAGTCCCAGTTTAGATATAACTTGAGAGAAATTTATCATAAGAAAACAACAAATAAGAATTTTAACTTCCTTATGTCCCAGCCACCCCCTTGAGAAGAGACCTATTAAGCCATGTGGAAACTTGAATGGGCTTTCCAGGTACACATGGCAGGTGGTGACTTGTTGCAGCTAGTAGGGCCGCCACCAGGAGGTTATTAAGCAGTGGGGAAAGGGGGGTTGAGAAGTCTAGAGGCTGGGGTTAGGAGCCGTGGTCTTTGGCACCGGCCCCTTCTCTGAAGGTACAAGAGAAAGACTGAAGGTCAGGGTTAGGCGCCATGGCTGTAGACGCCAGCCCTTTCTTCCCAGATAAAGGTGGAGAGCAAGAAGGAAGAGAAACTGACAGAGCAGATTACAAGAAACAGGAGTAGCTAAACCAGTTGAGTCAGACTTTGAGTTAGAGGGAAAGCAGGAATCAGAGTTGTAGGAGGAACAGGAGAGAACAAAGGAGTTGAAAACCTTCTTCATTTGTTTACATTTTTTAAAAAAAAAACCCAGAATTTACAATATGATGGGGAGAGCTATACTTAAACTCCCTTTCCTGCAATTTAACTATTTGATTCTTTAGCGTTTGATGGGTTCTCTCAACTATAGCTTGACCCTGAGAGTTATAAGGAATTCCTGTGGAATGAGAAACGCCAAATTGGACACAAAAACATTGAAAAGCCTTGGATGTATAAGCCCAGACTATAGTGCAGTGGCCGCTCCCGGCCACCACAGCCTCGACCTGCTGGGCTCCGGTGATCCTTCCGCCTCAGCCTTCCTAGTAGCTGGAACTACAGGCGTGCGCTACCACACCCGACTAATTTTTTTATTTATTGTAGAGATGAGATCTCACCAAGTTGCCCAGGAGGGTCTCACCAAGTTGCCCAGGAGGGTCTCGAACCCACGGGCTCAGGCAATCCACTCACCTCAGCCTCCCAAGGCATGGGATTACAGGCTGAGCCACCGAGGCCGGCAGGCCATGTTTTAGTTTCCTATTTCTACTGTAACCAATGAGCACAAGTTCAGTGGCTTAAACACAATTACCTTATAGTTTCGGAGAACAGAAGTCTGACTTGTGTATCACAGGGCTAAAATCAAGGTGCTGGCAGGGCTGTATTTCTGGAATCTCTAAAGGAGAAGTATTTTTGTATTTTTCATCTTCTAGAAGCCACTTAGGTCATGGTCCTCTTCTCCCTTCCAAGCCAGCAATGCCAGTCAAATCTCTCTCACATCACATCACTCTGATATTCACTCTACCGCTTTCCCTTACAAGCATCCTTGTACTTACACCAAACTCATCCAGATAATCCAAGAGAAATCTCATTCATCTCAGGGTCAGTTGATTGGCAATCTTAATTGCATCTGCAACCTTCATTCTCCCTTGTCATGAAACCTGACGTAGTCACGGTTTCTAGGGATTAGGATGTAGACTTCTTTGGGGGACCATTATTCTAACTACCGCAGATGATTTGTCTTATAAAATATCCACAGTCTAGAATTTGCTGATGCAGTCTTGTGGTGCCGTTTTTGTATGTTCCTCTGTCTTTTGTAGTTCCTGTAAATTGCATTTGGAATTAGACATTTAATTGATTCAGGATCAATTTATTTTTGGCAAGACTGCATCACAGGTGGTGTTGTGAGTGTCCAAGTTGTAAAGAATTAATTTATTTTGCAGAATGAGGTACACTTATACACACTAAATGGACTGAGAATTTACAGCTGCTTATAATCAACCCTCCTGTTGCAATTCACAAAGTGTTAAAAAGAAACTGGACTGGGAGAAATTTTCAAAGAAATATAACATCAGGAGGAAATCAAAGAGATACATTTCTTTTATTCTTCATGCAGGAAAAAAATAGAGTCTTTTCTATTCCAACTTTTGGGTAAAATAATAATAATAATAAAGAAAGAAAAGCTTTTCAAAAAAGTTTGTATGCTTGAGAGTAGAGGAAAAAAAAAACTTTCAACACAAGGCAAGAAATTTGTATACACAGCATGCTCTAATCAGGGATTCTAAAAGCACATGTTATCTATAACTCAATTTTTCTCAGCACCAAGGTCTCCCGGGCTCTGGATAAGATGCCCAGAACCCATGACTCACAGAAGGAAAGGTCCCCAGAGTGCATACAAAACCAAAACAAAATAGAGTTGCATCTAATTTTCTCACCATTTCAGCCACTGGAAAAGCCCTAGTCTCCAAGTAAAGTCAGAAGGATGACAGTTCGCCAATAGACATTTGAAGGAGAAATCTTTCCAGCCCAGATGAGGCAAGGAAAAATAACCATTCAACCCAGGACAGGGACTTATTTTTGTTTTCTTTTGTTTTTACCATTCACATTTTCAATTTTCTAAAATGGTTTTACATGGGTTTTCAAATGTCAGAAGCAGAAGGTTTCTCACCTTACAGAATCTCCCAGAGTCCTGTCATCAAATTACAGACTGGCCAACAATGACATTAACATTTATCTATGTCTCAGATGAACATCGTATTTCATAGTAACTGGTCTTTTAAAAAAAGAGAGAGAAAGCAACTTTAGACCATAAGACTTAGTCTTGGCCACAAGAATGGAAAAAGTAGCAAGAAGGAAGGGGAAAAGGAGCCTTTAAAATGGGAAAGAAAAGTCATTGGTGATAAAATGTAGCTCTGTGGAATAAATGCAACATAATTTTAAAAATTTACCCACATTCATGGACTGAGGAGAGATTAGTGGAAAATGAATGCTGCAGAGGATAACACTACCATGTCACAAAACTACACAAAGTTACAGAACAACTATATGAGTAAAAGTACTTTCTGCCATGATATATATAAATAATATATAATTGTTAAGTCTTTTTTTGTCTGTTTTTCTGACTAAAACTATTTCATCCATATAGATATGCCTAACTTGAGAAATAGAACATCTTTATAATTCTATCATCCAGAGAAAATACTGTTAACAATACTGGGTGAGTTATTTTCAATAACTGGGTGAGTTTATTTCCTGTGCAGAGAAATATGTAATGATACATGTTTATGTATTTGTAAAAAAGATTACACATATATAATGATATACAGAATATACTGTAAATTACATATCACATTTTATTTTTATTTATTTATTTTTAATTTCAATAGCTTTTGGGAAGTACAGATGGTTTTAGTCTGAGCATTAAGTGTACCCATCACCCCCACCTATATCACGTTTCATATGACAAAAAAATTTCTTCAAAGATAGGATTATATAAAACCTATCTTTCAACTTGTGTCTTTAACTTAACAATGGCTCACAGACATCCTTGTATATTGATGTATCCATCTAATCTGATCTTTGAAAAGCTGCATTATAGGACATGAAGAGCAGTACTCATTTATATAACTTATTGCTTACTAATGGGCATTTGGGTTTGAACCTCTTGAATAAGCTTCCAAGGAAGCAAAAGGAAGAGTATATCAAATTCCTTCTCAAGTGAAAGTAACATAAAGTGACCTTTTTGAAACTCTTTCTGACCATGTGGAACTCAGGAAATTTAAATACTCTCCATTGATGTCAGTATTCTCTGCTTTTTTGCACAAAATTGGGATCATTAGGAACCTTGGTATGACATATTCTTATCACTGGCCCATGCCTTTATTTGATTATTCATTTTTAAGTATGCTGTTAGCTTATAGGAGTTCACCATCAACAACAAGACCTAGAGCCCTGCCAACAACCCACATCCAACCCCATGGGCTTCCCGGGCCCTCTTCTTACTCCTCTTAGCTCACGTAACCACCTTCCTGAATCTCATGGTCATCAACTCTTTGCTTGCATTTTTTTCCTTTGTCTTTTTTTTTCACTTGGATCCAAAGTATCAACACTCGTTAGGTGAACTTCTGTTGACAAAAAAATGTCACCAACACTGTAGTTGCATGCATACTCTCACACTGTCTTTTTACATCTAAAATGTATTCCTTAAAAGTATGCTTCTGTTTTAGTTTTTTAACTTGAGAAAAGAGTATCAACTTGCATATAACTTCATTGATTTTTTTTTTAACTTAAGATGACATTGCCAAGTACCTTCATTTGAGTTCTCCTAGAAACTAACTGGGAACAGGTATTCAAGTGCTAATCATTTTGGGAGCAGGTGACGAGATGAGATGGAAGGAGAGACAATCAACAAAAGCACATTACCTGAGAAGCAACAGATTCATGGATATGGGAGTTTATTTTGGGATAATGAAAATGTTTTGGAACTAAAAAAAAGTGGAGGTTATACAACATTGCAAATACACTAAATGCTACAGAATCGTTTATTTTTAATTGGTTAACTTATGCTATGTCTACTTTGTCTCTTTTTTTTAAGAAAAGAAATTATCAAACCAATCACCAGTGTGGGCAACAGGAGCTTAATCTCTCTGGGGAAAGTCAGGATGTGTCAGATACTTCAGAGTTCTCTCGCCCAAGTAACGAGGCAGCTGGGTGTTAACAACTCCTGTCAGTCAGAGGCTGAGAATCCTCTCCAGGGGGTGTCAGTTTCCCGGTTCTTCCAGCCTGCAGTGGAGGTGGCAACATGGACTCCAGTTGGTGGGCACCAAAGATGTATGCATGAGAGCTACAGCGTGAGCAGCTTTGAATTCCCTGTGGCCTTTACTACTGTCTGTTTTCTGACCGCTGTGCTATGTTCCTTATTAGAAAGTGACACGCTTTTTCATCCACCTTCTCATCACTGGGCATTTAGTTTGATTCCAGCTGTTATTATGAAAAGTGGTATTAGGAACATTCTTATATCTCCTGGGCATGCATCCAGGTCACAGGATACATGAATTTCAACATGAGGGTACAATGCTAAACGATTTTTCCAAAGTAGATGCACCTATTTGCATTCCCTCCCTCCCTCTGCCACAACTCCACAGTCCTTCTCACCCTTCGTTTGTCAGATTGCTGTTTTAAAAACTTTTGCCAAATGAATTCATGTAAAACGATATCTTATTCTGGCCCTGATTTCCCTCAACATTTATGTTTCACATCTCTTTGTATAGTCACTAGTAGCCATATATGTTCCTACATTTGAAATGTCTAGGCATGTATTTTACCCGTTTTTCTATTGGGTTTTTGAGCTTTACTTATTTATTTCTGGGAATTCTTTACATATGCTTGATATTCTCTATGGTTAGTTGTATGCACTGTGAGTATTTTCCCACAATTTTTAGTGTTTTTACCTTTTCAAGAGTCACATTTATCGATTTTTTTCGTTTTAAAAAAAACTGCTTGACAATAGAGAATTGGTCAATTAAAACATGGTGTATTCCTACCATAAAGTATTGCAAGCTATTAAAGTTATTTTGCTAATATATTTTTTAAAACAGAAAAATGTTTGCAATGAAATGTTAAGCAAAAAAATAAATATACCATGTGTATATCATGATTCTACAGTGTGGATTTTTTTTTTTAAGTTTGATAACACATATGTTGGCAAGCTTGTGGACAAATAAGCATTTTCGTTTATTACTGGTAAAGAATGTAAATTGTTACAAGCTCTATGATGTGCAATTTGGCAATATCTGTCAAAAATTTAAATTTACATGTAACTAGACCCAGTGATTCCTCTTCAAGATATTCACTCAACCAATTTCCTCACATGTGTGCCAGGAGACACAGGCAATTACAATCATTGCAGCAGTAGTTAATAGTAAAAGATAAAATTATGAAACAACTGTTCAATAGAATACTATGTAGCTATTAAAAAGCAACAAAGTAGGCTAGGTACAGTGGTTCATGCCTGCAATCCCAGAGCTTTGGGAGATTGAGGTGGGAGGATCACTTGAGCCCAAGAGTTGGACACCAACCTGGGAAACACAGCAAGAACTTGTCTCTGCAAAAAATAAAAAAATTAGCCAGGCAGGGTGGTACATGCCTATAATCCCAGCTATTCCAAAGGATGAAGTGGAAGGATCACCTGAGCCCAGGAGGTCGAAGATACAGTGAGCTATGATCCTGTCATGGCCTGGGTGACAAAGTGAGACCCTGACTCAAAAAAAAAAGAGAACAAGTAGTCTACATGTATTTTAATGAAATCATCCACAGAGCACATTGTTAAGGGAAAAGAACAAGATACTATGGTATGATACCACTCTCATTAAAGATATTTAATGCTATGGATATTACTTGTATGCGTTATGCTGTATAGAATATCTCTGAGAGCAGAAAACAGGTCATTAATTAATTGCTGCTAAGGAAGGGACCTGAGTGGCTCAGGACATCCTCATAACTTCTTTAGGAAGTAGATATTCTTATTATAGCCCTTAGAGAAGAGGAACCTAGAAAGAGAATGCCGGAAAGCTCGGTGGGACAAAAAGAAAAGAATCCAATGAGATCATCTCTATTAATTCACTCCAAGTTTCTTGATGGTTGTCTCTGTACCAGGCTCCCGGGATAATAATAGCACCTACACCACAGAGTGGTTTGGTGAATAAATGAGACCCAGTAAGCAGGGGCGTATCCCCCACAGATGCTTGATACATAGGTGTTGGTTTGTACAACCCTTTTATTAGGAGTGTATGGCCATTTACGTTGCTGCTTTTGCCATTTGGTTTTGCCAACAGCACTGTGCATTAAGTAAGGCAAGGATGAGTGTTATCGTATCCATTTTATGGAAAACTGAGTCTCAGAGAGGTGACGATCACAGAGTCTCCTTACCCAGTTCTGGAGAGCCCAGAGGGGGCTTCCTGGGGAAGATGGTGCGAACTGCTAGAGGACTGGCATAAAATCTTGACTCTGCCCCGCAATCAACGTGAGATTTGAGTGAGTTACTTCAGCATTCTGGGCCTCAGTTTTGGTATCTAGAAATTGGGGACAGAAAAAAGACCACCTCCTAGAATGCTAAAGATGAGACAAATGAATGTGTGTCAATTTCCACAACTAGTAATCTTAAAACATAAATCAGTTCCTGTCACCCTTCAGCTCAAACTTTACCATGGGCACCCAACTCATTTGCAATAAAATCCAAAATCCCCACTAGTGAATGGTCAGGCTGACACAGCCTGGTTGCCCAGCCATCTCCCTTTCTGTTCTCCCCTTTGGCTCACTCTGGCTTCCTGGCTGCTCCCGACACACTGAGCTCAGACCTGCCTCCAAGCCTTGGGACATTTTGTCTTCTCTACCAGGAACACTCTGCCCATGGATATCTGCATGGCTCCCCTGTAGCTTCTTCAGATCTTGCACGATTGCCACCTCTCAAGTCAGCATCCTCCCACCCCCACCCCAAACCTTGCCGTCACTCTCCACCTCCCGGTCCTGCTGATTATTTCTCATTAGTGCTTATTACCACCCAGCATAACACCTATCTGTTCATTTGTGTGCTTACTTCTTGTCCGTTCTCCCTCTCTGAAATGCAAGCTTGATGAGGGCAGGAATGGACTAAGTTTTGTGCATTGGTGCTCCTCTCCCTGAAGGCCCTTTATAATTGTTAGGTCTCCCAGGAGGCAGGAAGGAAGGGCATGGCAAACCATGGGCATGGCCTAAGCAAAGGCATGGTGGTAGAGAACAGACATGATCCAGCAGGGAACCATATGGAGTCCCTGTGTACTGGCCCTGCCAACTTAGGGGAAATGACTTCTGCTTAACACCTAGATAGCTCTATCGACGATGGATTCCTTAGACGTGCAACTAAAATGCTTTGGATGACCCTTCCTCTGAACACTTCCCTAACCTCTGCTCTGTTCTGTGCCTTGTCTTTTCCTAGGGCCATTGCCGCCTTCATCTGTCACCCCCAAGACTAAGAGTACAGACAACCAGGGCTGGGGACTCCCTCAGTACCAATGAACAGCTTGGGGGGTCCTTTGGAAGGTTTGTATCCAGCAGAATGAGAGGAAGACTTTGGAAAGAAAGAAACCACAAGCAGTCTTGTGGCAAATTCACAGTTCCCAGCAAATAAACAATAAAAACCAGGAAGGGCTACATCTCCTCGGCCCCTTTAAAAGAGATGTCTTGGGACTGTGGCTGGAGATTGCAACAGGGATCCAAACACACATGAAAGGAGCTGCCCAACTAAATAAATAACCATTCATGAAGGCGCTTGTCTCCACAGCAGGAGTTCAGCACAGCGGGTGGGGGCGTGAAGCCTTGATGAAGAAGGCAGCCATTTTTAAGGGACGGGAGTTGATTTGAAACACTTGTCTCCAGATGGGACCAGTAAAAACCCAGTCCTTCAGCTTCATTCTGAACCTCCCAAGAAAAGGAATAGTAGTGGACGGCTTTCCAGAGCCTTCCAGGGAAGACAAGGAATTAAGAGACCTCCTCCAGGCCACCGCTCTGGCTTTCCTCAAACTTGTGCCCACAGGACTTTTATCTAAGCGATTGACTGGGGCTCAGATGATAGCCCAGGAGGCTGTTTTGTTTTTGCAAAGGGAAGTTATCTTGACATGGAGCCAAGAGAAGGTCTGAGCAAGGATTTCCTGGTCATGGCCCTGGGTGGAGTCTTCAGTATGGGGCTTCCCCAAAAGCCAGACTGGCGGGGGCACCACGATCCCCCTCTCTTGAAGGCTTTATACTTTCTCCTTCCACAGAACCTGTGCCAGTTTTCTCCCTTTGCCTGGAATGTTCTCTCCCCACCACACCCTCCACCCCCCGCCCACCCCTAGCCCTTGTCTGGGTAAGCCCAAGATTCCGCTCAAGCGGGGAAGCCTTCTCTGGTCCCTCTGACCACCCAGCTGAGGTGCCTTGCATGGGCGCTCATGGCCGTTCTTTTCCCAAACTGTGTACTGCTCTGTGCTTGTCACAGCTGGTTACACATGCATGTAGGCGCGATGGCTTATCACGCCCCGTCTCCACTGCTTCCGCTGTGCTCAACGACAGCCACAGTGCGGGCGTAACTCACAGTAATCCCTCCGTGAATACGTGTGGAACAATGAAGAAATGAACCTTCAGGGGAAACATGTGAGTAGACCCCAGTCTCCCGGTCAAGTGTCCAAACACTCGAAGGCACGCACGAATGAGGGAACGAGGGAGAGAGCGCGTGAGTGAGTGTGCGAGGAGACGAGTGAATAAGTTAATAAGTGAGCAAATGAATCGGCGGTTGAGAACGAACGAGCAAACGGCGTGAATGAGAGGGTGAGTGAATGAATGAGCTAATGAGTGAGGAAATGAATGAATGAGGGAGTCAGTAAGCAAATGAGTGAGTGAGTGAATGAGTGAAGGACTCGCAAATGAGCGAATGTGTGACGAATGATGGCACCCTCGGGGGTGGCTCCGTGAGTGGATGCGTTTTGTCTGCGGTCCTCTTGGCGTGCAGTCCGAGAAAGAGGTAGGATGTGCTGGCACGCATGTGACTCTAACCAAAACCCGTGGCGAGAGGAGGACGTTTCCCAAAGGGGCGCCGGTGGTCCGGAGGGTGGGGGTGCTTCCAGGTAGAAGCTGACCCCCAAGGGGAAGCTCTGGCCCCGACCCCCTTCGCCTCCCCTTGTTCTGATCTTTATGGAGCTGTCTGCCTTTTAGCATCAAAGGCGACTGCAGGGCCGCGCCTTGTCCCCCTCAGCTCTATAAAAATGTAATTACCCAATAATCCACTGTCTGCAAAACAAACCATCTTCCTGTTTCTTCTCCCATAAAAAGCATTTGACAGCCCTGTTCTCTCAGCTTATAAAACCTGGGGAGCATTGGCTTAGCCCCTTCTGAAATGAAAGCCCTCGGGGGGGGGGAGAGTCCCAAGTGGGGAGAAACACACCTCTGACCCTCCAGGCAGTCGCTTCAAAGTCACTGGAGGTTTTCAGAGACGGCAAAGAAGCAACTCATCTTGGAAAGACGTGGAGCTGGACAATGCCAATCGCACCTAGAAGGGGCAGGGCCTTGGAAATGTGTATAGCCTGGGCCTGCTGCAGCACAGACAGCATCCTTGCAGCTCACCGGAAGGTCATTCTTTCACTTATTCACTCAACAAACATTTTCCAGGCACCTACTATGTGCTAGGTATTAGACTAAGCCCCGGAGCATGAGTCTGGGACAGAATGCAATCCTTTAAGAAAATCTCATCTAAAACGTACATTTATTTTAAAAGATGATGGAGCACTTTGATCTGAATGAATTGACATGCAAAAAATGTATATAATTCATCATTCCATGGGTGAAGCAGGTTATAAAACACTATGGCTTTATTTTTATTTTTCTCTCATCAAAAGAAAAATATAATGGAATTAAGGAAGTGCGGCAGAATTGTTCTATATTTTGAATTGTGGCATTAGGCAGTAGGTTATTGTGTGCCCCCTCAAAAGTTATGTCCAAGTGTTAACCTCTGGTGCCTGTGAATGTGACCTTATTTGGAAATAAGATCTTTGCATATGTAATTAAGGCAAGGATCAAGATGAGATTATACTGGATTGAGGTTGGTCCTAAATCCAATGAGTGTCCTTATAGAGAAAGGAGAGGGAGATTTGATTCATGCAGGGAAGAAGGCCTTCAAGGATGGAGGCAGAGATTGGTGTGACATGGCCACAACTCAGGAAATGCCTGGAGCCCTGGAAGCTGGAAGAGGCAGTGAAGAATCTGACTCTAGAGCCTTCAGAGAGAGCATGGCCCTACCCAGCACTTGATTCCAGACTTCTGGCCTCCAGAACGGTAAGCCCGTAGACTTCCATTATTTCAAACTCCATCCCCCCATCTGTGGTCCTTGCTACAGCAGCCACAGGAAACTAACTCAGGTTGTCTACCAAACTGCATGCTTTTGTCATAGGATGGTTCACTAAAATGGGTAGATTTGCTGTGTTTAAATTATACTTTGAGTACTGGAAAACACTTTAAACATAGAAGCAGAGAGATTGTACAGACATGTCTCTATGTTTTTTCTATGCACATCTTCTATTGCAATAGCAGAAGCTCATGGAAAGATGTTCAACGTCATTCGTGTAGAGAACTGCAATCAAAACCACAGTAAGAGACCACTTCGCACCCCTTAGGATGGCTATAATCCAAAAGCCGGATAACGACAAGTGTTGGCGAGGGTGTGTAGGAATCAGAATCCTTCGCTCTGCTCGTGGGAATATAAAATGGCGCAGCCACTGTGGAAATCAGAGATGGTTCCTTAAAAAGCTAGACCTAAAATTACCATATGACTCAGCAATTCCATTCCTGGCATAAACCCAGAAGAACTGAAGGCAAGGACTCCAACAGACACCTGTACATCAATGCTTGTAGCAACATTATTCACAATAGCTAAAAGACTTAAATAGCTGAACTTAGTGGCTCATGTCTGTTACTTCAAGAGGTCGAAGTGGGAGGATTGCTCAAGTTCAGGAGTTTGAGATTAGCCTGGGCAACATAGCGAGGCCTCGTTTCTACCAAAAAAACCCAAAAACTTAGCCAGGCATGTTGGCAGGCACCTATATCCCCAGATACTTAGGAGGATGAGGTGGAAGGATTGCCTGAGCCCAGGAGGTTGAGGCTGCAGTGAGCTGTGATCGTGCCACTGTACACCAGCCTGGGTGAGAGAGTGAGACTCTGACTCTAAATAAATAAATAAATAGCAAAAACAACCCAAAGGTCCTTCAGCCGGTGAACAGATCATCTAAATGTGACAGTATATTCATACATTACAATATTATTCAGCCATAAAAAAGAATGAAATTCTGATCCAAGCGACAACATGGATGAGTCTCGAAGGTATTACTATGTTAGATGAAAGAAGCCAGACCTAAAAAGACAGCTGTCATATGATGCCATTTACATGAAGTACCGAGAATCAGCCAATTCACAGAGACAGAAAATAGAAGTGATCAAAGGCTGGGCGGAGAGAGAAGGGGCATTCCTGTTGAACAGAAGCAGAGTTTCTGTTTGGGATGATGAAAAAGTTCTGGAGAAGGATGGTGGTGATGGCTGCATGACACCATAAATGCACTGTGTACACTTAAGGGGCTAAGTCTTATGTTATCTGTAACTATTCATGCAAATTTAGAAGATATAGATAAAAGAGAGAGAGCCTGAGATGTTACCAGGGATGTGGGTAGTTTTTGTTTTCTTTCTTTATAATGTTTGGTAATTCTAATATGTGTTATTCTATGAATATATATTGTGTAAGGAGCTCACAGTCTGGTGGGTGAGACAGATAAGGAAGCCGGCTATTGTAGTATACGGTCCGACTCACAGAGAGCTGGGAACATCTAACTCCAGCTGTGGCAGGTGTCACAGAAACATCCCCAGAGAGAGGACAATAATCAGGAGTGAACCAAGCAAGGAAGTGGAGGGGAAGGGAGAGGGCATCTCAGGTAGACATGGCGTGGAAAGTGTCTGCATCTCACTAACCAAGTGACCAGGTCAGCAATGTGACTCAGCTTCCCAGCTGTAAAATGGTGACAATAATCATTAATATCCCATAAGGTTATAGGGTGATTAAGGAAGACAATGTGTATAAAGGACTTCACAGAGAGTCTGATACGCATTAAGTTCCAGAGCATGCCAGGTATTGTTACCGTCAATATCACAGTAATCAGTTACAGCCAGACGGCTGGGTTTGGATCTTGGCCTGACCACTTACTTGCTGTGTGCCCTTGGGTGAGTGAGTGAGCCTCTCTGTGTCTTGGTTTCCTATTCTGTAAAAGGGGGATAAATAATAGCACTTATCTCTTAGGGTATTATGAGGATTTAGTGAGCTAATACATATAAATCAATCCCACTAGTGCCTGGCATATGGCAAAGACTACATATGAATTCGCTATTACGTTTTTTCGTGACTATGAAGGACAAGAAGCTTCTGGAAATAGTACAAAAGAGAAATGGAATGACTAAACGTGCCCGAGGAAGGGGCAATGTAAGAACCATCTTCGTTGAAATAAAAAGTAAACAAGGACTTTAGGGAAACAACAAAAAAAAAGGAAATCCAAATCTGAGAATAAAGTGTCTTATGATGACAGGATTGCATTTTGAACGAAGATATATTTCCAGCTCAGAAAATTGAGTTAAAATGGGTTTTGACAAAGTGAAAAGATCGCTGAAAATGCATAAAGAAGCCAGGCCTGAAAGGCTGCATATCAGTCAGCCTCTTTGTCAGAGAAAGCCCCACTGCATCCAGCATTTGGAATCGATGACTTGGTGGTTTCCTGTGGGGAAGAAAATGCCTTGACATTTCCTGGGGAGCCTTCCTTCCGACCCTCTCGCCCTCGATGATGATCTATATCAGCCTGATGTCTCTGCTCGCGACTTGACGGCTGTGTGTACACAGACAATATTTGGAATACGAGCAGTTGGGAAGGCTCAGCGCCATCTCCACCACCTTCATGGAGATGCAGGCAACTCTACCGCATCCACGGCCCGGACCACAGTCATGAATCACTGCTTGACAAGTTTCAGAATTGCCAAGCTGTGGCATAACTTTCCAAGCCAGAAGAACGGCACGGAGGCCGTAAGTACTGGGTTTCAACCCTCTAGACTCCCTGGAACCACTGTCTGAGGTTCTGGCAGCATCCATGTGGCCTTTTCATCCTTTCCGGGATATGAATGATGTGTAAAGCTGAGGAGAGACAGCATGCGGTCACTGAATGGAAGCCACAGCGTGTGGTGTGTACTTGAAGGCTCTTGGATCTGCTTTGAAATGTTTAACAGCAAATACTTCCTCTGCATTATCATCATTTAAATGGGTGCAGCAGTGCTTTATTCTGGCACAGAATGAAAGGTCTTTAACTCTTTGTGGTAAAGGGGACTGGGTCAGTTAATTTTTAAAAACTGCAAATATGAGACTTTATTTTGTGCCTGAGGGAAAGCTTTGGAAACATTCTTTTGTTTATTAGTATTAATAATGCATTCAGCTCCAAGTAATAAGACTACCTCACTATATGCCTTAATTTAATAGGAGTTTCTTTTCTTATATAACAAGAATTCTGGAGGTGGTCGGCTGCATGTTCTGGTTCAGCAGCTGAGCCAGACTTTCGACAAAACAGCTGCTGTGGTTCCAGCCATCACATCCAAATTTAAGACAAGAAAAAAGCAGAAGGGGAGAGTGCTTCAGCTGTCCTTTTGAGCGAACTGAATCATACACCATTTCAGATGCAAGGAAAACGGGGAATTAGACCAGTTATGAGCCATCGCCTGGGTCTGGGCTATTGCTGCTCTGAAAAAAACCTGGATCCTCATACTGAGCGGGGAGGAGCAATGGATATAAGGCAGGCACCTACAGTCTGCCCGCCCCCAACCCAGACATGAGCACAACTTTGGCGGTCAAAAGAAGTAATCAAGAAAATGGAAGAAAGAAGCTGAAGCAAAAATAGTAACAGTGTGATACCATTAATTTCTTGAAGGGGAACTCAGAAATCCTCTATGTTTTGACCTAACTCCAGGATATACTTCTGAGACTTTGTGAACTCTGAAATCAGCGAAAGCAAGATCTGCAGAGATGTTCTCAAAAGTCCACGTGGATTTGCAGTCGGATTCCAAGCTTCTCGACTCATCGGCCTTTACGATGAATCTCACCGACTACACTCATGGAGGAGGAGATTCTTCCCAAGGCACAGAACCCGCAATGAGACAGGAAGGGAAACTCAGCACAATTTATTCAGCCTATGGGGGTTTATTGAGCAAAGCAGACATGGTTCTGACCCTCAGAGAGCACAGTCTACTCTAGTCTAGAGGCAGATGAAGGAGCGCTAGGCGGATACAGCGCTATGGGCTAGGGCTCAACTAAGGGCAGTGAAACTTAACAGGATGCCAAGAGGAATGGGAGACCCTCACGGAAGCTGGGTGTGATCAGGATCATGAACACAGCTTCGGAATCAGATCTGGGTCAGCATCCCAACAAGCCATTATGTCCAAGCTGAATGAACTTGGATGATAACAAGCATTTATTGAGCATGTATCGTGCAAAACGCCACACTCAGCATCTCAATCACCATGGGAACCACTGGAGGCTGCCTTGTCCCACTTTAAAGAGAGAACCATCAGGAGTAGAAGTTTACAGACCTGAGATCACAGAATTGATACATGGAGAAAATTAGTATGAACCTGGGTTATGCCTTCTGCTAAAGACAAATCATTCAGCCTCCCTATGTCTCTGTTTCTCAGGTGAGCAAATGATTGGGCGGTCAGCATACCCACCACAGAGGCTGACAGAATTAAGTAAAATGATTAAGAGAGCAGTTGGCATCATGCCTGGCAGCAGTAAGTGCTCAGTAACTGACAGGTATTCACATTGTGAGTTCCTGCAGCTCATTTGGTCTTTTCTCTGAGTCCTGTTGACCTGGGCAGTTTTGAATCCAGTCACACTAATTGGTCAGCCTTTTAAAAAAAACATTTATTTTAAATATGTGGGGTACAATTCAGGGTTAGGTATACAAATGTTCATTATGCAGGTACTTTTGTTGATAAGGCGTGTCCCCCTCCCCTGGCAGTTTCCCACTACTGCCAATCTTTTGTTATAGTATTATAATAGTTGTTCAAGGTCTGCTTATGAATGGGAACATGTGATACTCGATTCTTTGTTTCTGTGATAGATCACTCAGTATTATAGACTCTAAGTTCATCCAAGTTGCTGCAGAGTTCATAACTTTGTCCTTCTTTATAGCTGCATAATATTCCATCGTGTGTATGTACCACATTTCTTTTATCCAGTCCTCCAATCCAAGATCAAAATCCCAGGGATCAAAAGAGAATGGAGCATTTTCCCCCCTCTATGCAAATCAGGAAACACTTAAGTTAACGTCTGGCAACCTATACAAGAATAAATCCAAGCCGGGCTCTGTAACTCAGCCTGTAATCCCAGCGCTTTGGGTGGCTAAGGTGAGTGGATTGCCTGAGCCCGCGGGTTCGAGACCCACCTGGGCAACTGGGCGAGACCTCATCTCTACAATAAATCAAAAATTAGCCGAGTGTGGTAGTATGCGCCTATAGTTCCAGCTACTTGGAAGGCTGAGATGGAAGCATTGTTGGAGCCCAGCAGGTCGAGGCTGCAGTGGCCGGGAGCGGCCATTGCACTCCAGTCTGGGTAACAGTGAGATTCCAACTCAAAAAAAAAAAAGAAGAAATCCATCAAAAAGTAATGAGAACTTTAGTTTAAAATTTTAAACAGACAAAATGACTCCTAGAGCTCTAAAAAGCAATAGCAGTCAAGAAAGTTCTCTGTATACAGAAACCCTCATTTTACAGATGAACAAACTAAGGTGCAGAGATAATACGTAACTTGCTCAGCACTCCTCAAAAAAAAGAAATTCAGAATGGAGATTTGAACCTAAGCTTTCTAAACCCTATGACTACATTTGGGGGAGTGGGAGTTGTAAGGGTTCCAGGAATTCAAGAAGCTTTTGCCATCAAGCCAAGCCTATCACTCCAGAGGAGAAGATAAAGATGAAACTGACAGACTTTTTAGGAATGTGAGCACAGGAGTCAGGGCTCCAAGTTGTCATCATGTATTGGGAACTTCCCATGTGCCAGCCAATGCACAAAGCACACTACACACTGGCTCTTATTTAATGCTCCTAACAGCCCTATGAGGAGGGAGGGATCCTTATTCCACCTGATAGATGGGGAATGTGCATGGGAGAGAAGTTGAGTTAACCAGCACATGACATGGTCAGTATTCAACATTACGCCATCTTGCTTCCCCAAAGAATCCTTGGGTAGCTTTCCAATACCTTTCCAAACCACTCTTCTCACTGGGAGTAACCTGGAGGAAACTTAAATGTCTATGAAAACAAGGAACAGGACCTCAGCAAAACCCGAGGATTCCATCAGAGTCCCATCCCCTATCCTTCTGGCCCTCAGCCCAGCTCCCAGGAATCCTGGAAGCCCCTGAGGTTCTAGGACATTGTGTTAGTGTGTGCTATTCCAAGTCCTCTGAGAAGCAGACACCAGGTGGGACCACACATACAAGGATTTTATTGGAAGAAATGCCCATGCAAGAAAAAGCAGGAAGGAAGCTGGAAGAGGCTGGCAGAGCCACCAGACCAAGTAGATGCACGTCTGACCCTAAGCGATGGGGAGAGCGAGAGAGGGTGGGCAAAAGCATCCTAGTCTGTCATGTGCAGTCCAAGGAAGAATCTGCAGGTCCCTTGGGGAGTCCTAGTCATCCTAAACATCTTAAAGTTTCATGGAAACTCAAGGCAGGTAAATATCCCAGGGCTACCCCAACCCACTGTAGTCTAGCTGCTTTGGGAGCCAGCACAGCCCCACCTGTGACCTCCCAGCTGCCAATGAAGGACAATGAGAGCCTCCACTTGGGGGACGATGTGTGGGCCACCCCTGCAATGGGCAGTTTGTGCTGGAGGCAGCTGGACCCAGTATCAAGGTGAGGGGAGGAGGAAAGGAAAGAGAAGGAATAAAAATCGTGCAGGGCGCTATGTCCATGGCAACCTGGATGCATGACTCTCACTGCCAACAGGTGGTGTCTCTCATGCTTAGCATGTTGGTGTGCATGACAGAGCCAGCCTGTGTCTCTATGGAAGTCATCTTGGAGTAAGGTCAGATTTTCTAGCAATTAAGGGCTCAGGCTTTGAATCAGACCAACATGAATTTGAATTCTCATCTCCACCTCTTACACCATGGGTGGCCTTGGGAAGACAGAGTTGCCTTCTTGAACCTCAGTTTACACATCTGTAAAATTGGCTCAAGAAGATTCCACCTCCCCGGGTTGTTATGGAGAATAAAAGACAGAACGCTTGTAAAGTGCCCCACTGAACTCACCCAGTACATGGTATTCTAAGTCCCGTTTCTCACACAAGTGAGGAAATGCTCACTTCATAGAATTATTATTAAAATGAAGAGAAATAATTATATTAAACCATTAATGCAGAAACTGATACACAGACATTTTATAATTACATTAGTATTATGAATAATAACCAAGATAATTATTCCCTAACAGCTCAATCAGCTGGGGCCAAATGGACCATCTATCAGGTGTGTCATCACTATGATGTGCTATCAGTCAGCGTCCCAGCTGGACGCAGATAACAGACTTGAACTGATTAATTTCAGGAAGGCACTATTTACAAAGTTGTGGGGAGAGTGTGGGGGGGGTGGGAGAGGACACCAAGGATGGTGCAGAACCACAGAGCTAGCACCAGAGGGAGCTGTTAGGATCCCAGAGGCCTGCGGGCCAAGGAGGCGGACCACCCAGGGGAGGCTGTCTGTAGAGGGGCTGCTTATCAGAGGCTGTGACCTCAAGCCGAGGGACACAGGGATCCCTACGCCAAGGGAGCTGGGGGATGAATGCCACTCCCTGCCCTCCCTCTGATCTCTGGCCGATGCCCCATTGGCTGAACCTACCAGGAATCCAGGGGGGCATGGGTGCTTGTCCATGCAGTGACAGAGGTCAGTAGCCCAGTGTAGGGAGCAGGGTGGAGAAGGGCAGATGGGGCATCTGGAAGGACAAATGGGAGACACTTGGCTGGTTACCCAAATCGGTAGGTGACGCCAACTGCTTGGGGACCCCCAAACCTGAGACTCCCATGCCTTGCTTGTTCTTGGGTTTTGATCAGCAGTGATCATTTGGGCAACAGCAAATGCCAGACATGTAAAAGTAAATGGGCTTGCACAAGAGCATATGAGCAATATGTACCGAGCACCTACGACATGCCGAGCCCTGGCGAACAAGCCACACAAGTCCCTGCCCTCCCAGAGCACTGAGTGGCATGGAGGACACAGACAAGTACACAGGCACCGGCAAAGTCATAATGGCACTGAAAGCCCCGGGACAACTTTGGGGGGGCAGTCACAGCAAGGGCATCTGGGAACATTTCCTGGAGAAAAAGAATGCCTACCTGGGACGGGAAGGAAGAGAGAAGAGGTCAGAACAACAGGGTCAAGGTCCTTGGGCAAGAGGGAGTGGAGCGTTAAAAAGCTTTAAATAGCTCCGCTGGCTGGAGTGTTGTATTTGAGGCAAAAGTGGTGAGAGATGAGCCTGGAAGGAAGGCTGGGGCCGGGTCATGCAGGGTCTTGTAGATCATGGAAATAAAATGTGAGCAAGAGCCTAGCAACAAGGCAAACTGGAAGAGTTTTAAGCAGGTGAGCAATGTTATCTCTGGATCTGGAGTGCTCGAAGTGCCACGTGTATAAGATTCCATACCTAAGAGAGAACGAGAAAGTGATAGAGACAGAGGAGGGAGAGGGAGAGAAAGAGTGAGAGAGGAGAGAGGAGAAAGAAACAGAGAGAGAGAGAGAAAGACGAGAAACAGAGAGAGAAGGGAGAATCAGAGAGAAAGACACACAGAGAAACAGTGAGAGAGAAACACAGAGAGGAGGGGTGGAGGGGAAGAGAGAGAAGGAGAGAGGAGAGAGAGAAACAGAGAGAAAGGCAAAGAGAAAGAAGAGAAACAGAAGGAAGGGCAGAGAGAGAAGAAAGAATAAAAAAGACACACAGGGACGGAGAGAGACAGAGACAGAAAAAGACACACATGTGTTGGAAGGCATCAATTGCGTAGGAATGAAGCTTTGCCTAGAACCCCAAGCTAGTGGTGGGAGTGTGTCTACTATCTGATTTCAGCTGGCTCGAGTGACCGAGAGAAGCACATGTGTGACCTGACCTGGGAGGTCAAAATGACCCACAAATAGCTGAGCACTCCTGATCCTTCTATTTCCAATCCAGAGGTTGTTTTCAGAGCTCAGCACTTTCTCCCCCTCTCCAAGATCCACCCCCAGCTATAATCTCCCTCTATCTCTCCCCCCACCACCCACCACCCCGGCACAACTGAGAACTCCTCCAGCTGCCAAAATGCAGCAGATGGAGATGGAGGGGTGGGGTAAGAACACTTCAGGACTCTGAAGATGACACAACACTGCTTATTCAGAAGACAGAAATGTGATCAGTCCTCCCAGGGGCTGGCACTACTAGGCGGTTCAAGCTGCCAGGTATCCTTAGACTAAGCCTGGCAGCAGGCTCCCTGCACCATTCATGTCAGCACCCTTGGCCTGGCACCTGCTTCTGGTGCCCAAACAGCATGGCTTTATCTAGCTACTGACCTGGAAGAGCCTCCCAGCAGAGAAGGGGCCTGTGGTGTGCTCCTCTTATGGGCATGCCATGGGCACTGCCCTAGGAAAATTATTATAATAAATAGTTACTAGCAATAATTAACAATAATAGAAATAATAATAGTGCAATCACAGTGACCACCTTTTGAGTGTATACTTTGTGGCAGGTACTTGGCAAGGTACTTAACGTACATAACCTCGTTTAATCCGTGCCCAGCAACCTACAGGGAAGGTATTATTATCCTTATTTTCCAGGTGATGCTAGTGAGATTCTGGAACCTTAAGTGATAAAAACCAGAAACATAATTGAGGTTTTCTGGACTTCCAAGCACAGGCTCTTAACTGTTCCATCCTGTGGCTTGCCCTCCCACCAGATGCCAGCAACTTGCCTCAGATCTGCTTCTGAAAGGTGCTGTTCTTCCAGCTTGTGAGTTTCAAATGCCGACTTGGAATTCTGAGAACAAGATTCACTGGATTCTAACTTGTAATTATAAGGCCTTTATCATCCAGTTTGATGCAGCCTTGTACAAATGATGGATATAGTTGGAGAACGGTGAAAAGGGAAATTGGACCCTGACATTGTAAGGCATGAAAGGTATTTGATGGAGACTGAAATAAACTGAGCTGTCTTCTATCTTGATGTATGTATTTCTGAACACCTTTCCCAACTTTTGTAACAGGTTCCACACAGATGCACTGGGGTCCACCAAGCATTTATTGAGCCCCTGCTGGACATAGTGGGCTACTATAGGTATGTGCAGAAAGCAGGAAGAGTTGAAGTGATGACTTTCTAGAAGAGTCTAATCACTGAGGCAGGAAGCAGTATCCCCGTGTAATGCAAAGATGCTAGTCATGGTGTGCGTTTGTAATGGTTGAAAACTGTTGTTTTGTGGTTTCTAGAAAAAGGTAAGTGAGCTGGGAAAAGCAGGTGTCCTGATTCAGCAACTACAATTTTCCCACATCTTCACAAAACATTTTCTGCATCTTTTTCCAGCACCATCTATCCTTGCAGTGGGAATTAATCACCCCCTTGAAACTTCAGAACAATCAGCATCATTTGAGGCGGACATGCACACACAGAGGCTGATAAAGTCTTTTCTGATGGGATTCAGCCCAATCCCTCCCATATCAGAATGCTTTGTTTACTCATTAGTGGAGCATTGGACACTAGCAGCAGACAGGCTGGCTCCAGGGCATTTAAAAGGTCAAGAATCAAGGAAGGCAGATCAGCTGGGATTCTGATCAACAGAGCATCCAGGAATAAGGGTGGTTTGCTAAACGCACAACAAGGGTTTTGTCCTGGAAGAGAAGGTGACCCAGTGGTCAGAGGCAAGCCTCTCTAGGAAATGCCCTTTCTTTCCAGTCCTAGATGACCAATAACCCTTGGGTTCCTGCCCTTAATCAGAAGACTTGCCTGAATCACTTTGACCCTGGGGAAGCTGAGACTGCCTTGGGTATACTTTCTTAGAAATCCTCTGCCTTGGGGGAAACTGAGACAATAAAACAAAAGAGAATCTGCCATAGTCCTGAATCTCACACAGTGCACAAGAATAATCTCTATTGCAATGGTATAGGATAGTATTAACTTTTTTTTTTTTTGAGTTGGAGTCTCACTCTGTCACCCAGACTGGAGTGCAGTGGCCGCTCCCGGCCACCACAGCCTCAACCTGCTGGGCTCCGGTGATCCTTCCGCCTCATCCTTCCACGTAGCTGGAATTACAGGTGCACGCTACCAAGCCCAGCTAATTTTTTTATTTATTGTAGAGATGAGGTCTCGTCAAGTTGTCCAGGCGGGTCTCGAACCCGCAGGCTCAGGCAATCCACTCACCTCAGCCTCCCAAAGCGGGGGATTACAGGCTGAGCCACCGAGCCCGGCTAGGATAGTAATAACTTAAACATAGCAAGCAGTGATTTTTAAGTTCACTTTCCTGCAGCAGACATTCCCAACTAAACACTTAACATGAATTATCGTATTTAATACAGCAATCCTAAGAAGTACCTACTTTTATCCACACATAACAGAGAAAAAAATCATGCAGCTTGTTAAGTGGTGTGGCTGGGATTTGAACCCAGGTCTCTCTGCATCCAGGTTGACCTTATCCACTAGGGTGGGAAGAAATGGCTGTAATTTAGCATTTGGTGGTGAATTTGGCTTGGCAAAACCAAATTCAAAAAGTAAGGTGGTGAATTTGGCTTGGCGAAGCCCAGATTGGAAGGACAGGGTATTCTTGTTTGCTCTTTGTTTTTCCCAGCACAGTTCAGGAGAGGGAGTGACCTGACAGGCTAAACTGGTAATACTGGGGGTAATATTATGGTGGACTTAGAGGGTAGATGGTTGACTCACCACCTGAATGTTTTACAGCTGAGAGAAAACACAAAGGGAGAAACTTGCTGGCCAGCATCTTAGAAGAAGAAACTTTTCTTGTTTTTTGTTTGTTTGCTTTTTGTTTTTCTTTTTTCTTCTTCTTTTTTTTTTTTTTTTTTTTGAGTTGGAGTCTCACTCTTTCGCCTAGGCTGGAGTGCAGTGGCATGCATGCTCACGGCCACCCCAGTGTCAGCCTTCTGGGCTCCAGCGATCTTTCCGCCTCAGCCTTCTGTGTAGCTGGAACTACAGACACGCACTACCACACCCGGCTACTTTTTATTTTATTGTAGAGACGAGGTCTCACCAAGTTCCCCGGGCTGTTCTCAAACCCACGGGCTCAGGCAATCCACTTGCCTCAGCCTCCCAAAGTGCTGGGATTACAGACTGAGCCACCGAGCCCGGCCTTTGTTTTCAAAAAGCACCAATAGCAACAACCATAATAATAATAGCATCACATTTTTTTTTAAAGAAGTAATTTTCCTTTTTTTATTTTAAAGTTGTGGGGTACAATTCAGGATTAGGTACATAAATGGTCATTGTACTATTGCTTACTATGTATCAAGCTCTGTCTAGCTATTTTGCATTACGCTGTTCAGTTTCACAGAGGTCTTGTGGGTAAGTTCTAAGGCTCAAAGAGGTTGTGACAATCGTGTAAATCCCACAGCTAGTAAATGGCAGAGAGAAGATTTTGAAACAGAGACAGGTCAATGCCAGAATCTGAACTCATAACTCCTAAGCTATGCTTTATATATACATAATTTTTTTTTTGGAGTTGGATTCTCACTCTGTCGCCCAGGCTGGAATGCAGTGGCACACTCCCGGTCACTGCAGCCTCGACCTGCTGGGCTCCGGCGATCCTTCCGCCTCAGCCTTCCAAGTAGCTGGAACTACAGGCGCGCGCTACCACGCCCGGCTAGTTTTTGATTTATTGTAGCGATGAGGTCTTACCAAGTTGCCCGGGTGGGTCTCGAACCCACAGGCTCAGGCAATCTACCTGCCTCGGCCTCCCAAAGTGCTGGGATTACAGGCTGAGCCACCGAGCCCAGCCTGCTTTATCTTTGGAGTAGCATTTATTCAACAAATCTTCATTCAAAACATTAAGCACGATGCTCTGGATGAATGGGATCATGCCCACCCTCCATGAGCTAAGCAGTTCGACAAAGAGACAGGCACATATTATATATAGATAACTCATATAACATAAACATGCTTTAATGGGGGAGAAAGAAAGTAACAGCCTAAGTGAGCTGGACAGAGACCATCAAGCCATATGTTATAGAGGCTGAGTTTGGAGGGTTAAGTAGCTGGTATTTGCCAAATGAAGAAGGGACAGGACAGAAACACATGATGGAAGAGCTATGAAATACCTTGATAGAATTAGATAAATTCTAATTAGCTGGAGTATGGAGTAGGAAATGGAAAGAGATGAAGCTGAAGACAAAACCCTAATGCCTGTCAGCAGGCAAATGGATTTTTTTAAAGTTGTGATATGACTACACAATGGAAGATTACTCCCTAACAGCAAAAAAAGCTAATATAAGCAACAATATTGATGAATCTCAAATATATATATATATATGTATATATATGCTGAGTGAAAGAAACCAGACACAAAATAATGTATACTGTATGATTCCATTTAAATGAAATCCTAGACCAGACAAAACTATGTGATGGTGACAGAAATGAAGAGCCATAGTTTTCCCTGTTGGGGAGGGATTGACTAGAAAGGAGACAAGGATATTCCAAGGTCATGGAAATCTCATGGTTACATGGGTGTGTAAGTTTGTCGAAACTCACAAAGTCAGATGCAGGATGTATGCATTGTAGTAAGTGTAAATTATACCACAGTTTGAAAAGCAGGAGAGAAGAGGAGACAAAGAGATTAAAATGTTTGATTTGGACCTAAGTCTGAAGGACTATGTATGTCTTGCTAGGAAAATTAGACTCTAGAGGGCCAGAGGGAAGTTATCGAGAGTAAGGCATAGCTTGAGTTTGAGAAAGATCTTTCTGGGCTCAAAAGGAGGATCGAGAACTGGGTATAGGCAAGGAGGACAATTAAAAGGCTGGTCCCCAACAGATGGCTACTGATTCAGTTAAGGCACTTACCATAGTGATATAGAGAAGAAAGGATGGGGTCATTCAGGAGGCAGAGTTTGGAATACCTGGATTGTCAGCTTGGATGCAGGAGGTAGGAGACAGAGAAGGCTGTGGATGACTGAAGTTTCTGGGTGACCAGATAAATATCAGCATCCTTAATAAAGATGAGACCTTTATTTTAAAGAGAGCGTGTTTAGGGACACAGAAAGGAATTAGAACAATAAATTTAGGTTAGGCTTACACATAATGAGCTTGAAGGGTTTGTGAGATTTAGAGGGAGAGATACAGGGGGCAGGTAGATAAAAGGTCAAGAGAGAAATTGGAGACAGAGAAATTCAAGAAACAAGAGTGGTGATTAGTCACACATGCTGCCATTGAGAATATGTTTCCTGTGTGTTTCATATCTCTTAATTCTCGTAATGCTCCCTGAAGGTACACATCTTAATAGAGGAGCACATGAGTTGTTCAGAGTTACCCAACTAGTAAGGGGAGGAGCCAAGATTCAAACTCAGGTTAACTGACACCAGTGTGAGAAAGGTTCCCTACCACCATGCCACAGTATGGCTAGGAGCCCTCCAGGCGACAGGGTGCATCCAGTTTGGCCAAACCTCCCATTCCCCCAGAGCTCCAGAGCCAAGGTCGCCTGCTTCCTAATACAATTCAAATCAATAAACCTGACTGAGAACCAGAGGCTTCAGGGAACATCCAGTTTTAAAGGACAGGGCCCCAATTCCAGATCATCTTTGGAATCCCTCATTTGAGGAATCCTACATACCATGAAGCAGTTCCTCCAGGCCAAGTTCAGACCTGGTACCGAACATAGGTTCACTTCTCACTGTAAACCAATTCTGGGCCCACTGTGTATTACTCAGCCTTGTGTAGGTAGCAGCAACCTGAAGTCACCGTTCCTTCATATGTTGACTCAGTTGTGTGTGTGAATTGCCAGCTATGTGCTAGGCATTGTAATAGGCACTAGTAAATACAAATGTTTAAAAAGATAGTGCTCAAAGTATCAGCAAAGCAAGGGTACCATAAAGCTGAAGGAAAAAACTCTTTTTAAAAATGTCCAATTTTATATCCCCTATCATTAGTAACAATATATTCTACAAGGGGGAGACCCCCCAAAAAAATTTATACAAAATTGTGTATTTATTTTTACTTTTTTTTTTTTTTTTTAGTTGGAGTCTTATTCTATCACCCAGGCTGGAGTGCAGTGGCACACTTACGGCCACCGCAGCCTCAACCTGCAGGGACCAGGCAGTCCTTCTGCCTCAGCCTTCCAAGTAGCTGGAACTATAGGCATATGCCACCACGCCCAGCTAATTTTTTGATTTATTGTAGAGACAAGGTCTTGCCATGTTGCTTAGGCTGGTCTCGAACCCCTGAGCTCAGGCAGTCCTCTCACCTCCGCCTCCCAAAGTATTTAAACTTCAGTCAGCTTCAAAGTACTCTCCGTTTGATGCAATACACCTATCGAAACACTTTTTCTACTGCTCAAAACAGTTTTTGAACTCATCAGTTTTAATGCCTTTTAGTGTTTCTGCTATTTTTTGTTTCACCTCTTCCACGTAGGCAAAATGTATCTCTTTGAGGACCTTTTCAGGCAGGGGAACACAAAGAAATTGCTTAGGGTGAGATTGAGTGAATAGAGAGGGTGGGGCATGGGCATCATGTCATTTTTGGTTTAAAACTGCTGAACATTCCGTGTGGTATGGGTAGGAACACTCGCCAATTACCCATCATGAAATGGGCAAACACGTTGACAAAATCTCCAAAAAAAATTTCACTGAAGCTGAACGCAGCCTCTCACAACAATGCTAGCAGGTGCACAAAAGCTGATGGGTTCCTAGAACACTTACCTAGAGGAGGAAGCCTGTACAACAAGGGGCCTGTCCTCCAAAAAAATAATTCTGGTTTTTTGAGACGCACCCTTGTATCCTTGAAAATTGCTGAGAATAGATTTGAAGTGTTCTCACCACAAAAATGGTAATTACTTGAGGTAATACACACATTAATTAGCTTGATTTAGCAATTCCATAATATATACATATTTCAAAGCATATTTGTATACCATAAATATATATATATAATTTTATTTGTCAATTAAAAATAAACAAAATATACTTAAGTGAGTTTCAATATCAAAAATAAAACAGGGAAACCTAACAAAAAAAAACTGATAGCGTAAATCAGAATTTAAATGGCATCATAATATTCTCAGAAACATGAATCTCTAACTAGTCCAAGAAAAATTCATCGGTCTTCTGTCTCTCTGGGTGGATGAAGAGGATGTTAAGGTTTGAGTATGGTAGAATGTTTTAGCCAGACAGGACGTGGTTCGGATCCCAGTTCTGCTACCTTCTGTGTGATCCTCAAATTATGAGTCTTGGTTTATTCATTTGTCAAATGTGGATAGAAACAACTAATTCTTAGTTGTCATATGGATTTCACAAACTAATGCCAGTAACATGTATGGTGTAAATCATGGACCTTCTTATTATGAGATTTTCCTTCTCCTTGACTGTACTAGTTGTCTATCACCATAAGAAATCACCATGAACTTAGCACTGTAAAACAACACACATATAACATCTCACGGTTTCTGTGCGTCAGAAATCCAGGCATTATTTACCCGGGTTTCCTCTTTTAGATTTCTCACAAACCTGAGATCAAAGCATTGGTCTGGACTGAGGTCTCATCTGAAAGTTTAATGGGGAAGATTCTGCTTCCAAGCTCACTTAGATGGTAGTTGTTAGGATTCAGCTCCTTTGAGCTATTAGATTAGAACCTCAAGTCATGCTGGCTGGTAGTCAGAAGCCACCCTCAGTTTCTTGTTCCATGGGCATAGCCAACATGGCTGCTTGTTTATCAAAGCCAGCAAGGGAGAGAGTCTGCTAGCAAGACAGAAGTTGCAATCTTATATACTATAATCATGGAGGTAATATCCCATCACCTTTTCCATATCCCATTGGCTAGAAGCGAGTCGCAGGTCCTGTCTACACTCAGCAGCAGGGGATTACACAAGAGTGTGAACACCAGAGATGGGACTCACTGGAGCCCTCTTATAGCTGTCTACCACACTGGCTGACATTTCTCTCTCCTTCAGCAGAGTCTTCTACTATTGACACCTCAAAAAGTATGTACCTGCTCTTCAGCCCGAAAGATCTGCCATATTAATAACCCCTCCAATGTGGCAGGACAGACTGACCACCAGCTGGAAATCACTCACAAGTCTAATGTCCTGTCTTCGTGATCTAATTTGATGTGTCATTTCTCCTAAAGAAATTTTGCTTAAAAATACTTTTATAAAATGAAGGTGCGCTGTTTGAGATTGGGCAGAATCACATAGAACTCAGAACACCTTGGGGGCCAAGTTACATTTATTCACTTAGCAATATTTAGTGAACATTTACTTAGTGCCAGCATTGTTCAAGGGATTGAGTATACTGTTATAAACAGAAGAAATACAGTGTTTGTCCTCATGGAGCTCACTTTTTTTTCTGGAGGTTTTTTTTTGGGGGGGGTTGTTGTTGTTGTTTTGGAGTCAGAGTCTCACTCTGTTGCCCAGGCTAGAGTGCAGTGGCACGATCATGGCTCCCCGCAGCCTCAAGTTCCTGGACTCAGGCAATCTTCCCACCTCAGCCTCCCAAGTAGCTGGGACTACAGGTGTGTACCACATGTCAGCTTAATTTTTTTTAATTTTTGGTAGAGATGAGGTCTCACGACGTTGTCTAGGTTCTTCTAAACTCCTGGGCTCAAATGATCCTCCTGCCATGGCTTCCCAAAGTGCTGGGATTACAGGTGTGAGCCACCATGCCCAGAAGGGCTCACAGTCTATTAGCAGGGACCAAGAGGAGGGATCAGAGTAAAAAAATGTTCAACATTTTTTACAATATTAGAAAGAATCAGATGTGAATCCATTATAAAGTTTAAATATATGATTTTAAATCAGTTTTTTTCAAATATGAGAATTTCTTTTAAAAGTTTATTGACAATTCCAGTAACTATTGCCTCAGCAGCACAAAGCTTCTCCAAATTGAAATTAATTTTTTAAAAGCTATGAAAAATCTTAGTTAAGGTGACAATTGCATGAGTATATACTCTTGTCACACTCACTAAACACATTTAGAGTGTGTGCATTTATAGAACATATACTGTATACAGCTTATGAATTTACAAATTATGCAATAACAAATAAATAAAATGGAAAAACAAACAATGAAGAATTCATTTCAGGAAAAATCTGCCTAAGAAGTATCATGCCTGAAGACAGGTGTTTCCAATTTGGCATTATTATCACTATTATCATAAATTATCAGAAAATATTGATTATAACCACATAATTAGTCATTGTGCTGACATGGAAGCAAGAAAATAGATCCTTACATTATGAACACACAGCGGTTTGTGAGTTATATATGACTTTCTTTTATTGCTCACACAAGCATCATTGGCCCATTAACTGAACATCAAGTCTTGCACAAGGTTAATTAAATTCAGTCATCTTCGATATCTTGCTAAACTTCCATTATATAAAAAAAAATCACATGTCACACACAGAGAGTTTGCTTTTTGTTGTTGTGGGGTGTGTATGTCCAGACTGGAGCCCAGGACATTTTTATTCAACAGTTTGTTAGCTTGTGTTGTAACATTAAATTTTAAACACTTAAGGTGGGGGCTTTCTGTGCCCCCTTGCCCCGCGTCTCAGAAATGTCACAGGTGGGTCCTCCGATAAGTATCCTTCCACCTCGAAGTTCAGAACAGAGCGGCGGTTGAAAGCAAAGTTAAGTCCATGTCTGTCCTACACTGCTGTGTGACCAGGGACGAGGCGCTTATCACTCAGGGCCTCAGTTTCCCCACCTGTAAAATGGAACTAACAGCAGAACATACTTTGTAAGGATACAGGGATATCGGGAGAAATAAATGAGACAGTGACCTGTAACTCAGTGAGCCCTGATCCTGACAGACAATAAATCCTAAAAATATATGATCTATCAGTCGTGTTTTGGTGGATACAGGAAAACCTTCGGCTGTTCTTTGTAAAGAATTCCTTTTGGGTGTTTGTGGTGGGGCAGGTTTGGGAGGCAAGGTGTTTAGAGGAGTGGGAATGATTGTGGAATTTCAGGTTGGATTGGAAACCAAGGCAGAGGTGGGAGGAATCGGCAGAGAGACCAGAGCTGAGGCTCCAGGAGCCAGAGGGATGATGGGTAGTAGGTCAATTGGGGATCAATGCCATCGCTGTTTGAAGGAGGCTGACTCCATTTGTAATTCACGGGGCCCAGGCCTGGCTGAGGGCTGAGGATGGCTGCGTCACAGACACAGGGTGCCACCTGCACCGCCCAGGGAGCTTGTCAAAAGGCAGGCTCCCAGGACCCATCCCCCAAAATTCTGATTAGTAGGTTCCAGGATGGGACCTGAGACTCTGAATTTTTTTATAAGCATCTGTTTTCAGGGCAATTCCAAGAATTCCTGCTCTTCTCAGATTCTACTTTAACCACACTTTCATTTTATTTCTTTTTTGAAGATACGTTACCCGGGCTGCAGTACAATCATGGCTCACTGAAGCCTCAAACTTCCGGGCTCAAGTGATCCTTCTGCCTCAACCTCCTGAGTAGCTGGTACTATAGATGTGCACCACCATGCCTGGTTCATCTCACACTTTCAAACATGCACATCCTGGAATCAGTTAGGGCCTCCAAGACCTCTGCATCCCCCCAGGAGGGGCAGGGATCCACAGGAGACCCCCTTCTCACCTCTGGCTAGGATGGGACTGTGCCCCAATATCAGACAAGCACACTGAAATCACCAGACTTAGCAATCAGGGTGCATCAAACAACAGGAAATGGAAGTCATTAAGACCACTGGGCCTGGAGCAAGGACTAGAAATCTTTCTCTGTAAAGAATCAAACAGTAAATATCTTAGTCTCTTCAGGCCAGAAGTCTCTGTGGCAACCTTCAACTCTATCATTGTGGCAAAAAGAGGTCGTAGATGATGCACAAACCAATGGGTATGGCTTTGTACCCATTGGTACAAAGGTTTATTTGTAAAAACAGACAGTGGGCCAAATTTGTTCCCTGGGCCGTACATTTGCCAGCCCTGATCTGGATTCAGATGGGATGGTGTCCTTGCATATATCACCTAACTTCTCTGAGCCTCAATCACCTTATGCACAAATTAAATAACAGTACCAGAAAAACAATAGCACCGGCTCCATGGTGTTACCTGTGAGGATTGTTAAATCAAAAAGTTTAGCACCATTCCTGGAAGTCAACAAGCCATGATAAAAGTCAATTATTATTTATGTCTGGTCCCGACGGCGGAGGTTTCAACCATGGTGCCGTCGTCTGATTATTTATGTCGCCTCAAAATTCACATGTTGAAATCCTCACCTCCACATGATGGCATCAGGTGATGGAGACGTTGGGAGGTGATTAGGTCATGAATGATATTAGTGTCCTTATAAAAGGGACCGCTGTCTTGTTCCTTCCACCATGTGAGGACACAGCGAGACGTTATCCTCTAGCAACCCAAAAGCAGGCCCTAACTAGGCACCAAATCTGTCAATGCCTTGACACCACAGGCCTCCCGGCCTCCAGAACTGTGAGAAATAAATGTCTGTGGTTTATAAGCCACTTTGCCCATGATGTTTTGTCATAGCAGCTCAAACTAAGACAAATCGCTCCACTCCATCTGAGCTGGGTGACCTTGGGCATATGGTGTCTCCTTTCTGTACCTCAGTCGCCCATATCTAAAGTAAGGATAATAATAGTTGTAAGAACTGAATGAGACAAGCAATGCAAAGTGCTTAGAATCACACAGGTAAAAGTGCTTGGGTTATTATGTTTGCTAAAATAGGATATAAAATATTGTTTTATTATTATATGATGTAATTTATCACAGGGAAGAGATTGAATCAACAGAGTAAGGGAGTGAACGCCTGCTTCACAAGCAAAGAAAACAGCACCAGAAGCCCAGCCTTCTTCTCCAGACGTGAGCCTTTAGCCCAAGACATTGGCTGCAGAAACATCTTTCTCTGCACCCACAAGTCAGCTCAGATATTCATCACGTGTAGCTTGGCCTCTAAATTCTCACTAAAGATGAAACACCCCGTCTAGAACCTCCTTGGAAGTTTTGAGACAAAGCTCTATGAGATGGGAAATAACTGGCTGATTTTAATAAACAGATGCTTTTTATCTGGTTTTAATCTTAGTTTTGCATCGGTTTCATCCTTTATTTAGTCTCCAGAATTTGCATCAGCCTGCCAAAGACCAGTGATGTTTCAGCAAATGCATTATCTTTTTTTATTCACATCTATTCCAGGGTCTATGTGGGTGGGTACTCTCCCAGCACGCACAGAAGCCAACACAATTAACTTTCCTTAAAGGAAATTCAATCACCTTTGCAGAAAATGGTTCTTGAGCCCCTTCCCTGAGTTGACACAGCAACACACACATAAAGTCCAAACAGCACTAAAGTAATTAAAGCAGCTGGGATTGATCGGGGTTCTGAGTGACCTTTTGGTAACTTACCTACGCCTGCCATTTAGAGAAAGAATAATTTATGATGCAAGTCAAAGTGCAGAAAACCAAGGCAGACAGAAAGAGAATTCTGATTAGCCTTGGAGGGCTGAACTGTCAGGAAGGGCCCCGGAGCCCGTCGTGAAAATAAGGAACAAAAGCAGTAAACGTCCACGTGCGCCCAGACGCAGACGCCTGCGGTTCCTGGTATGCGTCTGCTCCTCTGGTGCATAGAATCCAAGAATTTCAGGGCTGGGAAGTCCTTAAAGATCAGATGAGCCCATTCATTTGGCAAATGAGGAAACTGAGGCTGAGGGCAGGGATTAATTCTAGGGCTCCAGCATGCCAAGTGCTAAGATTTTGCCACTTCATAGAGACAACGCTCCTCAAACCAAACCAAAAGGAACTTCAACCACTAAAATGCCTTGTATTTGTAAACTCCAAATAAAATTGTAACTAAAATTACAAACAGGCCTCTTGTGGTGGTTCACTCCTGTAATTTCAACACTTTGGGAGGCCAAGATGTGAGGATTGCTTGAGCCCAGGAATTTGAGACCAGCCTGGGCAACACAGCAAGACCTCACCTCTACAATAAATATAAATAAATACATGCATACATACTTTTTTAAAATTACAAATAAATTTGCAATTAAAATTACAAATTAAACTTGTTGGATACAAGCTCCATGAGGGCATGGATTTTTTTCCCCCTTATTTTGTTCACTACTGTAATCCCAGCACCTAGAATAGCTGGCACGCAGTAGACACTCAATACTTTTTAATGCAGTAGGATTTCAGGAGTCATCGTCCCTGGACTCAAGAGGTGCAGGGGTCAATACAGATCTGAGTAGGGTGTATACCCAAAATGGTGCCCATCTGGGGGATCAAGTCATGAAAACAAAAGATCTCAAAGCTCAGTATATTTTGTTGGCACTAAGGATCTGATCACAGCCTCTCAGCGAGCAGTGCCTGAGACTTGGATGACCACTGGTCCAGCCTGTACAACTGGAAGACATGGCTAAGTGGTTGGGATTTCTTTTAGTGCATTCCTACAGGTTCTCTGCCTTTGCCTATGCTGTTCCTTCCACCTGGGAAACACTTCACCCAGCTCCGGGAAGTTCTCTTTGCTTTCTCCTACAGATAAGTGATCCCTCCCTCTTTCCGCTAACTCCCACACAGTCTTTGGGACTTTGTTTTGATGCTCCTTTGGCAGAGAAGCCTTCCTTGACCCTCTGTGTGAAGTTAAATTTTCCTACTCCCTGTACTGTTATTCTCACAAAGGTATTATACTTCACCTTTGGACAGCAAACATCATCAGGTCAGAGACTGCTTCTGGCCTGTTTTGCCATTGTATCCTCAGAACTTAACACAGTGTCTTGCCCACAAGAGGCATGAATAAACTGATGAACGGACAGATGGATGGATGGATGGATGGAGCAATTGATCAATAAGTAATTTAAGAGTTAATCAGTAAGAACTAGAAATTAACCTTCCATATGACCCAGTAATTCCCTTATTGGGAATATACCCAGAGGAACTCAAATCATTCTACAAAAAAGATACTTGCACACATATGTTTGTTGCAGCTCTATTCACAATAGCAAAAACACAGAACCAACCGTGTTGCCCATCGAAGCTGGACTGGATAAAAAAATGTGGTACATATACATGATGGAATATTATGCAGTCATAAAGAAGGACAAATATATGGACTTTGCAGCAAATTGGATGGATTTGGAGTCAATCATACTCAGTGATTTATCACAGAAACAAAGAACTGAGTTCCATATGTTCTCACTCATAAGATAACCTTGAACAATTATAATGCTATAAGAAAGTGATTGGTAGTAGTGGAAAACTATCAGGGGAAGGGGGGGTGGGACTGGCAGTTGAGGGAAACTGCTAGGGGAGGGAGGGGCATACCTCATCAACAAGGGTACCTGCATGATCAATGTTTGTATACCTAACCCTGAATTGTACCCCGCATCTTTATAATAAATAAATAAATAAATACATAAAAAGAGTTAATCAATGAATGCAACAACAAATGAATGAATCAATCAATTAATCAGTGAATTAATGAATAAACTATTTATATGCTATTTATCCAATCCCTACTGTGCTGTTGAACTTATTTCTCCAAGATATAATAATGCAGTGGCTGAAAGGGTGATTTCTAAAGCCCAGTTGCCTGAGATCAAATCTTGAGTCTGTTTACCAGCCATGTGACCTTAGATAAGCTGCGTAACATTTCTGAACCTCAGTCTGTCTGCCATAAATAAGAACAATTGTTTGGCCATACCTCTAGACTGCTGTGGGGTTAAATGAGATAATACATATAAAGTGCTTGTTATCATCACATCACAAGTACTCGATGAATGTTAACTTTTATTGCTCTGATGCTATCTTGCTTTGGCCAAGAATTGCCAAATTTACCTTTTAAGGCCCAGCAGCTAGCACTGTACATATACTGGGTTCTCAAAAAAAAACTGAATAAATAAATGGATATTTTAAACCCTTCTGCCAGGACTCTTCAAAATTATGGGGCTATCAAATTTGTTCAGTATCATAAAGGAAGCTAAGGCTGGGCATGATGGCTCATGCCTGTAAATCCCAGCACTTTGGAAGACTGAGGCGGGAGGATTGCTTGAGCCTGGGAGTTTGAAATCAGCCTAGGCAACATAGCAAGACCTCATCTCTACAAAAAAAAAAATTAAAAATTAGCTGGCCATGGTGGCGTGCACCTGCAGTCCCAGCTACTTGGAAGACTGAGGTGGAAGGATCATCTGAGCCTAGGAGATCGATGCTGCAGTGAGCCACGAAATGCCACGGCACTCCGACCTGGGTGACGGAGTGAGACCCCCCACTCAAAAATTTTAAAATTGCTGAAAAGACATGATAGCAATACCTGATGCTGAACTGGATCCTGGAAGAATGCTAAGAAGAGCTGTCCTTTGGCAAAGCTGTATTACCGATGGTAGACAAGATACCAGTATTGCATCAATGTTGACAGTCATCGTGGTTACATAAGAGACTCTGTATTCTCAGGAAAAAAAAAAACATTGAAAACTCTAGAAGTAGCCAGGCTTGGTGGCTCAGCCTGCAATCCCATGCTTTGGGAGGCTGAGGTGAGTGGATTGCCTGAGCCCGCGGGTTCGTGACCCGCCTGGGCAAGTTGGCGAGACCTCATCTCTACAATAAATCAAAAAATCAGCCGGGTATGGTAGCACGTGCCTGTAATTCCAGCTACTTGGAAGGCTGAGGCGGAAGGATCGCCGGAGCCCAGCAGGTCGAGGTTGCGGTGGCTGGGAGCGGCCACTGCACTCCAGTCTGGGTGACAGAGTGAGACTCCAACTCAAAAAAAAAAGAAAACTGTAGAAGTAAAAAACCATGATGTATGCAACAACATTCTATGTAAAAAAATTTTTTTTGCAAATTGTCAGATGAATCTGAGAGCACCTTGTATTATAGTTCTGGGTTGAAAATAGAAAATAATCATCAGAAATAATAATGGAAAAGCAATCTGGTGACCTAATCTCCAGAAGGGAATTAGCTGATAAGCCTGGACTGGTGGAAAAAACATGATTTTCCATTGCTCTCTCATGGCAAACGTTACTAACCAAGATGTCATCCTCTCTCAATCCAGACACAGCCTCAGAATCCTTCTCAACACAACTGCTACCTACCAGATACAGTCGGCCTTCTGGATGCAACAGTTACAGATGTGACCCCTTCCAGAGACTTTTCTGTTCCAGTTGAGGACTCATCAAGATTCAAAGCCTTTCTAATGAAGGCATTTCAGCTTCTGGAACACCAAAGTCTTCAAACTACAGCATGAAGGCCTCTTTGATACTTTAAAACTGTTTTTATTTTAGTGAAAAAAGGTGCTGTGTGGTTTAATATCTCTGCATTTGAATACTAGTTGCAAACCTGGACTAGTTGTTCTACCTTCTTCCTGTACCTCAATTTCCCCATCTATAAAAAAGGGGGCTGCCGGGCTCGGTGGCTCAGCCTGTAATCCCGCGCCTTTGGGAGGCTGAGGTGAGTGGATTGCCTGAGCCCGCGGGTTCGAGACCCGCCTGGGTAGGTGAGACCTCATCTCTACAATAAATCAAAAAATCAGCTGGGCGTGGTAGCGCATGCCTGTAATTCCGGCTACTCGGAAGGCTGAGGTGGAAGTATCGCTGGAGCCCAGCAGGTCAAGGCTGCGGTGGCCGGGAGCGGCCACTGCACTCCAGTCTGGGCGACAGAGTGAGACTCCAACTCAAAAAAAAAAATGGGGGCTAACAGTCCTCAGGCCATTGTGAGGATCAGCTAAGGTAGCGAAGGTGAGCACCGTGTACCCTTTACAGATAAATTATATAATTACTGTGATCATGATTAGCAACATCATCATAATCATCATCTTTCCTTTGTTTCGTCTTTGCAATTACTCCCCAGCTAATGGAGCCCTGTTTCTCTCTTTAGAGGCTGAAGAGCCATCTCTGCCCAGAACATTTCCAGACTAGGTATTTCAACAACCCACGGAGCTCTCCTGCCTTGAACCTGAGTCATGCCGGAGTTTCAAGAGAGCAGTTACATGTCCATTTCCTTCGATTATCAGTAAAAGGTGAAGTGGCCCGGTCCTCAGCCCCAGATGCCACCTGGCCCCGCCCATCTAGGGGCTTCCATTATGGGCCGAGGCAGAGGACCCCAGGCTATGAGTTCATTCTCTGGCCCTGGTCCTCTGACTAATAGAACCTCAGCATAAAGCTTTCTCTCCGGGCAAAGCCAACCTATTTAAATGGCACTCACAGCTCATGTCTGTATGCCATGAGCTCCTGAGTACTCCAAGGAACCAGAGCAATAAAATCTATTAGGTCTGCTTTGTCCCATCTTGTCGTGAACTTCTAAGAAAAAGGCACTAAGAGGATCAGTACCCAGAAAAACCTTCATAATTGAGGCTTCCACACAGCGAATGAGGGCGATTACCAAGGCAACCGGCCAATCATTCCGGTTAAGGGCAGAGAGAGTTTAGTCAAGAAGAGGCTCTTGCGAACCTCTATTGCACCATAATCAGAGAGTATCCAACATTTTAAAAAGCCCTTGTGTAAAAACAGGAGGGATGGCAGAGAAGGAGAAAGCGGGGGGGGGGGGATTAATTTCCTCTCATTTCCTGCCTGCTGCATTGATTGCAGTCCAAAGGCAAGATGATGTGCTTGTCCCCCTGCACCTGGGGCCGCGGGCGCTGGCCGCAGAGCCGGCCACATTGTCTTGTGTTACACACGTGTTTATTTATTTATTTCCCCCTCCGGACTCGGCATCTGCAGCATGGATCTTGTGACAGGGGTGACGGAGTTCTCAGTAAACATCTTTAAGGACAGGAGAGAGCCTCTTAGCCTTCTAGTTCTGTGAGGAACGATGGCGCATTCTTTTTTTATGTAGTCTTCCTCGCCTTCGTTGCTGGCTTTGCCGGGTCATTTTGTTACCAAAGCCGTTTCGCCCATCAGAGTGTCTCCTGTGAGTTGATGTTGGAAGCAGGGCCATGTCGGGATAAAGGGGTAACTGGGACATTGTGAGCACCCTAAAACGCCAGACGCTTTTCCATCTTGGCAATTCTGGAGATCCTGATTGCAGACTGAATTAAGGACCCATTACTTCCTCCTGGACTGTGCAAGGGTCTTGGGGATGCTGGTTATTTTAGGGAGTATTTGTCTTTGATTCGCAGCCTAAGACATCCGCCTTGAGGGGCCCCAGCCAAGACCAGCAAAGTGCTCCATAATCTGGCTCTGGTGTGTGATCTTCCTGGTAGAATCAGGGACACAAGAAACTACCTTGTTCGTTCATGAGATCCATGAAACAGGAGGTGAGTGAAAGGAGGGGTGGCCGCAGTTGAAGAAATTCACTTATTCATTCAACAAACACAGGCCAGGCACTGTTCTTCTAACACTGGGTAAGAAATTATCTTAATGGTTCTTTCCAATGAGGAAAGTCCATAAAAATCTTAGTTCCACTGAAATAATAGTCATGAAAATAATATGAGTTGTCATCATGACAGCAATAACCACAAGGACATTGAGCATTTACTGAGTGCCAGATCACAGATCATGAAGCCTCTCTCCCCAGCCTTCTTCTCACCTGGGGTCTCTCTCACCAGTGAGTCCACTGGCCAATCCCAACAGGAAGCCAGAGGCCAGGGGATCCTGGTGATGAAGTTCATGCTGGTCAGCTCCCCAAAGCACAGGAAAAGGGTGAAAAGGGTGGGGAACTGATATGTGTGTTGAGAAAAGGCAAACAGAGCACAACCAGCGCATCCATGTCCCCATTTCACAGAGAGAAATATTGAGTCCCCAAGAGAGGAATAAACTAGCCAAGGTCATCCCACCAGCAAGTGATGGGGTGAGATTGAAAGTGTATCTTCCTGCAGCCGTATCTAGGGTGGGACCCAAGACTTCTAGATGGACAACACCAAGGGAACTAACAAGCATTGAGGGGTTGGGACGGTGGGTCTCAACTTTAGAGAGGATGACAGCTATGAGGGAGCTCGTTAAAATGCAAACTCCCAGGCCCTACATGCAAAGATTCCAAGAGAAAGGGCAGGGTATGCCTGTGGTTATGGGGGAGTCCCACCTGAAGGGGACAGCCCTGGCTCAGCTCCACCCAGTAGTAGCTGTGCAGTTTGAGGATCTAGTTGTCTTTTTAAAAAAGTATTGATTTATTAGTGACAAAGTCTGGCTCTGTTGTCCAGACTGGAGTGCAGTGGCATAATCATAGCTCACTAGCCTCAAACTTCTGGGCTTATTCCCAAGTAGCTGGGACTATAGACACATGTCACTATGTGCACATCACTTTTTTTTTTAATAGACAGGGTCTTTCTATGTTGCCCAGGCTGGTCTTGAACTCCTAGTCTCCAGCAATCTCCCCACCTCGGCCTCCCAAGCACTGGGATTATAGACATGAGCCACCACATGGAGCCACCACATAGAAAAATTAGCTCCTCTAATTTTTCAAGAGAGCCCAGAAATCCAGATAATTAGGTAGAATCTTCCCCCTTTTTAACTGAAAGCAATTAACTCAATAAGCAACACCAAAATAAAACAAAGCAAAACCACCACTGTAAGGGAAAATAAAACATATCTGAGGGCCACCAGTTTGCAAACTTCATTGCAGGCAAAGTCACTCGGGATTGTCAGGCCCTGAGACAAGCGTCCTGGACAAGAAATCAGAAAAAGAACCTGAGTTTTAGCCCCAGTGTTGAAGCTACTTCCCTGGGTGTCCTTGGGCAAGTCCCTTTCCCTCTTAAGGCCCCAGTCTGCTCATCTGTTCACCTGAGGGAGTTGGAAGATGACAATCTCAAAGACTTTTTCCAGAATTTTCATGATTGGACATGCTTTGCCCTCAGAAGGGAAGCTATTCAAATGCACAATAATTTCTGAGAAATTTTCATCATTCTCTTCAAGAGCTGCTTTCCTCAGTTCCCTCCTACTGACATCATAATAATGTCATATTTTTGTCTTTTGAGAGTCAAGAAGGTCAGCCAACAGTTATGGAACAGCTATCACTAAAAACCTTTAAGGACAATGTAGAGCCTCTTGAATCTTCTTGCCTGATGAGGAGAAATAATGATGCCACCTTCTGAATCCAGCTCTCACCACCTTACTTGCTGGTTTAGCCAGAACATTTTGCTATCTAAGCCATCTTGCTCATCAGAAAGTCTCCCAGGAATTTACAGGAAGTAGATTGGAAATCAGGGTAATGTATGTAATTAAAACATAATACTCATCACCCAAGGCTGATCAAAGGGTACAAAATTTCAGTTCGACAAGAAGAATAAGCTCAAAAGACCTATGAAACAATGTGGTGGCTGTAGTTAATAACACTTGAAAATCACTAAGAGAGTAGATTAAATATTCTCACCACAAAATAATGATAAGTACACGAGGTAAAGTCTATGCTAATTAGCTCAACTGAGCCATTCTAATATGGCTCACATATGTAAAAACATCATGTTTTACATCATAAATATATACAACTTGAATTTGTCAATTATAAGTAAATAATTTTTAAAATGATAACATTAATAATGTAATATTCCTGGATGGTATTATGGCCAGAGGACTGAGGAATATTGGAATCCTGTCCCAGACCACGTGAGGTCCTTGAGGGAATGAAACACATAGGATGGACATGTGGAAGGGTGACCATTAACTCCCGTGTACAACTCAGGCTACCAGGGCGGAGACACCAAGAAAGAAACTTTGGTTACAATAGCTTCAAACCAAAATCAGACTCAAAGCCTTTTCTACACATTTTGTCTCCTACGCTCAAGTCTTAGCGTCACCATTTTTGATGCAAGGGCTTGTCCATGCCTTCCTTCTGTGGCCGCCACCCTGCTCCAAGTCTGTACTATTTCCCATCTGGATCATCCCAGAAACCTTCTACCTGGACTCCCTGAATCTTTTTTTCCTGAACTCTCCCTAATGTTATTGACGAATGCTTTACTTTGTGTTTCTAGATTTTAAAGCATATCATCTTTTAAATAAAAGATCTGCATACAATGTATAGAAATTCTAGTATTATGAGGAGGGACCCAAAAACCCACAATTCATTTATTTTAAAAATTGTTTGTTTATTCTTACATGTTTAAACTTCAGTCACCTTCTAAGTACTCTCTGTTCGATGCAATACCTATCGAGACGCTTTTTTCACTGCTCAGAACAGAGTTTGAACTCATCAATCTTGATGTCTTTTTGCACTTCTTCCATGTTTTATTTCACTTCTTCCACATGGACAAAAAGGGAAACCTTTGAGGACTTTTTTTCATCCAAGGAAACAAAAAAAGTCACTCAGGGTGAGATCAGGTGAATAGGAAAGGTGGGACACGGGGGTCATGCTGTTTTACTCAAAACTGCTGAACACTCAGTGAGGTATGGGCAGGTATATTGCCATGGTAGAAGAACCAGTCACCTGTTTGCCACAACTCGAGACGTTTCTTTGGCAAATTGTGACGCAGCCTTCTCATAACCTCCAGATAAAAACTTTGGTTGACCGTTTGATTCGAAGGAACAAAGTCTGAGTATACTACAAAGGACCCATCCTCCAAAAGTTCATTCCAGATTTTTTGAGGGGGTCTCCCTCCTAGGTGCTAAGAATAACCTAATTATACATTTCCCAACTTAAGGAGAACTTTCTAGAGGAGAAGGGAGGTAAACATAAAGCAGATGGGGTTTGGGCGAATATACTATAAAGAGAAGAAGAGGCTGTGTTCCCTGGAGCAGCTTTTCTTCTAAACGGCTTCCTTCTTTCCACTCTTGTCCCCTGCATTTCGTTTACAGTAGAGCAGCCAGAGAGGTCATCTTGAAACCTAATTTAGACCACATCCCCTGCTTAAAGCCCTCCGAAGACTTCCCAAAACATTTAGAAACAAAATTCAAACTCCTTCAAGGCTCTGCATAATCTAGACCAGAGACTGGCAAACTATTTCCGTGAAGGCCCAGACAACACACATTTTCAGATTTGTGGTCCCTGCAGTCCTTACGGCAACTACTCAACTCTTCTGTCACATCACAAAAGCAGTCATGGGCAATACATCAATAAGCGGGCAGAGAGTTGTTCCAATAAAACTTTATTGACAAAACCAGGTGGGCAAACTGGATTGATCCCAGGAGCCATGGTTTGTTAGCCCCTGAACTAGACTTGTGCTCAAAGTGAGGTCCAGGGACCAGCTGCATCGATACCACCTGGACTTGTTGGAAATGCAGTCTCAGGCCTCACCTTAGATCTTCTGAATTAGGAGCTGCATTTTAACGGATGTTATATGCACGGACCCAGATGTTTCCTCGCAAACCCAATCTAATCAATCCCTTTCACTCTCCCCTTTGCTTTCTTCTATCCAGGACCACTTACCTCAAGCTTCTCCCATGGCTGGTTCCATTTCTGGCAGAGCTTTTATCACTCTTTCTAATTATCTTGCTGACTTTTTTGGTGACTTATTAACGGATTGACTCTGCTAAAACAGAAGCTCTGAAGTCTAAAACCTTGACTGGCTTGTTCTTCTGAATTCCTAGAGTCTTAGGACAGTCCTGACACAAAACTGCTTCTCAATAAATATTTATTTGAGTCAAAGATAAATAAAAGCAGAACACAGAGAACTCCTTTTTCCCAAGGTAGGGAGTACAGGTGCAGGTGAAGAGAGAGAAGGAGGAATAGGATTAATTATGAATTTCCATCACTAAAAACCTTTCAGGACAATCTAGAGCCTCTTAAAGAATCTTCCAGCCCAACGAAGAGAAATAATGGTGCCACCTTCTGAATTCAGCTCTCATCACCCTACTTGCGTGTTTAGCCAGAACATTTTGCTATCTAAGTCAGTTGATCATCAGAAAGTCTCCCATGAATTTACAGGAAGTAGGCTGGCAATCAAGGTAATGGATATAATTAATAATATAATACTAATCTCCCAATGTTGGTCAAAGGGGACAAAATTTCAGTTAGACAAGAGGAATTGGTTCAAAAGATCTATGGTTCAACACAATGACTACAGTTAATAACACTTGTGAGATTTATCTCGAATCCCTCTCTCTTGGCCACAGGGTCTGTTCTTCTAAAAAACACCACACTGATATATTAATCCCTGTGGAGGACTAGAAATCATGGCTGCAATATTTTGTAGCTCTTCCCATCAAGATGTAAAGTCTATAACCCCACCGCTTGAATCTGGGCTTGCCTTGTGACTTGCTTTGACAAATGGAGACTGGTGAGGGTGATGTTGAGTAAATTCCAGAACTTGGGTATTGATTTCAGCTTTCTTTTTGGGGGGAGGGGGACGGGGTGTCACTCTTTGCCTGGAGTATAATGGCACAATCATAACTCACTGCCACTTCCAACTCTCCAACTCCTACTTTTATTCTGTTGGAACCCAGCCACCATGTTGGAAGGAAGCTGGTCTAGACTACTGGAGGAAGAGAGGTTGCATGGAGTCAAGCTGAGGCCCCCAGCCAACAGCCAGAACCAACTGCCAGATATGGGGTAAAGCCGCCCCGGACATCCCAGCCTCTGCCATGCTTCCAGCTGAATGCAGTCACAGGAATGACCCCAGCCAACACCATATGGGGCAGGGGTGACAGATCCCTGCTGAGCTCCGTGCAAGTCACAAAACCATGAGCAAATAAATGGTTCTTAAGCTACTATCTTGTTACAAGAAAAGATGGGGGAAATAATTATCTCTAAATATCCAACCCCAAGTAAGATTTCTCCAATCAGTGCATTAGCATCTGATTTATGCAGATTTATGATTCTTATCCCCCCGGGGTGGAAGAAAGGGAAATGTGGGGGAGGGGAGGAGACATCTTCCCCAGAGGGCAAGAAAAAGGATCAAACCCTTTTACATCTGAGTGCCCTGATGTGTGAGATTGGCTGTCGTACATACCAGTAAAAGACGCTTTCATGATTGTGGTTGTTTTTTTGAAATCGTGCTAAGCTACACACAGCAGGGAATTTACCATTTAAACCATTCTAAAGTGTACATTTCAGTCTCATTAAACACATTCACAATATTCTGCAGTCATCATCACCCTCTAGTCCCAGGATGTGCTCATCATTCCAGAGAGAATCCTCACCTCATCCGCATCTCCCCCATTCCCCCTTCCCCCAGTCCCTGCAAAGCATCCGTCTGTTTTTTATCTCTATGGATTTACCTGTTCTGGACATTTCATATAAATAGAACCATATGATATATGGCTCGTCTCACCTGACTTCTTTCAGTTAGACTAATGTTTTCAGGATTTATCCATGTTCTAGCTTGTGTCATTACTTCGTTTATTTTTAAGGGTGACTAATATCACTGTATGGATATACCACATTTTGTTGATCCATCCATCAGCTGGCGGGCATTTGGGTTGTGTCCACCTTCTAGCTACGAGGAGTAATGTTGCTATGAACATTCTCACACAAGTTTTGATTCTAATCCAGTGGGTCTCATGGGGGGGTGGTAATGTCCTTCTAGGGGACATTTGGCAACATCTGGAGACATGTTTGATCACCGCAAATAAGAGGAGGTGCTATTAGCATCCTACATAGAAGCAGAGACCCTGCTGAACATCCTACAAGGTACAGAACAGCCCCCACAAGAATTATTCGGCCTCACCAGACACAAACTCATGCCTAGAGTCCCAGCTACTCGAGAGGCTGAGGCAGGAGGATTGCCTGAGGCCAGGAGTTCGAGCCCAGCCTAGGTGACATAGAGACCCCACCTCACACACAAAAAGATATTATTCAGCCCCAGTGTTAATAGTGCCCAGGTTGAGAAGTCCTGGTCTGATCCAACCTTCTCCAGTCTCAATGGCAGCTCAGGGGTTTACACCAAATTTGCCATTGATTACAGATTCTCTCAGAGTCCCCAATAAATGGAAACTTTGTCTCCTTCCCATCTCAGCCTGGTGGCCAGGTTAGAAACGTGATTCTTTTTTAACACCCACTGTTTCCAAGAGGAAAATCAAAACAAAACCCTCCAAATCAATTGTGGGAAAAATAAAAGGATATTTCTGATGTTTTTCTAAGCTTTTCATCCTTTTTAAAATGGGGGTGGGGAGTCAAGTGGCAACTGAGGAATAAAAGCGAGTGTGTTCAAAAGCATCAGCGACCCAAAGTCCACAGAAAATCAAAACAAACCCGGCTCTCAGTGTAAGTAATTACGGGTACAATCAAGTAATGAAAGGTTTATTAGTTTAATGTGATTCCATCAAGTACCAAAAAGCGGGAAGGAATGGGAGAAAGAAAGAAAATGGATATGAAAGGGGAGAGGGAGGGGAGGGAGAGACATGAAAGAAGAATATGAGAGAGCAGAGAGGGCAAAATTAAGATGCACCTTTAATTAAACTATGCATTTTGGGTGTTGAACCAGAGTCTACCCAAGGGAACAGCAGAAGACAAGCCTGAGCACCTTCTCCAAAACGTGTCTTTGCAGGCGTTCGAGGAGTGATGTTTTTACACTCTATGCTTGGCCTGTTTGGGGCTGTGAGGACCCAGCAATGAACAAAATAGATAAAAAGTCCTTCTTCTCTCCCCATCCCCTGGAGCTGATTTTCCAGTGGGGAAAACAGACATTCAGTTACATAAGTCAAACGTGTTACATGGAGAGAAATGAAACAGGGAAGAACAACAGGAAACATCAGGGGTGAGGAAGGTATTGGAGTTTTAGGGCAGGTGGCCAAAGACGGACTGATCTTCAAGCAAAGACTGGAAAGATGTGAAGGAGTGAGCCAAGGACAGATCTGGGGGAAGAGTATTCCAGGCAGTGGGAAAAGGAAGTGCAAATGTCCTGAGGTAGGGCGTGTCTGCAGAGGAATAGCAAGGAGGCCAGTGTGGCTAGAGCAGAGGGAGTGGGAGGCAATGGGAGATGAGAACAGATAGGTCCTGAAGGCCAGATTCTTCGGGGTCTTGTGGGGCACAAGAAGGTCTCTGGCTTTTACACTGAGTGAGAAGGAATTCACAGGAGGGATTGGGACAGAGGAGAGACACAGATCACTAGAGTTGCTGAGTAAAGAGAGAGATGCAAGGGCCAGACACAGTGGCTCACAGTTGCAATCCCAGCATTTTCGGAGGTCCAGGCGGGAGGATGACTTGAGGCCCAGAGTTCAAGGTCAGCCTGGGCAACATAAATAAATCCCGTCTGAAAAAAAATTAAATTAGCCAGGTATAGTGATGCTTGCCTGTATTCCCAACTACTCATAAGGCTGAAGCAGGAGAATCATTTGAGCCCAGGAGTTGGATGCTACAGGGAGCTATGATCACACCACTACACTCCCACCAAGGTGATAAAGTGAGACTCTGTCTCTAAATCAGAGAGAGAAAGAAGCAGGGTCTGGGGTTAGGCAGGTGAGGCATGTAAGGGGCAAAACTGAAGAGGGTCCCACTCTCGAGTGTGCAGTACCTTCGTCGCCTCTCCTTATCCCAGCCCTCCCAAGGAGGAGTATTTAGACCTTAAGGTAAAGACTGAAATGAACACAGACCACCCCATGCAACAAAGGTCTTGTTGGCAGACAATTCCTGATGGCTCAAGATGCAGACAGTCGCCTCCTTTGGGGCCAGGACCCTTCTTGGGGTGTGTTTGAAAATATAGGGTGTTTTCTATTATTATTATAATTCAGGTATGGCAAAGTCAACAGATCAGGAGACCATCTGCTCTTCAAAATATGGTTTGTTACTCACAGTCCCCAAGTGAGAGAGTGCCATGCCATGCTATGCAGGGCCACATGGGGGCAGCACTAGAGTCAGCCGGGAGGCAGAGGAGCCCAAGGAAAACATAGTTAAAAGCCTTCATTGTGGTTTCCAAGGGAAGATGCAGAGTCAGCAGGCTCCGGATTGACTTGTTTGAATGATTTCAGCAGGTTCTGGGGCAGGGGGACTGCCCCTAGTTGTCTGCTACCTGGCCCTGGGGTGATTAGGGCAAGTGGATAGCGACTCTACACATAAAAGCCAGATAAAGGAGGCCGTTAGAAGTATGGGCTTTGGGCTGATTTGTTTGCATATGAAAGGTACACTTGAAGTTAACTCATTCACTCTCTGGGAATTATCCCTGGGTGGGGCTGTCTCTCCAGGGTCAGCAAGAGCTCCAGATGTCCGAACATGAGAATGAAAAGGCATGCTTGAGACAGGGTGGCCCATGTCCAATGGCCAATTTACACAGAAGCATAAAGGCCCGGCGCTACTAGCCCAAAATGGGACAACCCCAAAGGGATGTTTTAGCTCCAGAGTTTCTCACCGGGTCGTTGGGCTAAGGCTGTCACGGAGTTTTTATTATGATCGACTTTTCCCTCTTCCCCCTGCAAGCTAGGCTCTGTTCCAGAATCTATCTGCTTCCTGAAGAACCCAGCCTAGACAGCAGGAGCCAAGGAAGTGTGCAGTAGGTCCCCAAAACATCTGCAGGCAGTGGTGAGATGGTCAGACATTCACAGGGTGGAACCCAGCCCTACTCCCTGGGGTCTCTCTCTGGCTTCACTCCTGAGTCTCTCTCTCCTGCCATCTCTCTCTCTCTTCCTTTTTTTATTGTGAGGTATAACACACATAGAGAAAAATGTACAAATCATAACTGTACAGATCAGTAAAGGCAAACACTCATTGAGATTAAAAAATAGGACATCAACTGCAGCCCCCAGACATTCCCCATCCCACCTCCCAGGCAAAGGCAGCCTTCTGTCTCTCCTGAGTTCTAACGCTCTTGCTTAGTTTGGCCTGTTTCTGGATTTTATACATTTGGCCATAGAGTCTATAGAGTATGTATGTTGTTTGACTCTTGCCATTTTTCTCAACATATATATATAATGTGTGTGTGTGTGTGTATGAGAGACAGAGAGGGAGATTCATCTATGTTGCTGTGAGTGACTGTATTTGGTTCATTTTTCATTGCTGTAGAGTATTATGTCACAAAAACATGATATCCCATTTTCCATTCTACTTTAGTAGACAATTGAATCAATAGGCATGTCACAAAAGAATTTCTATCTATCATCAAAATCTCACTCTGTCACCCAGGCAGGCCAGAGTGCAGTGGCACAATCCTGGCTCACTGCGGAATTAGCCTCCTGGGCTCAAGAGATCTTTCCTCCTCAGACTCCTGAGTAGCTGGAACTACAGGCATGTGCCACCATGCCTGGCTAGTTTTTTAACTTTTTGTAGAGACACAGTCTCGCTATGTTGCCCAGGTTGGTCTTGAACTCCTGGACTCAAGTGATCCTCCAGCCTTGGCCTTCCTAAATACTGTATTACAGGCGTGAGCCACTGCACCTGGCCAAGGGAGTATATATTTTTATCTGAGCACCAAATCAAAGAGATACAGAATGGATGTATCATCTCAGACACAACTGCATGCCTGGATCCTGAGTCTGGAGACCCAGTAGATTCATGAACCGTCACATCACTGACATATTACCTGAGTCAGAGCCACATAAAGTTTTGTTCAGGTCTGGTTGCTTGGATAAGCACCCAAATGGCTTTCCAACAATAAAAATAATCTGAACAGTTGCAGTGACAGATAATTGCAATCCAAATCCTAAAAGCCTTCTGACGACGATGCTCCAGGTGGCGTGGAGATCTTTTTTTTTTTTTTCCTTTAATCTAAATCATGTTCCCAGACAGTGCAAAGACTGGTATAAATTCTTTTCTGCACTAATCTTTTATATACTTTTGTGCTTGTCTGGGATGATTGAACATGACTCATTCATCGTTCTGTTTTCAACCACCACTGGGCTATTCCAGTCAGCAACATCTGGTTTTTTGCAGCTAAAGGCTCCCTTTGTCTATCACGTAACTCTGCGGCGATCTTAGGAGAAAGGGAATCTACACCGAGGGCTGGTCACGTGCCAGCAACTGCCATCCACAGTGGTAGTTCCTGGACCATCTGCTCTGTTTATGGATGGTGATATGAAATTGGATGTCAGCTGAATGAAGAAAACTGCCAGCCCCGCGATGTAGGTTGGTGGTTTTCAACTGTTTTTATTGTTTTCTTTGCAAACCCTTTCTTTCAAACAAAATTTAAATAAAACTTTGAAAAGGATTTCTGTCGGGGGAAGGATATACCCTCCCTTTTCCTCGCCTGAGAACTAACAAGATGTCTCCTCTGAAATCCCAGCACCCTAGAAACGTGCTTGAAGCTACCAGTGTAGACCAAGCTCACAGGATGAGATGGTAGGACAATAAAAGGAGACCCTGTTTCTAAAAAAAAAAAGTTGTATTAGCCAAATGCAGTAGTATGCACCTATAGTCCCAGCTACTTGGGAGGCTGAGGCAGGAGGATCACTGGAGCCCAGGAGTTAGAGGCTATAGTAAGCTATGATCAGGCCACTGCACTCCAGCCTGGGCAACAGAGTGAGACCCTGTCTCAAAATAAATAAATAAATTCTCTGTAATGAGTATGTATAACTTTGGAATCATAACATAAACAGAGGGTCTTAAGGAATATTAGTCTTGTGTGGTGTTCTCTAAACACTGACATCAAGCCAGTTTCTGGGCATCAGTTGGTAAGTATTTGTGTTAAATGTGCTCCATGGCTATGTGTTTAATGATTCAAATAAGATTTGTTTTTATCTACCAAATGGAAGACAATGTGTTAATCATCACAAGGAACAGTGAAGAAAATTATTTTTAATGTACTCTAGGCAGCACTGTCAGCACTGAGGTGACAGTGGTAAACACAGCTGATAGCAGCTGACCTCAAAGATCCGACATGTTCATGGCAGGAAGACAGGTATGGGTGTGGTCCTGTCTGCATCTCTCTCCATTGCTTCGATGGAGAGGTGTACTTTCCATCCCTGCAACCTGGAGCTCTGGGTGTCTTGTGGCCCTGGTACCCAGAGGGAGGATGCTTCTGCCACAGGACATGGTAATAACCCTCCTCAACCCAAATTAATGGCTGGGCCCTCATGCCAGTCAGCCAGAACTTTAAAAAAACATAATAATTACCATGCTGGTGAAGTTAATGAGCCCTGATCATCGCAAAGAAGCCAGGCTGCAGCCACATGATGGGGTCAGGGAGGTACTTGTTTAGGGTTCAGGTGGTTCACTGGGCCTCTCTTGGTGCCCTAGGAGTAACTGTGAATGGGGGATACAGCAACCTCAGCCTGATAAGGACACAGTAACCTGGTTCATAGTCCTCTGGAATGAGGGTCTGGGGTCACCCCACCCAGTCAGTCACTTAGACCAGCAAAGGGGGAGGGGAACTTAGAACGAGCGGTGAAGGAGGGAGTTGATGAGTGGTGGTGGTAACCATCCTCTGGCAAGTTTCTCCAGAAACTGTGACCAACCAGAATCCTGGAAAAACTACACCCAGACAAAACGAACTTAAGAGAGAAGCATCGCAGTCTCTGGCAGATCTGAACTTAAGAGAGAAGCGAGCCGGGCTCGGTGGTTCAGCCTGTAATTCCGCGGCTTTGGGAGGCTGAGGTGAGTGGATTGCCTGAGCCCGCGGGTTCGAGACCTGCCTGGGCAACTTGGCGAGACCTCATCTCTACAATAAATCAAAAATTAGCCGGGTGTGGTAGTGCCCGCCTGTAGTTCCAGCTACTTGGAAGGCTGAGGCGGAAGGATCGCCGGAGCCCAGCGAGTCGAGGCTGCAGTGCTCCAGTCTGGGCAACAGAGTGAGACTCCAACTCAAAAAAAAAAAAAAAAAAAGAGAGAGAAGCGGATGGATCCAGACTGTGCAAGGGCGTAGACTGCAGCAGTCACCACCCAGATCCTTCTTACCGGAAGGCATGCCCATCCCCATTCACAGTTTTTAGCAGGTAACTCATAGCTAACCCCTTCTCCAGACAATTGTCCTCAGCCAGATTAGAAATGCCTCTTCCAGAAGGCTAAACTACCCTCCCCCAATGACAGGGAGTACAGAAGCCCAGCCCTTTTGCCTCAAAGGAGGACCAACTCCATGGTGCAATTTATCTTCTAGTGTTCCCCATGGGATCAGACCCAAGTTGTTTCCAGCTATTGTTATTTTATTGTTGTTGTATGTTTTGTATTTTTTAAATTGACATAAAATATACATGTAGTAACATACACAGATATGAAATGTACAATTCTGTGAGTTTTAATGAATGTCTTCCATTGTAACTAATACTCCAATCAATCATTAAGTACTTCTATCACCTCCTTCTGTTCCCTTCTAGTCCATCCCAACACAACCTTTTTCAAAGGTATTTTCTGATTTTTATCGCCATAGAATTATTTTATCTATTCTTGAACTTCAGATATATGTGAAATCATGCTGTAGATACTCTCTTTTGTGTGTGTGTGTGTCAGAGTCTCACTCTGTCACCGAGGGAGTGCAGTGGCACACTCATGGCCACCCCAGCATCGACCAGCTGGGCTCAGGCGATCCTTCCACCTCAGCCTTCCAAGTAGCTGGAACTACAGGCATGTGTTACCACACTTGGCTAATTTTTTGATATATTGTAGAGACAAGACCTCACCAAGTTGCCCAGGATGGTCTCACACCCCTGAGCTCAGACAATCCTCTCGCCTCAGTCTCCCAAAATGCCGGGATTATAAGCTTGAGCCACCACATCTGGCCTAGACACTTTTGTATAATCTTTAACTCAGCATAATATCTTTGAGATTAATCTATGTTGTGTATGTCAGTAATTCATCTTCTTTTTCTGAGTAATATTCAATTGCATAAATATGCAACAATTTATTTATCTTTCCTTCTGTTGATGGAAATTCGGGTTGTTTCCAATTTGTACCTATTATGGATAAAGCTACTAACAAAATTCTTGTACAAGTTTGTTTTGTGAACATATGGTTTTATTTCTCTTAGGTAGATAGCTAGGAATGGAATAGCTGGGTCATGAGGTAGATGTATACACTTAAAATGATAAGAAACTTCCAATTTTCCAAATCTAATGTGCCATCTCACATCAACAATGAATGAGAGTTTGAGTTGTCCCACATTCTTGCCAACATTAGGCATTGTCAGATTTTTTATTTTACCCATTCTAGTGGGTAAAATCTCACTGTTGTTTTAATGTGCATTTCTCTAATTGCTAAGATGTTGACCATCTTTCCACCTGCTTATAGTCCATACTTGGATCTTTTCTTCAAAAGTATCTATTCCATTGGCTCAAGCCTATAATCCCAGCACTTTGGGAGGCTGAGGTGAGAGGATTTTTTGAGCCCATGGATTAGTCTGAGACCAGCCTGGGCAACTTGGTGAGACTTCATCTCTACAATAAATCAAAAAATTAGCATGCCTGTAGTTCCAGCTACTTGGAAGACTGAGGCAGAAGGATCGCCGGAGCCCAGCAGGTCGAGGCTACGGTGGCTGGGAGCGGCCACTGCACTCCAGCCTGGGTGATGGAGTGAGACTCCAACTCAAAAAAAAACAACAACTGTCTATTCAAGTCTTTTCTTATGTCATTGAGTTTGAGTCTGTCTTTTTATTATTGACTTGCAGGTGTTTTTAATATATTCTGGATATAGACAGATAAACGTGTTGAGAGTATTTTATTCCAATCTGTAGTTTATTTTTAATTTTCTTAATGGGGTCTTTTGATGAACAAGAGTTTTTAATTTTGATGAAGTGAAATGCATCTATTCTGTTTCTTTTATGGTTTATACATTTTTTATCTTTTTATTAGAAATCCTTTTCCTACTCCCAAAGGTGGCTAAGATATTCTCTTGTGCTTTCTTCTAGAAGCTTTGTGTTTTTCTTCTAGAAGTTTTGTAGCTCTCATATTTAGGTGCACAGTCCTTTTCAAAATTGCTTTTGTGTGTAATGCGAGGTAAAGGTGAAAGCCAATTAATTCAAACATTGATTTAGTGGTTGCAGTGCTGTTGGTTGAAAAGGTTTTCTTTTCCTAACAGAGTTGGTGCCTTTGTTGAGATTGTGTGAATCTATTTCTGGAAGCTGAGTTCTGTTTCATTGATCTACGTGTTCATCCTTGAGAGCATATTCTTGCTTAGCTTTTTTCCCTGTCTTTCTATATTTCGCTTCCCATCCTTCCTCTCCTGAGAGAACCCCCTTAATAAATCACATAAATCATATTCCTGTTTCTGGCTCTGTACTCAGGAAGCTGGACCTAAAACCACAGAAAACAGACATGCAAATTAACGGTTAAATGAGGTATGCTCATGTGCTCAGAAATGCTAGGAGTAGAGAAAATATGGTAATCCTGTGGAAAGAAGCTGGCTTGCAGGAGAGTAGCTAGGGAGTTCAGAAAAGGCCTCTCCAAGGAGGTAACAACGAAGTGAAGTTCTGATGCTGCAACACATAAGGGTGGTTGAGTTGCAGCAAGGAAAACACAGTCATCATCAGAGCCAAGAAAGTCTAGGAACTGAGAGGTCAGGGTATTGGGTGACTCTCCAGCATTTTTGCTGAAGTCACTCAGAGTAACAGTAGAAAGGGAGCCGGAGAATTAGCCTCTAACCCAGGTGGGAGTTTATTGAAAAGTCTTTTCAACGAGCTGGGATTTTTGAAGGAGGAAGGAGTAGAGATCCTTTCCAAGTGTCCATGGGGAGCAAGGAGGACATGTCTGCCCCACTCCAGACACTGAGTTCCCGGAGAATTGAGAGGAAGCCACAGCCTTGATAGAGAGGGATTAGGAGGCAGAGATCTTCAGAGAGAAGTCAGTTTTTATTTGGAGCAAGAATTTGAGGAAATGTTCCAGAGAGATATTTCAAATGTAGAGAAGTGTGCGGATCGTGGGTCATAAGTTCCAAAGGGCACATTGGAGGGGACCAGTGGGCAGAAAGACTTGAGAGAGGGAGTCAGATTAGGGAACGTGAGAAGGAAAGTGAGAAGGAGACTTCTGTGATGATGGAGGTATTAGAGGGCTCGGACTTCTGGGAGTGTTGATGCTAAATGGGATTAGACCTGAAAATAAAGCATGTAGCATGTGGAGATTTAATGGGCGTGTGCTGAAGATATAATGGCAGCCAGTGGCATCAGGCCATTAAAGTCCTCAGAAAAGCTAGACATGACCAATGCACTTCCTAGCCATCAGTAGGTTGTGAGTAACCTTCAGGATTTTTGACATACCTGCGTATCAGTATCTATCTTCATCGTAATTTACTTTCATCTATAACTTGAAATTTATTTAGAAAAGAGAACAATAATAGCCCTAAAGTCATGATTTGATATCCTGACTATTTTTGAACATCCATTAAAATAATGACTTCATTATTTGATTGAGAGTAAAAAAAAAAAAGACCCCCAGGGTGATCCTGAATATCGAACCACATTTGGAGAACGACTGCCTTAGAGTATGTCAGAGTCACAGTCACATGCTATGCGTCACTCCTGCTCTGTGCTACTCCTAGTCATTCACTGGACTGCGGGTACCACGTGAGTCAAAAAGGAGCCTAAAATCTTGTGGGAGGTGGAGAGTCGGAAACAGATTATTATTATACATTGTGATAACTGTTTTTTGAAGGCAGTGCAGGGCACAGTAGGAGCCCATGATGGAAAGAGAAAGCCCTAGAGTCTAGGAGACAGTGGGTAAAAGGTGTATCTATTAAGAATGATTTCTGGCAGGTGTGACTTAGTTGACGTGACCAGTGGTTCTCAAGCTTGAGCGTGTAGCAGAATCACCTGGAAGACAGGTTAAAACAGATTGCTGGGAGAACTTATTAACATACAGACTCTGAGATTTCTTGACAACATGCCTAAATAGTAGTAGTGGTGTAGGTCTTTTCTTTACTCATTGTGCTAGGTACCCGGTAAGCCCCTTAACATCTGATTTTAATTTTTCTTTCTTTCTTTCTTTCTTTCTTTCTTTCTTTCTTTCTTTCTTTCTTTCTTTCTTTCTTTCTTTCCTTTTTTGTATTATTCCTTTGCTAACTTCCAACTCTTTATTTCTTTGTTTTTTCTTGCTGGAACTTCTATTAATCAGATGTTGAACTGCCTGGATTCATTATCTAACTTTTTTCACTTCTATTTTTTTTTTAACTCTTCATATTTTTAGTTCTATTTCTAGACTTTTACTCAACTTTCTCATTCAGTTCTTCTATTGCATAGTTTTTCCTGATATGTAAGACACATACATGTATTTTTGAGAGTTCTCAATTATTCTGGGTGTTCTTTTTATAGCAACCAGTTCTTGTTTCATAATTTTAAAGATATTAATTATGATGTTTATAGAAATTGTCTTTTACCTCCTGAATTGTCTGTGATTCTGGGTTCCATTTTTATTCTGACTTGTTAGGTTTATTATCTGCATGTAATTTAAGGAGAAGGCACCAAGAAAGGAAGTGCAATATGCTTAAGTGGAGCTTTCAATTTGAGAGCTTTGTGGAAAGTCAACAGGGTGACAAGCTAGCCTCTTCATTGAGGAGACATCCAAAAGGCATTTTCTGTGGGTCTTTCCTTGGAGATGCTCAGTCTCCTCAGAGAGGGTCTCTGGCTACTGGTTGGAGGGTAAGTGAGGGAAGAGGACAGAGTTCTCACTGCTGATTATGTGGATTTTCCCTGCATCTTCCCTGTTTTGAGTTCTACATCTCTCTCCCAGCCACAATGTACAAATCTTCACATTTTAGCCAAACTGAAGGGGAAGCAGACCCCTGGATTTGCAGAGCTGGAGAGGAGTCCAACATACCCTTATACAACTTTTCGCCTGTCTCTTTTCAGTCCCATCCCTCGTCCCCAAATTCAGAGATATCAGGTGCCTTCAAATTCCGAGCTTCTCTGAAAAGCTACAGCACAAATCTGTCTTCTTATTGTTGGCTCCTTCCCATTCCTCCTTTACCAGTTATCTGTTGCTGTGTGACAAATTACCCCAAGACTGAATTATTTACAACATCTTCTATTTTGTAGTTTCCTGACCACAGTTTCTATGAGTCAGGAAACTGGGCATAGCTTACCCAGCTCCTCTGATTGAGGGTCTCTTATAGGCTGTAATCCAACATATTGGGATGCAGTTTCATCTAAAGGATCGCCTGGGGAAGAGTGAGGAAGAGCCTATGTCCATCCTCACTCATGTGGTAGTTGGCAGAATTCAGTTCCTTGTGGGCTATTGGATTCAGGACCTCAGTTACTCACTGGCTGGTGGCTGTCCTCTGTTCCTTACCACCAAGGCTACTTTTTAGAGCATCTCACAACATGGCAGAAAGGGAATAAGGGTCACAAAGCATTAGTACTGTAAGATGACTATAGTTAACAATAATATATAATATAATCTCAAATAACTAGAAGGAAGATATTGAATGTTTCCAACTCAAAGAAATGATAAATGTTTGAGATGATGGAGATGCTAATTACTCTGATCAAATCACTATACATTACAGTATATGTAGCAAAACGTTACTATATCTCATGAATGTGTGCAATTATTATATGCCAATTAAAAATAAAATAACTATAAATAAAAGAGAGAAAGATAGTTAAATAGGCCACCTAGGATAGGAGTCAGTCCGTTAAACCTAGTTTCTTCCATTCTCTTTGTATTTGTAGGTTTGTGCTCTTAAAGATTACTTTACTGTCTTTTTTAGTGACTTTCTAAAGGGAAAAACATATATATATTTTTTCAATCCATCAAGGCAATGATGAGATTTTTTTTATGGAATTACCTATGAGTCCATATAAATGATTCTTTACAAGATTCTAAAATGGAAAGTAATTTCTACAAAGAGGAAGTTGAATGTGCTCTAACACTATATATTGCTATATATCACTATGTGTTCCTATGTATCACTATATATTCCTGCTTTGCCCACTGTGGTTCACCAATTGGTGTCAATTCATGATGATGATTTGTATGTATGTGTCCTGTATAAAATGAGGAAAAAATGAGGAAGGGAATGTATTTTTAAGTAAAGCCAAACTTGTCCATTTTCCTTTATTCTGAAATTGTCTTTCTAACTCTTTTGGTGTTAAAAATGTGTTTTCCAAAAAATGAATAGTCAGGACACAGTGGATCACACCTTAAATTTAGGGCCTGGGACAGGATGACTGTTTGAGGCCAGGAGTTTGAGACCAGCCTGGTCTATGTAGCATGACTCTAGTTCTAGAAAAAAAAAGTTTTAGTTAGCAAGGCATGATGATGCATGCCTATAGTCCTAGCTTCTGGGGAGGCTGAGATGGGAGGATTGCCTGAACTCAGGAGTTCGAGGCTGTAACAGAGGAAGACTTGTCTCTAATAATAATAATTATTATAACGAATTAAAATAGCAGGATTTTAAAAATTATTTCATCTCTATCCAAACAAGTTGACAACCTTATATGAGTCCCTCATGTATGTGAATTTTCAAAAATTACTCTGGTTTATAAAACCAACATCTGGGAACCATTAGACCAAAGTACTACAGTAGTGGTGTCAAATGTGTTTCACCTTCTTTGCCCACACTCTGAAGCACTATGTTGAGTGTGATTCTGGGGTGCCATCTGATCTCATAGGAAGTATGCAATAATCAATTAATAATGTCTGCACAGGTACAGGAAAAGTCGAACCTGGGCTGCTACCTATCTGCCGTCCGTAACAAGTATCACCACAGCAAATCTACATTCAGGGGTCTGACCTTGATACCCAGGAGATGCCATGGTCACAGAGCACACTGCAAACAGTAACCAGCCTGCTCACAAACCCACCATAAGGCTACCAGAGAGGGAGCGTGGGTGGCTGGTGCCAACACCCATCCCACCCACCCATGTAGAAAACAACTCAATTGTAAGGTCTGCAGAAATGGCATTCAGGGCAGGAGCTATCATGTTGTTACACAGTAAATCCTTCTCTATGAGAGCAATGTCACAATTGGGAGACCTAGCTAATGACTGGTCTCTGAGCAAACCAAAATATGGCCTACATGGCACTGGGCATACAACAATTACCATATGTAAAGAACACCTAAGATCATCCCCTTGTCCCAAAAGGCAAGTTTTGTGCTATTGGGGGTGATACAGACCCAGACAAGATCAGGAATGATTTGCAAGACGGTGGCAACAGGTGTGCTCCTCTTGGGGGGGGTGGCACTGACTTCTGGGGAGCAGGAGAGGGAAGGAGAGAGAATCACTTTGAACTGTTACCCTGCTTGAACCTTTGAACCGTCTCCTTGTCTTGCCTATTCCAAAAATATAAATTTTACAAACGTAAAACTATCACTACCATCAAGTTGCAAGAAAAAGGACATCCGCTCATCTAAACAAGGAAACACAAGAAGGACCCCATGTCAGAATGAAAGGTGAGTTTTCCCCTTGGAGACAAGGGGCAACTTTACCCCAGATAAGAAACAAAGCACACAGTTATATTTTCATTTCTTTTCAAATACAGAAAGTTGACTTTGATTTTGCAATGTGACACTGTACGTTATTGTCTTTTTAGCAGAAAGTTGTTATTTGGGGGAACTCTAACATGGTGTCACTTGAAGAAAAACTCATTCGATTTATTGTGACCAAAGATGTTCACCATATATCATTGCCTGAAAAAAATCCGCTTTCCTCGATGAATGTGGAAACCACTGGAATTAACACCCTCGTTGGTCATTCACTGGTCTTAACTCTTCTGGGAAAAGCTGTAAGAATTCGGGAACCAAGCCTGTAAGTCTCTGATTACTTCCCCTGCCCAACCTTCCTGCCAACCCCAAAGAAAACAGTGGCTACGGGCTCCAACTAGCAGGTGTAACAAGGAAGACACATTTCTCTAACTAATCTACAAAAACAAAACAAAGCAAAGCAAAACCGATTTCTCACTTACCACCCACCACTTCAAAGGCCTATTAAAGTCCCAAAACAGCCATGTGAAGTAGACACTGCAACGCCCACTTGACAAAAGAGAAAACTGAATCTCAGAGTAGTTAAGTGACTTGCCCAAGAACCCATAGCACTTAAGAAGTAAAGGCAAGACTCAAGCCCATCTGGTCAGATCACCAGCCTTAAGCACTCAGAACCTGGCATGCACTTGGTGAGTGCCCGCTCAGTGTGTGTTTTGTTTCATTTTTGCTTTGTATTTTTTTTTTCCCATTTTTACTTTCAACAGGTCCTGGAAGAGTGTGGCAGCTGAAGGAAAGAGAAGGTGGCCAAGACACACAGACCTGAAATGGTCCTTGCATTGGGAATTGGAGGGTGGGGATGGGTACCAGTCAGTCTTTGGACTTGGTGCTGCAGACAGCCCTGCGTTCAGCTGGGTTTCGTAAGAAATGCAGACCCCTTGTGAGGGTCTCTGGTCCAAGTACAAACGAAACTCACGCCAAAGAAATGATTCAGGGCACACCAGGCCCCAGAGGGTCTGTGAGCCGGAAGGGCCTTTTAGTGATAAGTGTGTGCATTTGAAACCCACCTCAGCCAGGCTCTAGCTGATTTTTCTCCTATCCCACCCTGAGCCTGGAAACGATATCTTACATATTAAAATGTAGCCCCTAAGCCTGGAGATTAAAGAAGAGGCGGCCTTCTTATCTCAGGTAGAAGAGATTTGGAGCAGCCCTCCTGGTAGACTGTAACAAGATCCCTCCACAAGGAGGAACTAATCACCCTGAAAGCTTTGCAGAGTAGAGGAGAAGCAAGGACCAGAGCGAGAGCTCCAACCAGGCCCCTCATTTCCAACAGTGACTGGTGTGAGGGAATACATCTACCTGCTGGAACTCAGCCTCGCACAGCCGCAAAGCCCGAGACCACAGGCAAACAAGGGCGAGGGACGATCAGACCCACTTCCCAGATGAGGTTCATCAAGTCTCAGAAGGGCAACATATGAGCCAGCACTCCTGAAGGAAGTGCCTGGCAAGCCACCCAGGGATGCGGACAAGTAGGAGTGTCCTCTTGCCGTTGTGACAGCCAGCACGGCTGGTCTATTGCAATCTGAGAGGTGATCAGGGAGTGGGTCAGAGCTGGTGGTGAAATAGGCAGGAGTTTTGTGGGTCAGTTGTTGAACTGTGGGTAGCTTGAAATCACCAGGGAGGGAGTATTTACACCACGGAAATCAGCAGACACGGAAATCAGCAGACATGAAAATCAGAGTTGCTTGTCTTGGGTTTCTTTCCCCCAAGAGAATCAGCTCGCCAACACACCACTGAGTGAGGAGGTCAGAGATCTTCAGACGGAAGTCAGGAAGTCTTGGGTTCACATCCTTCCTCTCTACAAGCCTGTGACCTTGGCAAGATATTTAACTCTGTGGGCCTCAGTTTTTCCATCTGTAAAATGGAGCTAATAACTATGTCAAAGCATTTGGGGGGGCTAAATAGGGCATGCAACATGCGGTTAGCCCAGTTCTAGGTGGCACTTAATTGATGTTAGTTCTCCCTGCAATTAGAATAGCAATTATATATTCATTAACTTCCTTCTCCTAGCCATTTCTTTCTGCTGCCCAGATTGTAGGCACATTTTCCCTCTGAAGCCCCATGTGCCTGGTATCTTGATATCAAGGCAGGACAGGGGAGCATAAAGATCATAAACATTAGAGCCCAAAAGTCCCAGGATGGGGTCCTAGCATCTCAGTCACTTACTCACTGCAGGACCTTGGGCAAGCACATGGCTTCTCTAAACCATCCCCCTGTAAGGCTGCTGGAGGAACCAATGAGATAGAGGCTTACAAAGCACCATTGCCCAGAGCAAGTGCTTACAAAATGACATCACCACATGATACTGACATGGGGAATCATTTTCATACCCGCCTTGCCATCCTGCTGTAAAAGCAAGGTCGGTGCTGGGTACATAGTAGGTGTTAGATAAATTTGTATAGAAGGAAACCAGTCCCCTAGAATTAGCAGCTGTCCTGCTCACTTCTGCTCTCTGAGGAGGCCACCAGCTGTAAGCAGCCACGTTGTCTGCAGGACGGGTTTTGCCCTTAACAGGAGCCAGTCGAATGGGTGCTCGCCTGGGCAGTGTCCTTTTGAAACCAGTGACATCACAGGACAGAAGTCATCTGTCTTAGTCTGCCTGGATGGCCATTACAAAGAATCATACACTGGGTGGTTGAAACGAGACATTTATTTATGTTCTCACATTCTGGACGCTGGAAGCCCAAGGTCAAGGTGTCAGCAGGGCCAGTCTCTGGTGAGGGCTCTCTTCCTGGCTTGCAGACGGCCGTCTTCTCGCCGTATCATGGTGTGACCTTTCCTCACTGGATGTGAGGAGAGAGAGACGGGGAGAGAGAGAGAGAGAGACTTCCTGATCTTAAAATCCTATCCTGTGAACCCCACCCTCACAACCTCATCTAACCCCCATCACCTCCCAAAAGCCCCATTTCTAAATATAGTCGCATTGAGGGTAGGCTTCAACATACAAATGATGGGGTGCACAAGTCCATGCACCGTACCACTGTTCTAATCAATAACTCTTATAACTAAGAAGCATGTAGGGACCAGTTGGTCTGGTTTCTAATTATAACCCTGCTCCCCAGTGAAGCCACATACCATCCTACCACCACACATCAGCCCAAGTCACTCCTTTCAGGATGCCTTTCCTTCCCCGCCCTCCCCACTTTTGGGAGTCTCGCTCATTCTTCAAGACTCAGTTGGGGGGTCCCCACCCCAAGGAAGCTTCCCTTGAGGAGGAAGGACCCTCCCCTCCAGTTGGTGACATGCTGTTTCCATGGCACCATCCTCTGCTCTTGGCTAAGACACAGGCTCCCCAGTCAGACAGGCCTGGGTCCAAATCCACTCTGGGTGACTCTGAGCAAAGGATGTGTCCTCTCAGAGCTTTGCTTTCCCCAAAAACTTCCCAAATCTGCTGCAGGCATCGAACAACCACAGACAAAAGGGAAGCCTCGCGCCTGGGACTCTGCAAACCCTTGATAAACAGTAGCTGGGTTTTTTTGTTGTTGTTTTTGTTGTTGTTGTTTTTTTAAATGAGGACAAGGTCCATTTTCTCCATCTCCACCACCACCCACCCACACACACAGCCCGCACACACACATACCTGAAAGCTAGGAACCCCAAGGATCTTAGAATAGAAGAACTTGGTAAAATGATCCTAGCAGAAGCGTCACCTCTTTGTCTCTACCTTAGCCCTGTCACATATTGTTGAGACTTTCTGCTACCATCTAGATATCATTCATGCTCCGGGTCTGAGAGAGGGGCCTCTGTCAGATGTACTCTGACAGCCCTAGAGGTTTCTAAATTTTCTGAGCAATCGTGTCCTTCTGGTTCTGGTGTAGGGAGGACAGCCAGGTTTAGAGCCTTAGACTTTTGAACAGTGAGGTTAGGATTTCCCATTAAAAGAGTTTGACATCTAGTGAGGTGAGTGCTGTAGAGGAATTTATAAGCATCGTTGTTTAAAACGTCTACAACTGATGTGGTGAATTCACGTCTATGTGCCCCCCGTAAGGTAAGTTTGCTAGCTTTCTGAGTGAGCAGGCCAGTCGCAGCCAGTGTCCTGGGGCAGAGTGGCCATCCCTTTGCTGCATTGTCCAATTGCTTTAATAGGAAAGCCACGGCCTTAAGGTCTGGTCCACATTTTCATCCTTGTAGCCCCAGTGCTATTCCTCCCCTCTCTGTTGTACAGAGGAGGAGGAGAACACTCTTTTGGAGACTGGGCAAGTCCAAGGCTGGAGCTCAGGCGAAAGCCCACTGCAAAGTACTGAAGGCAGTCCGAGCTGGCGAATGCCAACTGAGAGGCTCATGTTCCAGACCCTGTGTGGCCTTGTATAGAGGTTTGCTATGAGGCCATAATCAGGGATCCAGACCCTAAAGTTACCTGTGAGTCCCAAGAACGCACGGAGCTCTTTCTTAGACTGGGAAAGAGGCAGAGAGACACCAAGCTGTTTCCTTTGCATAGTTATGGCCCTGTGTCCCGGATTCAGTCTAAAGCCCAAATAGGTGACTTGCTATGAATTAAGCTGAACCTTGGATTGAGAAACCCAATAACATTTGTCACAAAGGGAGGTGAGAAGCGTAACAATGTGTTGCTGAGATATTTCAAGGGAAGGGCTACATAATAATAAATCATCTACATATTCCGTAAGGGTGCTATGTTCAAATGAAAGCTGAGAGGGGCTGAAAAAGGTTGGCCAAAGACGTGAAGGCTAACCCGGAAGCCCTGAGACAATACATCCACGTTAGCTGCTGAGACCTACTGGGATCTGGATCGGTCCATGTAAAGGCGAACATTTTTATGAGATTCCGGGAACAAGGGAACAGTAAAGAATGCAGTCTCTAAATCTAGGACTGTGAAGTACTGTGTAAAGGCTGGTCAGCAGAAGGGCTCAGCAGTACATGACAGGGTAGAGCAGAGACAAAAATGACTGCTAAGATTATTTTGTCAAGTTCTGTTCTAAGATTCTTGTTCCTGCCTTTCGACAACGCACATACAGTGTTTAGAGGAGACTTTTGAACTCGGTGCATATTTGTCAGTGAATGACCGATGATGGAAGTCAGCAGAAGGGTCATCACAGGGGATGACCTGTTAGTAGGTGTGACCAGGCTCATCGACATCTATGGAGCACCTACTGTATGCAAGAACAGAACACTGGGAAAAAACAATGACAATGATCCGGAGGGAGTGCTCGGATGTGAAAGGAGACAGACTTCTACAGCAATCCAGGCTGCAGAAAACACAGCCAAACTCCCAACCGTCAGATGATTCGCTTTCCCTGAGACTCAGTTTCACTATCTGTAGAAATAAGGATACACACAGCTGTCAAATAGGACAGTCCGCATTAAGTGCCAGCCCAGAGGAAGTGTTAAAAATACTTGCCTTCCATTCCAGGCACGGTGGCTCATGCCTGTAATCCCAGCAATTTAGGAGGCCGAGGCGAGAGGATTGCCTGAGCCAAGGAATTTGAGTCCAGCCTGGGCAGCAGAGTGAGCCCTCGTCTCCACAAAAAACCCAAAAAATTAGCCAGGTGTGGTGGTGCACACCTATAATCCCAGGTACTCAGGAGGCTGAGGTGGGAGAATTGCCTGAACCCACGAGGTCAAGGCTGTGGTGAGCTGTGATGGTGCCACTGCACTCCAGTCTGGGTGACAGAGTGAGATCCCAACCCCCACCAAAAAAGAATACCACGTTCCCCATAAATGTATACAATAAAAACACAAGATGCCGGGCTCGGTGGCTCAGCCTGTAATCCCACATTTTGGGAGGCTGAGGTGAGTGAATTGCCTGAGCCCGCGGGTTCGAGACCCGCCTGGGCAAGCGAGACCTCATCTCTAGAATAAATCAAAAAAATTAGCCGGGAGTGGTAGCGTGCGCCTGTAGTTCCAGTTACTTGGAAGGCTGAGGCGGAAGGATCGCCGGAGCCCAGCAGGTTGAGGCCGTGGTGGCTGGGAGCGGCCACAGCACTCCAGTCTGGGCGATAGTGAGACTCCAACTCAAAAAACAAAAAAAACAAGAATACTGTATGCCAATCTTAATCCAGCTACAAATACTCTGTGTGACCTTGGGCAAGTCCTCTCCCCTCTCTGAGCCTCAGTGTACCCATCTGTAAAAGATGCATAGCCCGTGTGAGCTACAAGGCTCTGAGACGGTGGTTCCCAGACTTGTTCTGCATTAGAAATACCTGGGGACCCTCTTGAAAGCTTCTGCCAGGGTCTGATCACAGGCCAATTAAGTCAGAATGTCTAGGGGCAGAAGGCAATTACAGTTTTTTTTTTTTTTTTTTTTTTTTTAAGATCTCCAGGTGATTCCAACATGCAGCAGAGTCTGGGACCCGCTGGCCTAAGGATTCCAGCTTCCTGACCTCTGGAATGATGAGGACAGCTTGGGACAGAATGGGGATGTTGGGCCAAAAATCAAATTCAACTAAATGTCCAGAATAGGCAAATCCACGGAGACGGGGAGCAGATGAGTGCATGCTGGGGGCTGGGAAGAGGGGAGGAGGGGAGAATGGGGTACCCGGCTTCTTTTAGGAAAGTGGGTGATGAACACGCTGGGAAACTGGATCCTGACGATGAGGGCTGATGCTGAAAGTGCTATGCCACCCACCCTAAGATGACGAAAATGATCATCTTTGTGGTGTGTGCATTTTGCGACCATTTTTGCAAAAGAAGATAAAAAGGAAGAGTGGAAGGAAGGGAGGGAAGGCAGGAGAGAGGGAGGGAGAAGAAAAATAGAAATTACATTAAAAATAGGATGTGACTTTCAGAAGGTCAGAACTTCGAGGTCAAGCCGAGGGGCTCGCGGGCTACAAGCTCAGCCTCTGGAGGCTGGGCCCGGGTTCAAGCCCCCTGGCTACAACTTGGAACTGGGTGCTGGTTGAGCTCAAGCCGGTGCCCTCGCCTCTCTGGCCAACTCTCCTATAAAGGAGAGTCCCCGATGGAAATCGAGTGTCATCAGTGCGTGGTGGGCGAAAGGATGAGCTTGAGCCCACAGGAAATCATCTCGTGGCCTTGATGGACACCGGCACCGGGGACCCCGAGGTCCCCGCGGGTGGCGGCCGAGCCAGCACGGGCACCCGGCACCGGGCCGCGCCCACCCGACCCGCGCCCGCCTCCGTCTCTCCCCACCCCGCGACCCCCAGTGGCTCCGGGCTTCCGCGCGGGGCGGACCGGCGAGGCGCCGCCGCCGCCAGGTGGGGCGGTCGCCAGGTGAGGCAGCGCCGCGCCGCCTCTCCCCGGTCTGTGGCGACACCTGCTGGCCATCCGCGGAAGGACACGACCTCTGCTCGACCACCTGGTTCCCGCCCTCAAGTCAATTACCGAGCACCTACTACGTGTCCTGCGGGTGCAGGGCTGGTTGTTCCGGCTCCGTACCTTCGCGGCTCTCCTGGAACCTCCGGGCAGAGAAATCGAGCAGATCACACAAAGATGCCAGTTATGCCCTTCCTTGTTCAGACACAGAATAACTTCAGCTGGGCGACCCTGGTAGATCCTCTAGGAGATGACGGGGAAGGTGTAAAAGCAGCCAAAAAACTCTCCATGCAGAGAGAGGGGAACCGGGCCAAGCAGCAGAGTCAGCATGTGCAAAGTCACCGAGGTAGGAAGGAGGCTGGCTCTGTGGAGGAAATGAAATAGGCCGGGAAACTAAAACATGGTGGCATGTGGTGCAAAGCAGGCAGAGACAGATGAGACCCTCCGTCCACATCCTCACTGGGGCCACACTGAAACTGACACCTGGAAGGATCGGGACCTCCCCTGTGACAGAGCAAAGTGTTGATGGCCAGATCGAGAGGATTCCCAGTCCAGGTTTCTGCCAGCCACGTCTGCTGCTGGTGTCCAAGAATCGATTCATTTTCTCAACAAACATTTCTTGAGCAGCTGTCACGCGCCAAGATACTAAGCACTCAGCACATAATGGCAGCGAGACATTTTGCTTGTGATGCTTCCTCATCTCATGAGGATAGCTAACCAGACTGGGAAGATTGGAGAAGTCTTCCTCTCCCACGAGCTCTTCAATCTCCCCCGCCTCCCAAGGCAAACACAAAGGAATGAATCCATAAGGGTGGGGCAAATAGAGACCAGTAGAGGAAACATTTGAGCACACGTCAAAGATGGTGCAACCCCTTTCCCCCACCGAGCCCCAATGCTTGTAGAAAGGAAAAAATGAGGTCACAGAGGGATGGAGTCAAGATACTGAGCTACACCTCTACTGAGATGCCGAACTCCTAGCAAAAAGTTAGGCTCAGAGGATGTGTCTTGGTAAGAGAGGTTCACTCAAGTTCCCAGACCAAACTTTTGCAAGAGGATTCTCAAAATACACCCACCCAAGGAAGGCTGGTGGACTTCACACGACCCCTCACCATTCTTCATGTCTCAACATCTCTCCAGGTGATCCTGATGCTTGCTGAAGATTGAGGACCTCTGGTCAAAGAGGAAAAGCCCAGAGGTGCCTGTAGTCATTGGGAGGCCAAGGTGGGAGGATCTCTTGAATCCAGGGGTTTGAGACCAGCCTGGGCAACATAGCGAGTATGTAGTGAGACCTTGTCTCTAAAAAAAAAAAAAAGAAAAAGAAAAATGAAATAAAAAGTGGATCCAAAATAGTAAATCATAATCTCCATCATCGGTAGCATCCAGAACTTTCCCTGAATCAGCTCCCAAGTTACTGATTGATTTATTTATGTATTTATTTTTGAGTTGGAATCTAACTCTGTCGCCCAGGCCAGAGTGCACACTTATAGCCACCATAGTCTCAACATACTGGGCTCAAGTAATCCTTCTGCCTCAGCCTTCCAAGTAGCTGGAACCACAGGTGTGTGCCACCACACCCAGCTAATTTTTTGATTTATTATAGAGATGAGGTCTCGCCATGTTGCTCAGGCTGGTCTTGAATCCCTGAGCTCAGGCAATTATTTCGCCTCTGCCTCCCAAAGTGCCGGGATTAGAGGCATGAGCCACTGTGCCTGATCTAAACCTTCTGTTTAATAAATCAGTGGCTGGGTGCAGTGGCTAACACCCATAATCCCAGCACTTTGGGAGGCCGAGGCAGGAGGATTGCTTGAGCTCAGGAATTCAAGACCAGCCTGGGCAACGTAACAAGATCTCATCTCTACAAAACAATTTTTAAAATTTGCCAGGTGTAGCAGAGTGTACCTGTAGTCCCAGCTATTTGGGAGGCTGAGGCAGGGGGACTGCCTGAGCCCAGGAGGTGGAGGGGTTATGGTGAGCCATGATCATGCTGCTGCACTCCAGTCTGGGCAGCAGAGTGAGACCCCACTCAAAAAGAAAAGAAAAGAAGGCTGAGCGTGGTGACTCAAGCCTGTAATCCCAGCACTTTGGAAGGCCAAGGCAAGAGGAGTGCCTGAGCCCAGGGATTCGAGACCAGCCTGGGCAACTTGGCGAGACCTCATCTCTACAAAAAATCAAAAAATTAGCCAGACGTGGTAGCGCGCGCCTATAATTCCAGCTACTTGGAAGGCTGAGGCAGAAGGATCTCCAAGGCTGTGGTGGCTGTGAGCATGCCACTGCACTCCAGCTCAAAAAAAAAAAAAGGAAGGAAGAGAAAAAAAGAAACCCAAAAGTTTATTAAACACAAACTCTGTCCCAGAATTTTTAGTTTGGAGGTGAGATACACTTACAAAGGTAAAGGTCACCCTTGTACATACAACAAGGGGCAGGCTTCTACTTAAACACAGCATCTCAACCTGGTAGGACGAAATGCAGAAATGGAGATAACTTTTGATTTTGAGGATGCACATAGGCTGGGAAACTCATCCTCTGAGACCACAAGAGAGACATCATGGATGAACCACAGGACTGTTCATCCAAGTGCCTCGTCCAGAGTTTCTCAAGGTGTGGTCCCAAAGCACGGCAAAGCCTGAGTCAGATACTCTGCGGTGGGGCCCAGCAAGCTGTGTCTCAACATCCAGGTGATTCTGATGCTCTCTGAAGACTGAGGACCTCTGGTCAAAGAGGAATAGCCCAGAGATGCCTGTAGTCTTAGGCTAAGGTGGGAGGATCACTTGAATCCAGGAGTTTGAAACTAGCCTGGGCACCATAGCAAGTATGTAGCGAGACCTCGTCTCTAAACAAACAAACAAAAAAGTAAAATGAAATAAAACAGACATAGTAAATCATAAAGATGATGACAATGATGATGATCATGAAGATTACAAAATTTGGGTTACAAAATCTGTGTTCCTAACAAGCTTCCCAGGTGATTTTCCATGGCCCAAGAGTCTGAAAAGAGTACTTTAGCTGAAATCACTGATTCTTCTCTTCCCCTAATGTTGACATTGTCTATTTCTTCTTTATCTCAGAATGATGTTCTCATCTTCTTTCTGAAAGGACGTGCTTGTTCTCGTGAACAGTCATGGACCACACCAAAAGCAAAGAGATGACACTGGCTAGAGAAATAACCAACCACCATTTTCCCGGGACTCTCCTGAATTTAGCACTGAAATTCCCATGTCTCAGGAAAATCTTGAGCTCTGGGCAAACAAATGGTTGATCTCCTTAACTGGGTATTTATGTGGGTGTTACTGTGACTCAAACAGCAAACAGCATAAATTGCTGAGAATTTTGAGTCCTAATTTGTACAACCTTTTAATGCCAGTGCTAAAGCTAATTCCAATTTCGTAATCTGCACCATCATGATGTACCATTGCTGACCAACTTTTTCTTTTCTTTTATTATTTTTTGGTTTTTATAGAGATGGGGGTCTCACTCTGCCGCCCAGGCTGATCTCGAACTCCTGGCCTCAAGTGATCCCCAGTCTCGTAAGCACTAGGGTTACAGGCATGAGCCACCATGCTTGGCCTGGTCCACTTTAATTAACAAAGCTCATAGGTAAGATGTTACGCGTTTCACTTTTTGGGCCATTTGACTTATGAATAGAATTAAAACTTGACGGTGGGCTCAAGCCTGTAATCCCAGCACTTTGGGAGGCCAAGGTGAGAGGATTGTCTGTGAGTTTGAGAACAGCCTGGGCAACTTGATAAGACCTCACCTCTACAATAAAAATTTCTTTAAAAAATTAGCCAGGTGTGGTAGCGTGGGCCTGTAGTTCCGGCTACTTGGAAGGCTGAGGCGGAAGGATCGCCGGAGCCCAGCAGTTTGAGGCTGCGGTGGCCGTGAGCGTACCACTACACTCCAGCCTGGGTGACGGAGTAAGACTCCAACTCAGAAACAAAAAAAAAAAACTTGACTGTGTAAAGTTGAAAACAAACACTATGACTCACCAATTCCACTTCTAGGTAGATACTCTAGAAACTTCAAGAAAAGTTAGCTAGTCAAGAGCTCTACATTGCTACATTGTAATCACCTTGACATAGAGAAGTGACATAAGTGATCAACAGGAGAGGAGATCATTAGATCGTGATGTTTTCACATAATGGAATGCAGCATGGCTCTGTAAGATAGATGAACCAAAACTACACATATCAGCTTGGGTGTCTCAGAAGATTAGTGTTGTGTGAAGACAGAAAGTTGCAGGAGACTCCAACAGTCACAAAAAGTATAAATGACTGTACATGGATGTGCACATTCTTATGAATGAACAGTATTAATAAAAATATTAAAAATTGATTGGGCTCAGTGGCTCAGCTTGTCATCCCAGCACTGTGGAAGGCTGAGGCGAGTGGATTACCTGAACCTGCAGGTTCAAGACCCACCCGGGCAACTTGGCAAGACCTTGTCTCTACAATCAATCAAAAATTAGCCAGGTGTGGTAGTGCATGCCTGTAGTTCCGGCTACTTGGAAGACTGATGTGGAAGGACTCCCAGAGCTCAGCAGGTTGAGGCTGTGGTGGCCAGGAGCGTGCCGCTACACTCCAGTCTGGGTGACAGAGTGAGACTCCAACTCAAAAAAAAAAAAAATATTGACCAGAAGATGATACAAAGAATAATAGTTACTTCCAGAGTCTGGGGAGAAAGGATGGAAGAATGAGATCTGAAAGTGAGTTTCGCCACATGTTAGCTGTATGCTTTTTCTCTTAAGCAAAGACATACTAATAATCATTACATTATTCCTCATACCCCTTGGAATGTCTAAATATCTATAATATGTGTTTTACACACTTAATTGTTTGTGCAGGAATTCATGCTACTTTTAACACATAAAGACCCTTTATGATCTCACAGAATGTTTAAACTCCGAACAGGAGTTTCTTGTGCTTAGTTTGTACATAAAGAAGAGAATCTGCCCTTTCCTTGTTCCTCACTGAATTCCACATGCCTAGTTCCTCAATAAATGTTTGTGAATGAATAAAATATTAACTAAAATGCTTCATTTTTATAGATGAAGAAACCGAGGCTCAGAAATGTTGTGGTTTCACCCCAACCAGATACTGACATAGAAGGAGAGTCAGGGACTAGAACCCACATCTCTGGAATCTCCCAGGCCAGTGCCAATTCCTCTGCACTGGCAGTTCTTGAAGTGTAGTTTCCTGACCTGCTTGTTTCTGGCAGGGCCATCAGTATACCTTGCCAGCTGTGCCTCAGGGCGTGTCCTGTTCTCTTCCATAATCTAGTCAACATAGGTCTTGAATTCTCTGATTCACTGCACTGAAAATATTATGCTGATTGAATCTGCTGAGCAACAGTTAAGTGGCAATTACTTTACGGTGTGAGTGTGTGTGTGTGTGTGTGTGTGTGTGTGTGTGAGACAGAGAGAGAGAGAGAGAGAAGAGAGTCTGTGTGTGTGTAGATGAAGTCTCACTGTATTTCCCAGGCTGATCTTGAATGCCTCTGGCATTCCTCCTGCCTCAGCCTCCCAAAGCATTGGGATTGCAGGCACAAGCCACCATGCCTGGCTGTACAGCAAGTACTTAGATGTACTGGTAAGATAGGTAAATGAGAGGGTAAAAGATAAACCCACAAAAATTTAGGAGCTACCTCCTCAGTAAAGTGTCTGGGGGCTCAGTGGTATGAAGTGTGTCAAGATATCTCCTCCAAGGTTAAAAAAAAAAAAAGTTGCTGCAGCTCCCATTCCCTACATCCAAAAAAGAGACAATGACTGGTAGGCTTTGTAGATTTGGAAGCAGCAGATAACATGTCCAAGTGTGCTACCTTGGCCTGTCTACAGAGCTCCCCATGGGGCTGCCAGGTGTGAGCGGAGATGGGAACAAAAGAAGGTTCTGTAATGAGTTCAGCACAAGCTGCTCTACAACATGGGTCCACTGTGCAGCCAGTACAATGACTCAATTGTGGTCCTACTGAATTAGAAGATGGGCCAATAACCTGGGCATTTTGGAGTCCTTCGGCCACTGAACAAATAGGAAAAGAAGGGGAGGGGCTCATTCACTGGCTGGAGTGGTTGATCTTGACTTCCGCAAATGGGTTACTTCCACATAGCGGAAGCAAAGAGGACTACGTCTGGAGCCAGGGGGTTCTCCAGGCACCTCTTAGGACTTCCAGGCCAGATTGTAAGGGTATAAGGAAAACTACAGCAACTGAAACTGTCAGGATGACTGAGGATCGTACCCTTCTGAATTAAACACCGGAGTTGCTCCGCCCAGTAAAGAACCCTGACCAGCCAAGGTTCCAGCAGAGAGTGGAGAAAAGACAGATGGTAGTCGACGAAAGATGACATAGACATCAGTTATGGCCTCATGACCATGGATGTGTGTGTGTGTGTGTGTGTGTGTGTGTGTGTGTGTTTATATGCTAACCATTTTCTCCTTCTTTCTCTCTCTTCTCATTTTTATTTTGCACACACATTTTTAAAAGTCAACCTCACAAATTTAGCCTTTAAGTAACAGAACAGCGGTGGACTGGGACTGAATTTCAGGAGTGATGTCTATATCCTGTGACAGATGCAATGACTCTTGGTACTATGTATCTTCCCGTTTGGGGGGGAAAGGTGAGAATGTAACTTGGAAGGATAACTCTATCTTGTTATGTAGGAATATCAAGTTGCTTTATTTTTGCATATAAAATTTTGAAATGTGTCATGGAGTACATTTGGAAATCTGAGTAGGCAAAGGAAGGGGCTGTGTCATTGTCGATGTGTGGCCTCTTGGTTCCAAAATCATTCTTTTTTGCCTGCTCTGTGAAAGAAATCTGGGCCCTTTCGGTGTTTTTCCTTTACCGGATGGTACCATGTTAAGCTTAGACAGCGCTGGAGAGACACTCCGGGAGGAAAGGATTTGCGCGTGTGGCTGGCGGGTTACTCGCCGGCCTCCTCTAGAGCGCCCCCGGCACCCGGTTCCGGCAGCGCAGGTGGCTTCTCCAGCCAGGCTCCCTCCCACAATGCACGACGGCAGACTGCATCCGGCATCAGCATCCCGTCGCCTTCCCGGCACCCGTCACCCGTCACCCATCCTTCCAGCCGTTTTGTAGCACAGTGCTCCAGGAAGATGTCTCCCATAACAACCTTCCTTGGACCATGAGGGTGGATTTCCAGCAAGTTCCACCAGTTCGGCATCACAGCACCTCTCTGCCTTCTGGTGAACCACCACCATGCCCTCACACAAGGTCTGGATCTCAGCCCTGTTGCGGGGCTCTGTCTCAGCCCTAGAGGTGGTAGCTGCCCTTAGAGCTGCAATTGCTAGCTTCTTTCAATGTGTCTTTACTTACTACATTCTCACTATCAACTTGACTAAACTGCCCTGGGGAAGGGGCTCCCCCTGTCCTGTCCTCTCCTCCCCCTCTGTGGCAAGGCGCTGCCATTGCCTCTCCTCTCCTCTTCCCCTTCCCTCATTCACCTCAATTCCCCTCCCCTCCTCCCCCTCCTCTCCCTCCTTGCTTTCTTATTTCCCTCCTATTGCTTTTGAAAAGCAGACAGCTCCCCTTAGTGTGCACTTGCGATGAAGCAAATGTCAACTGCATTCGTGCCTCGGGGGAGGGCTCCCTTCCTTGGCTCTGTTGGCATGCGGGCAAGGGGGGGCAGAGTCACAAGGAGGCACAGCAGGCCGCTACAGTCACCTCCCCAGCCCCACTGCCTGCAAGCACTGGCCTCCTTGTGTTGTGTCCAGCCAACTCCATCTCCAGGACATGCTCCTGCAGTCCGGCCCTGGTCACTACCCCTGAGGGTCCTCTGCTGGGCTTTGGGGGACATGCAGGAGGCCACGTGGAGGAGGGAGGGACCACTGTGGGGTGTCCTCCTGTTCCAGACAGAACCCCAGTGTCCCCCCAGACAGAGGCACTGAAGGAGTATGTCCCAAGCTGAGTTGACAACTCAGACCGACAGTGGATACAGGGGCAATCTTGGAAAAGAAAGGTGTGTGTGTGTGTGTGTGTGTGTGTGTGTGTGTGTGTGTGTGTGTGCTTGTGTATAGAGAAAGAGGAGAGACAGAGGCAGAGAAAATAGAAGGTGGAGGAAGATGAGGGGAGGGGAAGAGGAAAAAAAGAGAGGCCCAGAGAGAGAGAGGATCTGTGTCTCGCGGAGTCAGGAGCTGAGGGGTGCGAGATCATCACTGTTGACTTCAGATTCAGCAACATTTGGCTGTTCTACAATGTGCATACGATCCTTCTGTAATAAAACTGAGGAATCTCCTATACCATGAATATACAAAATGCATAGTCGGAAGAAAGTCGAATCCCCTCTCCAGGACTCACTTTCTTTATCTCTAAAATGGAGATGACCTTTTCGTTCTCGCATCATTTTATCTGTTTAACCAGGTTTTACATAACGCTCTCTCCATGTCAGGGACCATTCCACGCACTTCACCTACATGAACTCTTCATGCCAAGCCTGGGAGGGTGAGGCTGGGGGTGCCCGTTTGAACACCGAGGCACATAGAGATGGAGTGACTCGCTGGCAAGTCCGGGATTCAGATTCACACAAGCAGACTCTAGAATCTGGCTTTTTAGCTACAGTACAGTTTTGTAACGCGTTGATGAGAAAATGCACATAAAGTGGTCTCCATACAATACGTGTTGGTAATTGTTGGTGGAAATCAAGAGTCCTTCTCATACCTGCCAAACGGCCTGTTGAGTTGAATTGAACATAAAACACTTGCGTTCAGCAGAAAGACACAGGGACAGGGCACCTGGACAACCCCAAATCTTTTCTCTTTATTTTTCTAACCTCCCTCTGAGCTCCCTTGGTCCCTGTTCCTGAAGTTGGAGTTGTGAATATTTTTCTCCAGAAAGGAAATTGTGTGTGTGTGAGTGTGTGTGTGTGTGTGTATATATATATATATCTGCTAATTGAAAAATTAAAATATGTTTGTTTATTTTGATTGAAAAACACAAAGAAGAGCCAGGCCCAGTGGCTTATGTCTGTAGTTCCAGCACTTGGAGAGGTTGAGACAGGAGGATCACTTGAGGCCAGGAGTTTGAGACCAGCCTGAACAACATAACAAGACCCCCATTTCTAAACAAGGAAAAAAAAAAGGAAAAAAACGATATAAAGAAGTGGTAAGGAAAATAATTCAGCTCTAATCCTACTCCACAGACAGAAAGGATAGGAACTTTCTGTTGTAGTTCCTTTTATACTTTTTCTTCTAACACGTGGACTTACATTTTTTTCTACTAAATATACATAAATATATCATAACGTGTGCACATTCATGCATATGTGCAATTTAATAATATATTACTCCAATGCCACAATATATGTCAACAAATTGTTTCACGATGGCATAATTGTTCATATACCATACTTTAGCCATCCTTTTCTTGACAGATGCTTGGAAAAATTCCAAATTTATTTTAGTTAAAAAAAGAAAAGACACTTGAACACAAAGCCAGACTCAAAATATATAGACAATTAAGCAAATGGAACTGAGGCTGAACGTGGTCAGGCTTTGTTTCAGGCTCTCACCTTCCTTCTTTCCCAGAGGTAATCACCTGGCTGATTTTGGTGTCTGTCATTCCCATGTATGTTTCTATAATTTTGCCTCACATGCAAGTATCCAGAAACTCTATGTACAGTTGTTTTGTGTGTTCTGAGATTTTTACCCAAAAACGTGTTATCAAAATGCACATTTTCTGTTGCAATTTTTCACTCAGCACATGCCTTAAAAACGTTGTGTGGCCACAGATCTAGCCCAGGCCTCCGGGATGACATCTCTCAGGAGAATTCTACTCCGCTGTTCAGTGGGTTGTTTTCTGTTATGAATAATTCACAGTTTGTGTATCCACTCCCCTGCTGAAGGCTATTGGGTTGTTCGCTATGGCTAATGTGTTACAGTGGTCATCCCTCTCATGTCTTTGTGGGAGTTTCCTAAACAAAAGCCCCAAAACGAAATCCCTGCCCATCTCCTATGACCCGACATCTTCGAGGCAACAGGATGTTGCAAAATTATTCTTCAGAGGTTGAACCAACGTAGACTCCCACTATGCTAAGAGTTCCTGCTGGCCCACATTCTAGCCAATGCTTGAGAATAACAAGATTTATTCATTTTCGTCAGTAGGATGGGGTGAAATGGTATCTTGTCGTGTTTGACTTTTCCTGATGTGTTGTGTGTCTTTTCATAGTTAGAAGATCAGACTTCTTCCCCTGAATTGGCTATTTATGACTTTTGCTTATTTTTCTACTGGGTTATTACGTCTTTTTCTATTGATTTTTAGTTCTACATACTAGAGACTGTTCTGTGTGTTGCAAGTTTTCTCTCTGTAGTTGATTGTCTTTCACATTTGATGAAAACTCTTTTCCTATAGAAGTTTTTAATTACTAGTCTCAGATATGTACGTTCAATTTTTGTCTTTTTTTTAAAGGGTCTCATTCGGCTGGGCACAGTGGCTTATGCCTGTAGTTCCAGCACTATGGGAGGCCAAGACAGGAGGATTGTTTGAGCCCAGGAGTTTAAGACCAGCCTAGGCAACATAGTGAGACCTCATTTCTACAAAAAAAAAAAAAGCAAAGGAAAGGAAAAATTAGCCAGGTGTGGTGGTGCACAGCTGTAGTCCCAAGAAGACTTGAAAGACTTAGGTGGAAGGATTGCCTGAGCCCAGGAGTTTGAGGCTGCTGTGAGCCGTGATCATGCCACTGCACTCCAGTCTGAGTGGTAGAGTGAGATCCCAATTTTTTTTTAAAAGTGTCCCATTTCAACATTATAAAAATATTCTGTTTTCTTCTAAGTTTTAAGTTTATACTTCTTACATACTTACTCTTCTTGGGCTACTACAGGATAAATTTTTTTTTTTTTTTTTTTTTACATATGGACAACCAATTTCCCAGCACTGATTACATATGTCTACCTGGATTTAAGACTGTATGAATTTAGTTATGCTTTCCCACTTATTTGCAATGCCACTATTGTCATAAAACAGACTCCTCTACGTGTCCAACTCTGGGTTCTATGCCATTTGTCTATTTCTGCACCAATGCCACATTGTCTTAATGACTAGAGTTTAATCATAAGTTCTGCAACTTGGTGGGATGAGTCCTCTCTTTTTTTTTTTAAAGCAGGATTTATTGAGAAGACAGAAAAGTTCCCACAGTGGGAAGGGATCCAAAGGGGTTGCCCAAGACTTTTTAGACTTCTTCAAACATTGTGTCAACTCATCTTGACTCCAGTCACACACACACACACACACACACACACACACACACACACACAACAACTCTGATGGGATTTTTACTTGAATTGCATGTAATTTATATGATAATTTGGAAGACTTGACCTTGTTAGAGTATCAAGACTTCCTGTTGGTATGGAAAGGAGCATAGCAGACAGACCCTGATACATCAATGGTTTCACACATTTCTGTTTCTTGCTTTCATAATATCTGAAGTGTGTCAAATGATCCTGTTCCATCTTGAAATTTACATCTTCCAGAACACATGGCTTCCAAGATGTCTTGGCAGGGAAAGAGAGGGCAATGACAATTAAGCGTATCCTCCCACTAGCAACCTATTGACCAGAACCAGTCACTTGGCCTCATCCTAGCTGCAAGGGATCCTGGGAAAAGGCAGAGAGTACAAGGAATATTTGGTATTTGATGAGAACTACCTGTTTCTGTAACATGCTCTACCTCTGCATATTGTTAAGTCTTCTTAAAATACCATTAACTTTTCATTATCCCTGTAAATTTCTTTTTTATTCACTGTGTTTTCCTACCATTTGTTGCTAGTGTATATAGATGGCATATATTTTTGTAATATCACCATCAACTGATGCAATAAATTATATTAATAATTGATTTCAATGTTGCACCATCCTTGTGATACTCAGTTGGTGGTGATGTCTTATTTTTTAGCACCATTCTGGATTCTCTAGGTGAATATGTTTTTTCCATCAGTATTCCATGCAAGGTCATTTTTTTCCCTTGGATACTTTCCCCCTCATCTCCTCAACCAGTAGGCATTCTCCAGCTAGGGAGTCCCACCCTCAGACCCCCTCTCTTCTCTGTTCATGCACCCTCTCTAGGTGACTGTCCCACAGCTTGACTTCAAATGCCATCAGTATATTGCCAACTCCTGAAAGTGGATATGCAGTCTGGGTCTCTACCCCAAATCCAGACTCATACATTCAACTGTTGTTGCAGCATCTACATAACATTCCACTGTGTGTCTATACCACAATTTATGGTTGATAGACATTTGGATTACTTGGAGTTGGAAACTATTAAAAATAATAATTGCCACGCACATGCTTAAGAAATCTCTTGGTACATGAGTTTAGTTCCTTATATCTCTAGGAGTAGAAGTTCATGTGTTCAGTGTTCCAGCTAGCCTTTGCTGTGTACCAAACCACCCCAAAATGTAATAGTCAAGCAATAACACTTTTATTTGCTCACAGTTCTGTGGTCTAGCATTCTGGGATGATCTCCAGTGGTTGCTGCTGACTCTTGGTTGGGACACTTTAGTTCTCAACCACATGATCTTTCCAAAAGGTCAGCTTGGACTTTTTTTCTTTTTCTTTTTCTTTTTTTGAGTTGGAGTCTCACTCTGTCACCCAGACTGGAGTGCAGCGGCTGCTCCCGGCCACTGCAGCCTCGACCTGCTGGGCTCCGGCGATCCTTCTGCCTCAGCCTTCCAAGTAGCCGGAATTACAGGCATGCACTACCATGCCTGGCTGATTTTTTTGATTTATTATAGAGATGAGGTCTCATGGACTTTTTTTCATGGCCGTCTCAGGGCAGCAAGAGATTGAGAGAGAAAGCTACAAGGCTAGACTTGGAATTCTCACAACGTCACCTCACATGAAACCCAATGCCAGCTCAGATTCAAGGTGGGAAAATAAACTCCACTTTTTGATGAGAGGAGCTAGAAAAATCACATTGCTTATCATAGTACAGGGATGGAAGGAATTTGTGGACCTTTTTTTTTTTTGTAATTTGCCTTATTCAACCTTAGATATTATAAAAAGATTTTCCAAAACTGTTTTTATTAAATTCAGAAGTCTTTTAAAAACTATTTTTATACTTCCTAAAGGGGTAACCTTAGTATTTTTAATCCAGATGTTCATCTCTTCCCTTTAGATGCTCTAATTCAAGGATCAGCAAGGACCAGATAAAGATTGCAGTTTGTACAGTCTCTGTCACATTGACTTGACTCTGCCAATGTAGTAAGAAAGTAGTCATAGACAATTCATAAATGAGGCCAAGTTGCTGTGTTTCAATAAAACTTTATTTAAAAATACAGGTAGTGGGAGAGAGCCCCAAAGCAGATCCACCTAAATGTAACCAACTGATCTTTGACAAAGGAGCAAAAATTATCCTTTCAACAAATGATGCTAGCACAACTGGACATCCATATGCAACAAAATTAATCTAGACACAGATCTTACACCTGTCACAAAAATTAATTGAAAATGAGTCATAGACCTAAGCATAAAATGCAAACTATAAAAATCCTAGAAGATAACATGAAAACACCTAGGTGACTTCGGTTTTGATGCTGACTTTTTAGATAAACACAATTCATGAAAGAAATAATTCATTAAAATTAAAAACTTCTGCTCTGTGAAAGACATTAAGAGAATGAGAAGTCAAAGTACACACTAAGAGAAAATATTTCCCAAAGACACATCTGATAAAAGACTGTTATCAAAATATACAAAGAACTCTTAAAACTCAATAATAAGAAAACAACCCAGTTAAAAAATGGGCCAAAGACCTTAACAAACACCTCACCAAAGAAGATATACAGTTAGCAAATAAGCATGTGAAAAGATTTTCCACACCCATGTCATTTTTTTTCTTTGTTTTGAGTTGGAGTCTCACTCCATCACCCAGGCTGGAGTGCAGTAGCATGCTTATAGCCACCCTGGCATCAACCTACCGGGCTCAGGTGATACTTTCACCTCAGCCTTCCAAGTAACCAAAACTACAGACGTACACTACCATGCCCAGCTAATTTTTTGATTTATTGTAGAGATGAGGTCTTGCCAAGTTGCTCAGGCTATTCCTGAACCCGTGGGTTCAGACAATCCGCTCACCTCAGCCTCCCAAAGTGTTGGAATTACAGGCTTGAGCCACCGCACCTGGTCCCATGTCATCATTTAACTTTAATGCAAATTGAAACAATGAAACTACTGCACACCTATTAAAACATCCCAAACCCAGAGCTCTGACAACATCAAATGCTGCTGAGGGTGTGGAGCAACAGGAATACTCATTTGTTGCCAGTAGGAATGCAAAGTGATACAATCACTTTGGAACACAGTTTAGTGGTTTCTTACAAAACTAAACATACTCTTACCATATGATCCAGTAATTACAACTTGGTATTTACCCAAGGGAATATGAAACTTATGTCTTCACAAAAATCTGTACATGGATGTTTATAGCAACTTTATTCACAATTGCCAAAACAGGGAAGCAACCATGATGTGCTTCAGTAGGTGAATGGATAAATAAATGGCAGTGCATCTAGACAATAGAACATCCATACAATAGAATATTATTCAGTGCTCAAAGAAATACACTATCAAGCCATGAAAAGACTTAAAGAGAAATATTAAGTGCCTCTTACTAAGAAAAAAAAAACAGCCAATCTGAAAAGGCTACATGTTGTATGAGTCTAACTAAATGGCATTCTGGAAAAGCCAAAACTATGGAGACAGCAAAAGGTCAGTGATCATCAGGGGTTATGGGTCGGAGAGGATTTTTAGGGCAGTGAAACTATTCTGAATGATACTTAAAATGGTGAAGATACATCACTATACATTTTACAAACTTATAGAATGTACAGCACCAAGAGTGAACCCTAACATCAACTATGGACTCTGGGCAATAATGGTGTATCAATGTAGGCTCATCAGTTGCAGGAAATGTCTCCTCTGGTGGAGGATGTTGAAGGTGACGGAGGCTATGCATGTAGGGGAAAGAGGCATATGGGGAATCTCTTGTACCTTCCTCTCAATTTACTGTGAGCCTAGAACTGCTTTAAAATAATAGACTATTTAGAAAGCTTACAACAATAACAACATGTGCTAAGCTGGTTTTGATTTGACCAGGAGCCGCAGTTTGCTATCCATGCTATTGCACGAATTGTGGGTTCTGAGAGTTCCGCCCATGCTGTTGAGCCCTCTTAAATAAGTCATTTTATTTGTTTGAGCATAGGGGCTCAGGTTTGGTTGTTGAGCTTTCTAGTTGGGCAGAAATCTCTATGTCCATCAGCCTACCATAGAGAAGCAGACTGTCCTTCCCCTGAAAAGTCCCAAGAATTCAAAGCTGCCTTGATCATGTCCCTAGATTGTGACTCTGTTCTTTAGATGCTTCTTGATTCATAACCACAAACCAGTCTGTCTGATGGATCCCAGACAACCCCAAGGCCTCATTCACATACCACTAGATATGAGCAACTGTTTCAGTCCATGAGAGATAAATAGCTTAGAGTTGGGAGTTGGGGGAAAGGAAACTACTTTTAGGTGGCCAAGTTCCCAGAATCCTCTGCTCTTCCTCCTGGGCATCAATGCCTTGGTAACTGCTGAGGCTTTCTTTGTGGCTTGGTGACGTGGTTAATTTTTTTGCTTGAAAAGGATGTGCAGTCTCTAATTGTGGGGTTCTATGTATGTCCATTAGATCTAGGTTGTCAATTGTGGTGCTCTCATCATCCGTGTTCTTATTTACTTTCATCTGTTTAGCTCTCAATTACTGAGAGAGGCATGTTAAAATCTTCCACCATAATTGTGGATTTGGGATATGTTAAGTGCATACAAGCTTAAAATTATTCTCATTCCCTGTGAATCAAATCTTTTAACATCATGGTGTAAGCCTTTTTATTTCTAACAGTGCTATTTGCCTTAAAGTCTTTTTTCTTTTTTTACTCATAGTAATACAGTTATACGAGCTTGCTCTTAGTATTGGTCTGGATTATAATTTTCTATCCTTGTACTTCTATTCTTATCATGCCCTTAATATTTTAGCTATATCTTTTATTTTAAAAAAAAGGTATGACTGTTTATAGTTTTATTTTTGTTCTAAATCTTTTTATTTACATTACTGATACATTCAGATTTATTGTGACTGCTGAGACATATGGATCTACTTCTAATACTTTATTTTTGCACCATCTATTGTGTTTTTCTATGCACCTTTTTCCCCTTTTCTGCTTTCTACTGAGCTGGCTGTGCTTTCTTTGGTCCCCTTCTGATCTTTCTGTGGGATTAGAAGCTATAAATTCTGGTCCTATGGGTTCAGGGTCTATACTTAACATTTAAAGATGTACCCTTGATTTCAAGCTAACTGTGGATAATGTAGTTATCAATATATATACCTACCTCTTTAGCAATAAGAAAACGTAGAATACATTTATTCAGCTTATCCTGTGACAGGATTTTATTTCCATGTGATTTTTATATCCTCAAAAATACTCACTGCTCCCTTGTTGTTTCATACAATTAGTACATTTAGATTACCCACATATTTACCAGTTTCTTCCCACATTTCACTGATTCCTCCTGGATTTTGTTTCCTTTTTAACAATATTTGCATTATTTTATGCTATTTGTTTTATGTTATTTCAGTATATCAGCTGATGATAAAAGGCTTTCCTTTTGTTTATTTGGAAATGTCTATTTCAACTCTCATTCTTGAGTGATAGTTTCACTGGGTATGGAATTCTGGGTTGTCAGTTACTGTTTTCTTAGCATTTGGAAGATAATGACCTTTATCTTCTGTCATTGCTCTTGGGAAGTCTGATGTCAGGACTTTGCTAGTAATCTCTTTCTCTTTCACTTGATTAAGATCTGTTCAACTGACTTACAATATTTTCCTTGATTTTATGTTCTGTAGTTGTATTATGACATGGATTTATTTATTTTTACTTATCCTGATAGGAGATAGTTGTGTATCTTGGAACTGAAGATTCATGTCTTTCATCAGTTATGAAAAACATTCTTTGAATAAAGCCTCTGTCTACTTTTCTCTGCTCCCTCCTGCTAAAATGTCTATTACTTGCCTCACAGACCTTCTCATTCTATCTTCAAGGCCACTTAATCTCTTTTTTGTGTTTTCTGACTTTTGGTTTCTTTGTATGATATTCTGAATAGTTCTTCACATTTTTCTTTTATTTCATTAATGTGCACTTCTTCTCTTCTGTTTACTTAAAAGTTATAATTGTTATTAAATCTTCTGCTAAATCTTATTTTATGCCTAAATTAAATTTTCATATATGATAGCACAGTAGGAAAATTATAGCTAACAATAATTTATAGTATATTTTTAAATAGCTATAAGAGAAAAATTATAATGTCCCTGGCACAATGAAAAGTATATGTTTGAAGTTATGTGTATCCCAATTACCCTGATTTGATTACTCCACATCACATATATGTATCAAAATATTCCATGTACCCCCCAAAATTTGTATAGCCGTAAAATATCAATTAAAAAATTAAAAAGTATTAATGTAAAAAACTTCATATATAACTCTATCAGAAATCTTTTTCTAATACTTACATTATGTTTAAATGCAGTTATTTGTTTCCTTTATGATCTTATTTAAAGCATTTAAGGATATTATTTTGACAAGCAATCCCTAGGCTCCCATAGACTGCTCAAAAAGTCACAACCCAAGGAAAGTAGAGATCTTGAGCTAAAGGATGGGTTTTTATATCATCCAAAAATTATAGATACTTTGTAAGTAGTTAGTTTTTGGTTTGATAGTTCACAACGTTGCCTGAAAAAAAAAAAAGCTCAGGACTTCCAGCAAGATGGCGACGGGGCAACCTGGTCTGTGAAAACCTCTGCAAAGGAGAATTGCAGTGGGTCTCTGACTCTCGCCCCGGGGGCTACGGACCCCAACATCACAGCCTGCTCTTCATACGGAGCTCGGCCGTTGCCACTGCTGGGGCAGTGGACTGGACAGCCACTGCAGGACAGAAGCCACCGCCGCCGCCACAGCCGCTGCTGCTGGCACCAGTAGCACATCGCACCACCCGGGCCGGAGGCGATCCACAACTTCAGTCCTTGAAGCCCCTTCAGGGAAGATCTGCTGGGATCGCTGCCACCTCTCCTGTGACCGAGACGTCTTGCCCGCCGTAAGTCTCCTGCTGTCTGCCCTGAGGCAGGCAGCCATCTTGCCATCTTCAGCCTCTGCCGTCCCTGTCCGGCCCCACCCCCTCTGGGGCAAGCAGCTGAGATAGCACCACCTGCTGGCGATTCAAGGTAACAACACCGAAACAGAAGAAACAAGCTTGATAAAGACATAGGCCAGAGTGGTGAACAGAGGGTGATCTGAACTGACCTTCACAGCAGACCAGGGGCAACTGACCCTAACTGCAAACTAATTTACCAGTTTGAAAAGAAAGCTAGAAATCAGACCTGAAAGGACATTGGACTTAAACGAAATGTCTCAGAGTGTGCTTCATTGATTCTGTTAGTTTAATGACTTAATTCTATTCCTACTATATTGTTCCTTTTTTTCTTTTTTCCTCTTCCTTTTCTTCTTTTTCTTCTCTCTGTAAACCATATCTTTGTATAGAGGAACAGCACACTAATAAGGTGGTTGGATAGCTGGTATGTTAGCATCACTATATGTTTTATTTTTGTTTGTATGAGAGTTGGTTCATCTGTAGCTGTGGTCTATTGTTTTTATCTGTTTCAGTATAGGCCTCTCTCTCTATTTGTTGGCACATTCGTTTGTTTCCCCCCTTACTCCTCTATCTCTCCACCCCCCTCTTCAACCCACTGTCTGCTCCATTCTCTCCCCTCTGCTAACCACATTTTATTTCAGGGAGTAAACCTACAGCCCCACTGCATAGACAGATTCCAAGGCAGTGGGAAGTGGGTTCCAGATTATTCACACACCTGTCAGAGAATACCAGGACCTGCAGATAGATTTTGAATCACAGCTCCCCCTTTAAATAAATCTCAAAACTGCAAAAAGGACCACCCCCAACCTATAGGGCAACTCCAGAATTGAACAAAGTAAGAGGGCATACATAATGAATAGGAGATTGAACAAACAGAAGTAAAACCAATCCCTTTACCCCTGAATAACAGAATTAAAGAAGACTGTGACGTGGAAGGAAGGAAAAAGTAGGGAGGGGAAAAAACTGCACAAATTAGAAAAACCAAAAGAAGAATATAGGTCTCACACAGAACCCTGGGAGATCAGACACTGAGAAAACAGATTCTGGAACACAAATAATGAAGAGCCCCCAGAATGACTGGTTACATGCAAAAAACCCAGACATCAAGACATTAATGAAGAGAATTTAAAAAATTGAGGAGAGACGAGAGGAAAATAGGAAGGAGCTGTTGTCAGAAATGACAGCAGTAAAGACTGCTGTGATGGAAATGAATAACAGACTAATAAGCATGGAAAGAAGAATCAGCCAAGCAGAATAAAGAATCTCAGAGCTTGAAGACCAAAACACAGAACTAACCCAAACTGTCAAAAGCATAGAAAAGAAGCTCAAAAAGACAGAACAAAACCTGCAAGAGATGAATGATCACTTCAAGAGACTGAACCTAAGAGTAATTGACCTTCCTGAGGCAGAGAGAGAAACAGAGGCCACCCTGGAACAAACATTTCATGAAATCATTCAAGAAAACTTCCTTCATCTCATCAAGGATGAAAAAAATTCAAACACAAGAGATTCAGAGAACCCCTGCAAGACAACAAACGAGAAGACCAACTCCCAGACACATAATAATTTGCCTAAACAAAGTAGCTATAAAATAAAAAATCCTAAAGGCAGCAAGAGAAAAAGGCCAGACTACCTACCAGGGAAAACCAATTAGAATAGCAGCAGATTTATCCACAGAAACCCTTCAGGTTAGGAGAGCCTGGAGCCCTATCTTCAAAGTTCTAAAAGAGAAACAATTTCAACCAAGAATAACCTACCCAGCCAAACTAAGCTTCATTAGTGAGGGAAAATTGAAGTTTTTTCCAGATATCCAATCCCTAAGAACCTACGCAGTCACCAGACCACCTCTACAAGAAACACTTAAGAAAGTACTGATCACAGAAGAAAAAGAAAAAGACCAACAACATTCTTCATAAGAGTACAGGCAAAAGATTAAAAACACACATGAACCAACTCCAAAACCCAAAGAAAGACAACAAACAAACAGGAACAACTCTGTAAGAACCTTATGACAGGATCAACTCTTGCATTTCAATTATTAGCCTAAATGTGAATGTACTAAGTGCACCATTGAAAAGACATAGAATGGCAAAATGGATAAAATATCATCAGGCAACAATCTATTGCCTTCAAGAGACTCACCTCACTAGAAAGGACACCCACAGACTCAAAGTAAGAGGATGGGAAACAAATTTTCAGGCGAATGGAATACAAAAGAAAGGAGGAGTAGTGATCTTAATTTCAGACAAAATACTCTTCAAGCTATTAAAAATAAAAAAGATACAGAAGGCCACTACATAATGATAAAAGGCTCAATCCATCAACAAGAAATATTAATCCTAAACATATATGCACCCAACATAGGTGCACCAACTTTCATAAAGCAACTTCTAGGAAAAGTAAAGAAAGATATTGACTCTAACACCATCATAACTAGGGACTTTAATACCTCACTCACAACCCTAGACAGATCATTAGGACAAAAAAATCAACAAGGAGATCCGGAACCTCAATGTGACTTTGGACCAAATGGACTTAATTGATACCTACAGAACATTCCATCCAAAGACCACAGAATACACATTCTACTCATCACCACATGGAACATATTCTAAGATCGACCACATACTCGGCCCTAAATCAAGCATAAGCAAATTTAAAAGGACTGAAATTCTACCATGTACCTTCTCGGACCACAGTGGAATAAAAATAAACATTGACACCAACAAAGTCCCCCCAAAACCCACAAAGACATGGACACTAAACAGCATGATGCTAAACAACTCCTGGGTCAATGATGAAATCAAAACACAGATCAAAAGATACCTGGAAACAAATAAAAATGAAGAAACATCTTATAAAAATCTCTGGGATGCCCTGAAAGCTGTATAAGAGGGGAATTTATATCCCTACAAACACACATGAAGAAAATGGAAGGAACAGAAATTCACAACCTAACAAGCCACCTAAAGAAGCTGGAAAAGCAAGACCACAAAAACCCTAATTTCAGCAGAAGAATCCAGATCACCAAAATAAAAGCCCAAATCCAGGACATAGAAGACAAAAAGATAATACAAAAAAATCAATGAAACAAAAAGCTGGTTCTTCGAAAGGATAAACAAGATCGATGGTCCCCTTGCTAGACTGACCAAGAAAAAACGAGAAAAAAACCAAATAAGCATAATCAGAAACACAAAAGATGAAGTCACATCTGACCCTGAAGAAATACAAAAGATCATTAGAGACTACTATGTACACTTGTATGGAAACAAACTTGAAAACCTTAAGGAAATGGAGGACTTTCTGACATCACACAACCTTCCTAGGTTGGAACAAGAAGAAATTGAGACCCTAAATAGACCAATAACAATCAAGGAAATCGACTACGTAATAAGAAAACTTCCTACAAAAAAAAGCCCTGGTCCAGATGGCTTTCCAGCAGAATTCTACAAGACATTTAAGGAGGAGCTGATACCAATCCTACTGAAGATATTCCAGGCAATTGAAAAAGATGAAACTCTCCCCAAATCATTTTACAAAGCCAACATCACATTGATACCCAAGCCACATAAAGATCCAACAAAGAAAGAGAACTACAGGCCAATATCTTTGATGAACATAGATGCTAAAATTCTCAACAAGATCCTAGCAAACCAGATTCAGCAATACATCTCAAAAATCATCCACCATGATCAAGTAGGCTTCATTCCTGGGATGCAAGTCTGGTTCAATATTCGTAAAACCATAAATGTAATTAAATTCATCAACAGATGTCAAAACAAAAACCACATGATCATATCATTAGATGCAGAAAAAGCTTTTGATAAAATCCAGCACCCCTTCTTGATAAAAACCCTTGAACATCTAGGCATATGGGGAACATACCTCAAAATAGTAAAAACCATCTACGAGAAACCCACAGCCAGTATACTCCTAAATGGACAAAAATTGGAACCAATTCCCCTGAAAACTGGAACTAGACAAGTATGCCCACTCTCACCCCTCCTGTTCAACATAGTATTGGAAGTCCTGGCTAGAGCAATCAGAGAAGAGGAGGTAATCAGGGGTATCCAAATAGGAAAAGAGGAAGTCAAGTTATCTCTCTTTGCAGATGATATGATTGTGTACCTTGAAAACCCAAGAGAATCTGTCAAAAGCCTCCTTACATTGATAAAGGTCTTTGGCAAAGTCTCAGGATACAAAATAAATGTACAAAAGACAATCACATTTCTCTACACCAATAATAAACAAACAGAAACCCAAATAAAAAACACAATTCCATTCACAATAGCCACAAAAAAAATGAAATACCTTGGCAGCTTCCTAACCAGAGACGTGAAAGACCTTTACAATGAAAATTACAAAACACTGCTCAAAGAAATCAAAGCTGACACGAACAAGTGGAAAAATATCCCATGCTCATGGATTGGAAGAATCAACATTGTGAAGATGTCCATCTTACCTAAGGCAATCTACAAATTCAATGCAATACCCATCAAATTACCAGCAACATTCTTCTCAGACCTGGAAAAAACAACACAGGATTCATATGGAAACACAAACATCCAAGAATAGCCAGAACAATCCTCACCAAAAAAACAAAGCTGGTGGTATCACATTACCAGACTTCAAACTTTACTATAAAGCTACAATCATCAAAACAGCTTGGTATTGGTACAGGAACAGGCATATAGATCAATGGAATAGAATTGAGATTCCAGAAGCAAAACCTCAATTTCTCAACCAAGTCATCTTCGACAAAGCCCCCACCACCTAACACTGGGGAGAGGAAAACCTATTCAGTAAATGGTGCTGGGAAAACTGGCTGACCACATGCAGAAGATTGAAACAGGACCTCTATCTATCCCCATGCACAAAGGTTAACTCCAAATGGATCAGAGCCCTAAATGTAAAACCTCAAACCATAAGAACCTTAGAAAAGGAAGGAAATACCCTCATGGAAATCGGAACTAGCATCCAATTCCTGAACAAAACCCAAAACCCTCAGGTCATAAGAGAGAAGATAGACAAGTGGGACCTTATTAAACTGACAAGCTTCTGCAAAGCCAAAGAAATCATCAAGAGAGCAGGGAGACAGCCTACAGACTGGGAAAAAGTATTTGCCAACTCCAGGTCTGACAAAGGTTTAACATCCTGAATCTACAAGGAACTCAAACATGCTGAAAAGAAAAAAACAAACAACCCCATTATAAAATGGGCAAAAGATATGAACAGACCCTTCACAAAAGAAGACATCCGAGCAGCCAACAAACACATGAAGAAATGCTCAACCTCACTAATCATCAGGGAGATGCAGATCAAAACCACACTGAGATACCACCTAACTCCAGTCAGAATGGCAATTATCACAACTCAAAAAATAACAGCTGCTGGAGAGGGTGTGGTGAAAAGGGAACACTTCTACACTGTTGGTGGGAGTGTAAACTAGTGCAACCTCTGTGGAAAGCAGTGTGGCGATTCCTAAAAGCTCTAAAAATCGACCTTCCATATGACCCCGCAATCCCCCTACTGGGAATATACCTGAAGATCTCAAATCACTCTATAAAAAAGATACCTGCACATGTATGTTTATCGCAGCATTGTTCACAATAGCAAGACCTGGAAACAACCATGTTGCCCATCAAAAGAGGACTGGATTAAAAAAATGTGGTACATATACACGATGGAATACTACGCAGCCATAAAAAAGAACAAAATCATGAATTTCGCAGCAACCTGGATGGAACTAGAGTCTACAATACTGAGTGACCTCTCACAGAAACAAAGATCCGAGTATCACATGTTCTCACTCATATAATGGACCTTGAACAGCCAATGTAATACTATAAGAAAATGACTGATAGTACTGGGAAACTATGGGGGGGGAGGGGGATGGGATTAACAGTCGCAAATATCTGTCTGGGGATGGGGAAACACCTCTTATCAACAGGGTGCCTGAATGAAACGTAATTGTACACCTAACCCTTAACTGTACCCTGCAAAATCATAATAAAAAATATTGATTAAAAAAATTGGGACTTCAAGCTAACGAGCTTCTGCAAAGCAAAAGAAACCATCAAGAGAGCAGGGAGACAGTCTACATAATGGGAAAAAATATCTGCCAACTGTATATCTGACAAATGCCTAACATCTAGGATCTACAAGGAACTCAAATGCACCAAAAAAAAACACACAGCCCCTTAAAAAGTAGGCAAAAGACATGAATACACACTTCTCAGAAGATATACAGGCACCATCAGACACATGAAAAAGTGCTCAGCCTCACTCATCATCAGAGAAATGCAAATCAAAACCACATTGAGATACCACCTAACCCCAGTAAGAATGGCCATCATTAATAAAACAAACAACAACAGATGCTGGCGAGGATGTGAAGAAAAAGGAACACTTCTACACTGCTGGTGGGAATGCAAACTAGTGTGACCCCTTTGGAAGACAGTGTGACGATTTCTGAAAGAACTAGAAATTGGCCTTCCATATGACCCAGCAATTCTCCTATTGGTAGTATACCCAGAGGAACTCAAATCATTCTACAAAAAAGATACCTGCACATGTATGTTTGTTGCAACTCTATTCACAATAGCAAAAACATGGTACCAACCATGTTGCCCATCGAAGATGAACTGGATAAAAAATGTGGTACATATACACAATGGAATATTATGCTGCCATAAAAAGGACAAATACATGGACTTCACAGCAACTTGGATGGATTTGGAGTCGATCATACTCAGTGATCTATCACAGAAACCAAAAGCAGAGTACCATATGTTCTCACTCATAAGCGGACCCTGAACAATTATAATACTGTAAGAAAGCATTTGGCAGTAATGGGAAACTGTCAGGGGAGGAGGGGTGGGATTGGCAGTTGAGGGAAACTGCTAGGGGAGGGAGGGGAATACCTCATCCACAAGGGTACCTACATACTCAATGTTTGTATATCTAACCCTGAATTGTACCTCACATCTTTATAATAATAAGAAAAAAAAAAAGCTGAAATCACTGTTGGAGATGCCCAAGGGTGTCTCCAGTCCTGCCTAGCCCTGAGGCCATGGACAGGTGTGGTAGAATGAAGAATTGGGTCAGGAGCATCCCAAGCCTTAGTACTGAATGAGTCTGACCTTCATTTGGACACCTGGTTGAGTAAGACATGGGGGTGAAGATAATTGCCCCGATAATAAAGATACCTTGACAGGTACTCAAAGATGTGTCCTTTGGAAGGGAATCCTTCATGCTTGAGAGAAGATAATGGAAAGAAGAGGGGTTGAACTACTAGTACATGCCAGGAGTTGGTCCAGGCACTGAGAGTCAGGAATGTATGAGGTGTGCATCTCACTACTGGGGAGTCCACAGTCCAATAAAGGAGAGGACCTTTCTGGAAGAAACCAAGGCTCCCAATTGCTCACCAACTGCTAGCAAAGGTAAAACGTGGCAGGTGCTGTGGCACAGAAGCTCTTTCAGGCATCAGTAATGCACACATATGAAACTCCCCATAGTTTACAAACTGTTTTCATCCCTTTCAAAGTTGGAGCCTAAGGACTCAGAGAGCAAATATTGTCACTTCTCTGTGCCTCAGTTTCTTCATCTGTCAAATAGGGATTGTCATGGTGCCAACCTCTTCAGGCTGGTGTGAGAGTTAAATGAGTTGGTATATACAGAGTGCTTACAACAGCACCTAGCATACAAGAGACACAACACAAGTGTTATTGATTAAGTCAATACTCACCCACCACCCCAGAAGCCAACCCTTCTTATTGTCCCCAGTCACATTCTACCATAGCACCTTGTTTTATTTTTTTCACAGCACGTATCCTTGTCTGAAATTATGTATTCATTTCTCTCTACATCTGTTTATTGTGTTTCCCCCCAAAGATTACACCCACCACGTGGACAGGGACCTCGTCGGTAACCTCAGTGCTTAGATATTGCTAAAGTCTGTGAGTGACCAAGAAACTGGTGGATGTTTGATTTTAGGAAATCCCCAATTAATCTCAAGCCCACAGGCCAGTCCCCCACTGTGAACCATGGAAAACGGCCTTGGAAATGCTACACACCTCATAAGCCACAGTGATGGTCAAAGTCAGTGCCACCATGTCCACCCCTGTCTCTTCTGGTGGAGTCCTCATGGTTGGGTTGGGCTTACTTTGCACTCTTGATACACTCTGCTTGGGTCTCTACAACACGTCCTGGCAATGACTGATTTCCCGGACAGTCTGGAAAGGTTTTCACAGGCAGGAACTCAACTACAGATTGTTCGAGACTCACAATGGCTTGACGTATGACTTTTCAACTTAATGATGGTAGAAAACTGTACTTTGAGTCCCTATTCTGTTTCTCACTTTCAGCACAGTATTTAGTAAATTCCATAAGATGCCTTTATTATAAAACAGGTTTTGTGCTAGATGAGTTTGCCCAGTCGTAGGCTAACGTAATATAAGTGTTCTGAGCACATTTAAGGAAGCCAGGCTAAGCTCAAATACTCGGTAGGTTGAGTATGTATCAAATGCATTTTTTTTAACTTATGACATCTTCAACTTAAAAGGGGTCTTTTAGGATGTAGCCCCATCATAAGTCAAGGAGCGTCTGTCATCGTCTCTGAATCCCTAGAAAGGGCCTGGCATCTTGGGGGTGTTCAAATGAATTAATGAATGAATGAATAATAGATAACACGAGGGTTACCAAATACAGAAGAAGGCAGCTAGTTAAATTTGAATTTCAGACAAATTACAAATACTTTTTCAGTACAAGTATATCTCAAACATTTCGTGGTATATACTCCTATAAAAACTACTTGTTAGCCGGGCTCGGTGGCTCAGCCTGTAATCCCATGCCTTTGGGAGGCTGAGGTGAGTGGATTGCCTGAGCCCGCGGTTTGAGACCCGCCTGGGCAGCGAGACCTCATCTCTACAATAAATCAAAAAATCAGCCGGGCGTGGTAGTGCGTGCCTGTAATTCCGGCTACTCGGAAGGCTGAGGCGGAAGGATCGCCGGAGCCCAGCAGGTCGAGGCTGCGGTGGCCGGGAGCGGCCACTGCACTCCAGTCTGGGCGATGGAGTGAGACTCCAACTCAAAAAAAACAAAAAAAAAAACAAAAAACTACTTGTTATCTGAATCCAATGTAGCTGGATAGCCTACATTTCTATTGACAGCACCCGTAGCTTTAAACCAGCGGCACCTGCAGCAAGTGACGGGAAGGGGTGAAGCCTCCATGAGGGCCTGGGCCTGCTGGGTGGTGGGTGAGCAGTACAGCAGCTGATGGGTGGCTTGGGAGTGTATGCCCTGGGAAAGCAGCCAAAGGTCAAGGGTCAACCCCTCTGACCCCATAAAAGGACCATCGGGGGATACTTCAGGGAGGACGATATGAAGGGCGAGGCCAGGGCTCCAGCCAGTGGCCAGGGAGGAAGGAACGATGGAGGGAGAATCACTTGGGATGAGGGGCGCTGTCATCTCCCAGCCTGATATTCAGGGCCTCTGGAAAGGGGTGTTCACCTGCGCACACACACATACACACACACACACCCTGCAGCCTGTTCCATCCTGTCTTTCCCAAGCTAAAAACGAGCATCAAGCCCAGCAGGGAAAGGGGGCGTTGTGTACCTGATCACAACACACCTCTCTCTTCCAGAAGCAGCAGCGAGAAAACTGCCTCATACGCGTCTACACAATTGGATGCATTTTTTTCCAGTTTAACTTTTTCTCATGGAAAACGACAAACACCCACAAAAGAGGAAAGAAGAGAATAACGAGCTCCCACGTGTCCATGACCCAGATGGAGTGACAACCGATGTTTGCCCACCACGAGTGACTACACTTGATCTCCGTCACCTGCACGGCTCCTTTCCCCTGCAAAGATTTTTTTCTTTTTCTTTTTTTTTTTTTTTTTTGAGTTGGAGTCTCACTCCATCACCCAGACTGGAGTGCAGTGGCCGCTCCCGGCCACCGCAGCCTCGACCTGCTGGGCTCCGGCGATCCTTCCGCCTCAGCCTTCCAAGTAGCCGGAATTACAGGCATGCGCTACCACGCCCGGCTGATTTTTTGATTTATTGTAGGGATGAGGTCTCGCTGCCCAGGCAGGTCTCGAACCCGCGGGCTCAGGCAATCCACTCACCTCAGCCTCCCAAAGGCATGGGATTACAGGCTGAGCCACCGATCCCCTGCAAAGATTTTAAAGCAAATCCCAGGCATCGTGTCATTTTATCCAGCGTTACAACCTTTAAGAGATGGATATTTTCAGTCCATTTTACACATGTAGAAACTGAGGCTCAGAGAGGTGACGCTTTTGTCCAAAGTGGCAGAGCTGCAGGATGGGCCTGGCCCCACCTGCCCATTGCCCCCAGGCCCTGAGACGCCCTTCCATCCACCAGGCCTCAAGCCCACCTCACGGGAGCACAGAACTGAGCCAGTGTCCCTCTCCTTCCCCGGCCCGGGGTCCAGACAGCCAGACTTTGATCCCTGCCAGGACCGAATTCCAGATGGAGGCCTCCATGGCCGCTCTGCTCAGGCAACACGATTGATGGGGTGTTAATGATGTCAGGGTTTACAGACAAACTCCGGGCGATAGTCAGTGGTGATGGGAGCCAGGCCCCTCCGCCCCAGCGGTTCATGGGCGGGGAAGGTGTGGGAAGGGGGACGGGCCTGGGGGCTCCTGGCGTTGGAGCCGCCAGCAGGACCAGGACCGTGGTCAGGTGAGAGCAGAGGGCGCCCCCTCCTCAAGAGCGTCAGTGTGTGGGCGAGGAGGGCGGGAAGCCCTGTGCGTGGGGTGTGTGGGAAGGCCCCGCACTCGGAGCCCACCAACTTGGTCCCCTTCTTTCCCTCTCTGGGCCTGGGTTCACTCATCAGTAACTACAAAGATTGTACAGTTAGCCTGGATCGGAGGTCAGCAAAATGTTCCTGTAAGGGGCCCGAGAGTAGATACTTCAGGCTTTGCAAGTTACATTGTGGCAGTAAAGTAGCCACAGACAATACCCAAAACAGAAGGTGTGATGGTGTGCCAATAAAACTTTATTTATAAAAACGGGTGGTGGGCCAGATTTGAGCCTCAGGTTGTAGCTTGCTGATCCCTGGACTAGAAGGCCACTAATGGTTCTTTTAGCTCTGAAAAATGTGCAAGACATATGTAGGGATCTCAAACTCATACCTGCTGGGGCTGAGCAGATAATATGAACAAATAAAACAAAAGCCAGCACAGGGCATTAGGGAGTGGTGAGGACTGCAGCAACCTCGACAGCCTATGCCCTAAGAAGGGCTGGGTTGGGGTGGCTTCTACTCAGCTCCAGGCTCCAGTCAGTCATTACCAGACGGAAATGTCACCTACTTGTTTTCAGATATAAATGATCTTTCAAGAGAAGGTAGAAACCTCCTTTAAAAAAATACATATATATACATATATGTGAACTGCCCAATTTTGAAATGTTGGCTACTAATTTAAACTTCTTTTTTTTTTTTTTTTGAGTTGGAGTCTCACTCTGTCACCCAGACCGGAGTGCAGTGGCCACTCCCAGCCACCGCAGCCTTGACCTGCTGGGCTCCAGCGATCCTTCCGCCTCAGCCTTCCAAGTAGCTGGAACTACAGGCGCGCGCTACCACACCCAGCTATTTTTTTTGATTCATTGTAGAGATGAGGTCTCGCTAAGTTGCCCAGGCGGGTCTCCAGCCCGCGGGCTCAGGCAATCCACTCACCTTGGCCTCCCAAGGCACGGGATTACAGGTTGAACCACTGAGCCCGGCTTAAACTTCTGAAAAAACATCCTGCCTTCCACATCCCAACCCACACAGCCACAGGCCACATTTGGGTGCAAGGGTCACCCATTTGCAAACTCTGTCCTACATTTAGAGGGTATTTTTGGCCTTCAGAAACTTGTCCTCAGTGGACTGTTCTGTGGATTTTCCCCCCACACCGTGGAAGTCCACAGACTGGTGGAAAGCAAGGAACACCAATAAGAAAGGAGTTGATCGGCCTCAGTTCAGAAGTCTTCTGAGCTCCAGAGGCCTTGCCAGAGGAGTCCCTGCCCAGCCCTGGAACACAAGACCTGTCACTTCTAGGCCCGGGGCCCGAAAGGGACATGGAGACTTCTCTACTTGGGAGGAAAGAAAGCATGAGGTTCCCTCCAGCAATCTGATCTAAAACGCTGGGGCAGCCAGTCAGGCCCTGGAGGCCTGTCCTTCTGAGTGGAATTTTCAGGAAGACCAGCATCGCTCTGGTCCATCCCCGTCTTCCTGATGGGGATGGGAGGGGATGGGTAGCCAGCCTGCTAGGATTTCATTGCCAGCCGTCTCTAAAGCAGCCTCTAACCAAGAGGCCCAATTCTGCAAACAGCAACAAGAGGCAGACGGCAGAGGGGGACAGATATGTGGGGCTGGCCCGGGACGGGAATGTTTGTTTTTGTTTGGGGGCCTGCAGGCCTGGGAGCCATTAAAAAATGCCTATTAATCTTCCTGTTGGTTTCAGAGGGCAAAATTAGAGCCAGAAGTGAGTCTGGAGCTACAAGGACCTAGGAAGAATATTTTAAAACTCTGCTCTTGTGAATCGGTGAGAAAGAAAAGGCGCCTTCCCTAGCTCTGCCACAGGAATTATCAAATGTGTTCTGTGTTTGTATTTCTTTCTCAGGATACGATTGACTGAGATATAATTTATATTTTGAAAAATGCTCCACTTCGATCCAGCTGCCGTTAAAAGCAGTACGAATGCTCCTCAAAAAACTGAAAATAGGATGGCCATGTGACCCAACAATTCCAAAATGTGTGCACTCATGTTTGTTTCAGCAGTATTCACAAATAGCCAAAACGTGGACACCACTCACGTGTCCACTGATGGATGAACGGATAAACAAAACGCAATATATATGTATGTGTATATATATATGGGGATGCCAAAAATATATTCGCATTTTAAGAGGTAATCTATGTATTACTTTTCAAAGTTGAATTGAATTACGGTAGCAATGTGTAGTATGACGTTCGCACATTTGTGCTTCCACCATTTTCTTTGACAGGATGATCATTTTCTTTGACTGTTGTATAGTGACACCAGCATTCATTTGATGAATGTCATCTTTTGAGTGAATGTCACACTTAAAATGCATATACATTTTTGGACACCATATACACACACACAACGGAATATTATTCAGCCTCAAAAAAGGGGTTTCTGACACACGCTCAACCTGAATAAACCTTGACGACACTATGCTAGGGGCAACAAGCCAGACACAGAAGGACAAACGCTGTCTGACCCCACTCATCTGGGCTTCCAGGGTAGTCAGATTCCTAGAGATGGAAAGTGGAATGGAATGGCAGGGGCCCGGGGCTGGAGGAACAGGGAAATGGGGAGTAAGTGCTGGATGGGGACACAGCTTGTTTTGCAAGATGACCAAGTTCTGGGGTTGGCTGCACAACATTGTGAGTCTACTTATGATGCCCGAGTTGTTCATTTAAAAATGGCTTCCATGGTACATCTCATATTATGTGTATTTTTAACACAATTAAATATAAATATATATATATATATATATATATATATATTTTTTTTTTTTTTTTTTTTTTTTTTTTTTTTTGGTGGGAAAGCAGAATTTACTGAGAGGACAGAAACGCTCCCACAGCGGGAGCAGACCTGAGGGGGTTGCCCAGAAATATTTTTACATGTGCTTGTTTTCAGCGTGGAGTTCCCTGTGCTTTGACAAATATAACCCCACCCCAATTAAAACAGGAACATTTCCCTCAGCCTAGAAAATTCCCTCGTGCTCTTTTGCAGCCTATACTATTTTCAACATCCTGCTGAATTAAAATTTAATTAAATCGGAATGATATCCTCCCCACCCCCACCCTGTGGGCTGGCCCTAAAATCTCTGTGGCTGCCAGGAGTCATTTCCCTCGTGGGACCCCTTCTGTCCTGCATCCCAAGGGCCATTTCTAAGGTGTTGGTGGGGAGGGGGTGGAGGAGGTGCAGGAGGGGTATTTGCTTTGCTTTGGCTTCTGAATTTCTAACCCAGCTGCCCAGGTATTGGAAGCAAGAGTACTAAACCTCTCCCTCCCCAAATACACACACACGCACACACACACACACACACACACACACACACACACACACACACACACACCTGGCAGTGGCCGGCCTCTCTACCCAGTCTTCTAAGCACTATAAACTTGCCAAGCCCTATGCCCAGCCCCTACACCCAACCTGGAACCTGACCCCAGGTGAGGGCTCGGTTGGAAGAGTGGACACAGACAGGCCCTTCTGAATGACCCCCATCTCTGCCCACATAGATTTGTCGGTGAAGGTTGCCCCCTGGTGGCAAATGTGGGACACAACAAGCCCATGCCTGCGTTTCTCTGGTATTTTGTAGAATTTATTCAGTCCAAAATATTTGAGCAGGGAAGTAACTTTTCAGCAGAGAAACCCGGCAGACGAAGCCTTTACCACGGGCTCAAGGTCAACATCACTGGACGCAGAGGTGTGAATCTCCAGATGGGACACGCATCGCCTCTGTGGTGTTCTGCCCCCAAATGCATGAACTGCAATTTAACAGGGAGAAAACATCGGACAAGCCCCAACGAAGGAGCCAAATAACTACAAAATAACGGAGCCGTGTCAAGGTCATGGAATGGCAAGGAGAGACTGGGGAGTGGCCACAGATCAGAGGAGGTGAAGGAGACGTGATGATGAAGCGCTGTATGTGACCCTGGAGTGGACGCTGAGCGGGGAAAGGACCTTCGTGGAAAGACTTGTGCCATCGGAACAGAGGCGAGGACTGAGCTAGTGGGAGCAACTGGGGCTCGCCTCTTGGTTCTGAGGCCTGGACTGTGGTGTTGGGAGATTCTGGGGATGAGGCATAGTCATGGTCACTGCTGTGCCCCTCTTGCAACTTTTCTCTGGGTCTGAAATTTCAAAATTAAAAATAAGAAAAAGAACCTATTGGTGGCCTCCTTCCAAATAGGAAGGCTTGGTTTACGTGCTGGGGATACAGTTCCTGCCCCGATGGAACCTGCATTCTTGCGGAAGAGACAGCACACACACAGATTGGACAGGTGTGTCTGCGTTGGGTAGTAAAAGCCACAAGGCCAAGCCAGAGAGGGCAAAGGGTTGGGGACCATGGGAACTGGTGGAGGGACAGTCAGGGAGGAGATGGCTCAGGAGTAGAGACTTGATTAAACAGGGCAATCACCCCCCCCATTCATTCACGAATGCACCAGAATTCAAGTGCCTGCCAGGAGCTTGTATAGTGAGCAACCTGGCCCAAATCCCCGTTTCCCGGGTGGTACACGTTTCAGGAGGGGAGGGAAAGAACACGAGGCACTAAGGAGCACGGTGTGTTCAGTCGGGAGGGGCCAGCAGCATGGGGGGCTCATGTGCTTCTCAGTGAGTGCACCCACAGGCCTTGCCCGGCAAGTGATGGGGAGCAGAGGCTGAGGAGGAGATGGGGCCAGTTTCTGGCGGAAGGGATGGAGGCGGGAGAGGGTTTGGCCAACCCCGGGATGTCAGGGCAGCTGCAATGTGACCAGGGACGACAAGGCGGTTGGGGCCAGATCTGTCGGGCTCTATGGGCCGCAAGCAAGGTTGGATGTACTCCCAACACCGCGAGGAGTCTTCAGAGAGTCCCCAGCAGAGGAAGGACAGAGTGGGAGTCATGTTTTTCAAGTCCACCGTGGACGCTGGATGGAGGAAGACCAGCTCGGGGTGTGGGTGGTACGGCGTCGCCTGCCGTGGGCCCAGTGCGAGAGTCCTGGACACCCATGACGGTGGGGTGGCAGAAAGAACTCAGGTCTGGGTTCATTGCGAAGGCGGGGCTCACCAGATCTAAACAGATGGATCAGACACAGAGAGTGACCCGAAGAGACCCCTCTGGATCACGTCGAAGCTTTCAGCCGGAACCCAACTTCGGGGAAAAGGGGTGACTTCAAGGGAGACGCAGGCTCGGGGGGAAGTCAAGGACTGCGTGTTGTGTATGTCTCGAATGCCTGTTTGCCCAGTACGTGGAGGGGTAAAGGAAGCCCTCCCGTGACTCTCTGGAAGCAAGAAGAACTGACATTTGTGGAGTGTGCCCCGCCTGCCAGCTGCTGCACCAGGCACGCGTGGATCCTTTCATGTTGCCTCTACAACAGGTGAAGGGTCAGCCTCGCATCTTGCCAACAAGGAGACAGGCGCAGAGTCGGCCAGTGGCCAGTGGCAGCTGGACCTGAATCCGGCAAGTCGACGGCTGATCGGGGCTGGAAGTCACGCCTTTTTGAAGTGTCAGGGAGAGAATTTGGGACGGGACAGATCTTCTCTTTGTAGGGTAGAAGGTTCCAGAAAAAAGCCCTGTCAGGACAGTAGGAACTCGTCTTGCTGTGGCTATGGTTTGACCCTTTGATCTGTTGGATGGCTTCTCCGTGCCAGGCAGGCAAGGCCTTTGGGTGCAGTCGGGCTGTGATGGGCCACCAGCCACTCAGAGCCCTGGAAGGGGCAGGGAGGCCAGCCCAGGGGTAAGATGGCTCCCCAGAGGCCACAGAGACCAGAAAGCGAAGGCTGTATCTGCACCAAGCCTGGGAGAGAAGTGCCTCCAGCAGAGAGAACTTTCCAGGTGTGCACCATATTGCAAGGTGTTTTGGTCAATGAAAGAGAAACAGGGAGAGCAGGACTCTGGGGTCTCCAAGGTTTGCTTTCCCGGTGGCCCTTTGAGAGTTCTCACTCCTGTTTTGTTCTATCCCTTCTCTCAGTAACTCAAGCTTTGGTGTAAATCAAAGGGCACCAGATCCCATTCTCTGTTGCCTTAGACAACTTGCTTGCCCTCTCTGGGCTGCAGTGGGTTGGCCTATGAGGGGGGACCCAAAAAAGACCAGATTTTTTTTTAGGGCCAGTCCCTTGTAGTATAGGCTTCCCCCACTAGGTAAGTGTACTGGCCAGCGCTGTTGTGAGTGGCTGCATTTGGTTTCAGGGAATTTTTTGGGAGATTGAATGTCTTTGTCCATTTCATGATGGGTGATTTACACAAACTGCCCACACTGTGCTGAGTGTTCAGCAGAGTTTTTGACCAAAAAGCGGCATGACTCCCATGCCCCAACCTCCCTCTTCATTCATAGTCGCCCCAAGCGACTATGTTTTTGTTTTTTGTTTTCCTGGATGAAAAAAGTCTTCAAAGAAATCATTTTGCCAGTATGGAAGAGATGAAACAAAAAATGGCAGAAGCACTTAAAGGCATCAAAATTGACGAGTTCAAAAATTATTTTGAGCCGTGGAAAAAGGGTCTCAATAGGTGTATTGCATCAAATGGAGAGTACTTTGAAGGTGACTGAAGTTTAAACATGTAAGAATACACAATTTTTAATAAATAAATTCCAGGTTTGGGGGGGTCCCCCCTCATATTTCCACTCACTCACCACCAAGAATAAAAAATGATTGCTTTGTGCCACAGTAAGACATCCCTCTAGCCCTGACCAGCCTTTGGGGTGTGCCCAGCGGATTGGCAGAGATGGAAGCTGACCCCATACCCTTCTGCATAGGTCAAAGGGGAGCACGTAATGCTTTGGGGAGAGAGCAGGGAGGAAGCCCAGCTTGCCACACCAGGCCTGGGTGACAAAAAAGAACTCCCAAGGGTGGTTGGGAAGGTTGCCCAAGACCAGACTACGATGAGCCTGGTCGGGCTCCGAACCTGGCAAGTCGGACGTCACTGACGCCACTGAGAGCATGGGGATTGGGTGAAAGGGGCAGGTGTGGTGACAGGAGGACGAGGAGGCCATGGTGAGACTCTGGTGAGAGGGAGGACAGAGCTGGGAGGGACTCAAGTGCTAGCATCAGCAGGGGGTGGCACTGGAGTCATGATATGGGGTGACAGGACATGGTTTCTGCTCCAACTGGGGCAACAGGAGACCTGGGAGACTGGATCAAGTCCTGGATCTAGCAGGCCCGAGACAGAACCTAGATCCATCACTGGGATGACCAAGCCGGAAGCAGAAGGGCTTGGACCTATAAAGTAGCTCCCAGCCTCCATCTTGGTTCTAAATGGTGTGTGCGGAATATTCCAGGCCAAAAGCCCTTTGTGAGTAAGGACGGCATTTAACAGGAATTGGAGCCAGGTGAACCGCCTTCGCTTTCCCCCCCATGCCCACTGCCCAGCGGCCCCAGCTACATGCTCTCCCTTTGTCCTGCTCTGTGAATTCCTCCTTCTGCCCTCCCTGAAGATGGGAAACCTCCTCTCTGGCAGCTAAGCCAAGGGCTCCCCCGACACACTGTTCTGTGCTCCAGGGAGAGTCCACAGAAGCCTGTCCCAGTTGGGAAATTGGGGACTCACTCTTGATGTCTGAGTCCCTGTCCTCCCACCGTGTTGGAGAACAGCTCTCTCTATCCCCACCCCGGGGAAGGAAACGAAATCTCATAGTTGGCAGACAGGCACCACTGCAGATTCATGGTCTCAGGCGTGTTCATGCTCTTCCTGTTGGTTCTGGGCCCCGATCTGCTCCGAGGCTATGCAGATAATCTGAAGCTCCTACCTACCATTCCACAGAATACACTCCACACGCCTCCTTCATTTTTTTTTGAGTTGGAGTCTCACTCTGTCACCCAGGCTGGAGTGCAGTGGCACACTCACGACCACCCCAGCGTTGACCTGCTGGGCTCGGGTAATCCTTCTGCCTCAGCTTTCCAAGTAGCCAGAACTACAGGCACACGCTACCATGCCCGGCTAAGTTTTGACTTCTTGTAGAGATGAGGTCTCACCAAGTTGCCCAGGCTGGTCTCGAGCCATGCTCCTCCTTCAAAGCCAACCACCCCTTCTCTGTTCTGGTAGTTACACAGGCTTAGGGGCCCAGCCAAATGACAAACCAGCCAGTTCCCTCACAGCCCCATGCCTTACTCAGGTCACCTGTTTTCTCTCCTTTTGCATCCCCCACACGCTGTGGTCTGGTTCTCAGCAGGGTCACCATTGGCTACCTTGTCACGATAGCCATTGCATGGCCAGCTACTGGATCGTTGAGGCCAGAAACCTCCAATGTCCCTGACTTCCTCTTTATACCCCACACCTACCTGGTCAATCACCAAGTTCTGTTAATTCTGTTTTTTTCTTTTTTTTTTTTTTTTGAGTCAGCATCTCAGTCAACCAGACTGGAGTGCAGTAGAACAATCACGGCTCACTGCAGCCTCAACCTCCTGGGCTCAAGTAATCCTCCCACCTCAGCCTCCCAAGTAGCTGGGACAACAGTCACATACCACCATGCCCAGCTAACTTTTTACTTTTTTTTTTTTTAACTTTTTTAACTTTTAATTTTTGTTATGTTGTCCAGGCTGATCTCGAACTCCTAGGCTCAGGCAACTCTCTCACCTCTGCCATGATTCGGTTCTCCAGTAGCCCTCTCTCCCTCCTTACTGCCCACTGAAGGGTGTGGGTCGCTCTTAGTCTGGCCTCCAACTTGACCCTCTTCCAGTAGAACAATTGCTGTTCTAGATGGTCAACCTGATCACGTGTTTACCAGGCTGAAAACTGGGGTGTGTTTTCCTCAGATGCCTCTGGCCTACACATCTCTTCGGAATTTGGCACTTAGTTACACCGATTGCTGCATCCCTCACCTCCTGTGTCCTTGTGACCTGAATTATGTGCAGCTATCTCCTCGGGCCTCAATTTCTGCACGTGCTGTAGCCCCACCTGAAGCATACCCCCACCCACCCACCTCTGACAGCTACCTCCCATTGGCTCTGCAGAGCTCAGGAAGACATCACAGTCCCAGAAAGCTTCTCTTGGGGTGTGAGCACTCCGCCCTGGCCTATCCCAGTCCCCCCGCACCCCCAGACAGTGCCTGTGAGTTTTCTCACCTGCCTGAGGCTGTTCTCTGTGGCTCCCCAATGTCGGGCCCAGAGGAGATCTGATGGCTTTCAGAATGTAATGAGTTGACTCATAAGTTCATAGCGTTCATTTTGGGCATGGCAGCTCTGCAAGGGTGGGTTTACCGTTTTTCAGTGTTGTGCTTGGGAATAAGCCTAGCATAGAAAGTTTGTGCTATTTGTGGGCCAAAGAAGATGGAATGTCAAGTGGAAAAAAACCAAATGCTTTCAACATATTCTTCAGCTTGAGTCTAACAGAGTAATAAAGTCAGCAGAGGTGGCTCAAAACATTTGTGCCATGGATGGGGAGAATGCCATTGGGGAAAGCACGGCAAGAAAATGGTTCTGTTGTTTCAAAGAGGGCCATTGGACCTGAGGGATTCGATGGTCCACGTCAGCCAACCACCTGAGAATTGCCAAATGTGATAAACTGTGACCAGTCAACCATCATGTGACACTTGCATTCCATGGGCAAGTGAAAAATGCCATAGGATCAGAATGACAAGACCTGGAAGGCTGTTGGGGATGGGGGGGGAAGAGAGAAATTCAAGATGACACAGACTTCAGGGTTGATGAGAAGAAAGAAAGAACAGCTGGAAGGAACAGCTGCATGAGGGCAGGGCTGTGTCTGGAGTGACCCTGGGCTTCCAGGTAAAGATGTTTTATAGGCAGATAGAAATATTGAATCGATAGCTACAGGTGTGGGAGTCCTGGGGAAGGATGAGATTAGCTGACTAAAGCAGAGAAGAAGGATTATCTCAAGTTTTATCACAATCTGGCAGTCCAAGGTCTTGGGGATGCTTTCACTACCTGCCTACCCATCCAATTTGCTCTAGTAGAAGTTGATGTGGACAAATGTTCCTCAAAGTGTGGGTCACCAAGCCCTAGATCCGAAGCACCTGGAGGAGGGCGTTTAGTGCAGACCTGTGGACCCTGCCCGCCCCCCCAGACTGGATCAGTCTGGGGTAGCCTGGGAATCTGAATGCTAACCAGCTTCTGAAAAGGATTGTTCAGTTTGGTGACAGACTGGCCATGCCTACACTAGAGGCAGGGTGATGGAAACTGCACGGCAACAAAGCCCAGAGGACTCGCAGGGCTCACCCATCACCCGGTGCTCTGCATAGCCCTTTAGGGGACAGCCCACTATGTCACAGATGCTGATCTTTCGACCAAGTCCCACCTTGAAGACAGGGCCAGAACCAGGGCCCTATGTATCTCTTTATCCCTGGCATTGTGCTTTGGAGACACATAGTGTCTTGGTAGAATCAACAAATTCCTTCTGCAAATATGTTATGTTCTATGTAACAGAAACTGAGGGCACCTGATAGTGGGGCAGTCCTTGGGTAAAAGTGGTTTCCATGTTGTCTGGGGAAAAGCCGGTGGCTAAGGAGTTGCCTAACTGTAGGGCAGTGTCCAAGGAAAGGAAGACAACAGGGAGAGATCACTGGGCTCTGGTCAGCAGGTGTTCCTGCGGCCTAGGAAATGACCACCACAGCACACGGCCATGAAATCCCAGCACACTGGGAATGGGGCTGGAACTGGGGAAGGGGACATTTTTTATTAGAATGGGTACATATGGGAAAAGATGAGCATGCGGGTGCAACGTTTAAAGGTTATCACTCATAAAACTGGGTAATGGAAGTTTCTTTTCAAAACGTTTCAAAGATAAAAGCAAACAGCAGAGTCGATACACAAAAAAAGGCAAAACTAAAGAGTAAAAGGAAGCAAATAAATATATATGTGTATTTATAAAAATTGGCTGACAAGTCAAAGTGTAACACAGAACAGGAAATGCAAATGGTAAAAATTACCCTATTCAAATAAAAAATTATTGTTGTTTAAGAAATAAAATGCAACAACTTATATGAAGTACACCTAACAACACAAAATGACAAAGGTTGAAAATAAATGGTTGGTCAAAGATATAACACTGGAATTCTAATCAAAGGAAAGAGGGGTGGTCATATTAATATCAAAGGATAATTTAAAGCAAAAGGTATTATGCAGAATAAAGAGTCATTATACAGAGATAAATTATATAACAGATACATCATTAAACCTTTATGCACCAATAACGAAGTACAAAGGAAGACCAAACTTGCAGTGGGAAATTCTAACTCCTACTATCTGCCTGTGACAGAGTTTGAGGTCCAAATAGGGACATAGAAAATACACAAGATATACTCAAGATAGAATTAATCAATACCAAATTCTACACCCCAGCTATACTGGTCAACAGGACAGCCACTAACCCCATGTGGCTGCTGGGCATTATGAAATATGGTGAGCATGATTGAGGAACTCATTTTTAAGTGCTACTTAATTTTAAGTAATTTACATTTTAAAAACTGAAGCAATGTAAAATATTTTCTTCTGGGCCGGATGTGGTGGCTCAGCCCCTAATCCTAGCACTTTGGGAGGCCGAGGCGAGAGGATTGCCTGAGCCAGGGGGTTCAAGACCAGCCTGGGCAATTTAGTGAGACCTCATCTCTACAATAAATCACAAAAACTAGCTGGGCGTGGTGGCGTGCATCTGTAGTTTCAGCTACTTGGAAGGCTGAGGTGAAAGGACTGCCTAAGCCCAGCAGGTCGAGGCTATGGTGGCCAAGAACGTGCCACTGCACTCCAGCCTGGGTGACAAGAGGTGACAAGAGTGACTTAAACTCGGGGGAAAAAAAAATATATATATATATACACACATATATATGTATATACATAAACACACACACACACACACATATATATATGTGTGTGTGTGTGTTTCTGCTAAATCCAACTTTAGATTTTCTGGGAGAATACATTTTTTCTATAGCCACTGAAAATTTAGCATCCAGGTTGGGCATGGTAGCTTACACCTGTAATCTCAGCACTTCAGGAGGCTGAGGCAGGAGGATTACTTGAGCTCAGGAGTTTGAGACCAGCCTGAGCAACATAGTGAGACCTCATCTCTACAAAAAATGAAAAGCTTAGTTGAGTGTGGTGGTGCATGCCTGTAGTCCCAGCTACTTGGGAGGCTGAGGAGGGAGGAGCGCTTAAGCCCGGGAGTTTGTCATGATGATGCCACTGCACTCCAGTCTGGGCATTAACTCAAAAAAAATAGCATCTAAATTTAAATGAGCTGCAAACATCAAACATATATCAATTTTGATGATTTATTGCAAAAATAAGAATGCTAAATAGTTCATCAATAATTCTTATATTGATTTTATGTTGAAGTACAATGAGAATCTGGGTATATTAGGTTAAGTAAAATATATTAAAATTAATTTCATCTATGTTTTTAAAAATGTGGCTTCTAGAAAATACAAAATTACATTTATGGCTAACATTATATTTCTATTGGACAGCACTGCCCAAGAAATAGGACATAGCTTGTTATGAAGGTTTCAGAGAATGTTCCCAAAAACTGATCATTATAGATTGCAGTATACTGTGAGATTTTAAACTTTATACTGCAAAGGACTTGACTTAAAAAAGAAAAGTGGATCAAAAAAGAAATAAGGAACTAAGAGTGTAAAAATAAAAACGAAAACATTAAACATCAACAGTTGCAGGATGTAATCAACAAATCTAGTGCCAGATCAGTGACTTATCTATTTTAGGGTCAGACATCTCTGAGTATCTGATACACAGACCTTCTCCCTAGAAAAAAACATATACATAAAGAATTTTGCAAATAATTTGAGGAGGGCCATACACATCCAAAAGCCCCAGGTTATAAATGCCTATATCATCAAAAGTGAAGATAAGTTAACTAAGCAGGCAATTAAAATTCAAAGAAAATGAAACAAAACTTTCAAGGAAACCAGGAAAAGACAAAACAGCAGAAGTGTTAAATGTATGAGCTGTTTCTTTGGAAAAAAAATCAAACAAAACTAAAAAACAGCAAAGTGCTAGAAAAACCAATCAAGAGGAAGAAAAAACCGCATAAATATCGTTAGAAATTAGGAAGAGCATACATCACCAAAAACAACAGGCTCAAAAATAAGGAAGTACTCGCACAATTGCATAGAAATACATTTGAAAAACTCATTCTTTTCTGTACAAATCTATGTTAAAAAAATGATAGAAGAAATAAAAAAACCCAAATTGACTAGGGGGAAAAAAAAGAGGAAAATAATTTCCTATATTTTCTAAACTTCTTCTCCAGAAGATGTCAGGACCTAATGAATTTACTCGTAAATTATTCAGATTTTGTAGGAGCAAGTAATTCTATTCTTCCAAAGTCTCAGTGTTTGACAGACACTTCCTGGGTGCCTACTTCAGTCCAATGTATAGTCTCAGCCCAATGCAAAGTTGATGTCATGTAAGAGAAACTCCAGCATCACAGAAAATGACTAGAAGTTTATCAGTTCATCCTATGACGCAAACATGACCTTGACCCCTGGACCTGATAAGAAAGATACCTTCCTAAGTTTTGCAGTAATACAAAAAGTATCAACAACTAAAAATATTGGTGTATGTATAACTAGATAAACATTATCTCCTCTAAAATTTAAAAATTGCACACTTAAAAGGAGACAAATTATACATGTAAATAATACATATAAATTAATGAGAACAAAACTTCTAAGTGAACAAAAAAGATTTAAATAAAAGGAGATAACATGAAAATGCTTACTGAAAACTGTTCTAGCTCAAATTAAATAACTATTTTACATGTCAAATTATTTAAATTGATATTCCCCCAGATTTTTTTTCCACCCAGTGTCTAATCTTAGCTCTGGCGTGGCCAATTTTCCTGAGTATCATCTGGTTTTGTGAAACCGGTGGACTGAAACATGCCTAATCGAGTAGCAAGGCAACAAAGGTATAAAATAGGCAGCAATAGCAAGAGAAATGCTGGGAGTGGCTGCCAATTGCAATGTGTCTGCCACCTTTTGAGTACTGGGTGACTGCAAGAACACTCCAGGACAGACTTGGTTTGACCCACGTGGGTAACAGCCCAAATGCTGTTTTAGCAGGTTATTAAAAGAAAACGTGCTTTTCTCACATCTCTTCGTGTTTGAAAAAAAAAAGGTGGGACTGACTAGAGGGTGTATCTTTGGGTCTTCCCATTGCCTGGTAACTTACACTCATGGAAGATATAGGCTTAACAGAGAAAAATTAATACTCTAGTTGTTTCCAACCTCCATCCTGGAGATTAAACTTTCTTTCTCATCAACTTCTATTTCTTACCTGCTTCATTACTTCAGAGTTGCAGCCAGAAGCAGTGAAGTGTCAAAAAAAATCTTTTTAAAACTTGACCTGGGAATTTTAAGTCAAGTAGAGGGAGACTGGGAAGTCTGGTTCCAAGAAAGTAGGATGCCCAGGGCAAACATTACAATCACATAATTACCTGCCACCATGGAATGTTCTAATGGTGTCTCATTAGGTATTAATGACACGAAATAATTACTATTAAAGTGACCTTTTTGTCAAGGGGATATAAACAAGAGAATCATTTAACACCAAGATAACATGGTAATAAGTTAAAATTGCATCTTGATAGGATTCTGGCATGTGGTGAATTCAAAAGTGAAAGTCCTTTCCTTTCTATAGTAGCTGGAGTTATGTGAATGACAAGCGGCAAACGCTGTTTTCGGGACGTGGCTCATGCTTCAGCAGTGCATATTATGAGAAGCCTGCTTTTAAGAACTTCTATCAACAAACTGCACTTTCATAAAGATTTGTATTGGTTCATTCATACCAGTTGTTAACAAACTCCTACCCCATGACTTCCTGCACTGCAGGAACATAAAAACTATGTAAGCACATGGTTGTAGGGGACGCACTGGCGTTAAGTAGCATCTGAGTGGTGGTACATGGCTGAAGACTGATAGTTCTAATATGCCAAGTCAGATTTATTTACATCTAACTTGCAAACTGTTTAAATCCATTCCACAAATAATTTTTCCTACCTCAGAGAGATTTAGTTACAGTGGCTGAATTTGTACAGATAGTGGTAGTTAGGAAAATAATATTCCCACTATAAAAAAAGCCAACACTAATCACTGGATAAAGCACCACCCAATGAATGAGTTCAATATCCAAGCTAATGACTGCTTGTAAAAATACCAACTAATTCTGATTATTTAGATAACACAGGAGTACATACATATAACTTATATGCATCTAACTATATATAAGGCAATAGTAACTGGATGAGACACAAAACTTGTTATAACTTATATGCATCTAACTATATATAAGGCAATGGTAACTGGATGAAACACAAAACTTATCTTTTCACTGAAAATTCGGCCTCACTTCTTGCAGTCTTTCTTCAGCAGTACAATTATAATAAGATGAATACAACTTTTTAATTTGCATAGTATTTCTCATGGAATCACCCTCACCCCTCATTTGTAGATGTAATAACTGAAGCTGAGCAATCTCAACATTTTTCTCTCTAGATTCAGACAATGCTATATTCAGAGCAATGTATATTTCTAAATAGATGGAGGGAGATTTTTTTAAGGCTTTTCAAATTATTCAAATTTTTACTATAAGCTCTATGAAGTCTTGGGGTTTACCATTTTAAGACAGAGATTTCATCAGCAAAGGGAGATGTATCTTTTATCTAAGGAACACCAAAAAGAAACCAGCTGGGACCACAAGAAAGACAGTGGAATATAAATACAGACTTGTAACTTTGTTCTAGGATTGATCACAATCTTACAGCTGTGAGACACCATTAGATCTGATCTATTCAAAACCATTAATTCAATGTTGTGTTAGTATCTAACTGATCTAGGAAGGCACTTGTGCCTTAGAGCATGAGAACACCATTTCAGAACAGCTGCTGGGGTGATTAGGGCAGTAAAATCCTACATTCATTTTACGGACTGGAATCCTAGTCTAGGGTTGTTCAATCCATAATATACACCTTGTGAACAGGTGTCGATAGCTTTGTACAGAGGCAGGATGGGAGGGGAAAAAAGCCACTCAAAGTTTCAGTAATTCAATAATTTATTCCTCTAAAAAAGTGTGTAAAAGTATATAGCTCTCATCCACAAGGTATATATGAATGACATTTAAAATGGAGGCCTTTTATTATTGTTTCTTTTTATCAAAGTCTTTTAGTGTACTGTACCAGCGCTATACTGTAGTTATTTTTTTAAATGAACTTCACATATTTTTGTATTCTTTCAAATTGTTTGCTATATATAAAAGAAGCTCACTGCAAAATGCTTTGAAGGAAAAAAGGAAACAAAAGAAATTCAGAACTTCCCAGAAATGTACAGCTTTTACATTTAAAAAAGGTTCTGAAATATACATACAAGCATGCTGGACAATCCCACCCTTCTGCCCTCCCCATTTCCCCTTTTTAGTTCAAACCATGGTTAAGAGTTCTGATTTCTGCAGAATTTCCAAAATTAAAAATAAAAAAAAATAAAATAACTTCTCACTCTGTAGCAAATCCAGGGCTTGTACATTTCAGATTAATTCAGTAAAAAACTCACAAGTAAAATAATGCATATTTAAGGGAAATATTATACAGACTTTTTCACACAGAAGTACATAATAAGATTTTTTAAAATCTATTGCCATTCATTTATTTTTGCACAAAACGTATAAATATGTCACCAGCTTTTCTTAACTTAAAAAACTTAAATAAAAGACACCAGATGAAAACTACCCTTTGCTGCCTTTTTTTTTTTAATCTTTTGTAGGGTTTTTTTGTTTGTTTATTGTTTTTTGTGGTTTTTTTTTTTTTTTCTGCTTACAATTGGGTTTCTAGGGAAGAAAAGCCCCTGCATTAAAAACAGCCCATTTAAAAAAAAAAAAAATTCAAAGTTCTGATGAATTCCGGGAAAAAAAGCAACCCCAAAGTGGTAAAAGATTACAAATATCTACTTTACAATTTGTCTTCTCACCAAGATAATTTTATACAAGTTTACAATCTTCATCATCTTATGCTCTTCAAAAGGCCTTGAGAATTTTCCTTTCTGATTAAGAAAAAATAGCACTGCAATATTTTTAAAGTCAATTTTACACTGTACACATTAGATACAAATGGTCTGATATATCAGATTTTTAACCTATACATTGCGAAAGTCACCCCCCCTTCAACTGGTGGTACAGAGAACAAAATTATCCATTTACAAGTTATTTCTCTGCTTTCACATTCCCACCACACAACTTTTTTTAATATAATGTTTTAAACTTTAGATTATTTCAAGAAAAATACTTTTACAAAATCATATCAATTATTACATTTTTCCTTTTTTTGTTAATAACCAGGACATGGAAGTCTCTTGGAAGAACTTTTAAAATTTGCATGATTCTCTCCACAGATGACAAGAGCTCAATGGCCTGGTCAAAGTAGCTCCCAGGAGGCCAGTCCACGCCCACTTCCCTCAGACAGAAACACACAGCAACACAAGGGTTAGAAACAGGGTATCAAAGACAACCCTCTGGGCCAGGAATGAGGAGTCATAAAATACTTCAGTTAGCCTTAAATGCTTTAAAAAGGCATTTTTTTTTAAAAAAAGTTCCACCACGAAGGCTCAACTTCAAGTACTAATTTAATGGTTACATTGTAATATTTCTTTGAAATAATATTCCTATGGTCCAGAAAAAATTCACCATATTTATAACCGATTTTATGAGCAAACACTTTTGAGTGTAATATGTACATAAGTCCCTTTTGATCTAATGAGAGGAGAGACCTGGCTTTCGGTAAGAATTCACTAGAAAATATATTTCCATTGTGACTATATAAAACTAATTAAGGTACTTGCCTCCATGGCTCTGGGTTGAGCTTGACTGCCTTCTGTATAAAATGTTATCCTTCATGAAATACTGGCCACTTAACATGGCAGAACTTTTAAAACCCAGTGTGTTATTAATAAAGCCTACTGCTGGGTGGTTTTGAGTATATTACTTTTCAGGCATGATCTCCCCAATGTGTTTTCACTTCTTTTCCGGCTTCAAGGACAGAGGTATGTAGTCAAAGAATCCTATGGTGGATCTGAATTGAGTTTCAGCTACTGTACCTAGTCCTTGTGAATTTAAAAAAAATTAAGTAAAAAAATCCATACACACACACACACACACACACAAACACACACACACACATGACAATACAAGTTAAAATAAATAAACAAAAGGAAGCAGTCTCCAGACCTTCTGTATCTACACACAGGTTTGAAGTCAACCAAAGCACTCATGCCAATCTAGATGGGAGCACTAGGGAGATAGAGACCCCAGTGTGAAATCATGTACTCGAGCTGGTTCTTATTTTTAAAAAGTCCCAGATTATGGAGTTCAGGTAACCCACAGGCCATACACCAATAGCTAGAGGATTTCATCCAAAGGGCGAGATTGCCCTCATTTTTAAACAGAGGCTGAAAACACAGACTCTTGTGCAAAAGGACACTATCTCTTCTGTTTCCCGCTTAAAAGCCACCAACAACCACCACTTCCTGTAGACCAGTGGTTGGGGGCTTGTACACACCACCACACTGGCTGAAAGTCACCACTTAAGGAAGTTTCCAGGTCCATGAGAGAAGTGTCAAGGAGTCACTCTGGTAATGAACACTGCAGAATTGACATGTGCCTGCTGAGAAGGAATCACAGTGCAGGACTATGTGGAGAGTGGTCTGAAGAAAAGGATGTGGGGTATTTGCAGAGTGTAGCAGGTTCCTTGTATTGAGGCTGCAGGGAGAAGGAACTGAGCCAGAGAGAACAAGTGCTTTTCCAATTAAAGTATATTCATGATGGCATTGTACAACTGAGTGAGCACCACAAAGTGGACAGGAAGGCAGGAAGTACGGTCCTGGGTGGCTGGATTGCATGTGAGCCAGGACAGAGCGTTGTACTGCTCCAAAACAAACCTGCCAAAGAAAGCACACAGACCAGAGGCATCAGCCATGGCAGAAGTAAGGCTAGTTCTCTAACTCTAACATAGTCCAGGTCCTAGCAGGAAGAAGGTCTCAATGCCATTCTTTAACTTGCCCAGGCTCTTGTCCTAGTTCTTGGTCTCATGCTCCCTCTTCCTTCTAGACCTGGACTGTCCATAACGGTAGCCACTAGTCACATGTGGCCACTGAGCACTAAAAATGAGGCAAGTCCAAATTGAGATGTGCTGCAATTGTAAAATATACACTGCAGTCCAAAGATGTAGTATTTTAAAAGCACAGAAAATATTTCATGAATATTTTTATATTGATCACATGCTGAAATAATATTCTGAATATAGAGTTACATAAAATATACTATTAAATTAACTTCAGTAATTTATTTTTACTATTTTAATATGGCTCTAGAAAAAAATCTAATCAGACATGAGACTCCCATTATATTTCAATGGGACAGTTTTCCTCTAGGAGGCCTGGAAGTCAAACTCATGTGGATCAGGGTCTTGGTTTTTATCTATGACATACAATTTATAAGTCATTTCAGAGTTAGAACACATTAGAAAAGGTTTGCACATTTTCTTAAGATAGATAAAGAATGGTTGTGGCCTACTAAAGTGTAAAAAAATTAGCTGGGCTCAGTGGCTCAGCCTGTAATCCCGCGCCTTTGGGAGGCTGAGGTGAGTGAATTGCCTGAGCCCGCGGGTTCGAGACCCGCCTGGGCAGCGAGACCTCATCTCTACAATAAATAAAAAAATCAGCTGGGTGTGGTAGCGCATGCCTGTAATTCTGGCTACTTGGAAGGTTGAGGCGGAAGGATTGCCGGAGCCCAGAAGGTCGAGGCTGCGGTGGCCAGGAGCGGCCACTGCACTCCAGTCTGGGCGACAGAGTGAGACTCCAACTCAAAAAAAAAAAAAAAAAAAAAAAGTGCAAAAAAATTAAGACACTTCTGATATGCATTTCCCAACTATATAATTTATGTTCTAGTCCATTTTTAAAAAAATATATAATCTATGCCAAGAAGGGTAAAAGTGTTTTCTTTTTTTTTTTGAGTTGGAGTCTCACTCTGTCACCCAGACTGGAGTGAGGTGGCCGCTCCCAGCCACTGCAGCCTTGACCTGCTGGGCTCCGTCAACCCTCCCACCTCAGCCTTCCAAGTAGCTGGAACTACAGGCACGCACTACCACGCCTGGCTCATTTTGATTTATTGTAGAGATGAGGTCTCGCCAAGTTGCCCAGGCGGGTCTCGAAACCGTGGGCTCAGACGGTAAAAGTGTTTTCAATGCAGGGATACTGTCTTCTAACTATCCACCCCTTCATCTGACCTTTTTTCATCACCATGGAATACCTCCTCTGAACAGGAAGCAAAGGCACCTGCACTTGCATGTAACTAACTGAAGAAAGTATCTGACACTGCCTGTCCCAGGCTTCTACAGGGGGACTGCAGCTCTCACTGTGGATCAGACAGTCTCACTGTACGAATGGCAGCATCTTTCCATGAATACCATGCCAAATTAAAACATCGTGGAACAACAAGAACAAAGGAATATAATTTCAAATTGAATTGCTATGTTGTCTAGGTCGGTATCTACCTTAAAACATCAGACGTGGTTTTGGAGTCAAGAGGATGTGGGACCCGCTGAGAGCTCCTGGCAGGGAGAAGTTCGTCCGTCTGTGCTACTGAAATGTGGTGATGCAGTGAAGCCTGGTGAGAAAAGAGAGAGAGTCACTTCCTTGGTCTAGATTACCACAGTGCAGGATGGGGTAGGCTGTGTCTGCTAGAGCTGATGCTCCAGAAAATCCTTAGAGTCACGGTTTCTATGAGTCTATGAATTTTAAGTTGCTCAGTAACCCCTAATGTAATCCCAAATAACTTCATAACCTACAGTTGGAAAAAAAACCAAAACCAGGCTTTAGGGATCTATTTTTCTTTTTGTGGCCACTACATTTTGTTTCTTTAATGGAAATAGTCTAGCACACACAAAAGTAGTATAATATATGATACGGTTCCATGAATTCATATCACCAAGATGAAATAGTTACCAATATTCAACACTTTTTTGTTTTATTTTTCTGAAGTATTTTAAAAGAAAAATTCAAATACTGTTATTTTTTATACAAATAATTCAGTATCTTTAATAGATAAGGACCTTTAATAATAGTAAATATTATACACAATAAAACTTAACAGTGATTCTTTAATATCATGTAATACCCAATCTATGTACAATCTTCCATGATTATCTCAAAAGTATCTTTTTACATTTTGTTTACCAAAATCATGAGCCAACCAGATACATATATTGTAAGTGATTAAATGATGTGCTTCTTAAGGACTTAATCTGTGGCAGGACTCACAATCTAGATGTGGCTGATTTATATCCTTGCAGTAGTGTTTTAACATATTCTTCTATTCTCCAGATTTCCCATAAGTTGACAGATCTAGAGGCCTAATTAAGTTAAGATTCCACTGAAGAGCTGAGGGGGGTACAAGAGTACTTCATAGCTGGTGATGTATTCCTCTTAGTGCAGAAGATCAAAGGACACCTAATGTCTGCTGTCCCACTTGAAGTAATATGATTCAGCTGGCACCAGTATACTACATCCATTATGAAGTTCCCTGATCAATTTTTCACCTAATGGTTTTAGCTTAGTTTATTTTATTAAATAACTAAACATAATATGTAAAGGAGAGGCAATGTAGAAATGCTTGATTCTTTCTCTGTATTTTTCAATTTTCAGATTAATAAACTGCTGCTCTAGCAGTTTCAAAAGATGGCTAATTTATCTTGTTTTTCAGCAAAATTATGAATCCAAGGATTTGTTTCAATCTATTGCTATCATCATTCTTTCTGATGATCAACTTGTCTCATCCCTAGCCAACAGGGCTACCCTCCAAGATGGATCTTGAGATCTTTGATATGACTTTAATGATCTTTGGTAACTCTTTTGCTTTTAGGTGTGACAAGATGTCCCAGCTTCATTTTGACTATTTCTTGCTTCAGACCTGGAATCAGTCATTTCTTCAAAGAACTCTAGTTGTTCTTTTGAATGATCAGTGGCATTTAGGAACCAAAATCATGGCAATAGAAGTGTTTACTGCTGCTAAGCCTTTTTAGTAGACAGAGCTAAAAAAAAATAAGTATATTTCTTTGAGAGAAAAAAATAAATAAATCCAGGTTTATGCTGATACTTTTAATTAAAAATAAATACATGCATTTTTATTTAACTTCTTTGATCTTATAATTCTGTTAAATCATTAGAGTCAACTAAAAATAAAATCCTAAGCCCCCCACCATATGAATGGACCTCCTCTTGGCCAAGGAGGCTCCAGAAAAACCTTAAAAACTTAGTTTCCAGTCATGATGGGATGGGAGGTCAGACACATCTCATTATACCTCTTCCCTTTTATGGTTCAAACATAATAACTGACCAACATTAATATTAAAACAGACATCATAAGACTGATAAGATAGACTCGCAGTGGCAGTAAGATACCAAATTATACACCAGGCTTAAGGTCATGCCAGGTAAGGGTTAAGTCACATACTCCCTATACTTTAAGTGTAAACTATGTTCTAACTGCCACAGGTTTTTCTTTTTCTCTAGTAGCGAAACAAGCACTGACCCTGGAGATAAGCACTATTAAAACAATTTGCAGCTCCACCAGATGCTGACTAAATGACCCCAGCCTTAACTACAGCTTTGAATGGACAAGAGACTGACTTCATTCACTTTCTTCTGATAAGAAGACCACCGACCATGGACTAGTTCTGGTCAGTTTACAGAGATTACACACATGTGCCTTCATGTCTTGAAAAGACCTTTTGATGTACAGAGTCTAACTTTAATATATTTAAATGTTAAGTCTCCACCCCAAAGTGAACATGAATTTGTTACACGAATGTTTGTTCAGTGCACATGTCAGGAACACCTTCATGAATATCCACAGCTCCTTCTGTAACCTGCTGAGTATGTATATTTAACCAACTCATTCAGCATAAAGCTCCTACTCCAACCCTTCCCTCTTAGAAGTGCCTGTCTGGTCTTGGCTGAAGGCATGCTTCCCAGCCTTCAGGTGGAATAGCTACCTTGCAGGCTGTAACTCTTTATAAGAAATAAAGTTTTTTCCTTTTCTAAATTTATAAATTGTATTTTTTTAAAGTTAACATTAGAAAAACAAAATTGCTTCATCTTGTAAGTTTTTGGTTTAACTTTCCATTGTTTCTTTTTGAAAATGTAAGCAGATATATCCATGTAAATATATATATGCATGCACTTCTCATAGATTACTCCATGGTAATCTATACTTCACAGAATGATTATATAGAGATATTCCTTGTTCTCTTATGAATAACTAAATACTTCACCATCTGGATGTACCACAGCTGATTCAATGAGTCTCTTACTGATGGACATTTAGGCTTTTTCTAGTCTTTTACATGTCATTTGCTTGTTTTTGCCAAAGTATCTTTAGAATATTCCTTAGAGGTGGGACTGCTGCACCAAAAGGGTAATTAATGAATAGGGTTGTATCATTCAGCATTCCCTCCAACACCAGGGCCTTTCCCCCACATCCCTGCCAACAGAGTACACTGTCAAACCTTTAGTTTTGGGGGTTTTTTTTGCCAATCTGTGGGCAAGAAATGGATTTCATTCTATGGTCTTTAACAAAAACCACAAATAGAGGATCTTTTGCTTTTAATCCTTAAAATCTGTAATAAAAAGTTCTAAGAAATATAAAGGAAGAAGCAAGTATAAATGTGGGAAGTTTTTAGTTGACTCTTACCCGTCTCTAAGGAAGAATGCTGATAGCCCATGGCAGGGGAAAAACAGTGCAGCTAGTTACACCTTCCATTCAGGCTTAACTTTACCAACAATGATATGATATAGTCTTGGAGAAACATGTGTCCATCCTAGATTTACCCTTTGAGCCCCACAAACTCTCCCCCTGGGCTACAGCAATTCATTTTCTTGTAACATGGATTTGGGTTCTTCTCATAAATTCTACTCTGCCCCTACAAGTGAAATTAAAATATTCTCAGAGTATAAGTAGATATGAGAGAAACAGGCAAAAGAATAAGACAATGGTGGCTAGGGCTGAAATTTCTAACCAAAATTAAATTTAAGCATAAATCACTCATTTCTTGCAAACTTCAAATATGACTCCAAACCAACCTTCAGGAAAAGAGGGCACTGGTTTTGAGCCTGGGGACACGATGACCAAAACCACTGGGGGAGATTCTCAGCTTTGGCAGTTGATACAAAATACCCAAGGGCCAAAGGTTGCTGCTTTAGCTCCTCTGGTGCTTCTCTAGAAAGAAGGCGCTCACCCTGGCTCTGAAAAACAAAATCCCAAAAGCATGGTCAGCACTTATCACAAAGCTTTAAAAAAGAACTTTCACTCTACACACTGTAGTAACTAATCTTCTTTGTGAAGCAGCATCTCAAAGGAAAACACCAGGTGACTGAAAAAGGTAAACAGGGAAGGAATCGTTCTTGCTGCACACACAGACATCTGATAAAACCACAGCTCAGGCAGAAGACACTAGCAAAACATCAGTCAAGCATGTGCAGATTTATTTGCTCTGGTTTCTTTTCTACAGAATATAAAATCTGTTCTATGGCATTATTATGTAACAAACTAAAATGAAAAGACTGTGTATCTCTGACACAACTTGAAGGTTCTACCACACCCATGTGCCCTTTCACCAGCAACCAACCAAAAACACAAGTGCACCTGCCTTTCCACGGTCCACAAGCACTGCTCAGGAAGATGTGACACCAGTGCGTGCACAGCAGCAGTGTTACTGACTTGCCCACAATATGGGACTTGCTCATGAGGAAGCCACGTTTTCATGTGCAGCAGTCCCCTTACTAAAAGACTCCTGAAGAGGCTCACTAGGCTTGTCTGCAACTAACATTCTTCCTCAACTTCAATTCTCTCACCTAGCTTCAAGAATTGAAGATGTACCTTTTATGCAAGCAGTAAGTAGTCCATTTGTTTTCAAAAGCCTTCTGCTTAGGAGAAAGAAAATAATCCTCAACTACTACATTCAACAGTATCAATTCTGAGTTGATTAAAAGATACAAACTCACTGCTACCTTGAACACATTCTTTTCCCTGCTGTAATGTCTTAACAGGATATCAAAGAGTGCTTAATGGTTCAGAAAAAGGAAATGCTAAAAGTCTCCTGGAGGTCCCCCAGCTGCAGGTGCTCAGGATTGAAAAAGGCTACCTGACTAGCTTCAGAACAGGATTGTTTAAATTGTGACACTCAATTAGAGACTTTGGTGCTTGAGGCTCCAACATAAGGGAGGAAATAAGAGCATCTCTGTTTTTCATAAAACTAACATTATGCTTCAATTAACACCCTGTGTTAACGGATAAACTAAATTAAAGCAACAGGCACTAGAAGGAGTTGCTATTACTCATTTTACAGATAAGATAACTAAGGCTAAGACAGGTGAAGGCAGCTCGACCCAGGTCACAAGTCTAATAGCCCTAGAACTGCAACTCAGGGCTGTTTTTCTCAGACTCCTGGGCCGATATTCTTAGTTGCTAAACTACTTGCTTCCAGAATTAAAATTAATCATGATTTAAAACTATCCAATGTAAAATTTGTAGTTTTGGTTCCTACTACAACAATTGCCAATGAACAAATAAATTGTCATTAACTGACAAATAACTGTAAAGGAAATGAAGACATTTAAAATCTTCCTTCTAGAAGGAGGTGATGGGGCAAGGTAACAGCATGGGGGGCAGTCTGAGTTGCCCTGCCCTGTATCTCCCGCTCTGTGGCTAAACTAAGCCTTATGTTTCCTTTCTCGTGATAGTCCTTCAGTGAAGTCAGTGCTGGCAATAAAAGTTCCACTCTATGGAAACCTAAGTCCTTTACATCCATCTTTGTGTCTAAATGAGTGTGAGCAAGGTTGCTCATACTTGTTAAGTCTAAGATACTAGACACTGTTATATTTCTAAGTCTTAACCCCTTAAGTTCACATTTTAAATATAAAGTGCAAGACAGTGATGTGGCATATATCTTTTAGCTGTGAAAGTTACCCCAAGCTATTAAGAGTTAAGTTTTTTGGTTTTCTTTTTTTTGAGTTGGAGTCTCACTCCGTTGCCAAGGCTGGAATACAGTGGCACACTCACGGCCACTCTAGCGTCAAACTCCTGGGCTCCAGCAATCCTTCTGCCTCAGCCTTCCAAGTAGCCAGAACTACAGGTGCACATTACCAGGCCCGGCTAATTTTTTATTTATCGTAGAGATGAGGTCTCGCCAAGTTGCCCGGGCTGGTCTCAAACGCATGGGCTCAGGCTATCCACTTGCCTTGGCCTCACAAAGTGCTGGGATTACAGGCTGAGCCACCAAGTTCGGCCTAGGAGTTAAGTTTTTAACTTTTAAATCTTCTGTTAATTTGACTCCAATATCCGTGGGATATTTAAAGATGAAACTAGTTGCAAGCTCTGTTTGTTTTTTTCCTTAATATTCTGGCATTAACCTGGACATGTCTGTAAAATCAGCCTCCTGACAGCTCTTGCCATTCTTTCAGACTGGCTACAGAGAACAGAACCACAACAGGACATGAATAGTACAGTCAGGCTCCTTGCAGAACAAACCACTTCAATGAACACAGTTACGTTGCATGTTGAATAAGTTGAACTAACATCTTAAAAGCCACTATTTTGGAAAAAAACAAAAAATAGCTGGAAAGCAGCAAGCAACTGGAGTTAATTTTTGCTAACAATGCAACTGCATAAAACCCTTGCACCTGTAATAGGACTGTTCTTCCAACGAAGGTTACTTATCAGGAATAATAACACATTTCTTCCAAATTCCTGCCTTTGATTTAAAATGCAACAACTACTTTCCCACTTATCTCTCTTGTACCAAGGTCCAAGACCATCAAGAAGAAAGGTGCAGGTAGGAAAAAGATGATCATATGTCATATTTTCCTGAAGGTGTGGTTGTTTTAAACAACGTACTTCATCCTTACCCGACTATGCTGGAAGTGAGAACCCACACCAATTCCAGAAGGAGAGCCTGGAGAGGGAACTGGGGAGGAATTGGGAGAGGAATGGAGGTTCCCAGTCATTAATATGCCAATATCATTGTCCATATCATCTGGGAATGGAAGGTCAACAAACATATCATCTAGAGTGGAAGGAAAAAAAAGCACAAAAATTATAAAGATAATCCATACCTCTAACTTAACCAATATCATGTTTTGTTACCCTAGAGCTATTATGGACACATTCTATTAACAACTTAGTAGGATTCAGTGAGGGTCTACTGGGTACTGTCTATTCCTTCATTTTGTACCTTTTTTTTTTTTTTTAATTTGAGTTGGAGTCTCACTCTGTCGCCCAGACTGGAGTGCAGTGGCCGCTCCCGGCCACCGCAGCCTTGACCTGCTGGGCTCCAGCGATCCTTCCACCTCAGCCTTCCGAGTAGCCAGAATTACAGGCGCACGCTACCACACCCGGCTAATTTTTTGATTTATTGTAGAGATGAGGTCTCGCCAAGTTGCCCAGGCGGGTCACGACATTTTGTACTCTTATCCAGTGATCTACTAACATGAAGTATTAACAAAACAGAGAATATAAAGAACATAAAATAAAACCCCACACTCTGTATAGCTTCCAAAGGCATCTAAAAAGATAGTAAACGAGCTAAAGAAGCAATCTAATTATTAAACAAAGTTAAAGTTGACACCACACAAGACTACAGCAGACTCCATTTATGCACCCAATCTAAAATATTGAAGGCTGAATGAATGCATGCTAGTAGGTGTGAACTTGCCCTGAAACTGAAGGCCTATTCCAAAAGCAGATCAAAGCACAATGCTTTTTATTGAGAAATTCTCTCCCACATTATAAAAGTAAGGTGCATCCACAGCAGAACATTACAAATAAGAGAAAACCAAATAAAACATAGAAAACCAAATAAAAACAAATAAGGGAAAACCATCACCCACAACCCAATCACCATAAACATTTTTGCCATGATTCTTCCATTTTCTCATATATTTCTTATCCCATTGTGATCATACAATACATAATATTTGGTATCCTTTTCCCCCCTCTCGATTTACCATGAGCAAAATTCATCAAAAACAATGCAAATGGATACATAGCATTGAGCATTTTATAGTTAATAAATAACCATTTCTTAACAAAGGCCTTAACAAATATTCAAGCCAAAAATTCTATTAAGAATAATCAAATAAGGAAGCCAGGCATGGTGGCTCATGCCTGTAATCCCAGCACTTTGGGAGGCAAGAGGTGGAAGAGTGCCTGAGCCCAGGGGTTCAAGACTAGCCTGGGCAACTTGGTGAGATCTTATCTCTACAATAAATCAAAAAAATTAGCTGGGCATGGTGGCACATGCCTGTAGTCCCAGCTACTTGGACAGCCGAGGCAGAAGGATCACCTAAGCCTATCAGGCCAAGGCTGTGGTAGCCATGATCGTGCTACTACACTCCAGCCTGGGTGACAGAGTTACAGTATAGCAAATTAGATTCCCAATGACTAGCTATCTTTTTAATGTTGCCTTCATACATTTCAAATCAGATCATCAAATATTTATTGAAAGAGTGGCACCAATGTGCAGAAAACTGCCAAGCAGATAATATTTTTGCCTGTAATGAAAATCAGAAGAAAATTAATTAGCCAAGAGAGGAAACTATTTATTTGATCTTGGTAATAGTGCAGACAAACTAAAGCTTCAAAACCAAAAAGATTCTCAAGCCTTCAATCCTCTCTTCACATTTCATGTGTTGTTTACTATGTAACAAAAAAACTCACAGCAGCCCAGTGACTCCATATTCTAGCTCTGTCCCATATGAAAGTGAGCTCTATCCATACAAGGTCTTCCACTCACCATTGTTGGGGCTAAACCCATCTTCATTGGGATAGTTGGCAGGAGCCACCTGGATGGTTGATGATGTTGGGAACACCAAGATGTGTGTACAAGAAGCATCTTGAGGGGTGTTGAGCTGAGATGACTGCATATTCAGCGCAGTACTTCGGCCAAAAACAGAGCCCATTGTGACGGCATCTTTAAAAAAACAAAACAAAACATATATATACATACACACACACACACACACACACACACACACACACACACTCCCCTTGTGCAGCAATGAAACAGAGCCCATTGTGACGGCATCTTTAAAAAAACAAAACAAAACATACACACACACACACACAACACACACACACACACACACACACACACACACACACACACACACACACACACACACACACACACACACACACACACACACTCCCCTTGTGCAGCAATGAATAACCCTGATAATGAGGTTTTTGGAGGGCCTGACCTGGAGTAGGAGTCTGATGCAAATGCCATGATGGATACACATGCAAAGTTGGGCCCAACTGTTTAAATATCTTCAAAGAAACTGACTCAGAGCCTATAGTTATGATAACCCAAGTCTCATTTCATACTGAAAAGGTTAAGATAAAATTGGATCAAGTGCACTGAATATGTTTTAATTACTTGTATAAAGAAGTATTTCTAAAAATAAGTTCTCCACTTTCTTTCCTTCCGTGGTTGTTCACAAAGTATAAAGTACTGTTCTCCTAAATGGTAACACTCCCATAGACTTGGTACCATAAAACTACTAAATGTTATAACTCACACTTATTGAATGCTTACTATATGCCACCATTTGTGTTAAACTCTTAATTTATGCCATCTCATTCAATCATCACCACATCCCAAAGTAGGAAATATTAACCCCATTTATAGATGAGGACAGAAGCACAAAAAAGTTACATAATTGCCCAAGTGATGTAAGCAACAGGGATAACTTGTCGCCTGTCTAATAAGGACATCTATTTCTCAGTGGATTTATGACAAGTAACCCCATTCTATACACTATTGAGTTTTACAAGGAATAAGTGGACAGGGCCTCCCATCTGATCAAAGGAATACCTGAATGATAAAAACAGGTTTAAAAATTATAAAATCGTGTAGTTAATAAAGTTGTAAAATAACTTAGTTGCTGGTTTTCAAAAGCCAGCTAGGTTCTTAAAAAATTTAGTGATCACGTTTTAACCATCCACAACTGATACCTACATTTACTGAGAGCTTACTGTGTACCAGGCACTGTGGTAAATGCTTTATCCTTGTTTGCGTCACCATTCATTCTCAACCAAATCAGAGAGACTCTAAACATAAATATCCTTTCAAGACTGCTTGGAGATTTTGTCAAATACCTGTCTGCAAAAGGATATTCAACTATGTATCATGCTGGTGTGTACTTTTTTTTTTTTTTTTTTGAGTTGGAGTCTCACTCTGTCACCCAGACTGGAGTGCGGTGGCCGCTCCCAGCCACCACAGCCTCGACCTGCTGGGCTCCAAAGATCCTTCTGCCTCAACCTTCCAAGTAGCTGGAACTACAGGCGCGCGCTACCACGCCCGGTTAATTTTTGATTTATTGCAGAGATGAGGTCTTGCCAAGTTGCCCAGGCGGGTCTCGAACCCGCGGGCTCAGGCAATCCACCACCTCAGCCTCCCAAAGGCACGGGATTACAGGCTGTTTATTTGGAGGGTGATCTTCATAAACTAACAATAAATTAGAGTCAGGCAACAATCATTAGCTATGACTAAGAGCTCTCAATCATATCCAGAACTCAGAGTCTCTCCCAAGCTATGGTCAGCAAAGATAATAAAATCACAAACCATTCCTCCTGGAAGGGATCAAATGTCTTCCACTTTTGAGCCCAAAGTACAATCTTCTCTTACAGAGATATAATAAAAATATATTTGACACTTGTCTGTGAACTTAAGTTTGAGGGGACTAAACTGATGTGATATCTAATTAACAAAACTGACAAGAAGAAATTTACCTGGCATCACTACAAAGGACCCCTGTGGCTCCATGGCAACCAAGCAGGCACTAAGGATAGAAGGAGAGTCTGCGGCAGAGATTCCACACATCCGGCACACATCCTTGAGCTGTTTGCTGATTGTCTGTAGTGAACATTCTCCAAGGAGGATACTCCAATCTGAAATAAAATATTGTAGTCATACACAGTCTTTAGAAATTCATACTGATAGGAGGTTTGAGCTTTTTACCAGTTTTGCCTAGTAATTGAATTTCCATGATTGGACCCTAAAGGGAGTATGGTTTTACATAGGTTTTGCTCTTCGCTATAAAGACAATGCTACTTGACTTGTATTATACTTCATTAACAAAAGAACAAAAGCCTACTATCCTGTATGCCGAAGTCACATCTGAAGTGACCTTTGAGAGTCCAGCACAAACCTAGGAGGATTTTGGCACTTATACGGCTTTTCTATGATGATACCAGTGTTAGTTACTCTATCCTTTCTCCTCTGCCTTAAAGTCTGATTCTTTCACTGCCCCATCAGCACCTTTCTTTGGAAGAGAGCACACTTGCAGGGTGAGGGGGACGTATAAACAATTTTGTTTTACTGTTCTAGGTTGGTTGTTTCCATGAAAGGCAAGCAGCTGCAGAAATGAAGAAGGAACCATTCCTAGAATGCTCCAAAGAACTCACAAATGTTGGTTGTGAGGGAAAGTGCTCCAAATGATGCTGCACTAAGCTGTACTTTTCAGATGGAAAAGTTGGCACAATTTTCTCTCTAATGTTTGTGTATTTCCTCTAAGCAAAAACACTATGTGTAATGAGAGAACTGCTGAGGGTTACAGTACTCTGGGATGTGAAAAGCACTTGGTCCTTTCTTCTGACCTCCCTGACACATGTGAAATATTCACTATTCCTGTGCAGCATGCTACTGTCAGATTACAACCTGCTCATGAAATGTCACTCTATGCAGCCTTCTTTACCTCCACGTATTTTTTCAAAGAAGCTGTTTCTCCCCTTAAAGAGCAAGTGAATGAAAAAACATTTTCATATTCCTATGAACCTCAAATTGAAGTAGCTAAATTAAAAGTGGTCAGGAATATAAAGAACATATGTTTTAAAACCCTGGAAAAATCAAACGGAGGTGAGTTCCATATTTCAAAACAAATAAGAAAGAAAAGGCTGTCTGTATGAGTAATGCATCATAACCACTCTGGAAATAAAAAACAGAAATTCACAAAGTCGCCTCTGACATCTAAAAGCTCCTGTCTCACACTGTCCCATAGAGATGCAATGTGGCACAGACCTTGAATCCCCAGAGGAAGGAGCTGGAGATTAGCAAACAGATTTCCTACACACTAAGTTCTTTTTTATTCCTGAAAGTACATTTTCTTTCCATCTTTTGAAGGGTCCTCTAGTCATACTTACTCTCCTCTCCTCTAAGAGATAAGGAAAAAGAGTGTGCCCCTTCTGAAAGTCATACAAGGGAAGGAAGATGGCCTTAATACTTTTCCAAAACACCAAGTGACTAGACTCCATTTTTATCCCCCTTCTCTTTCCTATTATAGTCTAACTCTCCCTTGGGGTTAAGAATAGCTCAAAGTCTTTAAGAAATAAGATTGACTAAAATGCAGACTAGGGAGGAAGATAAAAATTCTGACAGAAATGAAATGATGAATCCCCTAATGTATCAGGCCTCCAGGCTCTTGATACAAGATTCATTATAAGTATGATACTCTTTAAAAAATGAAAAGGGTCATATTCTTTGCCAATCTACAGTATAAATTGTACTAAAAACTTCTGTGTGCAATAAATGCCTCAGAAACACTTATCAGATACATATCATATAATATTTTTCCAACTGCTGCTAAAATCTGAAAATTTGATACAGATCTAACTTGCATTGTAAGAAGTGAGATATAAACAGACACTTCCTACAATGCATGGTCTATCTGTACCAGTGACTTTATTTCAGGGATTCCACAAACACCAGATATCAATATCCTATGAAGAAATAATTTACTATGAAATAATTTACAAGTTTTAACGCAGAAGTCAGCAAACTATAATTCACAGGCCAAATCCTACCTAACATCTATTTTTGTAAATAAAGTTTTATTAAAACACAGCCAACCCTCATTCATTTAGGTATTGTCAATGGTTGCTCTGACGTTACAATGGCAGTTAAGTACTTGCAACAACAACCATCTGGCCTGCAAAGCTGAGAATATTCACAAAGAAACTTTGCTGACTCTGCTCTAATGTTTTTGCATGCAAGAAACCACCAAGCTAATCTGTGATATAAGCCTTGCTTTTGTGCAGACCTTAGGAAAAAAAACTCCCATCTGTATACATATATTGAACTTCTCATAAATGCATCATTCATTAATAACGCTTAAAAAAAATCTAGGACTATTCATACTACTCTTTAAAAATGTACAAGCAGCTACACTTGGATAGTAAATGAGCTGAGCTCTGTGCAAGGCCAGGCAGTTGCTGGTGGTCAGTTGTGTTCTGCTACAGTTACTTTTAGTGCTTTCTGACTGGTATATTTATGATAAGGAGTATAAGTACTGGTAGATGGGAATTCAACTTCAAAAATCTGCTTTTTCAAGCTTCTGCAATGAAGAACATCAGGCAGTGGCAATGTGAATAATAACTGCTTCTATTTGTAACTACTTGTCCTCATGAAACAGGATCTCCTTGCTAGTGTACTATCAAAACAAAATAAAAAAACACAAAACGTATCATCATCAAACACCAAATAGACAAACAAATTGAAGGCAGTACTTATATGACTTCAACTATTATCTATCATCTCTGAAATACAATTTTTGTCTTAAAACTGACTTGTTTTTGCCACTGCCTCAATATGTAAATAAAGGTTAGAAACTTGAATCTATTGAGTATCATCTTTATACTAATAAAATACATTTTGTTTTATATAATGAGATTCAGTATTTAAGATTGTACTTGGATAAATGGTTCTGTTGCTAAAGAAAAGTTTAAAAACCACGGGTTGAGGCCAGGCTTGATGGCTCAGCCTGTAATCCCAGCACTTTAGGAGGCCAAGGCTGTGGACTGCCTGAGCCCGCAGGTTTGAGACCAGTCCAGGCAACTTGGCAAGACCTAGTCCCTACAATAAATAAAAAAAAATTAGCCAAGCGTGGTAGCACATGCCTGTAGTTCTGGCTACTTGGAAGGCTGGGGTGGAAGGACTGCAGGAGCCCAGCAGGTCAATGCTAGGGTGGCCACGAGTGTGCCACTGCACTCCAGCCTGGGCAACAGAGTAAGATTCCAACTTAAACAAACAAACAAAACAAAGCAACAACAACAACAACAACAACAAAAACCACAGATTTATCCTATATATATATAAAAGAATCATAGCATAGTTGGGCGTGGTGATTCAAGCCTGTAATCCTGGCACTTTGGGAGGCAGAGGCAAGAGGACTGCCTGAGCCTAGGGTTCCAGACCAACCTGGGCAAACTGACAAGACCTCAATTCTACAATAAGTTAAAAAATTAGCTGGATGTGGTGGCACATGCTTGTAGTTCCAGCTAAATGGAAGGCTGCGGTGGAAAGACTGCCTGAGCTCAGCAAGTCGAGGCTGCGGTGGCTGTGAGTGTGCCACTGCACTCCAGCCTGGGCAACAGAGTGAGACTCCATCTCAAAAAAAAAAAAATTCAGAAAACATAATCTTGGTGTTTAATTCTTACCACCAATTTAAAATTTTTCTTCCTTAGCTTAGTTAATGACATTAGCTCAGCCCCCTTCCTCTGTTTCCTGCACATACTGCTCTAGGAATTTCTCACCTTTAAGCTCCCCATGGCCAAGACGCCCAAGTCGCCCGATCACAACTCTCCAGGGTAGAGATGTCATTTGGACAATCCCTATGCACCATTCCCATAACTTCTGTAGTCCAATTTTACGAGCAGATACTTTACTCCTGCGTGACCTAAAAAAGAAAGAAATGGGGAAGGGATCCCTAGATGAATCAAAGTTATCACTTAATAAGACAAACACATGAAAATTCCAAAGAACTTATCCATGCTGTTCCCACTGTGTTTAGATAGAAAACTAGAACAACTCATATTTGAGGAAAGGCACCAGCACCATTTCATATGCACTATAACATCAAGCCTTCTCACCTGTTTGGTAAAGCAATATTTACAACGCAGGTCTCTAACAATTCCCCATGGAGGTCAGTGCAGGAAGCCAAAAGCCAACGCTGGTCATGAGACAGACAATAGCCCACAAAGAGCACATTGTATTTCTGGCTCGCCTCACCAAACGTCTCTCCCAGCTCTGTCTGCTTGTCTTTGATGGGGGCCAATATAAACGGAGGGGAGTAAAGCTGAATTGGGCTGGGCCGCTGAAATCAAAATCAAAATCACTATCAATACAAAGCCAACCAACTTAATGTCTACAACAAAACCCAGAACAACGCCGAGGGGAACCAACAGTTTCTCATGCTCTTTCTCTCCAGTACCATTATATAAACGGTTATATTTAAATAATATAAGACAATTACAAAATGCACATGTATTTTTACCAAAAAACAGGTATAAGAATATTTACAATAGTATTAATCATAATAGCTCCAACTGAAAATAACCTGAATAACCAGCAACAGTAAAATGGACAATAAATTGTGATACAGTCATATGATAACAATATATATTCTTAACGTGTGTATATAGATACATATATAGTTTGTGTGTGTGTGTGTGTGTGTGTGTGTGTACGTGTGTGTGTGTGTGTGTGTACGTGTGTGTGTGTGTGTGTACGTGTGTGTGTGTGTGTGATATACATATATTTATTTATTTACGTCAGTGTTTCACTCTGTCATCCAGGCTGGAGGGTAGTGGCAAAAATACAGCTAACTGCAGCCTCAACCTCCTGGGCTCAGGCAATACTTCTGCCTCAGTCTCCTCAGTAGCTGGGACTACAGGTGAATGCCACCATACCTGACTAATTTTTTGATATTTTTGTAGAGACGAGGTCTTGCTATGCTGCCCAGGCTGGTCTCAAAGTCCTAAGCTCAAACAATCCTCCTGCCTTGGCCTCCCAAAGCCTACTGTATAGGCTTGAGACAGCATGTCCAGCCTATACAATAAGAATTTTAAATGGAAAAGAGAATGAAAAAACTACAACTACAAGCACCAAAATGGATAATTCTCAATAATGAGTTAAAAAAAAAAAGATATGAAAGAATATAAACTATGTGATTCAACTTATATAAAAGTCAAAAACAGGCAAAACTACCTTGTTAGAAGTCAGAAGAGTGACTTTAGAGTCACGGGAAAGGGACATTCAAAAGGCCTCTGAATGCTAGTTGTTTTTATTTCTTGTGCTTGCTATGTGACATTTTTACTTACTGAAAACCCATCAAGTAGTACACTTATGAAAAATATTTTTCAGTATTTATACATTTCAACAAGTGTGACCATGTTTGTATGTAATTTTAGAAATCAAAGCCCTAGCTGTCACCCAGGACAAATATTTTAGATAAATGGTGACAAAATGTAATTGTCACTTTTGTTTACAGCTATTATAAATATCTCAATACTCAATATACTACAACAGGGATCTCCAAACTTTTATGAAGGTCCAGAGAGTAAAGCTTATGAATCTCTGTCACTATGTAGTATCAGGCACAGTAATAACAAAATGGCAGAATTTTAAAGCTAAAAGAGGCTTTGATAATATAGTCCATTTTCATTCATTCATTTTAGGGATTCAAAACACAGGTTGAAAGATATTCAGCAATGTGCTCAAAGCTGCAAAGGCAATCTATCACTAATCCCATCACTTTCCACATAACCAGAAATTCCACTCCCATATATTTATCAAGAAAATTAAAAATATATGTCTAGATAAAAACTTTGTACTCAAATGTTCATAGCAGCACTATTCCCAATAGCCAAAAAATAAAAACAACCCAAATGTCCATCAGCTAACAAATGGATAAAGAAAATGTTAGTCTATCAATATAATGTAGTATTTATTTAGCCATCAAAAGAAATCAAGTACTGATACATGTTATAACATGGATGAACCTCAAAAATTAATGCCAAATGGAAGAAGCCAGACATAAAGAATAGCATATTATATGATTCTGGTTATATAAAATGTCCAGAACAGGCAACTCCAGTGAGAGAGAAAGTAGATTAGTGGTTGCCAGGAGCTGGGGGGGGGGCGGGGCAAATTGAAGAATGACTGCTAAAGAGTATAGAGTTTCTTTCAGGGTTGATAAAATGTTCTAAAATTAGACAGTAGTGATGTTTGTACAAGTCAGCGAGTATACTAAAAATCATTAAAAATAATTTTAAAAGGTGAATTTTATGATATGTGAATTATATCTCTATAAAGCTGCTATTAAAAAGAGCCCAGGTGAGTTTGCCTGAAGTTTTGTGTAAAACAAAGGTTAAATGTCAAATATTTTAGATGCAAGAGTCCGTCTGTGATAAAATATGATTCCCAGACTGTGTTTTTGAAATGCTAGATATTCCATGAAAAACAAAAGCGATACTAGCAATTTAATTTCGTCGAAAACTTGTGTCATAAATCACTAAGATACAGTATTATGTGATAAATTGCTGGCATGAAACTGTGCCATCCCAGAGAATCAGAATTCCTTGAAAGCAGGTTCCTGGCTGTTTTGCTCACCACTGTGTCCTTTGGCACCTAATATGGTACTGGTACACAGCAGGTGCTCAACTATAGTTACTAAATGAATACACAATGTTTGAGCTGCAACTAACTATTACCTTAAAGCAGATTAAAATGTATAAACCTCAGCAAATATTTATAATATTTGGTTTTTTTTTTTTTTTTTTTTTTTTTTTTTGAATTGGAGTCTTACTCTGTCGCCCAGACTAGAGTGCAGTGGCCACTCCCGGCCACCGCAGCCTCAACTGCTGGGTTCTGGCGATCCTTCCGCCTCAGCCTTGCAAGTAGCTGGAACTACAGGTGCGCGCTACCACACCCAGCTAATTTTTGATTTATTGTAGAGATGAGGTCTCGCCAAGTTGCCCAGGCGGGTCTCAAACCCGTGGGCTCAGGCAATCCACTCACCTCAGCCTCCCAAGCGAGGGATTACAGCCTGAGCCACTGAGCCCGGCTTATTTTGCTTTTAACAAAGTAATTTATTTCTCTCTTCCTATTCCAAGCAAAAGGAGATAAAAACATATTACTCAAAGTTCTTTTGCCATTTATTTTATTCTAGTTCTTACTTTATCTTATGAGCTTCTGACGGTGTTCTGTCAGTAATATTTCAAATGTTATATAATGCCTTCGAATATCTTAATAGCAATTAAGTAGTCCATCTTTAATCCCCACTATGGGTTTGAAACTACAATCACTTTTTACCAAAACATCAAGAAATAACTGCAGAATAATCACAAAGAGGTGAATAACTAAAGGATTCTACATTTATAAAGAAAGGTAATAATTCAGAATTTCTAGAGACAAAATAAGAAACAGTAGAGACATTTATTTTTTTAAATTCTAGGACAAGCTATTGGAGAAAATAGATGAATTGTTCACAAAAGTGAAAAATTCAAACTCAAAGAATAAACTAAATTAAAAGTGCAAAAAACAAATTTTATATAACACCAGTGTAAATCAGGTAGGTCATCAGCTGAGCAGCTTTCTACCTTTGGACTAAGCTGACCTGAACCAAATTACAAGCATGGCATTTAATTACTTGCATCATTTTTTACTTGCAGGCTTTTACCATAAAGGAGATAAACATTTCATAGTTTTACAGAAAAACTTGCTTTACCAGCTAAGATCAGAATTTGGTGTTTTAAGTAGCTCTCGTATGATGAAGAGGCATTTGCTGCCATTTATTACTGGGGTATTTTTCATGCAATAAAGTTTTTGAAAGCTTTGAAAATTCTAAACTTTGCCCTGTACATCAAAAAATAGCAAGCACTTGTTTGCTTTTCTCAAGAAAAAAAATTTTTTTTTTTTTTTTTTGAGTTGGAGTCTCACTCTGTTGCCCAAACTGGAGTGCAGTGGCTGCTTCCGGCCACCGCAGCCTCGGCCTGCTGGGCTCCAGCAATCCTTCTGCCTCAGCCTTCTGAGCAGCCGGAATTACAGGTATGCACTACCACGCCCGGCTGATCTTTTGATTTATTGTAGAGATGAGGTCTTGCTGCCCGGGTCTCGAACCCGGGGGCTCAGGCAATCCACTCACCTCAGTCTCCCAAAGGTGCGGGATTACAGGCTGAGCCACCGAGCCCGGCTTCTCAAAAAATTTTAAAAGTTCAGAGAAGTGTCTTCTCCATTTTAAAGTAAAAAAACCTACTAATTTTTAAATAATGTAGAAGACTAACCAAGAAACCAATCAGTCTCTGGGTTAGATAAAACAGGCTACTGGCTTGCATTTAGTATAAATTTGTTTTGTTTTTTGCATGTTTCTACCTTCCAACACCCACCTCAGGGTTCTTGAGGGTCATCTCAATGCTGGCTGCAGGCCCAAATCCTGTGAGGGATTTAATGTGGATCTGTGTAGGCAGAGGTCGCCTGCACTGGCAGTACACTGAAAATGCCATGGACTTCAAGTATTGAATGTAGAAAACTTGTTCATCCTTCATTGTCTGCAGCATGTACTGGCAAGGCACAATCTAAAGACAAACACAAAACAAGCCTCCTAGAAACTGAGATCCAATATGCCAACAAGAAAGCTGGAAAATTAAACGGCATGAATTTCTTACTTGGATGGCGAGAGGGAACCTTAGTTTTAAAATATATAAATGCTAAACAAAGTGTAATTAGATCCTAATTCCTTCCAGTGGCATAAAATGCTGTCCTAAGTGCACAGCAGCAATTTAAGACGTGCCATTATTATGCTGGTCAAGTTATACTGCCACTTAGAAATTACCCTGTTCTCATTTTAGAGGTAAATTCTCAATTTATTACAGGCATTACCATGGCCCCAAAATTCAAAGTCTTGCATTTTCATGTACTTTTCACTTTCATAATGTACACACATAGTGTACATGGCTTCTTTAGAGCTAGTGTTTAATCACTTGAAACACAAATGTCAAAACAATGAAAAACTACCTATTCTGATAACTTTAATTGCATTTTCAATTCTACAAGATAGCTTTATTTAAAGTTACATTTAAAAAAAAAACAAAGCATAATCTTCCACCTATATAATTTTTTAAAATCATTACACTATAAAGCTGTCAAGGGTACAGTGAAAGTAAGTATACTTATTCACTGTTGAAAGGAAAGTAAATAAGTATAACCCTTTCTGGAAAAGAATTTGACAATATTTCTCAGAATCTATGTTAAAAAATGACCTGACATGTGAAAAATGATTGCACATAAGCACATTAACTATGGCTTTATTTATAACAGTGACAAAGTGGGGACAAATTAAGTATCTATGAAGGAATGGCTAAAGATAAAAAATATGCAGTCATTAGAAATGTTGCTTGCGATAATTTCAAATAATACAGAAAACACTATGGTAAATAGAAAAGAATAAAAATTATTTTAAAAGTATGATTTCAAGGCCGGGCTCAGTGGCTCAGTCTTTAATCTCAGCACTTTGGGAGGCCAAGGCAAGTGGATTGCCTGACTAGTCCAGGCAACTTGGTGAGACCTCGTTTCTACAATAAAACAAAAATTAGTTGGGCGTGGTAGTGTGTGCCTGTAATTCCGGCCACTTGGAAGGCTGAGGTAGAAGGATCGTCGTACCGACACTGGGTGGCCATGAGCGTGTCACTGTACTCCCGCCTGGCAACAGGGTGAGACTCCAACTCAAAAAAAAAAAAAAAAAAGTACGATTTTTAACTGTAAATCAACATACAGAAAAAAGGCTAGCCAATAATTCTAGTACTTTGGGAGGCGGAGGCGAGAGGACTGCCTGAGCCCAGGGGTTTGAGACCAGTGTGGGCAACTTGGCGACACCTCCTCTCTACAATAAATAAAAAAATTAGCCAGCCATGGTGGCATGCACATGTAGCTCCAGCTACTTGGAAGGCTGAGGCATAAGGATCACCTGAATCCAGCAGGTCAAGGCTGCAGTAGGTATGAGAGTGCCACTGCACTCCAGCCTGGGCAACAGAGTGAGACTCCAACTTAAAAAAAAAAAAAAGAATATGAAAAGGAAAAATGGCTAGAAATACACCAAAATGGCAATAATGGTTGACTCCAAAAGGTAGAATTATGAATATTTTTCTTTTACATCTTCATGCACAAGTTGACCATCCCTCATCCAAAAATCTACAATCCAGAATTCTCCAAAATCCAAAACTTTTTTGAGTACCGACATGATGCCACAGTGGAAAACTTGACACATGACCTCCTGTGACGAGCTGCAGTCAAAACTTTGTTGCAAGCAAAAAATTATTTAAAATATCGTATAAAATTACTTTCAGGCTATGTGTATAATGTATACATGAAACATAAATTGTGTGTTTAGACTTGGGTTCCATTCCCAAGATATATATTTACGCATCTGTAAATATTCCAAAATCTGAAATCCCAAACACTCTGTTCTCAAGGATTTCAGACAGAGAATAATTAATCTACTTCCAGTTAAAACAAACAAAAAAAAATCATGTGTTCATCTGTATAACAACAAAAGTAAGGAATAAATTTTTAAATAGTAACCTGGAGAATGAAAGAATTTCTCATATGCTCAGGTAAATTATCCAGCATTTCTGTGTAGCAGCGCATCAAGCTCAACAGCCAAAAATTTCCAGAAGTGGAGTCCTCCTCTGCAGTGTAAGTAAATGGGTCCACCATGTAAATGACAACAGCTGGAGGATAGGCTTGGCTATCTGCAGAGTCGGGTTCTGTGGGAATTCCTATTCTCTCCCTTTCTGTAACACTGGAGAGAGAGTCACTTGTGAGATGCACAGAATAAATATAAATTACACAAACACCAAAAACAAATGTGCTCAATTGATAATAAATTAAATGTAACTATAGTATGTATCCTATTATCAAAATAAAGGCAAAACAAGACAGATAGCATTGAGGGTATAGGTGGAAAATAGCAATACACTTCTCAAAATAGGAGCTCTGTTTTTCAACTCCTCTTTCTTTTCTGTGGTTATACTGCATAAAGACATATTATAATAAGTTGATAGTAAGTTTACAATAATACATTGAGTTTATAAGCTATATTAAGTTATAAGAAGTCTCAAATTTCCTAACACTGCAGCTTTACATAGAATCACGCGATTGAGGGGAAGAGGGATACAGAAGAACAGAGAAGGGATCCATTGTGATTAATAAGTAACATACCTCTCTTGTCCATCCTGTGAGGGCTGAGAGGAGCTCTGCCCAGACTCAGTGTCTCCGCCACATCCTATGTTCCCTTGTGTTCTCTCTGTAGAACTGCCAGGGTTCTGCCCTCCAACACTACCACTAAACCCTGAAGAAGAGGTAGTGCTTATCTGGCTAATACTAGGAGCAGAGGCAGACGATGAGACCGGTGGCACAGAGGAACCAGATGTGGAACTACTTGCTGCAGGGTTGGTAGAACTACCATTAGAGGTGGGGTTAAATGCACTGCCAGTTGGGGGAGCTGCTGATCCTGAATTTGGAGCTAAAGGCCCAGCATTCCCAGGTGTAGCTTGTCCCTGTGTTGCTGCTGGTGGGGTCTGGTATTTAGGTGGTATCAACAGGTTGCTATCGAGCTGCAGAGTGGCTAAATAAGGTGCTGAAAAGAGTACACGTAAAGAAGTGACTTTAGTGATGTTTTGCAGTGTCAGACTGAATCAGAAATTTAGAATAGGTCATTTGTAAAAAAATTATGCTTTCAGGCTGCAATTCTCTAATTATGATACCCAAAATACCACCTCCACATTTAGGCTTATATATTCTGTAAAAATGGAAATACACATGGAGCAACATATAAATTCTAGAAGAGGCTTATTTGAAGAGAAAGGGGAAATTGATCACTTGCAATATTCTGCTTTCAAACTGATCCCACATGCCTTCAGTGAAAAATGAGAAGCTGTACATGCCTTAGACATCACAGTACATCACGGTCCTGTGTGTATACAGCTTTACAAGCTTCTAAGTAAAAGTAAGCAGTTATGACCGAGTCATGCTGCCAAATTTGCAAAGTGTGGAGTAAATCACATATAACTTCTTTAGGCAAATTTAAATAGTTTAAAAATATATGTTCACATAAATTAGTATTTAACTACCCAGAACACAAAAACTGGATCTTAATAAATACAGTAATGGAATGCCAACATTACATGAGCAAAAGAAATATAATGTTGCATCTGTAAAGAGGGAGCTGCAGGGGGTTTGCTATTTTACTTCTCAAATTCTACTTTGCCAAATAAATTCCCATTTACCTAGGTGATGGCGGCAAACTTGCGCATAAAGTTTGAGTCTGGAATGATTGTCGTTCTCCTCACCACTCCAAGGTTGGCTAAACCACTCACTCACAAGCTCATCTGTCAGCTTCTGTGCCACTGTCTTTCCCACACGCATGATCCCATCACGTAGCACTTTGCAGATGGGCTTGTGCTGCCCAAGCCTACACATCTGACACCACAAACAAGATTATTATTCACACCAGGAGCCACTCCTTCATTCAGTAGTATGGTTAGCAAGGGAGATTCTTTCCCATAAACAGGGAAGCATTTTGCTTTCTCCTTTAGGGTTATCACACGCAATCAAACCAACCATATGAGCTCGTACTTTCTGGTAATCATAATGTATCCCCAAATTGCTATCTGCCTCTCCAAAACCTGGGCTATGCTCTCTAGAGAAAAATTACTGTTTCTTTCCCCAAGTCAATGCTCCTGAACAAGGGGAGACTGCTGAATACTACCTGACTGCTAATGGACAAATAAAGAATTAACCAGATTCCTGCCTGCTAAGGCTGACTGGGACATATGCCCACTAAAACCTCTTAAGTAATCCCTACTCATAATGTTTTCCCATAAGATAACATTAAAATTTTATGGGCCATCTGTCATATTGTTACAGACGTTTGGAGATTACCAATAGCAGGGGTTGCTGAAACAATGAGTATGCAGATCACTTTTTAAAAATAAACAGTTGTTTAGGACAATGAAATTCTGTTATCAATCTCTGGACACTAAATGGGTGTTTGTGGCAGAGAATATAATATATCTGCAAAAAGTAAACTCCTGCTCACCAGCAGGAGAGCCATATTATTATTCCTTACTAGAGTCAATGAAGTTAAAGCTTACTAAGCCCTGACAAAATTCTCTAGTGCACATTCTGCTTAAGGAGGTATAAATTACTGCCCAATGAACAACCCTAGTAAAGTCATTAAGAAAAAATGAGTGTATGCACCTTCTAAAAAGGCCTGGCAGTGCTTTTATGTTTTGTAACTTATGTTGACGTCTGCATTCAAGAGAATGGCTGGACTTTAAAACCGCTTAGACAAGTTTTCTGTGTCAGGTTAACAATGGTCTAATGGTATTATGCATCCATGGACAAGACACTGTTCAGAAGTGAATCCTTTAGTGGCTTAACTGATGCCATTCCATCAAATTAGTATCACCGCATTCTTTGTAGTAACACATAAAGTTTATTATTCCAGGTTACCAATACACAGTGATAGTAAATGGTTTTTTTTGGAATATTCTGGAATTCAGCATGAAATCTAATGCCTATAACGTACCTGTCACTGTCCTTAACACTTTACAACACAAATACTAATTTCATATAATCTTGCCAAATACAAAGACATTAGAAGGATTAGGTACCAAAAAAATCCCCATGTACACGTACTTTGGAAGAAGATGGCACTTACTTGTCAAAGTTAGACATGATTCTAATTTTTCAACATCAACAGAAATTCACATACTAAATATATAAAATTATCTGGTTTTTAAATTATTATGCTCATTACATTTTTCATCAGTACTGAAATTTCAGTATTAAGATTAATAATATGTTAAAACACAAGAAGGGACAGGAATCATTAAACTTATCTTTTTGATTCAGAAACTTTCAAGCTAAACATGTTCATACTATTTTCAGGAACTCTTACTCCCCCACCCCAATGCTCCACCTAATAAATAAATAAAAAAGAGTAGATGTGTTCTTTTTGTAAAGTTCATTGACAAAGCTCATTGACTTTCCCCTGGGGAGGTGTACTCTTTAACTTTAAACACATAAATGGGGAAAGACCACTAATAGGATTTTAAGATGTGTGATAAGGAGGGGAGAGAAAAGTATTCCAAACCTAATAAAATATAAAGCCAAGACAGGAAAACAATTTACTTCCAGAAAAACTTGCCAATTTAGTTCTTTTCTTCATCTTCCCTACTCCCAATTTTTTTTTTGAGACTTACTTTCAAGAAACTTATTCTTTGAAATTCAGTCATAACTAGAAACAATCAGAGAATTCATGCCATAAAAAACGATTTTCATAATAACTTTCTCACCTCATATACAGCACTCAAGTCCCTGAAGAAAGTTTTGGCTCCTTCGAGCAAGGCCTCATTTTCTGGACATACTACAATATAGGCAACATCACGGTGGCCCCCGTATGGGTCCAACAACAGCCTCTCCCAAAATGGCAAGGAGAATGGCGAGATGGTGAGGAAGTCCTTGTCATAGCCTACCAGCAGAGTGGGGATGGGCAATGGCTCAGGAGATTCTTCCGAACCTAAAAGAACATTATAGTTTAGGAAGGTGCTAAAGAGTCTTTCCTACAACCTGGATAATTTAGAAGTTCCTGGTGCACTGGTCTTTTCAACTCTGGCATCAGAAATGTCATTCAATGTTACCGTAACACTCTTTTTTATTTTAAAGATGTGGGGTACAATTCAAGATTAGGGATTCAAGTGGTCATCGTACAGGTAAAGCCTGGGCCTACTTTGGTCCCCACTTGGTCTGGTTTGAGATCAGGTCCCCCTATTGATGTTATGTTCACTCTTAATTATTTTGCAAATCATTTAAACGGCCTCTGATGAAGACCCTTAATTATACGAGCCAGAACTTGCCTATAATGGTTCAATAAGAGAGATTAGAGCAAGTTAAAATGAACTTTCCAAGCAGCACTATTTCCTCACCTTGATGATAAGCATTATCATCCTGACTACAAAAAAAGCAGATAGAACCAGCCCGGAAGTCCATCCCGATGAAAATACAATGAGAATTGGGAAGATGAGGAGAATCTAATAAGTGTACTTTTAGGGATTATTTTTCTCACTGTGTTGGATTATGGCAAGTGTGTTTAGAAAACTTGCTTCCAAAAGTAACTTTTGGAAAACAAAGAAATTATAAAACTTAGCAGTCACTGGAGAAAAATTCAATTTTGTCAGTGAAGCAAGGATCTGACAGTAACTAATGCTGCTCTTCAATGAAAAACTCTAACGTTAGGAGAAATTTAAACAGGGCAAAGTCTCTACCGTAGGTTCCCCGTCCTGCCATTTTATGGAACTGCTGCCAGGTGAGTGGTCCCTGCACATGCTGAATGTTCTCCCAGGTCCTGCCCGTGCGCTTCTTTTGGATGGCATCTTGGAGAAAGGGCTGCAGAGACAACAGCATACGGACCACATCTTGGGAGGAGAGCATGCTGATGTCCAGCACTGAAAGAGAAGCAAGAAGGAACAGAGGACCCAGTTAGCACCCTCCTCTTGCTGTCAGCTTGGGCCTCAACTATAGCCTGTGATAAAAGATCCAATTAGCTGTAGTACACTCTAAAATACTTGACTTAAGAGACAGGAGGAAAGATACTCTTCTTCTAAATTAAGATTGAAAATTTAGTATCAGCCAGGCTTGGTGGCTCAGCCTGTAATCCCGCGCTTTGGGAGGCTGAGGTGAGTGGATTTGCCTGAGCCCGCGGGTTCGAGACCCGCCTGGGCAACTTGGCGAGACCTCATTTCTACAATAAATCAAATAATCAGCCGGGCACAGTAGCATGCTCCTATAATTCCAGCTACTTGGAAGGCTGAGGCGGAAGGATCACCAGAACCCAGCAGGTCAAGGCTGCAGTGGCCGGGAGTGGCCACTGCATTCTAGTCTGGGAGACAGAGTGAGATTCCAACTCAAAAAAAATTAAAATTAAAATTAAAAAAAAGAAAATTTAGTATCAAAAACAATGAAAGGGAAATAGGCTATTCAATGTTAAAAAGTTTAACTGAAGAATTGTTTAAAAGTGGAAAAATGGATAGGTCTGACTTTTAAAACCTCCGTAAACCTATTTTCAAGGTTTTGCATAAGAGAGCTCCAAAATTTCTTACTTTCTGTATTACTTTTATTTACAAATATCAATGTTTTGCTTATATGATGAGTAGGAAAAAAAAGAAATTTAAATAGAAGCTTTTAAACACTTTTTTAAAGCTCTTGACTGTAAAGTATTTTCAAAAAACATGGAATGCATAACGAAAAAGACAATCTTCAATGCAGTCAGAGGCATACAGAAACATGGTAGAAACAACTACTGGATTAAGGTCATCTGTATATAGAAGGAAGGAAGGGGATTCAGTGTTTAAGATTAAATTTTCCCTCTGCTAGCAGTCACTTCAAGGAGAGGTTCTTAACCTGGAATGCGAAAGACCTCTGAAATTCTATGCAAAACGGTGTATGCATGGACATACACATATATTTTCCAAGATGGAGTGTCCATAATGCTCACCAGATTCTCAAAAAGGCTTGTGGAAAGAGCTACTTAATCTCGAGTTGATGTGTTTTGAATCTGCACAGCCAGAATCCCGAAGACCTTGCTTGCTTCACTCTTACTCTTCTAGCTGATTAGGAAAGGGGCATTGATAGAAATCTGGAACACATGGTGCTTAAGGGTTTTTAAGGTATTTCCAGATGTAGCCCTAACTACTAAAATACAGGTTGCAAACTGGTGGTCCACACAGTATTTTGTTAAACTTTGGAATGAATTACTCTAGGAAATTTTATACACAAATCTGGATAACCAGGTTCTCTTGAAACTGAGAGACCTGAGACCCCTGGGGCCGAGATCCATAGTCCCCATAATCACCACTCAGCTCACTAGAGCTGAGGAGCAGCTGTTGCTTTCAGGCCCTTCCTGGCCTGAGACTGAAGCAGTGTTCATCACCTTTTATCTTCTAGTCCGTGCTTTTTTTTCATATAGTAAAGAAAAAAAGTTTAAGTACATCTAGTACACATGACTTTATCAAAAGTGGGAAATGACAGACCAAGGGAATAACAGATTTGAAAAACTAAAAGCAAGCAAGTTTCTTGTGAACCCTATTTCTGTGCACACAAAATAGAAAGTGAGTTTTTTTGAAAGGATACAATTTAAGGCCTGCTTTTTGCAAATCTATCTCCCACCTTGTTAATACCTATCTGGTACTTTTGAGTATCTTAAAATTTGAAACCCAAGCCTCCCCTGCAATAAAGTGTGCTATTCTTCACACCGAAAGAGGCACCACTGATACACACACACAGATTGTTTTTCTGTCTGAAGGCCACTGCCTAGTAAAAGGAACCACCCAAGCTGATCATCCACATTTCATAAGGGAAAGGCTGCATTTTCTTCACTTCATAAGTTCATTCAGTAGACTTTAATTAAGGGCCTACTAAGTATAAGGCACTGTACTTGAACCTAAGTAGTTATAAAAATGATTATAACTCTGTAACACTTCCTTAGGAATCTCTACCTCCATGAAGCCTTCCTTGCTTGATCTACTCGGAAAACACCCGTCACTACCTCCTCCACTGACCTCTGTCCTCTGGACATATTTTTTATTATTGCAGATTTCAAAGTGTATTTAAGAAGCTTATACAACCTTCTCCCTTTCAAGACTGAAAGTTGTTCAGGGCAGGGTTCATGCTTCATGTCACCCTTCCAGACTGGCCTCTATTCCCACCACTTTACAGAAACAGCTCTCACTAGGGTCAGAAGACATGTTTAATCTTTATCTTAAATTCTTATCTTAAAATCCAGAAAGTGTTTTAATGCTTTCTGATCAATTTCTCTTTCCTGAAACATGGGTTACCCCTGGCTTCAGAGACATGTTCTCTCTATCTCCTTGACAGAATCATGTTTCTCTCTCTAGACTTTACCTGTAAGAATTCAGCAAAGCTCTGTCCTAGGCCCTCTTCTCACTCTATACTTCCTTCTCCTCCTCTTCTCCTCAGTGAGCTTATCTGCCGTGCTGCCCTGCTCACCCAATCCCACTAAAGTTATCATCAATATGCCAACTACTCCCTTTTCCCTAGGCTCCAGGCCCAAATGTCTACTCAATATCTTTACTTGGACATCTCAAAAGGGATCAAACTTCCAAAACTCAATTTCTGAACTTCCTCTCAGACCTGGTCTTCCTTCAGTATACCTATCTTTGGCCACTATCTAGCCAGGTATACAAGTTACACATCCAGGAATCTTCATTACCAGGATTCTAAAGCAAGCTATTGTTTCTTATTTAGTCTTCCTCAATAACTGCCTAGTTTCCCCAAATCCATTCCTGCCATTTTATAATCCACAACCCCCCCCCCACTTTGGCCAGTGTACCTTGCTATTTTTTTTTAACTACACAAATATGTCAATGTCTCTTCTTAAAATCCTTCAATGTTTATTGCTCTTTGGATGAAGACACAACTCCCAGCATGTCTCAAAAGGCTTGCTGTAATCTAGATCCTGCTGGCTCCTAACCTTCTTTCAGTTCCCTGAAGGCCCAAAGTTCTATACAACTAAGGGGCCTCACACTTGCTACTCCTTCTATCTGGGATACCATGCCTTGCTCCCTATCCTCCTAGCTCAGCTAACTTGTACCCATCACTGAGATCTCACAGCAAGTGTTACTGGTTCTTCAAGGGAGCCTTCCCTAACCACCAAACTAGGGTGTTCACCTCTACCCCATGCTTTCATCACGCACAGAACGGTCTGTAATAATATGCTTACTTGTGTAATTATTTGGCTAATGTCTATTCCCAGAATCAATTACCAAGTCCACGAGGGTAAGTACCTTGTCTCTTTCAGTCACCATTTTATCCCCCATGATGCATCACAGTGCAGACAGTGATTGAATGAGAAAAGGATATAGCAAGTTGCTTGGTACTTTTAGAGTCCAATTCCAAAAATGTCTGTCAACTGGAGTTTTTAATAATGCAGCCAGTGATGTGCCCCAGTAACCACAATGCAAAGTAAAATGTCATCATTGTTATAAGAGATTTAACACTTTGGGAAACCAGGAAAAGGAGAAGAGCCTCTATAAGTGGGCAGAAGGCTTCATGAAGAGCTACCGTAGAACCTTGATCTTGAAGAATATGGATTTAAACATGCAAAGGTGTGTAAATGATCAGTCTGTATACTCCTGGTGACTCTGACACTCAGCAGTCACAGGTTTTCAACTGGGCTGCCTACTTATGAATTAATACAAAATAAAAATTTCAGAAAACAATTACTCTTCTCCAAAGGTGTTTCAGTATTAAACATTCCCCTAGCCTTAAATTTAGGACAAAATCAATATAGCTCTCACTTTAGTTCTTTTTTTCTTTTAAAGAAGTGAAATTAATTTTTTGGGTCAAATAACAAAGTAAAGAAAGCTTTTAAGTTACAATCACACCAAGACACTTTTCAAAGTAAACCCGTATCCTAGGTCACCTACCATTGCTGTGAGGCCAGGAGTGCACAGTGGCACTTCTCACCAGAGCTTCATCCACTTTTCCACCAGTGGGGTTATCCACATACTGCCGCCCCTGCTCCAACGCATTAAAGCATTCTGTCCAGTAATCATTGTTATCTGCTTGTACCCGGTCGTAACTCCAGCTTACACAGGGAAGAGTTTGGCGGTTATTAGAGGAAATGTAGTCCAGGAAACTCAGGGAAGCAAAAGGTTGTGTATGTTGATTCTGGAGGAGAAGGAGAAGGCTTATGGGTGGCTCCTGGGATTTCCTGGCGCCCTCCACCTGAGGAAGGAAGGTGGTCTGACACATCATTAAGCGCCTCTCCGCCGCCTGACCAATATCAGAATTCTTCCCAAAAATATCCAACTCATCTTCAAGAAAGAGTCCCGAGTTGTAGCCAAGTTTGCGGTTCATAATCGCACTAAACCCACAGGTACAGCGGTACTGGTCTTCATTGGAGGAATCAGGGATGTAAAGCCCGACATCTGCCCCTTTGATGTTCATGTTGCAAGCACAGATGCAACAGCTGTCAAAGTTTCTGTCTTTAAAAATATTCATCACAGAATCTGAGAGAATCAGGGTGACATAGAGACTGTGGGCTTCAGGAATTGGCTGCATGGTGGCAGGTTCCACAGAGTTGAGGGGCCGCGTAGTCGAGGGGGTAGAGGCTGGTGACCCCTGATCAGTGCTGTCATACTTAACAGACCCTTGACCACTGGCAGTGCCCCCACCTCTGGGAGTTCTTGGGGTCCTGGGTGTTCGTGGTGTGGGGACAGAGAAGCGAGGGGTGGCTGGAGATGGAAGGACTCCTGCCCCACTGTTGCTGGCTGGGGCAGCACTATTCAACGTAACAGGTGTGTTCATCTGTGGTGTGTTCAGATAGTCTGGATCTGCTAGGCTCCCAACACTAGGCACGTTGCTGCAGAAGGAAGACACCAAGTGAGAAAGGGTGGCACATCACAGATGCCAAAGTACACATACCACCGCCCCAGCCACATACTGCACATTTCCTATCAATAATTTGTGTTATCACTTAGAATATTCAATTTTCTCTTTAAAATAAAAAAAAAGCATACAAAGACATTAGTGCAGTATGTAGAGGAGCAAGAAGCAAGGTATAACTAATTCAGCTGGACTTGGTGGCTCAGCCTGTAATCCCAGCACTTTGGGAGGTCAAGGCTAGTGGATTGCCTGAGCCCGTGGGTTCAAGGTCAGCCCGGGCAACATGGAGAGACCTCATCTCTACAATTAAAAAAAAAATTTTTGCCAAGCGTGGTAGCATGTGCCTGTAGTTCTGGCTACTTGGAAAGCTGAGGTGGAAGGATCACTGGAGCCCAGCAGGTGGACACTGGGGTGACAATGAGCATGCCACTGAATTCCAGCCTGGGCGATGGGGTGAGACTCCAACTCAAAAAAAAAAAAAAAAAAGAATAATTCAACGTAGCACTTTCCTTCTACTTATTTCGCATTTAAGTAATCCTCATCTTAACCTTTTGAGGAAACGTACTATTTTTACAAGAAAATATGACACTGGGTTTGGTCAATAAAATTTTGAAAACCTGTAACTTCACCAAATGAGTTCAGATGCTAAATTAGCTAGAGGACCATAAGACAAAATTCCCATCTAAGCTATAATTACATTTTTGTCATTTTTTTAAAAATTGAATTTCTGCCAGTGTATTTGTTCTTTAAGGTTACAATCTATATGTAATAGCTAAAGTAGTTATAATCAAATACACATAAAAATTTAACATTTTTCTAATTTTCAAAATGCAGTCCTATCTAGGCTTATATTTTATAGCAATAGGTGACCATGAAAGAATTCTATTTTAGGTAACCCATTTGCAAGTGCTAGTCTATAATTAATAGAATTATTCCATATGCTGCTAAAAGGCCTTAGTATTAATTAGGTGGTTGCAGAGAAATACACATATTGTATCATAGTTTCCATCTTATAACAGATTTCTGTGGGGTTGTAAGCACTTCCACTTCAGTTTTTATTTTTCAATATGTTGTGCATACCATATAGTATAATTATTTTAATTCCCCAAGACTGATGGGGTTATTATCTATTTTCTCATAAGCAATGATTTCTTTTTGAAACAGCCAAACAGAAAACAACAGTGTCTGAAATATTCTACAGTTTTATTATTGTTAAAGATTTTCCTGATATACAGTGGGCTTTCCATATCCATGGGTTCTACATCCGCAGATTCAACTATCTACAGATTGAAATTATTTGGGAGGCTGGCTCATACCCATAATCCCAGGACTTTAGGAAGTCAAGGTGGGAGGACTGCTTGGGCCCAGGAGATCGAGACAAGCGTGGGTAACAAAGTGAGACCCCCATCTCTACAAAAAAATAGAAAAATTACTCAGGCATGGTGGTGCATGCCTGTAGTCCCAGCAACTTAGGGGACTGAGGCAGGAAGAACATTTGAGCCCAGTAGTTCGAGGCTGCAGTGAGCCATGATTATGCCACTACAGTGGTCCAACCTAGGGACCAGAGTGAAACCCTACCTCAAAATAAACAAATAAAATAACAGTACAACAATTTAAAAATACAAATAAAAAACAAAGTGTAACAATGATTCACGTAGCATTTACATTGTAAAAAGTATTAGAAGTAACCTAAAGATAATTTTTTTTTTTTTTTTAGTCAGAGTCTCACTTTGTTGCCCAGGCTGGAGTGCAGCGGCACATACTCACAGCCACCAAAGCCTCGACCTGCTGGGCTCAGGCAATCCTTCCACCTCAGCCTTCCAAGTAGCTGGAACTATAGGCATAAGCCTTCACGCCCAGCTAATTTTTTGACTTATTGTAGAGATGAGGTCTTGCCATATTGCCCAGACTGGTCTTAAATCTGCCAGCTCAGGCAATCCTCTTGCCTCCGCCTCCCAAAGTGCTGGGATTACAAGAGTGAGCCACCACGCCTAGCCTTAGAGATGATTCAAAATATACAGGAGGATGTGTATAGGTTATATGCAAATACTAGTCCATTTTATATGAGACTTACTCATCTACAGATTCAATGCCCCCAAAGACAGAGGGACGACTGTACATTCTGTAGATGCACATGGAAAATAGCATACGAGCCCATTCTTTCTGCTAAGAAGGTATTCTTCCAAAGAATAGACTTTTAAAATTCTTAATATTATTTTATATGTATTCATACTGTACTTTAATGCTCCTCCGATAAACTACATATTTATTCACTTATAATGTCAAAGAATGTCTTAAAGAAATGTCCCTTCAAATAATTGTCCTGTAATTTTTAATTAACTATGTCTAAACTACCTGTCTGAAAATTCAAATCAGGCACTGCAAAGAAATTTTAAATCTGATGTACAGTGGTATCTTTTGGTACAGATAAAAGATGATGCAGAAAACTTGATTGGCAATCACTGCTCTCTCAAAGACCAAAATAGTAAGTGTGTAACAATGATCTTTACTCTAATTGGACTCCTTTCAAATTTTCCTGTTCAACAAAACCCTAAAATTACTATGCAGTTCAGATCAGAAAAGGAACTACAACTACTAACTGAAAACGTAAATAATTAAATTGCTCCCTAGGTAATAAGAATGGTTTATCTAGTAGAGTAACCTGATTTTTCCCATTCAATAAAAATGAAATGAGTATCAATGCTATGCTAGAAGCTAGTTATTCAAAAGAAAGTAAGAAAAAGAAAGCATAGCTCATAAGCAAGTATGACAGACATTCAGCAGGTGATTTCAGGGATACTCCATGTGACAAATGGAGAGTCCAGTGTGATGGAGATGAGAGACCACAGCAGGATTATAGCTAGTCTAGAACTGTACTGGTTAATAAGGTAGCCCCATGTGCTACATATAAATTAACTGACGCAGAACTAAAAATTCAGTCTTGGTCTCACCAGTCACATTTTGAGTGGTCAACAGCTACAAAATAAGGCTGGTGGTTTCCATATTGGATAGTGCACATAAAAAACACCTCCTTCATCACAAAAAGTTCTATTAATAGTACCAGTCTTGAATACAAAGAATCTTTGGATGCCAAATGGTAGAGACAGATCTAAACAATGTCCTGAACTATTTAAACCATCATACAGGAAAAGGTTGCATGTGACTTCTGGGGGGAACTTGTGTGTATGCAAGGCTCCTGAAGCTGCTGTGTCGTTTATTTGCAGCTGTGTGTGCTAACCGTATCCTCATGTTCTAGTTGTGTTGTACCAGTATCCAATTCTGCAAGCTAGAATACAACCAGAGTACAGTAGCAGCACCCATTCCAGGTACTCAGAGTGCTTTTCAGCACAATATTGCTGGTGCATTACTTGCACAAACATTTGTTGTTGGAGTCTTTCAAAAAGTCCTGTGTGGGAGGCAGGGCAGGATTACTCCATTTTAAAGAGAAGACTCGGGTAAAAACCACCCTTTAAAGGCATTCACAGAAGTTTTAACAGGCAGGAACTTAAATCTTCTGACACTGTAGCTGTAGCTTCCTAAGTCTAGAGTTCTCTGGTACTTCTCTGGCACAGTTTTCCATTCTGACATTGACTTTACGTACACAAGCACTAAGCCTGATACTGACATTAAAATGTATTTCATCAGGATAGTTTTATGGAGATCACAAACATGCAGCCCACTTTGAACTAGCTGCCAACATCTTTAAAGAAGAAAACATATAACAATGTAGATTTCCAGTCACTCTTAAAATCAGAAAGGTCTGACCACATTGAACCCACTCCTGCCTAACAAAAACTTTCTGAAATTGAATAGCAAATGTCTCTTTAATGGAGCACACACTAGACCTCAATTGCTCCTACTGGTACCCACAATGACACTGAGCATCAGAAAGTTTTTTCCTTTCACCCTTTCCATTTCAGCTATATATATATCTTTCCTGATTCTGACAGAAATCTGAGTTCGCAGCCTTCCATTTTATAGTATTTAAATCAGCTTATTAAATTATTCATCACAGGGAAAACTGACTCTACATCACTGGTACAAGCACTATTTTGGGGTTAGTATGAAATATTTTCAAGCTACGATAAACACCTTCTTTTCTTCCCCCCAAATCATACCATCAGTCTGTTGCTGCTTTATTATACGACATGGGTCAGTAAGAGAGAAACTTCTTACCGCCACTACCCAAAGAACATTACCAACTACAATCAAATGTTTGATTCTATGGTAGACACTGATTGGGCATGAGCACCATAGTTCTCTATACAAATAAACTTAATCTAAGTACAGATGCTCCTTAACTTACAACAGGTTACATCGAAAAATCACATTGTACGTTGAAAATATCTTAAGTCAAAAATGCATTTAATATAACTAAACTACTGAACAACATAGCTTAGCATCACCTACCTTAAACATGCTCAGTTGGGCAAAATCATTACAGTTGGGCAAAACCATCTAACTCAAAAGTCAATTTTATAATAAAGTGTTGAATATCTCGGGTAATTTATTAAATACGGTACTGAGAATGAAAAACCAAAACGGGCACTCGAAGTACAACTTCTATTGACTGTGTATTGCTTTCGTGTCATCATGAAGTTGGAAAATCCTAGATAAACTCACTGTAAGTCAGGGACCATCTGCAGATAAAGCTTCATTTAGAAGATAATGTATATTGTCACACAAAAACATGAGTAGACAACAAAGGGAAGTTTCAAATGATTTGTTACTGCCATTATTCTCCACAAATGTTTAGTTAAAATAGAAATCACATCAAATATGACAAATAACTGACACAATCCCTGTACATACTTGTAGCCATCTCTAATGAAGGTGGCTGCAGGGGGCATAGGCAGTTGTTCAATTTTAGGAGGTACTGCCCACGAAGGCCGAAACAGACAGGCATCAGGTATCTTCAGAGGTAGCAAGCAATGGCTCGGCAACATCTTCAGTGGAGCAAACATGGAGGATCCCACGAAAGGCTGAAAGGATGAAACCTTGTGCACATATGAAAAGTCCTGTGACAACAAAGCAGGGTTGGTATTAATGATGGCAAAATATTGAGGAATACCAGAGTTGTATAATGTGATTTTTAAAAAAAGTTAAAATAGCAACAAAAATGGTCATAATTCAATATTTACCTCATAAGATCATTAGAAAAATGCTAATGCAAAATTTTAAGTTAATAAAAAAAACACTATAATTAATATGTCAATGAGTATGTCTCATGCCACATTCAAAGGATTCTTAGAAACTTATGTATATATGTCACATAGACAACATCATTTAGAGAGGTGTATATGAATCTACTTAGAAAGCACCCGGCCTTGGGAAAGTTAATATATTGACAATTACCTTTATTTCCTCTGGCTTAGGACTTCCTAATCCATCTTCAACTTCCATTTTAAATTCTGTGAGTTGTGTTGAAACCATACTGACCATAGGGCTCTCCATCATCCCTAATGCTGTCACTGTCTCTGAACTGATACCATCTTTATAATTCATCACAGGAGAAAATGCAGGATGCTGTTCCAAAGATGGAGGAGTGGGGAACATCCTTTGTAAGTCTGCAACTGCTAAAAATAAAAAATAAAAAAAATTCTTTTAACAGGCAACACTTCTAAAAAAGCCTAGTTCATAGCCAAGTGCCCTATTTGGCACACAGACCAAAAAAATCTTTTAACAGGTAGGACTTCTTAAAACATCCTAGTTCATAGCCAAGCATCCTATTTGGCACAAGAAATCATGTCAATTAAATAGTTACATCAGTTACACAACAGAATATAAATAATAAAAGCCTCTAAGAAGATGGCCATCAGCAGAAAATTACCCTTTTGTGGAACCTTACCACTACCCTCTTGATGTTTTATGGTTTGGCTTTACATTAATTAAGTGAACCAAGTCTACATAACATATTTCTTTCAACAACTGATTCCCTGAAAATCTAAGAAGATTAATTAAATAGAAACTAGGAGCAATTAGAGTATGAAATATTATAAATAACTACCAGAATGGTGGTTTATATGCAGTAGCAAAGTAGACAAATTCACTAACCTCACAGGTGCTTTTTTGGGGAAACAGTTCCATGGTCTCTTTTCAGACTGACACTAAGATGAAACTTCATAGCTTATTTTTAAAAATGTTTAGAACAGTGATTCTCAACTCTTTTTTAAAAATATCACTTTAACATACTTAAAGTAACCATTATCATTAACAGTGGCTCATCAAGGCACTGATTCCTAAAAGTAGGAACCTGTGGGCAATGAAATACAAACTGTGGATGTAAAATTTGGCCACTAGGGGGTGACATATGCAGCAAATTTGTTAACAAGTTTGGAGCAACAAGTCAGTCACTGATTTGGAATTGCATTTAGCACACCAATTTCCTACCTATTGCTCTTTCTAGCAGCTTCAACACTTAAAGAGCAGTCTGAGCATGGTGGCTTACACCTGTAATTCCAGTACTTTGGGAGTCCAAGGCAAGAGGATCACTTAAAGACAGGAGTCTGAAATCAGCCTGGGCAACATAGTAAGACCCTGTCTCTATTAAAAAGAATTTTTTTTTAAGTTAGTCAGGTATGGTGACTTGCACCTGTAGTCCTAGCTACTCATAGGAAGCTGAGGTGGGAGGATCACTTGAGCTCAAGAGTTCGAGGCTGCAGTGAGCTATGATTACAACACTGTACCCCAGCCTAGGTGACAGAATAAATTCTGTCTCTAAAAACAAATAAGAAATAAAAATTTCAAAATAAACATTTAAACAGCAAACAGTAACCACTATATAGACTAAGATCTGACTTGCAGCTCTCAATCAGAAATTCATACAGAACAACCATACCATATTCTGCCCTGGGCAGCAATGTAAGGCAGAGCTGACTAAAGAAGACTCAGTGTGCTGGGGCCCACAATCCACGTGCTGGGGCATAGGTCTGCTATGGTAGGGTCACTTCCTCCCTCAGGGCTTCAGTTTTTTTCATCTAACAGGGAAGGCTGGACTAGATATATAATTCTCAACAGGCCTTCTTGCTTTTCTTTGTTTGCAGGGAAAGGAAAGCCTTCTACTGCTTCAGCAATTAGAGGCAGAAAAAGAAGCGAGAACCACTGGGTTAGGTTATCTTTACCGTGTTTCTAAGTAAACTATTATATCACCACTACCCGCTCTTGGCCACAGGTGCTACCTATATAAAATAAGGAGAGGAAGCAGCCAATCAGCAAGGCTTCTGATCCCAACTTTCACTTCCATTAGAGATGCTCCACTTCAATTTACTTTCTATAATAAGTGTCTGCATAGGATTTCATTAGACAAAATGACACCTCCTCCTGCTTCTAAAACAAACAAACAAACAAAAACCACTCCTAAAACCCCAAGATGATCTTCAAGGCATCTTCTAGCTATAAGACTATTCTATCCTTAAGGAACTTAATAATTTCTAAAACTAGGAATGCAAACCAAGTCAAACAAGAAACTTCCAGGGAACCATTTGAGACACTATATAACTGATAAATTCTGAGGCAGAAAAACAGATCTTCAAATGCAGCAGCAGCCAGATCAGTAAGTTAAAAAAAAATTTAAAAGCTGAGGATTTATACTTCATAACATCTTCAAAGTCACAGTCAGTGCCTTATAATCTTAAACATCAATGTAGATCTTTGGGAAATACAGAAATTGTATAAATTATCTTCAAGTTAAAATAGTGTGCTTAATCACAGTCTTTTACTTACACGTACTCTTACTAGGATACAAGATTTTACCAAAAAAACAGTTTCACTAAATTAGTTTTAAAATTTCTTCTATAATGTATATTAAAGGGATTTCCACTGACCTAGAGCTACCTGACTTCTTTAATACTACTACCTAACACGGTCATGTATCTCAGTTTTCAAAGCCTCAGTCATCCTGTTAATTTTATCAAAGGTAAAACAGCACCAAAAAAGCATAGACAAAATTCTACCAGTCAGATTTTCTTTAAAAGTGGTCTTCAACAATCTTATTACCAGATCGTCTTAAGGAAAACTCTTAACCTCTCTAGCTTCAATTTCCTCATGTGTAAAAGAGGAAAAATATCTACCTCATATTTTTGTGCATATTAAATAAGATAATGTATGTATATAGTAAATTAGATAATATATACCATACCTCTAGAAGAAGTCAGCATGAATTAGTCCTCCCCCCCAAATATGGTTTGACTGGAAAAAGATGGAACTACTGTCAAGTTCAGGGAATTTCAGAAGAGATGACCCTTAAGAAGTTCTGAGAGGGGTATTGGCCCCAAAAGTAAGTAAGGCAGAAAGAAGACAGAGATACAGAGACACACTCCATAACAGAAACATGGTTTGTCTGTTCAATTTTCTTTCTAGAAAATGCCTAAGACAAGGGTAGAACAGCTACCAGAAAGGACAGGTAAGCTGCCTGGCCCACAGTGCTCCCCTTACTTCCAACCTGCCTATCCTGCAAGGCCTATCACATTTCAGCTGGAGCTCTTAAGAACACCAACTCCTACTACCCAGTAATTCATGTATTCACATACAGGATGGAAATCCTCCTGCAGAGGTAGCATCATCACAGTATTCTCCCTTTCCCAAAATAACTAGCTGAGTCCCTTCCAAATTGTAAGTCCTTTTGGAGAATAATAAGAGGGGAGACCCAAAAAATCCCAGAATTTATTTATAAAAAAATTCTTATATGTTTACACCTTCAAAGTGCTCTCCATTTGATGCAATAAACCTATTGAGAGTCCCTTTTCCACAGCTCAAAACCAGTTTTTGAATGCATCGATTTCGAAACCTTTTAGAGCTTCTGCCATTTTTGTTTCACCTCTTTCACATCAGTAAAATATTTCCCTTTAAGGACATTTTCATCCAGGGAAACAAACAAAAAAAGTCACTCAGGGCAAGACCGGGTGAATAGGCAGGGCAGGGCACAGGGGTGCGTTTTTTGGTCAAAAACTGCTGAACACCCAGCACAGTGGGAGCAGGTTGTTCATGTAAATCACCCATTGTGAAATGAGCAAACGCATTCAAAGACTCTCCCCCAGATAATTCACTGAAGTTGAATGTAGCCTCTCACAACAACACTACCTGGTACACTGACGCCGATGGAGTCCTAGAACACTTACCTAGCAGGGGAAGCGTGCACTACAAAGGGACCTGGGCCCACCCTCCTGTAAAATAATTGTTTTTTAGGAGTCCCCCATCATAAATGAAACCAATTAAAAAATCTAACCCTCATCTTGTCTATTGAAAGACTCACACTTCAAACTGACATGCTTTCAAAGACAAAAATTCATAAGTGATTAATTAAAAACCCAAGAAAAACACTTGTTTTATTCCTTTATTATAACATTATACTACCTTAATGAAACTTGATGCTAAACCAAACACATTTGTTACTGTGTACTGCTTTCTGCCATATTCCATAAACAAATGAATACTTATGAACCTATGCCTATGCTTTCCAGCACAGTATCCATCAGCCACAGGGAGCTACTGAGCCCTCAGAATGGGGCATGGCCAGACAGAGATGGACTGCATGTGTCAGACACTGGACTCCAATGACTTCAGACAAAAACAATGTAAAATATGGACAACTATTATACATTTTGGTTTATTAAAAGAATGTAAAATATCAATACTTTTATACGAGTTACATATAAAACTTAGAATATTTTGATTAAGTTAAATGAAATACTGTATGCCATTAAAATTAAATTCACATTTTTTCTCATCATGCTTTTTTCATCGTCATTTCTTGTGAGGAAATATTGTATGTATAAGCCCCCAACACATCCCACCCTCCCCAAAAATATATGTACTCTCATAATCACACATTTACATTCATGCCTTGTACACATTAAAAAGAGCATCTTGACTCCTGCACATCTGGATTTTCCTGGTGCCAATCTGTGCTGTATTTCAAATTCACTTGTTTTTATAATCTGTACTTTATCATAAAAGTTTGAATGACTTCTTTTAACACAATTCCTTTCTGAATAAAAATGAAAGGACTGAGTACACAATATACTTCACTGGGCAATGACACTAACTAGCAGGATGTTTGTGAAATAATAATCTTGGACGAATTACCAGACCTTTCACCATTTCACAGCGCTACGTATCACTACATGTCAAAAAGAGGCAAAGGATAAAACTGGTTCAAACAAGGGGGAAAATTCGCTCATCTGATCTATTCCGTATGTATCTATTTTACTGCTGTTTCCTTTAACTGTGAAGTTCTATGTTTGCAAAATTCTGCAGTATGGAATAATAAAAATAAGAAAAATGTTTAATTAAAAAAACTACAGCAACTGGCTGACTATCATTATTCATTTTCATCCATGTCATGCTTGAGAAAGCTTTGCATATCTTAAAAAGCTATGGATCCACTAAAGCTGTCAAAATCCAATCTCTGTATACTTCCCACTTCTACATTTGAGTAAATCAGCACTACATTTATAGGTTCATAAAACTTTTTGACTCATCCCTATGACATGGTGGTTTTTTCCCCTCAATTTGTTCTCATTACCAGCTGAAGTTAATGAGAGATATTAAAGAATGATTTGCAATGGAATTATGTTTCTGCTTTAGAGTATCCACGTAAGCTACCCTGACTATTTTTTCTTGTGCAGAATAATGTGATTTCTTAAGGTAAAGAAAATACATTTTTTTAAAGAAAGTCTTCTTCTCTTTTTGCCAGCATACATAATAAAACTGGTAGAATTCAAAAGGAAACACAAAAACTTCAATATAAATCTTGAAAAAAGGATCCTGAAACAAATATTCAATACTCCTTGAGTGAATTAAATTTACAAAAATTGAAACACTTTACACAAGGTCTCATAGTAGAATATCACTCTGAAAATCACTTGGGCAGCACTTATTCTACTAAAAAAGGTCTATTAGAAAGACAAACCTAAAACACTTTCCCCCCTATTTTAAGCTATAAAAGTTAATTCTCAATTTGAAATCAAAGGAAAAGGAATTCAAATAAAGATGGTTTCTATGTACGATTAGCTACCTACCATCTCAGACATACCAACTGATATAAGTTTTAATTCATAGTTACAATTCTGTCAAAGGAAAAAAGAAGGAAGGAAATTTCAGATAAAGCACCACTGAGTACGAAAACAATATGACTAAGTCATAGGCAGTGAGCTGCAAAGACTCAGTCAATCCCTCTACTTACTCGGGGGGTAAGGAACAGCAGCTCTTCCATCCTTCCCAAGAGGTCGGTCTTCTGTACCAACTGTAGGCATTTTTGAGGAGCGCAGTGCAGGTGATACAGCCTGAGAACAGATTGCTATTATTAAAACAAAGTAATGTGTGTATATAAGCAGGGAGCAGTCAAATATTTCCTAATGTATGCCTCCTTACACAGCATCTCCCAAGTGAACTTCTAGAAATACCAGCAGACAGTGAAACAAAGGAGATGGCTACAAGTCCATCGAGTAAGAGAAACCGAGGTACAGTGTTTTTTTGCTTTTTTTTTTTCCATAAATCTTGTGATAGCAGATTACCTACAGCAATTCTTTCCTTCTAGGTCATTAGAAGAGTAGTTTCATGAACATGATGATTACATTAGTGTGGTGTTACCAGCAGTAACTGGAAATTAATCTGGTTCCCTCTGTTTGGAGGCAAGCAGGTGGCTAAAAGAGGTGACCCTCAAGTCCTCCCAAGTGATTTTTCAAAAAATTTTTTTTTGAAAAAATCAAAAAACTGGGTATCTTCTGCACCCTCTTTGACAGTTACTATTCATCTTCACAAAAAAAGCAACCTTATTTCATAAAATTATTAAAATATACACAGAATATTTTTCTCTGATCTGTTACTCAAAACAAATCAAGTCCCTTACTAGGCAAGATTATCCTTAAGAGCAAATGAATTGGTGACAAAACTAAATAAAATAAAGCCTAAAAAAGGATTCTTACAAATAAACGGCCTTTTAGTTACTTATACAATATCATAGTTGATATGTTAAATTAAATTTTAAAACACATAAGATGAAAACTTAGCCAGCAGGTTCCCAACTCCATTTACTAGTAAGATGGATTAGCAATAGATTCTAAGTTAAACTGCTCATGTGATTAAAATACCAGAGTAGAAATTAGAGTAAAGTAGAAACACTCATTTCCAAGAAATGAAAATGTGATTTTAAAAAAATCCAATTCTCTTTTGCATATATTAACATTACCAAAAATATATTCCAAAAACTAAAACATTTCTTCATTAAGCCCAATAGTAACTTATAATTATACAGAGAATAAATTCAATGGGCCAGAGCAGTGACAACAATCACCAGGCATGGTGGCCACTTCTTACTGTTTGCTTTTTCCTTTTCTTTCTACTTCTTTGTGATTCCTTTTCTTTTCATTCTTTGTTCCCATCATCACTACCAAAGCACCTAACCTAACCCTCAGGATCATTAAAACCAATCCCAGACTGTACTTGACTTTCTCTAGATAGTCAATTTCAAAAAGGACCTGCAACGCCTGGATCAGCAATAAAGAAACAAGTCATTTCTTCCACCAGAGTTTTTCACACTGCCATGTCCTTATCCTTCACAAAGCCACTGCATGAATTCAGATCCCAGAGTTAAACATTACCAGAAAGAGGATACATGTTTTCTGCATATCAAATTGATACAAGACAGCACTCACTTCTACCACTTCAGTCCTATATTCAGTAGGCCTCAAGAGAAACATATTATCAGTAAAGTGTGAAGTCCAAAGCTTTAAGCCTGGCCAAAACCTCCCTAGCATGATCAGTCTCTATCAACCATCAGAAAGTAGACCAATGGTTTGTTCATTATTCCTGAAAGCCCATATAGTTCATTTTGTTGCTTAATCAAGGTTTGTTCTACACTTAAATCTTATATGCCTCATATTATTTAACTTCTATGTAGATAAATTCTATTTCCCTATCATGATCCTAAGAAGTGCAGATCACACTTGTATATCTAATGTCTGACTTATTGGATGAATAAAAAGTTTATTTTTTAAATCTGATCTAAAGGAATTACATAATACATTTCTTACAGTCGCATGATATTTATAATAATTTACTTATTAATTTAATTGAGTCAGAGTCTCACTCCAGCTAGCCCAGGCTCAAAGGTTCAAGTAATCTGTCCGTCTCAGCCTCCCAAGTAGTTGGAAATACAGACACACACCACCACACCAGTTTTTTGTTTTTTTTGTTTTTTTTTTTTATGAGACAAGGCCTTGCTATGTTGCCCAGGCTGTTCTCAAACTCCTGGCCTCATAAGATCCTCCCACCTTGGCCTCCCAAAGTGCTGGGATTACAGGTGTGAGCCATCATTCCTGGCAGAAGAAGTTATTAAATGTCAAAGATTTTAATATTTACAATTGGGATGAAAAAAAGCCCTCAACAAACAAAACCCCAGGGGTGTAAGGCACACTACCCAAATAATTACAAGAATCTTTTCAAAGTATACCTTTTTTTTTAAATGCAGAGTGACTGGACTCCAGTACACAAACACTTTTAAAGAACATTCAGAACCAGAAATAAGAGCCTCCAAATTCAGTAGACCAGACTATAAAGAAATACTGAAACAATGACATAAAGTTCTTCCATTTAGTGAAATTTCTGGATGTGTAGCTATGGCAGACTCACCCCAAGTTCGTCATCATCAGAATTATCAAAGATGTTGTCTAAGTCATGCAGAGAAGGTGCCAAATCTGTCACCTGCGTGAGACTACTGGAGCCAGCTCTGCCAGCAGCATTATCCTGCCGGACATCTATAGGAACAGAGGCAAAAGAAACAGAATGAGCAACTTTATCAAGCGAAAAGGAGTGAGGAGAGGACACGGATCTCAATGAACAAGACCTGCCTGTGAATTTTTCCCTATGGTTTTTTTTAGTTAAATTTAGAGACAATTATTTCCAAACATGTTTATCAGTTTTGAAAGGAACTGAAAAACTATGAATAATATATAAAGATGAGATCAAATTATTGGTATTACAGTAAGAATATAATTTTAAATCAAGAAGTATCTCCCTTGCATTTTATTTTAGCAACAATCCAAGTGAGGCAAATAATCATTGTACACACCTGTTTTAGTAGCAGAACTGAAAATAGACATGGCATTTTTCCCATCAGGCACCGGCGTGGAATGACCTGGTGTAGTGACATCCTTGGTACCAAATCCATCCTCTGACTGTATAATAAATTCAGCCAAACAAAACACATGAACACCAACCCAAAGTGTGAAATATGAGGGAGAACACAAAGAATTAGAGGGTAGAATGGAACTTGTTATGAGCACAAATATGATAAACCATGGTCTATGCAACCAAAGGAAATAAAAGATATGTCCTTTCTCTGGAATTTAAACAGAACCAAGAACTCCCCCACGTTCCTCTCAATCCCATAGGGTATTCTGAGTGAATCAGTGTTTTATGCCTAAATGGTACTGGTGGCATTTGATTACAGACCACCATGGTGTTATTAAAAGCTGCCTTTAATGATATTTTAGATGCTGAATTATAGATCAAGCTTTCTGGATCTAGACAGATCTCTGTAAAGGAATCTAAAAAGCATTCCCCTGAATTATACTGGCCTGTTATAATTGTCTTACTTTCTCTACTCTTAAGAATACCTCTTTTGATGGCCCAGTATTTTATAATGTCTTAAAATTGAAGGCTAAAGACAGCAGACACATCCAGTATTCGTGTTTATGACAATAAAACCAAATAGAATTAATACTGATAGTCTATAGGCAGTGTCGATATTAATCCAGAGAACACACAGGTACAGCGCTCAGCAAAGTAAGTATAATAAGCGCTCAATAAATAGTAGATAATGTTATCAACATTTTCTCCTTTACATTTTGGGTATTTTGGAATAATATTTAAAAAGAAATAAGCAGGGAGCATAGGCCAACAAGAATTAGCATGAGAGAAAACATGCATTGTACAAGCTACAGCCTTGAAAATATGAGGCTTCATTTATGTTCGGCTGACTTTTAAACAAAGGTGAGCCATGACATAAAAAGGAACAATACGCTGTTCAATACAATAATACCAAGAGCATGAATATGGGGACAGAGCAATCAGGCAAGACCACCTCAAACATTCTGCCTCCAAAATCTTCCCACACATGTTGTACTGGCATAGATAGAAACCCACACCGTGCTAGACTCTATGTTAAATGGTACCTTATTCTTTTTCAAGGAATCTTTCTCCATCCCTTGTTTGCATTTCTTGTTGGCTGTAAAGATGTATTTTATGTCACCATCCTCAAAGGTATATGGGTCATTGACTTCTCCCAAACTGTCTCCAGGTTGTTGTGACAGAGGCAATGGATCAAGGAAGTGGAGCGGCTGCATCTGGGGCTGCTTGTCTTGCCAGATTTTAAACCGTTTGTTAGGCTGTGCTAAGAGTCTAAAAGGAAAAAAATGACAAAAAAGACAAACAAGGTAAAATTCTTTTTAAAGAGCAGTATACTAAACCTTAGGAAAAAACTAAAAACATAACTATATAGTGATTTGCTTTTCAAAATTATATTCATAATTAAATAAAACTTAGTAGTCTGTGTAAAGAATATGTTTCTGTCTCTGATTCCATAGATTCCACTTAAGAGCATGAGTTCTCAGGACAGACTGCCTAGGTTCAAACTATTTGTACCATTTACTAACTGCATGACCCTAGTTTCTCAGATATAAAATTAACATAATAATATGACTGTGGTGAAGATTAAATGAGATAATCTGTGCAAAGTGTTTAGAATAATGGGTGGCTCAAAAGTGCTATAAATATTATTACTAGACACATGATAGATACCCAAAGCATGCTAAGTCTTCCTTAAAAGTGTTAATACACAAAGAAGGCACTGACCGCAGTATGGAAAATCTCATAAAACTATATTCTTTAACTAACAAACACCAGGCCAAAAATAAATTAATATTAAAATGGCACAAAGAGACCTTACATGTCAGTGTGCTTAAATGATGTGTGCTAAACTTCATGTAGGACAAAGCATTTGATTTGTAAACATTTTGTATATGCAGAGTCTAGAATGACAAAAAAAGTCTGCTTTCATTTTGGATCTGAACGTTTAGTAGGAAGAGATGAGGAGAGAGTGTATGCCCTTTCAGTGGGTGATAGGTGGGTGGTGTGGAGAGGGGCCTTACCTTTGCAATGCAGTGCTCTCTGAGTTTACCTCCATTTTGGCATCACATCTCTCACCCTGGAGCTCTGGAGGCCTGAACTCAGCATCATCATTGGGTGGGAGACGGTAACTATGCCACCACTTATCTGATGACTCCGGGTTCAAGGGCCTAATCCCACAATATAAGGCTGTCTCGCTGACCTCTGCCATCAGAGGCAGTCTTTGGCCTACGAGGACAGTTCTGTCATCCAGAGTAGATAACTGCTGGAGTTCTAGCCCATTTCCATAGAGGGCTGGATTCACAGGGACAGATGGTGGGTCCAAACTCTCTGTTTCCTGACCTCGTGGCTGAGGACTGAGTGTTGGTGGCAGAGGGGAAATCGGGGAATGAGGTGAATCCATAGGATTCAGATTCATTTGCTTGCTTGTATTTCTGGAAGGCACAGCCATTTGCTTATCATACTTCCTATTGCTAGACACCTCCAAGGAGGAGTCTATCCCTGCCAACCCTAGCTTCTGTCCTGGTGTATCTTGTTCCATGCATAACTCTTCGGCCACAGAAGGCCTATGATGAAACGGTATCAAGGGTCTCTTTTGCAACTTGTCTCCTTTTTCCTGCCTTTCTGTTGTTTTGTGCTTAGAAGAAGCAGGAGGTGGTAAAGATGAAGATGTCACAGGTCCTGCACTGAAGCCTGGTTGAGATATTGTGGGAGGTCGATTGGGTCCTACTACACAACGTTTTAAAAGTTTATGTCTGAAATGAGAGTTAAAATGAAATCAACAAATAAAATGACCTGCATCATTATATTACAAAAGACGTGTCTTGACAAGGTTATGCCTTTTAAAGCACATATTACATGCACTAATACATCTAAAAGGGCTCTAGGTTTTAATTATATTTACAATGATTAAAAATATCATACACTCTTATGGAAAAAAAAGAATCACATACAAATTAAGCAGGTAAGAAACTGAACAATAAATGTATATACTGCTAACTCCTATAAACTACTGATTTGAAAACACTCTAAATTTTTCAATTTGGTGAGGGCTGCAGATAACCTATTTATATATGCATCCTAAAACTATAAAAGAAGAGTTATGAGATCGTCTGCCAAGAAAAATCAAAAAATTTTCAATTTCTGCTTTACAATATTCAATTAACACTAATACAAAATGGCTTATAATGGATTGTACTGTTGTAAGTTGGGAATAAAATAACTAGGCAACTCTCCCTCAAAGTATGAAACTAAAATAATGAGGATCAACACTAAGAACATTTTTAATGGGATAAATATACTAGAAACCTGATATGCTATTATATCTAGGGAAGAAGGGATAAAAGACAACTTTGTAATTTACAGATACATATTAAAATGAGACAGAAGTAAAAAGGTGAGTGAACATTAAAACCACACACATACAAAAATGCACCTGAATCATCTAAGCAAAAACACCAGGTCTGCTCATATCCTAACATACTTCTTGGCAAGCACAGGTGTGAGAAATGGCTCAGTAAGGGCCCACTAGATGATGCCATGGTTTAATCTGTACAACCAAGTTATATAGCAGGTCAGCCAGTTCCTCCCAATATATAAATCATTCCCAAGGAAAAATGTGCTCTCCTGCCGGTATAGTAGTAACTCTTTGAGGCCACTAGGGTGGCATTAAATTACTGCTGCATTGCATTAAATGATGCCCTAGTGGGCAGTAAAACGGATTTGTGTGGCGTAATGGGATGGTACAGTGGGACACCAGGATGGCTGTCCTGCTCCATAAGGCAATTAAATAGTGGGAGGAGTGGACCATTCCATAATGGATTTGTTAATCCTCCAGCAGATAATCTGAAAACATTCTTGCCAAAGTCTTTGCTACCCTAAAAATATAAAACAAAAATTTCCAAACTTCTTGCCTTTAAGCCCAAAGGGCAAGGAACTTCAGTAACATGTGAATGTCTCACTGAAAAATGTCTTAATTAAATCGCCTAAAGATGCTTATTCTAGAACCTAGACTCTTATATAAGACTTTCTAATTTGGAATTTCTCAGAGCGCATTTAATATACAAAGTCCTTTGGTAGATATTTTATGATATCCACTTTAAAGTAAGGATTTTTTTTACAAAGTAGATAAACTTATTAAGTTTCTTCAACTGTATTTAATGACTCAGCTGTATTGCAAAATGATCAAAATTAGGGATGTACCAGTAGGTAAGAGACTGTCATGGCAAATCTCTAAGCAGGAAAGGAACCTGACAGAAGCAGACAGCAGGTAGATAAGGGTAAGAAAGCATACTACACAGGTGACTTGATGATAGAAATCTGAGGCAGGACCAAACAGTGCAGAAATAAATGGAGACTAAAAGAATGAGGAAAAGAGATAAACTACAATGGACATTTCAAATGATGACACTGTGAAATCCAGTGATAGACTAGAGTTGAACATGAAGATAAATAAACAAATGGTCAGATTTCTAGGCCAAGAAGGGAAAACTGTGATTAAAATGACTGCAATAGGGGACCTGATTTTTGGAAAAACACATGTCAACATTAAGAATATTTCTTAAAGACACACTAAAAAATATAAGACTATGTGAAAGTATGGATAAAAGTTTAGAAGCCAATACAGTGGTGTCCTGGTATATATACAACTATAAAAAAGGCCTGAGGGTATAAGAATTTGGCAAGGAAATAGAGCAGTAATTCCAGAAAACAAAAAGAAAAAAGCATTATTTGGTTATTTATACTTAAAGTATTACAAAAATAATTCCTAATAAAAATGTTATATAAATCAGTAAAAAGGTTACTTTTTAAAAGTGAAAAAATCTGGGTTAAGGAAAAGAGCAGGAAAATTAGATGAAGGCACAAGTTAAATACACTATGATTTATATCCATTGATATGCTAAAGGTGAGTTGTAACTTGGCTATGTGCTGTCTATAAATCAATTTAATGGCAAAATACTTTTTGTCATACAATTCACAACAACCTAGAGACAAAAGTAAAGCAGGTTAACAAAAGTAGAGACAAAAGTAAAGGGCAAACGAGGTGAAATAATCTCCAAAAAAAATTCACTAAAGCCTAACATAGCCACTAACAACATTGCTAGCTGGTACACTAATGCCGAAGGGTTCCTACAAAATTTACCTAGCAGGGAAAGCCTGTACTACAAAGGGATCACCCTCCAAAAAATAATTCTGGGCATTTTGGGGTCTCCCCCCATATCTCTACTCAATTAAAATTAACAGTGGTTAAATAAAGTGACTTAAAAGGCTAGGGACTGTCTTTTCAAACTGATGCCTTTAGGTTTGAAGTAACTAACCAGAAAAAATGTGTGGGAGCAATTTGTTAACAGGGCCAGTTGTCCATAAGTTCTTTCTGAGTCCTGACAATAAAAACATATCATCTACATAGAAAAAAAAAATGACATTTTTTTCTTCTCACTGGACAAGGAAGGTAATTCAAAACAAAGCAAAAAGACAGGGAAGAACTAGTCAATAAGGCCAGGAGATGAGCCAACAAAATGTGCCATCCTTCTATCTGACTACTATTTTGCTTTTTTTACTACTTACCTGGAACAAGAACAGCTGACTCTTTGGGTTGGATCCACAAAATCCCAAGTAGCAGGATTGTTAGCAGGCTCTTCTTCAAGAGTTGGAGTTGACATTTGGCTCCTCCTAAAAAGGACAAAAATGTGATTTATATGTGAACATAATACCCACACCCCTAAGGAGAAAAATGTTAAAAAGGGTTGAAAACATCTTTCATGGCAATGGTATCCTGCTGACATACAGTGCAGAACAACCAGAGGAAAAAAATTACTTGCTCTATGCAGTAGAAGCAGGATTCAAAATATTTCTGCTTAGGCCTAATAAACATTTTAACATGGGTAGTATATATAATTAGTAATTAAATGATATCTAGCATTATACGTTGTCACATTACAAAAAAAAAAAAATCACCCCTCTGATAGATTGTGTAAATCACTCTCAAAGCTTCTATAGATTATCTCTAATCTTCAGTCTGAAACAGAAAATGCTCCTAAATCCAAAACTTTTAGCACACCACCATGATGCCACAAATAGAACATTTTATATCTGACCTCATGTAGCAGCTCATAGTCAAAACATATGTGCACAACATAGTTTATGCAGCTTCTCCAAAGGGATGACAGTATAGTATACAGTAACTTTTAAACTGAAACACAGCATTATAGGTGGAGACTGGTAACCTGCTGCTGTTTGCTACTTGTCTAACAGTTGATACAGGATTTATGATGATGCTACTCTTCTGCTTAGTTACTCTGAATACATTATTTTTATATGGTATTAATGGAATGTCATATTTTTAACAATTAAGAACTTACTATGTAAGTGTTAAAAAATGACTGCTTATCAGTAGCATATAAATTCAGAGTCAGGAATAATGGTGATGCCAAACAACCAGACTGACCACATAGGTGTCTGAGATAGTGACACCTTTATTTTCTGATGGTTCAATGTATACCAACTTTGCTTCATGCACAAAATTATTTAAAATATTGTATAAAATTACCTTCAGGGCAAGTGTACACAAAACATAAATAGATTTTGTGTTTGCACTTGCACCTCGCCCCCAAGATATCTCATCTATATGCAAATATCCAAAATCCAAAAAAATCTAAAATACCAAACACTTCTGGTCCCAGGCATTCCAGATAAGGAGTACTTAACCTGTACAAAATTTACAAGCATTTAAGGGCAGCACTTTTATGTTTTTTTTTAAAAAGAGTTATCACTTTTAACGTGAACTAAAAACAGAAAGCAAAAATATTTCCTATGTGTCAATGACAAGCAATAGCAAAGAGTCAATTGCTTTGATTATATAATTAAAATAAGAAAGTGGGGAAGTATATTTGAATTGTTGATTTTGCTACAAAAGTCTGCAAAGTGCTTCAATGGTGGCACTACAGGCGGTCCTCTTGCTGTCTGCTCTCCTCTGCCCTATGGAATGTTTCACCTCCCTGTTCTGTGCTGCTGATAGAGGGGCTAAGATCTGTTAGAGCTGTAGAAAGGTAAAGTATGCCGGGCTCGGTGGCTCAGGCTGTAATCCCGTGCTTTGGGAGACTGAGGTGAGTGAAGTGCCTGAGCCCGCGGGTTCGAGACCCGCCTGGGCAACTTGGCGAGACCTCATCTCTACAATAATCAAAAAAATTAGCCGAGCGTGGTAGCGCGCGCCTGTAGTTCCAGGTCCTTGGAAGGCTGAGGCAGAAGGATCGCCGGAACCCAGCCAGTCGAGGCTGCGGTGGCCAGGAGCGGCCACTGCACTCCAGTCTGGGCGACAGAATGAGACTCCAACTCAAAAAAAAAAAAAAAAAAAAAAAAAGAAAAGTAAGGTTTATGGTGACAAAAATCAAAGATGGTAAGTCAAAGAGAAAGAAAATTTAAGTTGGAAATTATCTAGGTATTGTAGATAGAATAAAAAATATCTGTACCAATTATTCTAAAGGAAAGGATCATTTATAGTGACTTAGAGATATCTTTTTAAGTCTAACATGACTTGATTTTCCCCTGCAATTATTTTAGATTTTATCTACTGTATCTTCAGTTGCCTATTCTAGAACTAATTCACTGGGCAATAAATATTTAGTATGAATTCACTAAACCCTGGGTCCAAAGAACAGGTTTTAAATTTGTACATAAAATTCTGAGTAGTAGTCACTTAAGAAACATTTAATTGACTTTTAAATGAGTCGAGTTATTAGCAGTTATTGGCAAAAATGTCCATATTCATTCTGTTCCAGAGAATCAAGACTCATTTGTCTCTTTGCATCGATCAAGAAGGTAGACATCTCATTCATACTAAAACAGAAATGAAACTGTACTGAGGATGTTTATATAAATCTTGATAAATGGAATAGCACTTATCAACTACTATTTGTCATTATCATTTAGGCAATTAAAATTATCAAAAGCAGTCTCTTCCTAAATTCAACTCTCTATTTTTTTTCAAAAGTATGTTAAGGAAGGCAAGCAGGGAGGGTGGAAGGGAAAGAAAGGAAAAAAAGGTTAGGCAGAAGAATACAGTTTCCCCAAATCAACAAACAGAAGCACAACAGATGATATACACCTCTCTGACATCAGTTCAGTTCAGAAATGTATTATCAGTTAAAATATTAGGCCAGCATGCAATAATAAATCAGCAAAGAAGGTTATTTCCCTTTGTAATTGGGAAGTATTCATACACTGATATACAAAGAAAAAACAAACCCATGGATTACTGTCCTGACTTCCTGAGCCATCTGTGCTAACAAATATCAGACCAACCCCATGTCAATATTTAGATTATCAGAAACTTCAAAATCTTCCTGAATAATCAAATCCAGTAAAAAGGAAAGTCTCAATTTTAACATCTTTGCTTTAAATTTTATTCTTTTTTTTTTTTTTTGAGTTGGAGTCTCACCAGACTGGAGTGCAATGGCCACTCCTGGCCACCGCAGGCTCGACCTACTGGGCTTCGGCCATCCTTCCACCTCAGCCTTCCAAGTAGCTGGAACTACAGGCGCGCGCTACCACGCCCGGCTAATTTTTTTATTTATTGTAAAGATGAAGTCTCACCAAGTTGCCCAGTTGGGTCTCGAACCCGCAGGCTCAGGCAATCCACTCACCTCGGCCTCCCAAAGTGCTGGGATTACAGGCTGAGCCACCGAGCCCGGCCTAAATTTTATTCTATTAACTTCAAAAAGATGAAATACCAGTCTGATGACTTCTCAAGTTCAGTCACACAATAGTACAATGTGATTGACTCTCTTCATGTAGCAGTCATGAAGATGGTTACTAAACCATGATCAAGACATAATCCAGAAAACATACTTGGACTGGGTTCTGTTGAGGATGCATTCCTTCCAGACTCTATGGACCATATGATTGTGGAGCTTTGGAGGAATCTTCCCCGATCTCTTTGGACTGTGCATAGTTATCATCCCCCCATCTTGGGAACCTAGGTGACTGGCAGCACTCTGCATACCTCCACTCTCACCTGGAAAAGAAAGACAATTTGGACAGTTAAGAATTTTCTGGAAAGGTTTCCTACTGCACAGACTGCTATCTTATTTAACATAAATAAGTATTTTATTTATTTATTTATTTTGAGTTGGAGTCTCACTCTGTTGCCCAGACTGGAGTGCAGTGGCCGCTCCCGGCCACTGCAGCCTTGACCTGCTGGGCTCCAGCAATCCTTCTGCCTCAGTCTTCCAAGTAGCTGGAACTACAGGCATGCGCTACCACACCCGGCCCATTTTGGCCGCTCCTGGCCACCGCAGCCTCGACCTGCTGGACTCTGGCAATCCTTCCGCCTCAGCCTTCCAAGTAGCTGGAACTACAGGCGCGCGCTACCACACCCGGCCAATTTTTTGATTTATTGTAGAGATGAGGTCTCACCAAGTTGCCCAGGCGGGTCTCGAACCCGCAGGCTCAGGCAATCCACTCACCTCAGCCACCCAGGGCGCGGGATTACAGGCTGAGCCACCGAGCCCAGCATAAATAAGTATTTTATTTATGCTGCAACACAGTCAAATAGCTTTGCCCTACACCCTGGCAATAACATTATCTATAGCTATGAGTAAAATTTGTGTCAGGAAGGTGTTTCTTTTTCTTTGCTTTCATTTTTTTTTCCCCTGGCAATTTGTATGAGTCTGTCTCCCTAAAGCGCTGACACATCTATAAGAGCACACTTATACAGAGGCATTCCTACTCCACAACTTATAAGGAAGAGTTCATACATCATAATATTAAAAATGCAAATATGCATTGATTGTTTTAAAATTTTAAATCCCAACACAATAAATGACTGAAAGGCAAAACAAAATAAAAAGGTGCTTTATGCTCATTTAACTAAATGGCTGCATAACAACAGCACACAGTGCCCTGGGTAAGAGAAAGAACTAAGTGGCATAAAGCTTTGTTTTCTGAGTCTCACTCTGTCGCATAGGCTGGAGTGCAGTGGCACAATCATAGCCACTGCAGTCTTGACCTCCTGGGCTCAAATGATCCTTCCTCCTCAGCCTTCCAAGTACCTGGAACTATAGGCACACGCCACCATGCCTGGCTAATTTTTTTATTTAGTGTAAAGATGAGGTCTCATCAAGTTGCCCAGGCTGGTCTCGAACCCTTGAGCTTAGGCAATTCTCTGGCCTCTGCCTCTCAAAGTGCTGGGATTACAGGTGTGAGTCACCATACCCAACCTTTTTTCTTAAATTTTCAAACAAAGTTTATTAAGAAAGTAAATTAGAAAGAAAAACAGAGACGGGGGGGGGGTCTCTTAACAAGGTCAAATTTCAAATATTGAGTGTGGAACTGTGTGTCCTTTATCTGACACTAGTTATGAAATCTTAGTACTAAAACACTGAAAGAGGTTGTCTCTACATTTTATGTCAGGATTAAAAATTCACTGGCTTATCTCTAATAATTCCACTTAGTTTTCCAATTAAAGTTGGTATGCAATTCATTTCTTTTAACTCTATCCATATGACTGTTGATGACACTGGTTGTTATTTATATGAGTATTTTACTACTTCTATCTCATACAAGACAAATACTAAAGTCAACTTCCAATATTAAATTCTGATTCAATTACTTTCATCTATCTGATTTAATAACTATATTGTAGGTTTTCTTCTCAGCATCATTCTGCAAAACATCTTGACTAAAACAGTCAATGTAAACACTCTGGAAAATCTCCACTCTTGTCTGGAAAAGAAACAGGTAACCTTATAATACAAACTAAATATTCTTAGTATTAGTGCAACAGTGCAACACAATCATCATACAGGCTGAATGGTCAGGCTTACCTCTATTAAAACAACAACAAGGCCAAATGCTTACACTCTAAGGAAGTGAAGCTTTTTTGTTCCCCAGAAAAGTATTGTTATCTTACAAATGACATAAATTGAAGGAGATGAGAAATGTGGCCTTTCATTGCTACCCTTTATTTGAAAAGTTCCCTGACATGGTTCATAATGCAAAAGAATCCCATCTTAATTTTACAATAGGTTTTCAAATGCCTATTATGAAACTAGGCAAACTGAAGAAACAGACAGAAGTAGATAACACAGACTACTCTCTTACAACATAGCTAAATAAATTATATGTCCATGGTATCATAAGGAAATAATTATGACCAGAAAAGGAAAGGGTATGGGAAAACAAGTCACAGAGACTTTTCTGATTAAAGCTGGGTTGAGGATTTCAATAGCACTTAATGACCGAGCTTAAAAAGTGAGTGGTATCTTAGATTAAACAAAGCTTGTTACTCCAGGCTGTTAAGTGCATGTTGAATGTTGTCACTTCCAATTACTTTCATATATCAAACACAAGAGGCAAGTGGATGTACCTATCCAGAAAAGGTGTAAGTGATGCCACTAAAACTATTTGGCTTTCCTAGGCCCCTGATAATCTAAAAGAATGTTGGTCATTTTTAGGGGGCAAAGCAGCCCATTTTGTTCTATATCTAGAAAAGCATGGCAATGTTCAATGTGAGTCAACTGCAGAATATCAAGGCTGACCAGGATTCTCTCTGATGCAGCAGAGTCCTAAGCTTTCAATATCCTATGATATAAAAATGTGGACAAATTAATTTTACTACAAAGATACTACTGGCTTTTATTTACCTTTATTTGTTCATTTGTTTTAGGGAATGAGGCAGCATCATGGATTTATTTATCCAAGGTCTACTACATGCCATACAGAGTTAAGGAAGGAATTTGAAGATCTACAGTTAAGAAGTCCACACTGAAACTCATCATAAACAAAATCTCTTTTTGATTTATGAAATTTAGAGTTCTGAACTGATCAGAGTTCAAAGCATCATGTATATAACAGGCTTTCAATATTATATTGAATACAAATTTCACTAAGTAACCAGCAAACCATAAACAAATAAAAATGATAACTTACTAGTGCAGTCAAATTGTTAAAAACCCAAAACATATGAAATCATAACTTTTCAAAATACTGATACTTTATATTAATCTATCTTCTCTATGATGATCACTAGAAAAGACTACAAAACCATTTTTTCTTTTTCAAAGTGGTTTTAATAAAAATTGGTTGATGGCAAATCCTTTCACAAGGCATCATCCAAATTCTCTGCTCTACCATATTAAAGTTGGATGTACATTCTCTTCACCATCTCAGCAACTATATGGTTCTTTAAAAACAGACTACATATTGTCTGTTTCTAAGTCTTCCACACAATATTTAAAGTTATCTCGTTCAGATAACTTACTAAAGTGTGCTAAAACTAGAATTTGGAGAAGTGCTTTACATTGTTTTAACTACTAGTTGTATATTGTTTTATTGTTCACAAATCTCTTTCAAATATAATATGTACATAATATGCACAACAACCCTGTAAAGTATATATTTAACAGAAAAGGAAACTGAGGTTCAGAAAAAGTATGAGAAATAAGGTCATTTGCCTATACCCAGGTTTTAAAACAAGGTATATTCAATAACAGTCTAAGTTTTGCCCAATATGCTCTTTAACCATGAACATTTATTGAATGCCCAAAATGTGCCAAGCACCATGCCAGAAACATTACCATGTATATGTCATGCTTAATAGTATGCAAGTATGCATCATGCTTAATATGTGCCAAGCACCATGCTAGAAACATTATCATGTAAGTATGTATCATGCTTAATAGTTTGTTTCCAAAGTTTAGCAGCCAAGACTTATTTACTCTGATGTTTCTGCCAGCCTGGTCCACATTAAGTGCTTATATATTATCTCATTTCAGCTCACATATGATGAGTATCTATTCCTTAGTGACCAGTTTCCAATTAAAATGAGGTCAACTACAACAGCAAAAAAGTTAATAAAAGAAATATACTACACAACAAAAAAGGCAAAAATGTTTCTAATGTAAATGATTTCTGAATTTTTCCCTAAGGAAAGACTATCCAAACTGGCAAAAATTTCCTGTGTAATTAACACTTCTCATTAGCGCAGACAGATTACTGGCAGGACAAGCTATTTATTCAGGTATCCTAGGTGAAAGTCTCACATTTTCGTAGGGAAAGAAATATCCAAGGCTTTTACCTGGCTGGCAATTTGAGCAAAAGTTTTGGCCATTCTCTGATATACTGTTCACCATTTGTTTAATTTTTTTTTTTTTTTTTTTGAGTTGGAGTCTCACTCTGTCGCCCAGACCTGAGTGCAATGGCCGCTCCCGGCCACTGCAGCCTCGATCTGCTGGGCTCCGGCAATCCTTCTGCCTCAGCCTTCCAAGTAGCTGGAACTACAGGTGTGCGCTACCACACCCGGCTAGTTTTTTTGTTTTTTGTTTGTTTGTTTTTTGAGTTGGAGTCTCACTCTGTCGCCCAGACTGGAGTGCAGTGGCCGCTCCCGGCCACTGCAGCCTCGACCTGCTGGGCTCCAGTGATCCTTCCACCTCAGCCTTCCAAGTAGCCGGAATTACAGGCATGCGCTACCACGCCCAGCTGATTTTTTGATTTATTGTAGAGATGAGGTCTCGCAGTCCAGGCAATTTATTGTAGAGATGAGGTCTCGCCAAGTTGCCCAGGCAGGTCTCGAACCCAGCGGCTCAGGCAATCCACTCACCTCAGACTCCCAAAGCACGGGATTACAGGCTGAGCTACCGAGCCCTTTTTTTAAAGCAACCTATGCTGGATGCAGTGGCCTATCCCTATAATCCCAGCACTTTGAGAGGTCAAGGCAGGAGGATCACTTGAGGCCAGGAGTTTGAGGCCAGCCAGGGCAAAAAAGGGAGAACCCCCCGCTATAGTTTTGTCTATTTCCTCTGTAAGTGAAATATGTGTGAAGGGGCAGATGTGTGGTTATCATGACAATAGTTAAAAGAAACAATGAAATTGTTCAATCAAAATAAAGATTAATATGGGTACAATTAAAATTCTATAGTACATCAATTCTATTTGTTTGCAATTCTCCTTCAATTTCTAAAATCCACAAGTTACTCTACCACTTCCATCTCCTCTACCAGGAATTTTTCAATGTTTTCTCACTTGTTCCATGGCAGGGGGCTGGCTACATGATTCTTCTGGGACCCCTCCCACCCAGAATACTCTTTGATCGTACTCACCTAGGACAGCCTGTTCTGGAGAGGTGGGAGGGGTCAGAGGCATCCCACAGTTACTGGGGTCCTTTACACTACCAAGCCCCTGCTGCCCAACTGTAATGTGGCCTCCAGCACTGGCAACATTCTGAGGAACTGGGATGTCATTCTGAGAGATCAAAACAAAAGCTGAAGGATAAACCATCCGAACGCCACCTGGAAGGAAAGAGAGCAAGAAGAGAAGTATGCCTAAGAGTTCACAAAAGACTGCCAACTTTATTATTCCAGTGGTCAAAGTCAAAGCTCAATGATGAAAACAAGATGCTCCTGAAGTGCTGCCAAAAACGTTTGTAAGCTAATAGTTATTTAAACATGTATTCCAACATGATGATAAAAGCATTTAGAATACAGGGACCATTGGTGCTTCAGGCAAGAGAACTACTCAGCATATACCACTGTATCAAGAGAATTTTTAAAAAGATAAAAATTATGGAGATTGTTTCTAATGAATCTGAATGATTACCTTTTTAAACTAAGGAAGATAAATAATAATAAAAAATTTCTTGGGGCAAAATATTTTCTCTTACCAACAATTACTTCAACTGCCACAGGGAAATCATCATCATATCCCAACTCCTCTTCCTCTTTTGATTCCTCTTTCTTTTTTAGCACCATCGGGTAGAAATACTGCCATTCCTCGATCAACTTACGAGTGGCTGGATCTGACATCTTGTATGCTTGGCCTGTCAGTGTGCCATTTAAGCCATAAGGACTTACCAGCACTGCGGAGGGGAGGAGAAACATATGCTACATGTTAGAGAAATAATTCCTAATTAAGTGCAACAATACATATGTGCTAATTCCAGGTTATAGAATAGCATATACTGTACTTTCTTTCCTAACTTCTCTTAAAGTTTAATTTTTTAAAGTTTCTATTTTAATATTTATTATTTTATATGCCTCTCAACTTACATCAATTTTTGAAGGAAATCAAACAGGGATAGTATTACATTATTAAACAGGTATATCACCACATAATATATAAAAACTCTGTACATTAAAGCACATATACATCTGTTTAATAATAGCATATACAAAGCAAACACTGAATCTTCTAAAACAGGAAAAAAAATTCAGTACACATACCCCCAAACCTGTCTAGAACACTCTTCCTATGGTTCCAGAGATTTTCTAAACATCTGTGGTAATCAAAGAGTAGCATATAAAGTTTCTAATAACAAAAAGTCCTGGTGTACTAAGCTTGAAGCACAATGTTAGTTATAATTCAGTTATGATGGTTTTGGTGATCTGTTGATCAAACAATTCTAAGCTAAAAAAAAAAAATGTTAGAGAAGAGTCTTGCTCACTCAGTCTAAAGAGCAGTGGCACAATCATAGCTCACTGCAGCCTTATAATTTCAATCCTCCCACCGCAGTCTACCAAGTAGCTGGGGCTGCAGGTGATCACCACCAAGCCCGGTAATTTTTTCATTTTTATATTTTGAGAGATGGGATCTCTGTATGTTTTCCAGTCTGGTCTTGAATACCTGGCCTTAACCAATCCTCCTGTCTCAGCCTCTCAAAGCACTGGGGTTATAGGCATGAGCCACCACACCTGGCCATCTACATGCAATTTTATTTAATTCAAAGTAAAGAACTCAAAGTCCTCTATCCTCTTTTCAGTATTTGACCTTAATGTCATTTTCACTGAGTTAGACACACAAATATAGTTAACATGATAATGTGAATAACCCAGCCAATTCTTAGTCTTGGGGTGAGTATTTCAATCTTCCAAATATTTTCTGAGGCTAAATGTCACCTTTTCTCTTAATCATTATCTTAAAAAAAAAATCCCAGCACAGTCATTAAATGGGATGTCCTTTTATGTTGATTACTTTTAAAGAGCTAGATGATACGTCACATCAATCAAGAGAGAGAGAGCTGTAAACACACCTATTTCTTGGAGTCTTTCTGCTGTTCCTCAATGTTCCAAATGGGATAAAAATACTGACTCCAACCAACACAGTTAATCAAGGGTAATTTTTTTTTCTTTGCATTAACACTTCTAGGAAAGTCCCATATCAATATGGTGAACATAATTATCTACAGGCCAGCACCTGCCCTAAGTATCTACCTCCTCCACACCAATCATAGAAAATAAGCAGGATGGTGTCCCACAAAAGTCTTCTATGACTTGAGACATTAGTGAAAGATTTGAAATAAATGGTCTGTAGGGATCTGGTACTCCTAATATTATCTTTCCCAACTTTGAAGGTTAAAAAGTTAGTTCTCTTCCCTCATGACTGGTGATTCCTTCAGCTATTATCATAAATAAATGCTTTTATTTTGAGTGATAAAATCTAGGATGTCAGATGGTCCTTAGCACTTTAACAGTTAAATAAACAGTATTTAAATAATCCTGACAATGCATAATATGCACATACCTGTACAACCTGTACATGTATGTATGAATTTTAAAGTTCATATATAAAATACTCACTTTACAGAATGAAAAGTAAGCAGCTTAAAATGTGTTAAGGAGAGAGATTTGAGTTAAAAATTAGAAAACAATTAAATTAGAATTCAAAGTTCATTTTTACCTCAAAAAAATAAAAGCTTTATTATCTTTAGGGCAAGAAACAGATGCTTTTGTCAAATTAAATCAGAATAGTGTGTAGAAAACACAAAAAACTCATAAATAAAATGAAGGCTTAAATATTCATGAAAGGCTAGTACATCAATTAAAATATTTTAGTCAAGTCTGTTAGAATACCAGTGTTTTTCAGCCGGGCGTGGTAGCGCATGCCTGTAATTCCAGCTACTTGGAAGGCTGAGGCGGAAGGATCGCCGGAGCCCAGCAGGTCAAGGTTGCGGTGGCCGGGAGCGACCACTGCACTCCAGTCTGGGCGACAGAGTGAGACTCCAACTCAAAAAAAAAAAAAAAAAAAAGAATACCAGTGTTTTAAAAAATTATATTCTGAGGTTGGGTGCAGTCGTTCATATCTGTTATCTCAGGACTTTGCAAGGCAAAAGCAGGATTGCTTGAGGCCAGGAGTTTAAGACCAGCCTAGGCAGCATAGCATGACCCTAAGTCTACAAAAAAAAAAATTTAAAAATTAGCTGGGCATGTTGGTGCGTGCCCGTAGTCTCAGATACTCAAGAGACTGAGGCAGGAGGAAAGCTTGAGTCCACGAGATCAGAGTTACAGTAAGCTATGACCACACCACTGCACTCCAGTCTAGGCAACAGAGCAAATAATATCTCTAGAAAAATAAAAAATTAAAATTATAATCTGCACGACAGACTATTTAAACCAGATAGCTCTACTAATGACATATTAGGATGAACCAAAAAGAAAAAATTTTTTTTCCATATGGTTCAACCTATTATTATAACATTTTAAAACTGGCTTTCATAGGAAATTCTGAATTCTAAAGACAAGAAAAAATTTATAATGCTGAGATCTAAAGGACATGAAGTTATTTTGGTAATATCTAGGTGTTAAAGCTGCAAATTAATAAAAATAGAAACATATTAGTTAAATTACAACTAAGTATCTATTATCAGGTATTTTATCAGTGTAGTCAATAATCAAAAGAAAATAATAAAGATACTAAAATCAATGAAAAACTATATGCAACTTTAGAAATTTGATTTAAGTTGAAATCTCAGATACTAAGTTTGATACAGCAATTTTCTCTAACCCATTAAGTTGCTGAAAACTTGTTAACAAACATAGCAATAAAAACCTTAACTTATAAGATTTGTCAATTACTCATAGGATTATATTTTTTAAACATTTATTGATTTTCTCTTGTTCAGAAAGAAATTCTCTACTGTTTGTTCTTCGATACAACTACATGAGACCATATTATATATGTGATAAACATGAGTGAAAAATGAAAAAGCTATTACTTGCCTTTCTTCTTCAAACACTGACCGTTATGCTTAGCTTCTAAATATCCATTTAAGATGTCTCACTTTAAAAATCATGAACAATTTTTAAAAAGATAATGTTTCATCCTGCAAGACTTCACTGGCCACAGTGGCTATCCACTCGGTAGGGGTGAGGGGCAGTGAGAGTAGGAACATCCATCACTCACCTTGAAATGGTGCAGGAGAAGACTGAGCCATGTGTATATGCTCCTCATTGATCAAATAAATTGGCTGGTGTTGGGCTATCTCCACACTTGTACATACATTACTTTCTCCATGAAGAAAGAATGTGAAAGCGCAGGACAAATGCTCACTTAAAAAAAAAAAAAGAATGAGAAACTCACATTTACATTTTGGTTAGAAATGAGTGCTAGAAACAAGAACTACAGATAAGATATAACTCTATCAAATGTCCAGCAAGGCTGATCTCTAATTGATTGTGAACAAAACATAAACTTCTAGTTCACTGATGACGAACTTAATTAAAGCTGTAAGGTAAATCTGAAAAATTAGACATGTTGTATTCTGAATTTTGAAAGTTATAGTGCAAAACGCTTTCAGTTTCATTTGTATAAAAGCTACCATGCCAACTATAAACACCTGAGAAGAAATAAAAATCATGACATTTTTCTGCCTTCTCAGTGCCTAGCACATGGCAAACACTAAAAAAAATGTGTGAAGTCAAGCTAGGCACAGTGACTCGCGCCTGTAATCCAAGCACTTTGGGAGGCTGAGAAGGGAGGACTGCTTGAGCCCAGGAGTTCAAGATCAGCATGGGAAACATACATAGCAAGACCCTGATTCTACAAAAAAAAAAAAAAAAAATCAGCTGGGCATCGTGGTGTGTGCCTGTAGTCCCAGCTACTCGGGAGGCTGAGGCAGGAGGACTGCTTGACTCTAGGAGTTTGAGGCTGCAGTAAGCTGTGATTGTTCCAAAGCATTCCAGACCTGGACAACAGAGTGAGACCCTGACTCAAAAAATTAAATACATTAGATAGATAGATAGATAGATAGATAGATAGATAGATAGATAGATAGATAGATAGATGTGTTAGGTCAAATAAATAGTGGCTTAAGAACAAGATCAAAAGGCAACTTCTGAGCTGAGTTTGAACTGGCTTTTGAGTGATTTGCAGGACAATGACAAAATATTTGGTATGACATCAAATTTGTAAGCTTAAATGTTACAATAAGGTTGAAACTGTTGATCTGAAAATAGCAAATACTTTGTTTCAAGTATAAAATTATGAAGGCTTAAGGAAAAATTAAAATTAAATTGATAAAAATGTTATTCTGTCACACAGTAGAGCATATATATTCTTTGACAAGTATGTTAAGATAACATAACATTTTACTTTATTAGATTATTAAGTTTCATCAACAGTAAACACTTAGATGTGTTATTTGAATATATAGTACAACAAAGTAAATACAAAATAGTGACTAAAATTTTATAAGAAAACCCTGATACTGTAATTCTAAGTTTCAAGTTCACAAAGAAACAATGCATATAATTTAAACATACACAGGCATAAAATAATATCAATAGTAAAAACACACTATCCTTTCTGTATGAAAATGACAGTACAAACACGTCATCCTTAACATACAACTGTATGCCTAGCACATAACAGGACCAAAACATAGTTTTACTGATTGTGGATTGGCTTATCTTTCAGCTGCAAATTTCAGCTGAGGGGTTTGAGCTGACTCATCCCTATTCATGATCACAATCCCACATAGTTCAATCACTTATTTATAAGATGGTGTGAGATGCAGATGTAGACTATAGCCATGTGTTCTCTATTCCACTGATTCCCACTGATTCGTGCATGAGAACAAACACAACCAGTATTTATCTACCAACTAGTAAGTACAGAGAATGGTGCAAGGAGTCTGGAGTGACACTGAATAAAATATGGTCCTTGCCTTCAAGGAGTATATACACTAGAAAGAGACTGATATGAAAGCACATGAATAAACTACAGATACACACATAGAGAAGAAATAAAAACAAATTGACATAAGAAAGCTAAGAGGTAGTAATTCCTTCAATTGGAATATGCAAATGTTTTAAGATAAGAACATATGAAAATAGGGTTCTTTGCCCATTTTAAAATCAGATTATTTGGGTTTTGCTATTAAGTTCCTTATATATGCTAGATATTTTCAACTCTTAACAGATAAATGATTTGCAAATATTTTCTCCCACCCTGTAGGCTATCTCTTCACCCTGTTGATCATTTCCTTTGTTGTGAAGAAGGTTTTTACTTTGATGCAATCCCATTTTCTATTTTTGCATTTATTGCCTGTGATTTTGAGATTTTATTTTTTAAAAAATCCTTTTCTAGACCAATGTCAAGAAGCATTTCACCATGTTTTCTTCTGATGTTTCATAGTTTTGAGTCTTACATTTAAGTCTTTAATCCATTTTGAGGTATTTTTCTACGTGGTGAGAGATAGAAGTCTAGTCTCATTCCTCTGCATGTGGATATCCAATTTTCCCAGCACCATTCATTGAAGAGACTTCCATTTCCCTAGTGTGCACTTTTGGCATCACTTTTGAAAATTAGTTGTCTGTGGATGCATGTATCTATTTCTGGGTTATCTATTCTGTTCTCCTGGCCTATGCATCTGCTTTTATGACATAGTACCATGCTAGTTTGATCACTATGGCTTGTAGTATATTCGGCAGTCAGATAGTATGATGCTCCCAGATTTGCTCTCAAAAGAAAACATACAAATGGCCAACATATTAAAAAATGTTCAACATCACTAATCATCAGGAAAATGCAAATCAAAATCACAATGAGATATCACCTCACTATCAATAGATAGTGATAAAATATAACAGATAACAAGTGTTGGCAAGGATGTGGAGAAAAGGAAGCTTTTAGATACTGTTAATGCTAATACAGCTATTATGAAAAACAGTATGAATATTTCTCAAAATATTACAAATAGAATTTACTGCAGCATTACTAACAATAACCAAGATATGAAATCAACCTAAGTGTCCATCAACAAATTAATGGATAAAGAAAGCAACACACACACACACACACACACACACACACACACACACACACACACACACGCTATTCCATTATAAAAAGAATGAAATCCTATCGGGACATTATGTTAAGTGAAATAAGCCAAAGACAGAAAGACAAATATCACATGATCTCGTTCATATGTGTAATCTAAAAAAACTGACCTCACAGAAGTAGAGAGTAGAATAATGACTACAGAGTCTGGGTAGAGTAGGGAGGGACAGGGAGAGGCTAGTCAAAAGGTACGTACGAAGTTACAGTTAGGAAGACTAAGTACTGCGGCTCTACTGCACAGTAGGGTGAATATAGTTAGTTAAAAAATAATGTACTGTGTATCTCAAAATAGCTAGAAGAGTTTCTAATGTTCTCAAAGTCCTAGAGAAATGATAAATGTTTGAGGTAGTGGATTTGTTAATTACCCTGATTTGATCATTAAACACTGCATACAGGTATCAAAACATTACACTGTGCCCTATAAATACTTATAATTATATATCACTTTAAGATAAAACAGAATGCAAAAAAAAGAAAATAAGGTTTCAGCAGAAGAAAAAAGAAACTGAGAAAAAAGCATGAAGAAGGAACAGATGTAGTTAAGAGCAGGATGTAATTTGGAAATTCTATACAGAGGAGGAATGGTGGGACATGATTGAAAAGGAATCTGAAAAAGAAGTCGGAAGTCCCGCCCTGAGAAAACAGACTAACAGGGAGTCAATTTAAGGTTTGGTTTAAGAAAGCCAGCTGATTCTAAAAAGTCGTTATAAAAATTTCAAAATACTATTCATTTGAATTTTCTGTTCCAAAAAACATAAGCATTGAGAAGCATGAATGAAAAAGATAAGAATTGAATCAATGACCTATTTTTAATATAGGCATCTTTAAAAACAAAACATCTGTTTAAAAGAGACAATTAAAACAAGATAAGAAAAATAGCAAGTTATAGTGGAAATATAACAGAAGCCATCAGTAGCTATGTAATCTTTGACAAGTGACTTCATCTCTCTAATCCTAATTTCCGCACTGCAGGAAGTATCAGCACAGATGGCTAGCCACCACAGAGGCTCTGATTCAGGAGGTCTGGCTGGGGTGGACCCCACAAATTTACACTTCTAATCAGCTCCTAAGGGATGCTGCTGCTGGTTGTAGCCCAAGGACCACGCTTGGAGAATCACTGAATGGTTCTGATGGTACCTAAATCCCTTTTTGGCTATTAAATTCTATCTTTTTCCCTAAGAGTACACAAAACAAGATGACAATACTGACACTAGAAAGAGGACTTTCCCTTTGACCTAGCTAGCAATAGAACTCCTAATTAATCCCACAGGTAAAACTACGGTATTGAGCAGTTATAGATCACAGCACTGCTTCTAATAATGTCTGAAAACAGGCAAAGTGTCTATCAGCAGAAGACCTGCTACCTAAACTATGGCATATCCATACAAAACAATATCGTGCAGCCATTTAAAAGGAAATGATCATCCAGATATGAGAAAACCTCCAACAAAAATTGTTATGAGAAAAAAAAGAACAAGGTACAAAACATTATGATTAATATATTCACATTTGCATAAAATGGGAGAGGAGAGAGAAAAATATATGTACACATAATTTGATTACATCAGCATAAAATTTTTCTAGAAAGATCACTTTAAAAACCCAACAATAAGCCGGGCTCGGTGGCTCAGCCTGTAATCCCGCACCTTTGGGAGGCTGAGGTGACTGGATTGCCTGAGCCTGCGGGTTCGAGACCCGCCTGGGCAGCGAGACATCATCTCTACAGTAAATAAAAAAATCAGCCGGGCGTGGTAGCGCATGCCTGTAATTCCGGCTACTTGGAAGGCTGAGGCGGAAGGATCGCCGGAGCCCAGTAGGTCGAGGCTGCGGTGGCCAGGAGCGGCCACTGCACTCTAGTCTGGGCGACAGAGTGAGACTCCAACTCAAAAAAAAAAAACCCAACAATACTGGTTGCCTTCAGGAAATAAAGCAGCGTGACTAGGGGAGAAAGAGAAAAATCATAATATAATTTTATACTTTTTGAAATGTAGGGCCACATGTCACACAGAAAGCAATGGAGACAAGATGTGAAGAAGCCCCTGTCTCCTACCCTTGTGTGGTGTTGCCTTTTGGCCCTACAAGAAGAGTGCACTAGAGGAAACCATGGTGCTTCACCCTGTCATATTTGGCTTTTAGTCGAAGCCTGTTGGCATCATGGTTTATCCTGATCTGTTACCCAACATACTCCTTATTTGATCAGCAAGCTATCAATATCCTCATCAATGGCAATGCTAAACATGCTGAAAAAGACTACACTAAGGAAACAATCTTCTGTCATCTCATCAGTAACTCCCAAGTTACAAATTCACCAGAGTGGTGTCACCCTTTACCATTTCTGTCTAAAGAGGGTAATCTAAAAGGTATGTCAAATGTCTTGATAAAATGCAGATACATAACACTTCACAATTCTAATATAGAAACCTGCGAAAAGTAAAATTCAGGTAATTTTATGCAAAGTCCAACCTCCCTTATTTTATAGATGGAAAAAAAAAAGGCTAGAAAGAGTTTGGCTTGCCCAATAACACTCTTAAAGGCACAGCTGAAATTAGACTTGAAGTTCAATGTTCTTTTCATTAGCTAGCTCATATAAAGACATTCATTTAATATATATCAACTTACATTTTATATAGGCAAATTAGATCAGAATTGTGAATGAATGTTGAATATAAGGGGATCTACAAATACAATTAGAGCTATACTATGCTATACAGTGTTATATTAGAGTTGGAAGGGGAATCTTTATTGCAAGTTTCAGACCGTGTTCTTGCTTCTTCGCACTCATCACCCATTTTTACCTGAACCTTTAATCACTCAACTCCACCTAACTGAAAATTGGGAGAAACTTTAGAGATGATCAGGCTCAACCTCTTTATAATTCAGGAGAAAGTAACACTGTGCCCAAAGTTACATAACTAGTTCAAAGCACAATTGGAATAAGAACTTGGTTTCCCTTAGCGTAATGTTCTTAGTCAATGCTGCCTTCCCACCTATACAACATCGACAAGATCACAAATGATGTAACTTAAACCAATCCCTGAATCGATTCTACTACTTTCCCTACAGCTATAGGCCAGAAGATGTAGAACAAAAACATGGCAAGTTCACTCAAACCAAAATTGGAGCCTCACCCCTGTTCTCTAAGAGCTCTCCACATGACAAGTATTCCAGGCCTTCTAAGTTCTGTTTATTCTCCACTCTTCACTCAGTAAATCAGGTCTGAGTCAGGTAACTCTTTATTTAGCCCCTTTCTCACCTTAAACACCTCTGTAGCTACATTTATTTCACCCTTCCCTAGAAGCTCTACATATTCCTTTTCCTCTGTAAAGGTACTCCCACTTATGAACAATCTTTATTTCTTCCTCTTTTTACTGCATGTAATCCAACCTGAAATAGCTCCTTTTGACCATGCCACCCCTTTTTGCTCCCTCTACTAACATCAAATAATCAACAATAAAATGACAAAAGTAACAGTAATTTTAATACTGATATTATCACTCTATAATCCACATACAGATGAAATAACTTTTGTAGTATCACAAAAGAAGTAAGGTACTAAGCTAGAAAACAATGGGACATAGGGTCTATTTTAGAAAGTAATTGGTCAGACATTATTTGATGCTAGTCAGAGAAAAACTTCTTTAGAAAAAAGGAGGAAGGAAACATTTAAACTAAGGTTTCACTCATGAGAGGAAAGCGGTAAAGATCATTACGAGGAAGAGAAAATTATATGTGCAAAGGTATGGAGTTAAAGAGAGTCTGACATTTTAAAAAATATTTTTAGAAGACAATGTGGCCAAATCACTGTGGAAATGAAGAAGACTAGTTAGTGTAACATAAAGCTGAAACGATAGACAGTGACTATGAACAAATGAAACCTATTACAAAGACAAAGATTACTAGAATGGCTACAAAAATTAAAATAAGCCCATCTACATACTGCTCACAAAAGACATGCAAAGCAAAACCATACCAAAATTATGAAACTAGTGCATGACACAAGAATCCTAACAAAAATAATAAAGTTCAGAAATAACAATACATAATATTTAACAAAGCATCTGTAAACCTATGTTCATCAATACATAATAATATAATAAGGAAATCAATAAGAAATCTTATTAATCATAAACATGAATGAATACAGCCACATGGTACACAATATAGCTTAGAAATATATAGAAAAGCTGGGCTCGGTGGCTCAGCCTGTAATCCCACGCTTTGGGAGGCTGAGGTGAGTAGATGGCCTGAGTCAGCGGGTTCGAGACCCGCCCAGGCAAATTGGCGAGACCTCATCTCTACAATAAATCAAAAAATTAGCCGGGCGTGGTAGCACGCACCTATAGTTCCAGCTACTTGGAAGGCTGAGGCAGAAGGATTGCCAGAGCCCAGCAGGTTGAGGCTGCGGTGGCCGGGAGCGTGCCACTGCACTCCAGTCTAGGCGACAGAGTGAGACTCCAACTCAAAAAGAAAAAAAAAAGAAAAGAAATATATAGGAAGAAAATATTAGGACATAAGGAGAAACCGACAAATCTAAAATTAATATTTTCTTAGTATTTAACAGAATAAATTATTTTAAATACAAAAATATATATATTTCAGTATACACGTTGACTTTCCATAAAGAGAGAGTCTATTCTCTTTCCAAGAACACACAGACAAGCTGCAAAAACTGAAGGGTAATAAGACACAAGTCTTAAATTTCAAATAAATGATGGTATCATACAGACTACACATTCTTTAACAACAGTGCAATTTAGTTAGAAATTAACAATTTTTTTTAAAAGGGTAAATAAAATCTTTCTGTTTGAAAACTTAAGCATGCACTTCCTAAATAAATCATGAGTTACAGAGGAAATCACAAAATATTTAAAATTGAATGACAACAAAAGTAATACATGCCAAAATCTGAGACAAACTTATTTAATGAGTAATTTATATACTTACATGCCTAGAAGAAAGCCTTAAACGAAACAAGAAGAATACAACAAAGGGTAAAGACAAAAAAACAGGAAGATGGAAATAATGAAGGCAAAAATACATATTAATAAAATAGAGGGGAAAGGAACTAGAAAAGATTAATAAAATATATCTTGTTTCTTGAACAAACAAAAAGACAATAAAACACTAGGTAGGACTGATTTGAGGAAGGGAGGAAGGGACAAAAGATGTCTGTGCAAAGAGGAAAGCGTACTAATAAACAATCTTGGAGAAAAAATACAGAAAGTAACTACAAATAAAGAATGTTTTTAATAATGAAAACACTGTAAGTATGGTCATTTTATGCCAATAAATGTGATACACATTAAATGAATAATTTTCCATAAAAATAGAATCAGAATATATTTTGAAATTAATAATTTAAAAATTCACTCACCCACCACAACACCATCTTAGAAGGTTTCATTAAACTTTAAAGGGTCAATCAATCCCTCTTATTTAAACTGTTTCAACAAATGATGTGATGGATTAATATCAGAAAATCTATGAAAGTAATACAATGCACTAACAAATGAATGAGGAAAATCAAAGAATATTATCTCTATACATAGGAAAAAAGTATGTATTAAATTTCAGAAAATAAATCAATAATTATTTTTAAAATTCTTAGCAAGCAGAATTGGAAGGAAGTGACTTTAGAAGTATCCTTTTAAAAAACCAAGCAGGCTGGGCTCGGTGGCTCAGCCTGTAATCCCAGCACTTTGGGAGGCTGAGACGAGAGGATTGCCTGAGCCCGCAGGTTTGAGACCCACCTGGGCAACTTGGCGAGACCTCATCTCTACAATAAATCAAAAATTAGCCAGGTGTGGTAGTGCACACCTGTAGTTCCAGCTACTTGGAAGGCAGAGGCGGAAGGATCGCCAGAGTCCAGCAGATTGAGGCTGCGGCAGCCGGAAGCATGCCACTGCACTCCAGTCTGGGGGACAGAGTGAGACCCCAACTCAAAAAAAAAACAAAACCAAGCAAAACGAAGTGTTCTATACAACACCATCCTAGATATCCAAGTCAACACAATAAGACAAGAAAAGAAAAAAAGTGGCTTAAAAATTGGGGGGAAAAAGAGGTTAATATCATTTTTATTTGCAGATGATCTAATTCTCTTGGCTTGTTTATGTATACAATATACAGACTAAGAGAAGTAACAAAAGAAAACAAGAAACTTCTTAAGGTTGGTAGACACAAGATTGAAAATAGTGGCGTCCCTATGAAGCACTTGGAAAATATAATGGAAATATATATATCCTGTCAGCAATAGCAATAAAACCTCTACAGCACTTAGAAGACAAGTCAATAAAAGACATTTTAGGCTTCTATGGAGGAATTTATAGATCAGTCTGTTTGAAGAATATAAAAGATACAAAACCTTTTTTAAAGATGTATTATATTCCTAAATATACCAATATCATATAAAGATTGCAATTCTCTCCCAAAGTGATCTAATGTAATTCTAACCAATAAATTCAATGTAATTCTAACCAGTAATCCAATAAATGTTTGACAAACTGATTATAGCATTTACATAGAAAAACAAAAAGTCAAGAATAGGCAACACAATTTTGAGGAAAAGGAAAGTGAGAAACAGTCTACCAGTATCACTATTTATTACTAAACTATAGTAATTACAACAGGGCAGTAATGACTCAAGGACAAAGAGGACAGTGGAACTGAACAGGTAGCTCAGAAACCAACCTACTGATGGCTGCTCATTAAAGTGTAAAGTCAAAAATACAGTAAGCTCCAATACCAAACCTCAGTTACCTTTCTGATCAAATGGCCTATTGCTCTCTTCCCTTCCCTCTCTCCATTACAGCTTAATAAGTTATCCTGCTATTCTTCAAAAAAGCAATCACAGTTTGAACTTAGTATTCCCTCTGCCTGGAAATGTCTTTCTCCCAGAATTAACATGGCTCTCTCCCTCACTTCCAAGTTTTCCCTAAATGCTACCACCTCAGCAAAGTCTATCCTTACCACAAAATTTAAATTATGGCCCCCCCATAACTCCTTTCCCTGTTTTTCCCCATAGTAATCATCACGCTGATACACCAACCACAATGCTCAGAGACTCTGTGGATTTAAAAACAGTTTGCAAACCATAAGGCTGTCTCTATATTATGTTCTGGAACAAGGGAAGATGAGGGAGAGGAAAGAGAAAGTGAAGAATGAAGAGGGAAAAACAGAGAGAATGGGGGGGATGGAGGACGAGAAGGAAAGATTTTTTAAAAGAGAAGAAAGAGAAGGGGGAAGATGGAAGTAAACAAGGAGGGAAGGGGAAGATCAGAAGCAGGAGCCTTTCGTGTCTATTTGTGACTATGTGTGCATCAGTTTTTGACTGAGTTTGTTTTTAAAAAATATAATTATAGTACTGGAAAGCACTCATGTTAAGAACTTTATAGGGGTTTGTTCTATAACTTTACACTTGGCACCTGTTCTATTTTTTAAAAACATGTACAAATGTTGAAGAATAAAAGTAAAACAAATGCTAGAATATTTATGACTAATAAACACCTGGGCTTATATTATGCTTGAAATCTGTTCACAAGAGTATCATTTAAAAATTATATTCTATTGATATTTTTAAATGATATTCTTTCAATACTATTGATAAGACCATCACTATAGCAATTTATTAAACTATTTTCAAAATAAGAAATTAATTCTTACTTCAATATAATATGACTTAGGGAAGTTTATTCAAGTTTAAAGCCCTCTTTTCATTGGGTGCTTTATTATCATTTTTCACCTATCTTACAAGTATGTCTCCAAATCCTTCACCAGATGTTTCTAGCTCTTTATTCCAAGCTTCAAAGACTGATTTGTTTCAGAATTAAGTTAACAAAGGTACTACCATCAAAAAACACTTTGTTTCAAAGTAACCCCTGAGTAAATATGGTAATGTGGTGTGTGAGTTGTACAAGTTCCTCACTTCTACTTCATCCCCAGGCTTCCTAGACATCAGAGTTGTAAATAACATATATTTCTCTAACATATTTATATTCACCACGAGCTATTTGTGTGTATATATACTGGGTGTGGGTGTGCATGTGTGAATGGAAACTGTCAGAGAAATGCCATCTACTGTTTAAGTGCTAAACACAACAAAAACCTATTCCCTCCCAGCCATTAGTGTAAAAAGGAAACATTCGATATTACCACTGTTACCCAATCTCTCCATAAACTACTTCTCTAGCTTCATCCAAACACTTACTGTGTGTGCCACGTTGGCTCTATGTTTTTGTTTGTGGTGTTTAATTTTGCCTAAAATAAACTTCTATCTCTCACCTAACTGCTTTTCATCTTTCCCAAGAGATTATTTAAAGCCCCAGAATAGGCTAAATGCCAATATATTTTTATGTGTATCTCAATCAGAGCACTTCCATTTTCATAAGGTTATGTTTAGCCCATCTTATTAAATTTTGTGAGGACAGGAATCATGTCCTATCGATAATTTTGGATTCTGCTACTTAGCGTGGTGCTTGGTATAAGGAGATGCTGCATTAACAGAATTTCTGATACTTCATACCTTTCCTCTAAGATTTTCTGGCATTTTACTAAGAGATTCAAAAATAAAACCTAGAATTCTATGTCATGAGGTAGGGAAGAACACAAATATACACTGTGCTATTTCTGGTCAGTAACATCTGATGAGCATTTCTAATGATCTCTGTAACAATTCTTCTGGAGGAAGTCCGCATGGGGAGTATTCCTGGCAGCTATGGGGTTAATACAGTGCTGACTCTCTTCTGCTCCCAGTGTAGCCTATCTTGCCTGGGCTGGAAAGGAGCTAGCATAGAAGCACAACATTCAATGTAGATTTACTTCCTCCACAGAGCCTTCCTGGTATTAGCTCTTTTCCGCAGAGATCGCTTTCTTCTCTGCTACCAAGGATATTTAACTCTTGCTTGCACCCCTACTATCAGAGAAATTCGTGTAATTAACAAACATTTACTAACTAAGCATACCAATCTTTGTGCCAGACACTGTGCTAAATTTAGGGATACAGGCATAAATAGAACCAGAATCAGCCCTTGGGAATTTTATAGTTTAAGCAAACTACATAAGAATCTTTAAAAGGAAGAAAGATACTAACATGGAACTATGGTATCCACTGGCATGAAAGGCAAGAGCCCAAAGACTCTAAAAGAGGTAGAAATTTGAAGCTGAAAAAGATTTTAGGACACCTTAAGTTTTGTATTTTAATGCTAAATCTTAAAAAAAAAATCCTTAACATAATTATAATGCAGCATCTTACATTGATTTTTACCCTATGTAACTGTTCAGATTTCTATAAGGAATGATCTAAATCCAGAAGAATTAGGAGAGAGCAGGTTTTCCTATTACTTATAATGTCCTATATTTTATCTTATTGTCATAATTGGCTAAAATTCTATATTCTCCAAAGTCCAATAAGTAAACTACTAAAACTATCTTCCAATAGGTGAAGAAATCTGGTTTCTTCCAACCTCATCTCTCACTATTTCAACTAATACATCTGATGCTTCCTTCACCCAATTTGATTACTTCACAGAATTTGCCATAATTTGCAATTCTTCCATTTATTTTGATAGTCTTCTCCACCACAATGCGAGCGGCCTGAGGGGGAAAAACCAAGTATGTCTTGCTCACTGACCTCTGTATCCCCAACACTGTACAGTGCATGACATACAGCATTTAATCTTCACAGATTAATGTAGATTTAGTCATAACCAGTGATTAAATTACTTTTCTTTAGACAGTTCCATCATGAAAGAAAATATATTTGTTAATTTAAAAAAATTTTTTTTGAGTTTGGGCCTCACTCTGTTGCCCAGGCTGGAGGGCAGTAGCACGTTCACGGCCCCTACAGTCCACCTGCTGAGCTCATGTGATTCTTCCACCTCAGTCTTCCAAGTAGCCGAAACTATAGGCATGCGCTATCACACCCAGTTAATTTTTTGACTTATTGTAGAGATGAGGTCTCACCAAGTTGCCCAGGCTGGTCTCGAACCCAAGGGCTTGGGCAATCCTCTCACCTCGGTCTCCCAAAGTGCTGGGATTATAGGCATGAGCCACCACGTTCAGCCAATTTTTAAAATTATTTTTGTGTGTGTATGAACTGGAGTTTCTGTCACCCAGACTAGAGTGCAGTGGTATGATCACAGCTACTGCGGCCTAGCTGGGATTAAAGATGCGTGCCAGCTACTGCGGTCTAGCTGGGATTAAAGATGCGTGCCACCATACCCAGCTAATTTTTAAATTTTATGGTACAGACAAGGTCTCGCTATGTTGCCCATGCTAGTCTCAAACTCTTGGGCTTAAGGGATTCTCTCGCCTTGGCCTCTCAAAGTGCTTGGATTACGGGCATGAGCCACCATGGCCAGCTGAGAGGAAATATTTTTAAAGTGAAAAGAAGTTTAATTATCAATAGGAGAAGATAATATGTAATTTTCAGTTATAGGAAAAAGGCAGCTTTTAAGGCTGGTTACTTAAGAAACACAAGCGGTTGGTGTGGTTATAACTGGGGTAATTAGGAAAGGACTTGCATGCAAAAGAAGAGGACTAGGGTTCCATATCATTTTATTCTCTTGCAATATTCTAAATCCTCAAAAAAAGATATCTTTACTTCTCACGATGAGATTTTAGAATGCAACTATTACATGTGCTGTCTAAATGCAATTATGAATATTAATAAACTCCTATTCTTTTCATAGTATAAAAGTGTTTTGATAACAGATTCACAATGCAAAACACACTTAGATCATTGTACCTAAATGCTTTCTGTGTCATGAACTTATCTTAAAATTTTCCAAGCTGTCATTAACCAAGTCTCTTACCAGAAGTAATTTTCCTCACTATATAGATCCTTATTTGGGAATATTTTGCTAATGTTGCTTTATCATTTCCTTTCCTTAAGAATACACAGTTTGCTTTGGCAGTCCTCAAAGACTATGCTGAAGTCCTTTGCTTGTGAATATATTACACTTACTCTTATTTGACAGCCTTAACTTTCTTCTCCTTTTTAATAGGGGGTGGCATTATAATATCCAAATAATAAGGCTTGATTAAATTATTTTGTGAAACACTGAGATGCTCTTACTATTTCATATATCTTTCCTTTAAATTATAAGTTAAGCCTAATTACAAGGAAATGAAAATGTGCAGAAAACTGCACATAATTTTTTAAATGAGAGATATCAATTGTATTACAATATTAAATTATCATTACAGTTCTGTAATAAGCACCATTCTAAGAAAAGGTTACCAGTATTGTCATTATAATACAATATAAAACTGCCTCACTGAACACTTCACCTTCACAAATGCACACACACAGGCTGAGTATCCCTAGTGCAAAATCAGAAGTGCTCCAAAATCCAAAATTTTTGAGCACTGACATGATGCCACAAGTAGAAAATTCCACACAGTCTAACAGTTCACAGCCAAGATACAGTCAAAGCTTTGTTTCCTGCATAAAATGATTTAAAATGATTATATGTTTATACGGAGTATATAAAACATAAATAATTTCATGTTTAGACTTGAGTCTCATCCTCAAGATATCTCATTATGCATATGCAGGTATTCCAAAATCCAAAGAAATCTGAAACCCAAAACACTCTAGTTCAAGCATTTGGATAAGGGACTCTTCAACTAATATATGAGTAAAATCAGCAAGACTTATGACTGCTCTGTTCCACTCTTCCATCTGCAAAGCCAAGCTGTTCTCTGGAAGTACTGTTCTTGGCACTGTAGTAGTTCCAAAGCAGTAGCACACCTCTTGTTAATGCAAAAAGGGGGCATGAGTGGTCTGCAGGACTTATGTTCCTCCCTGGGTACTTCACTTGCTAGAAACAAGTGACAGCAAGAAGGCTTTGATTCAATGTCCTTGATTCAAAGGCTGGAAAAGTCAAGGGTTCCTACCCTGGTAATAAAAATTAATATAATTTTCAAAATGCCAAAACAGACGTTAAGAGCTGCTCTAGTAGGTGATGTATGCTTGAAAAATCAGAAGCCAACATACAAAATTTAAAGAATATGAAAATCATCACACTAAAATCTCTCCTGAGTCTACCAAACTAGCCAGATTATCTAGTCACAGCCTCTGGACAGCTCTTTAAAAATTTAATGGTGAGTGTGCTTGGCAGAACATCTAAATTGAAGTGACATTAATTAGGTTACCCACAACTACCAAAGTTTTTTCACTGCTTATTTTAAGACATGCTTGGGTTTCTTCTTTTTTTTTAAGTTTAAAGAGTAAAACAAAACCTTTCATCTATTTTCTGAGTTACTTTAAAAGATAGAAACAAAGGGGGTAGCAGATATAGGGGATGGTGGAGAATCACATTTCCTACCGTTTTTGTCACTGAATACTAAGGCATTATATATCCCTAGGAGCAAGAAAGGACCAAATGACACTAAAATAGTAAGACTTTATATACCCTTTTGACTCTGCCTGAGAGTATAAACTAGCTTATCTCTACAGCTCCCTACTGCTAAAGTGAAATGCTACACCCTCCCAAATTACAAAATGTATTTTTATATTACATCTTAGAATCATGAATGCTTATTTATGTTTTATAAAAAACACCACCCAAAGATTCTGACACCCAAAGGGAATACTGCTGTCATGATGGAATTCTTGCCAACTTGAAAGAAACACAGGGACAGACCTCTGACATCTGCCTAGATTCCCAAACTCAGCTCATAGTGGGAGAAATGACCTGCCAAGAAAGCATAAAGCAGATGGAAGTTCCAATATGCTGCCACTCATCGGGTGAACAACAGCAAGTAGGACTTCACCTATGTGGTCAAGCAAATGCAAAAGAAGAAAACCTGCTAACAAGTGCAGGTTCTAGGTTTGTAGCCTTTTTGTTTTCAAACTCTTATTTCTCCATAATTCACTATTGTACTTTATATCACATATTAATACCAACTCTTACTTTTCTCTCTATTTATATTTCCTCATCTATTTTTTCCTGCCTAATAAAATGTATTATATATAAGCTACCTCAAATAAATCTAGAATAAGATGAGGAAAAAGAAGAGGAAAAGGATCCATGTTTAGATTCTTCTTCTCCTCCCTAACTCCAATTCCAACTAAGAAACTGATAGTATTATGTTATAATATTTATTTAATGGAAGCTGACTTAAAACTATAAAATATGAAATTATTTTCTGTCTCTATTCACAGTAATAGTTCTAGTTATATTTTAAACACACTGCCTACAACAAATAAAGCATGAAAGAAATCTATCTTTTGAGATCACTCTATTTCAGAGCTAGCAGCTGACACTCACTGTGGCTTGGCAAGTTCTTTAAAGGCTTTTCAACATTTGGCATTAGCCTACCAGAGAACAGGGCCTTTCATACTCAGCACTGTTGCAAAATGTCTCACTCACTAGTACTCAAAGGAGGTCACAGTTTTCCCAGCAAAACGAAAATAAAATTGGAGCTGACAGCTATTTGGTAAAACACTGTTATCAGCAAGTATTTATCTTCCATACCCTTCCCATGTCACAGAACTACACCAGAATATAGGTTTTCTTTTTCTCTAACCAAAACACAGTGTGGCCTTCAATCACCACCATTTCTTATTATCCCAACTCCCTTATCCCTAACATAAATCTAATGGCTAAAGCCAACAGAAAAATAAATATAAGATGCTTCTATATTTTTTATAAGTCTATGTAAAACTATAAACCCAAAGACAGCTACATGTTTTGTAGCATATTGAACAAATTCTGAACAGAATTAACTTTAATTCTTGGCTGGGCACGGTGGCTCAAGCCTGTTATTCCAGCATTTTGGGAGGCCGAGGTGAGAGGAATGCCTGAGTCCATGGGTTCAAGACCAGCCCGGGCAACTTTGCCAGACCTCATCTCTACAATAAATCTAAAACTCAGCCAGGCGTGGTAGTTCACGCCTATAGTTCCGGCTACTTGGAAGTCTGAGGTGGGAAGATTGTCTGAGCTCAGCAGGTCACTCCAACCTAGGCAATGAAGTGAGACTCCAATTCAAAAAACAAACAAACAAACAAACAAACAAACAAACTTTAATTCTTAACAGTTAAAAGCAATTTATCTTATGAGGCTAAATTCAACTGAGTATATACAAACGGAAGAAAGGATATCAGAACAGAGTCCTCATGTGATATAAAACTAAAAGATAATATTTATTCAATATAAGTATGGCATTAGTATCTAAGTAAAGGGACAAACAGAAAACACCTGATCCTTTCGATAACGTAGCATCGAAAAAGTTAGTGTATATCTCGGGGAAACTCAATAAATACTCACTCTTAAAACCATACTGATATGTGCAATAGTTATGTTAACATTTATTTAATGAAAATCACATACAATCAGCATCTGGTAATTACAAAAAAATATGTAATTTTCCCCCCACAAGCCTAAAAAAGACAATACAGAAATAGAAAGCAAAAAAAAAAAAAAAACCTGAATAGCTAAAGCAATCCTCAGCAAAAACACCAAAGCTGGAAGCATCACACTTCCAGACTTCAAAACTTTACTACAAAGCTACAATAACCAAGACATCATAGCACTGGTATTAAAACAGATACACAGTCCAATGGAACAGGACAAAGAATCCAAAAATAAAATCACAGACCTTTAACCAACTCATCTTCAACAAAACTGATAAAAACAAACATTGAGAAAAATTATATTTAGCAAATGATTCTGGAAAAACTGACTAACCGCATGCAGAAGAATAAAACTGGACCCCTACCCATCACCATATACAAAAATTAACTCAAAATGGATTAAGGACTTAAATGTGAAACCTCAGACTATAAGAATCCCAGAAAACTTAGAGAACACTCTCCTGGACATCAGCCTAGGCAACTAATTCATGGCCAAGTACTCAAAAGCAAAGTAGCAGAATCTAAAATTGACAGGTGTGACATTATCAAGCTAAAAGTATTTTGCACAGCAAAATAAACCATCAAGACAGTAAAGATACAACCCACAGAATGGAAAAAAATATTTGCATGGTATACATCTGACAAAGGCCTAACATCCAAGATCTACAAGGAACTCAAACAAATTGACAGGAATAAACTAACCCATTAAAAAACAGGCAAAGGATGTGAACAAACAATTCTCAGAACAGACAGTTCTCAAAGGAATGATTGCTATCACTAAAAAGTAAAAAGACAACATGTGTTGGCAAGGCTGCAGAGAAAAGGGAACACTTCTACACTGCTGGTAGGAATGTAAGCTAGTTGAACCTTTATGGAAAGCAGCGTGGTAATTTCTCAAAGAACTAAAAATTGAGCTATCATACAATCCAGCAATCTCACTTCTGTGAATATACCCAAAAGAATATAAGTCGTTCTCCCATGTAGACACCTGCACACATATATTCACTGTAGCACTATTCCCAATGGCAAAAACATGGAACCAACTTAAGATGTCCATCAACAGTGAATTGGATAAAGAAAATGTGATACACATACATGAAGGAACATGTATACAAAGACAAAATTTATGTCTTTGGCAGCAACGTGAATGCAACTGGAGACCATCATTCTAAGTGAACTACCACAGAAACAAAAAACTGAATACCACATGTTCTCACTCATAAGTGGGCCCTAAACATTGGGCATGCAAGCACATAGATGGGAACAACAAGAGCCAGGCACTGCTAAAGGGGAAGGGGGATAAGGGTCACAAAACCACCCACTGGGTATCATATGTCCACTACCAAAGGGAGACAGAGTTCACCAGAAGCCCAAGTCTCACCTGCGCTTAATTTACTTATGTAGCAAATCCTCCCATGTACCTCAGAACTCATTCATATACATAAACACACACACATACATATAAACATATATACACCAGGGGGTGCCAAAAAAAGGATACCTATTTTAAGAGATGTTACGTATATATTACTTTTCAGAGTTGAATTACAGTAGCAGTGTGTAGGATGATGTTTGCTCAAAAGATGGCGTTAATCAAACGAATGCTAGCATCACAATGCAACAGGCAGGACAAAGAAAATGGCAGAAGCACGGTTGTCGTTCGAGAAGTGCAAGACCACTTTGAAATGGCATTTGAAATTCGAGAACGTTATGGAAGTACAACGATAATGAAGGCATGAGCATACAACAGAACCTCTGACACTAACAATTGCATACATTCAAGATAAGTTTGAGACGGACAGTAGTACTGTGTGTGATGGGTACAAGGGAAGATCCGGGAAGCCTCGCATAGCAAGAAGCAAGAAATCCTGCAGTAGTTTGCTATAATCATAGGTGTCTGGATGCTGATGGTAACCACTTCAAGTACCTCTTGTAATTGCAAAAGTCAAACGTGACTTGTATTCATCTTTTGTTATCATTATATATTGAGTATTACAACTTTAATACAGTTTTTTACTTCCTTAAAATGTGTATACATATTTTGGCATCGTGTGTGTGTGTGTGTGTGTGTGTGTGTGTGTGTGTGTGTGTGTGTGTGTGTGTGTGTGTGTGTTTTCCAAAGTTGTTTACAAGATAATTTCAGTAAAAAGCTATGAAGAAAATAAACAAGATGATATGCTCAAGAGTAGCAGTGAAGGGAGACAAGGAAGAAGAGAGGATCCTTTAAATAGAAGCAGAGGTGAGTGGGGAACGCCTGCTGAAGAGGGGAAAAATTCGAGAAGTCAGCCCTTGTGAAATCTAAAAGAAAGGAGTGTGGGCAGAGGGGATAGCAAGTATAAAGGCCATAAGTATAGGAACAAGTTCAATGTGTTTAAGGAATAGAATGGTGACTGCGTTTAAGCTTATAAATAAAAGAGAGAAAGGTAGAAAATGAGGTTAGAAGCCAGGCTCAGTGGCTCAGCCTGTAATCCCGTGCCTTTGGGAGGCTGATGTGAGTGGACTGCCTAAGCCCACGGGTTCGAGACCTGCCTGGGCAGCGAGACCTCATCTCTACAATAAATAAAAAAATCAGCTGGGCGTGGTAGCGCATGCCTGTAATTCCGGCTACTTGGAAGGCTGAGGCGGAAGGATTGCCAGAGCCCAGCAGGTCGAGGCTGCGGTGGCCGGGAGTGGCCACTGCACTCCAGTCTGGGTGACAAAGTGAGACTCCAACTCAAAAAAAAAAAGAAAGAAAGAAAGAAAAGAAAATGAGGTTAGAGAGGGGACCAGATCATGTAAGCCTTTAAACAATGATATGGGATTTAAACTTTCATTCTAAATACTTTAATAAATTCCTAGAGGAGTTAAAGCAAGGGAATTACATGGTCTCATTACATTTTGAAAAGATCACTTTAGCTGCAATTCATTATGAAGGAGTTAAAAGCAGAAGGAAGGACAACAGCTAGAAGGCTATGATGGCAGCCCAAGTGAGAGTAAGCAGGGCTTATACAAGGTAGCAGCAGTAGAGCTAAAGACAGCACAGGTTCGCCAGGTATTTTAGAAACAGGGCTGCAAGCAGAGGCACTATGGAGGCAGTCAAACACACTAGTTAATATGGAACTAAGAAAAGAGGTCAAGAAACCAGCATTTGGGAGGTATCTCTTAGGGATGGTACTGAAAGACATGGGTCAGTGAGAGCACCTAGGTGTGAGTCTACCAGACTGGAGATGCACAAAAAAGTGACATAGCTCAACTGCATTGCTGTCCTCAGGTTCTTTTAAGGGAGGTGGGAGAGAGGGGAAAGAAAGCCACCATGCTTTCAGTAAGCCAATATGTGACACATATATTTTAATGATATTTCTCCTAACAATAGGCAAAGAGAAAACAGAAAACTGTGGTGGTTTTTCCTTAATTTTTGTTTTAGTGACAGAAGCTCCCCCTCCACCCCCATACACAGGCCATACTTTCATTGGGAATTTAATAAATTTAGCAGAACAAAACTAATCCATTCATATTTTCTCGTTTTCAAAAAGTAGAATCCACTTAGTAACAAAATTCACTGAAAACAAATGATGAAGTTATAAAATACTATTTGAATCAAATTATCATCTAAATAAATGCTTTCCTAATTAGTAATCACACCTATGAATCTGAATATCACAGCCTGAATAATGAGTAATAATAAATGAAATAATCACACTATCTATTTTACCTTAAATTCAGAGATTTCCACTTAAAATGATATTCTCCTTTCATAATGCTAATGAAGTGGGGTAGACATTCGGTAGTCATTGCTTTTCTCTGGATCAGTCAGGACATTTACTCCAAAACCAAGAGTCTCCATAACATCTACCACTTTCTCACTGAATCACTCCAAGACTTATTTAATGATTTTAAACATTTATCAAGATTGGAAACTACCCATACTCCCATCAATCCATTCTAGTGGTGAATAAAAAAATTGGAGCATATTCACATAATGAATATAGCATATAGACTTAGCTTAAAATTCAACCACAGTTTGTCTAAGTTTAGGACTCCCTAAGGAACAACTGGCAGGGGGGTAGAGAAGTTTGTTGTTGTTGTTGTTGTTGTTGTTGAGTTGGAGTCTCACTCCATCGCCCAGACTGGAGTGCAGTGGTCACTCCCAGCCACCGCAGCCTCGACCTGCCGGGCTCCGGCGATCCTTCTGCCTCAGCCTTCCAAGTAGCTGGAACTACAGGCGCGCGCTACCACGCCCAGCTGATTTTAGATTTATTGTAGAGATGAGGTCTCGCCAAATTGCCCAGGCGGGTCTCGAACCTGCGGGTTCAGGCAATCCACTCACCTCAGCCTCCCAAAGGCACGGGATTACAGGCTGAGCCACCGAACCCGGCTGGTAGAGAAGATTTTAACTGGTAATAGAAGGCAACTAAATGTGACTGGCAAAGGAGCAAAGGCCCTCATAAGATGCCTCCATTGAGTTAGATGTGGAGTACCCACAGCATTAGTATTGAGGGGAGTATGGTCATTAGAATCCCCATGAGAGATAGCTTTTTAAGCCCATCGCCTCTGAAAACCATACCCTTTGGAAGCCATCGCTACTAAAGAGCATGTACCCCATACTTCAGATAGGTTGGGGCAGTAAATGTTTTTATAAAATCTCCAATTAAGAAGGAAGCTAATGATCTGCTCACTCCAGATCTATGCTGCACCATGTCAGACCATGCTTGTAGCGTTCATTTTAATTCTGGATGCCACAGTTAAAAAGGATATTGAGTAAAGTGCAACATGTTCAAAACAGAGTGTCAACTGAAGGAAGAGGAGGTATTTAACCAAGAGATGAGACAACTTAGGAAAGAGATAAAAGTGGTCTTTGCTGCACAAGTTATATTCAAGGACACCATGCCATGAAACCTGTTTTACTCAGCAATGTATTTTACAATCAATGTTGAAATAACACATACCCTTCCTCAATTATGGAAAATACAAATTTTACACATTGATCAAAATATGGCAATACACTGGTCAATACTTCATGGTACACCAGAAGGCTCAGACACACTGGCTAAGTACCACTGACGTACACACTACAGAAAAATAGATTTTTAATTTGGTATAAAGTTACTAACTTTCTAATTGGGTTGTTTAAAGGCAAAAACGTATAAGAAAGGTACCATATTTACTATCCCTGAAGGTGTGGCAGAGGAAATTCAAATGTATCGAAAGGGTTTAAGGAACAGGATGACCTTTAATGGTCCCTTCAATCCTGATGTTCTAATGATTCTATATCTCAATTCTCAGATAAGCTGTGCCTGTTTTAAAATATCCCACATGGACTGATTACTAAGAAGCAGATAGAATGATGAAAGGCGAAGCATGTCAAATTAGAAGGGAAAGATGTGGTGAGACAGGGTAAAGAGAAATATCTTGAAGACACCATTCTGAAACTTGAAATTTATATTGCTAATAAGGTCACAAATAGATGAATTCTTAAATCAGCCCCTGAACCAAACTTTTCGGCTCTTCTTTTATTACCAGGATTACTATTTGAAAGCAGAACTTACATAATTTACATTTCATTTACAAAAGCAGCAATATAAGAGAGGTGAATAAATCTAAATTTCTTCTCCCTGGAAAGGACAGATGAGGCTGATGGCCTTAAAAAACAGCATTCCATCTGACAAAAATCAGCCCATCAGTTAGGATGAGAAAAATCAGTATTGTTTGAATAGAAATAATTATTAAGAGAAGGAAATTCTCTCTGGATATAGTATCATTACCCAGTTTACCCTCAAGAACTAAAGTCTCAATTTAACTCTTCCAAGGATAATGCGCTGTATGTACCCATTGTTAATTGTTTCTCTTATTCTCACAGAAGGTAAACTTTTAAAATTTTTATTCAGTAATACTTAACTTCTGTGGCTGGGGTCATCACTGGTCACAGTTCCTAGAAAGATTCATTCGATGGGACATTTTTAGCTACCCTGAAAACTGTACCACCTTAAAACTCAATACATAGTTCTCTTCCTCTATCCCACTTAATTATTATTATACGCTGAATCCCCTCTGCATCAATTAAGCATACAATAGAGTGCAGTACATAAAACCACAATAAGCAATACAGAAAAAAGGATTAAAGCCATGAAAAATATATTAATTTATTCTACGCAATGCATTTGTAATTCTTCCACTTTCAGTCAAGATCACAGTACAGTTTAATAGTCTGGTTCAGGGACCAATTAATCCTTTTATATTTAAATCAATCACTGACTCCTCTCCGAATAATGTAGCTTCTACATGCTGCTTCTCATTTGATGTCTTTGGGGAAAGAGCACAGTTAACTCTATGTGGCACATTAATCATGTTCAGTAATAGAAAAAGAAATGCATTATCAGAGAAATCTAATACAAAAAAGCAGAACATGCTCTAAAACATGTTAGCATAATCAGTATATGTGTCGTCATTTCTTAATTAAAACAGGTGCGCTAAACCAAAAGCCAAGAGTGCACCCTTCATCTGGCTTTCATAGTGTATGTGCATGCATGTATCAATTTATTTTGATTATGTACAAAGTATATCTCCAAGAATGAAGCCACTCTTCCCAACTGCTCCCCCTTCTACTGGCAGAGTCCTTGCGCCCATCCCAAACTAAAGCAGAGTGACTTGATGACGCTAAAACAGTGGTAAAGGGGAAAAGTAACAGAAAAGCATGTGTTTTATTCAAACTAGCATGTGTTTGGCACCTTGCCACAAAGCTGTGTCATTTTCCTTGAACAACTCTGAAGTCTAATTAATAGGGTTAATTCAATGCAATATTCATGTGTGTAAAGTCTAAAGATTCTTACCACTGCATGGAAAGCAGATGTCCATATTTTAAGAACATTTTCTCTAAGCAAATGTGTCAAAAAAATTTAAGAGTTCACATGACTAAGAATAACAACATTGTACTATATGTTACTTACTTTGACCAACAGCAAAAGGAGATCCTCCTTTTCATTCCTTGGTCTTTAATCACCACAAGAATAAATTAACTTTGTATTCCAGTGGCCACATAATGAATAACAAATGCATGATTTAGCTTCAGAAATTTCAAAAGCAAATTTCAAATGGACCACGAATAAGTGTTTTGTTTTGTTTTTAATTAACCAATTAAGTTTCTATGTAGATTTAGCACTGAAAAAAGTAGTCGGTGTCTTGGGATAACCCGAATACATTGCTGAGTCAGGAGCTCTGCCAGTTCAAACTATTCCAAAGGAAAGAAAGCACACAGTGAATGTTAGATGTGTTCACTTTGCACCAACACAGATAAATCAAATGGTCAAAGTTTAAGGCCAGCTTTGTGAAACTAGCAAGAAGAAGAATGAAAACAGAGGCCATGGTATAGGTGGTAACACGCCACAAAAGACTAAAATTCAAAAGACTGACTAGATTATCACACCCCATAGGAATTTTTCTCTGGGCATGTGAACTGGGACAACCTTTGAGAATATGGAAGACAACTAAGACAAATAATCATCAGATGAAAAAATACTAAGTGTCATCCCTCACTAATCCTCGGAAAAGCCTCATCAAAGAAACATTTGGAAAGAACCCCAAGTCTGCTGTTTTTTGTTTTGTTTTGTTTTTGTTTTTTTAAATCTCAGACTAGAACAGGACACCGAAGTTCATCATCAGAAATCATCATCTCATCTCTAGAATATGAAGTCACACCAGTTAACAAGCTACCACCAACAGGATGAGTCTTGTGTCGTTTTCATGGTGACTGGGTAAGTTTTTACTAATTCTTCCACACTCCTCTGTCTAGTTACACGATTAGAATCATCTGTCAAGTGGTATGCAAGGATTAAAAGTGCCACATGTAGACATATAGATGGTGAGAGATCCTACAGAGCACTACAAACACACATAAATCTAAGCGGCTAAATGCAAGGGAGGGGAGGGGACCCACCTTCTGTATTTATTTGTATAAAATGCACCCTTAATTTCAGTGACTTTCTCAGACAGTGAATTCTAAGAAGGGGAATGCTACATGTTCTTTCTGGATTCAGTGTAGGATAGTATTCAAAACAAGATCATAAAATGCCCAGCAGTCTTTTTGAACATTGGACATTTGAACATCTTTCCTTCATTTCTCATCTCTGCTTTTAATCTGGCTGTCCCAAAGCTGGGCCCAGATAGCACTGAGTCTGCCCGCCTGAGACAATAAATAAAAGCCTGACCATATCCACAAACGGCCCTTGCCTCCAGCTTAACTCTCATGTCAACTTGTGTAACTAATTCCCTCCCATCCTCCTGCCAGCAGAGGCTGCACTCAGCTTCTGGATGGGGGTCTCCAGTACTTCTTAACAGCTTGAGACTTGACAGGTTCTCTCTTCCTTCACTGGCCTCTATGAACTTGTGACTAATTGTTCTTTCATATGTGGACAGTCACTGGTATGACAAAAAAAAAAAAAGAATCACAGCAATTTGGTAATGGTATATATGAGAGGGGAAATGTTCTGCTATAAATTTCACATTTAACATAATGTGATCAACATCAAGATAATAAATTTCTAAATAAATAGTATCATAAGCATTATGATTACCAAATGGGCTCCAATTCAGTATTACTATTCTATCAGCAGCCGTCTTTGGACAGGTTACAAATTAAAAGGAAAAAGAAGAACATTACTGGTGACATATAAAAATTTTTACCCAGCCTTTCAAAATCACCAATAACAAGACATATTTTAGCCAGGCTCGGTGGCCCAGTCTGTAATCCCGCGCTCTGGGAGGCTGAGGTGAGTGGACTGCCTGAGCCCGCGGGTTCGAGACCCGCCTGGGCAAATTAGTGAGACCTCATCTCTACAATAAATCAAAACATTAGCCGGGCAGGGTAGCGCACGCCTGTAGTTCCGGCTCCTTGGAAGGCTGAGGCAGAAGGATCGCCAGAGCCCAGCAGGTCGAGGCTGCGGTAGCCGGGAGCAGCCACTGCACCCCAGTCTGGGCGACAGAGTGAGACTCCAACTCAATAAAAAAAAACCAAGACATATTTTAAGTACATAGTAGGTAATCAATAGAAAAATACAGGCATGAATAGTGACATTTCTAAGTCTATGTATAAAGCCTACTCTGAAGAGAAACCAATGCTTATTTATGAAAGACTATATATTAAAGAATATATAATTAAAAATTGATAATTAGAAGTTATGGCATATTCTTTAATTTTCAAAAGTTGAATCAGTCAATTTTGAAAGGCGGTAAAAAAACAAAACTAAATCCAAAGATGCTGGGCATCAACATAAAAAGTACCAAGACACCCATCTACTGAGCTATTAAAAAAAAAAAAAAATCACAAAAGAAAAACTTAATGCTATGAACAAAAAACAAAGTCAAATGGATGTAAATAATTCTACACCCCAAAATAATAGGAAGAAAAGCTATTTAAGAGAAATTTTCGATATCTAATGCCTTTGTCTTTTATTCAATTACCCTCTTTGTTAACTGAAATTACTTCAACACTCAAACATAAATCAACTTTATGTATATAGAATATTTTAATATATGTAGTAAAACATAAAAACATAATTAAATAAACATATCTGCTTCATTCATAAGGGAACTTTCTTATAGTGGAATTTTAACAACAGAAAAAAAATCAGTACAATATTTTATTTTCACTTCCATCTATGTCCAAGTAATTAAAAACTATTTTTAAAAGAGAGGAAAAAAAGATGCCTCACTTTACTCAATACCCAAGCAGGCATCCCACCCAAGTTAAGCATCTGATGGGGACATTAAAAAATGAAAGACAAAAACATTTAGCTAGCTGCTTTACAGATTTATACAAGAATGTTATTGAAAGTAGAAAAATATTATTGCTTTCATTTAATTTTATAAGTGGGTTTTCTTTATCCAATATGCATAGGTCAGTTAGATGGCAGATTCTTGATAGTCAATGAATTTTAAGCTAAAATAATGTTACTAATTAAAATCACAAAATTAGAGAAGATAAAGATAATAGGAAAATAAAAATAGAGGCTGATGATAATGCTGCTGGAAGACAACCCCCAAGAATATTCTCCAGGGTCTTCAGACAATCTAGGGTGTCTCACATGGTTCTTGTCCCATACCTTCTCACCCTTAAGCAAGACCTTCCTGAACAAATTCCAGGTCTCACTTTCACTACTGGAATCTCTGTCCTTGCCCTTGTGTTCCGATAACCTGTGCAATTCATCTGAGACACCCAGAAGTTAGGCAGGTTTTGAGTATAGTCTTCTCTCTTGCTTTACCTTTCAACAGTGGAAAGACTAGATGGAGTTAAGAAAAAGCCTTAGGGAATCTTGACTACAACATTTATTGAATGTGTTTTTATTCCGGGTAGTTTTATCTGGTCTTGTGAAAAATCTTTGTAAGAGTTGTACCTGCAAAGATATATGTTACTTTTTAATTGTTACATTTAAAAACACATTTGCCACTCTTTAAAGAACCAGTGAGCTTAAATATGAAAGAGAATAAATAAATCCATGACTCTCACTAGTCACAAATAGGAATGAAATAGGCAGCAGTTCCCACTCTAACAACTGAAAATGGCAACAGATTCACTGGGGCAGTGCTTCGGAAGACACTGTAAATGACAGCAGGCTGAACTGGGGTAGGATCCTAATCTTCTAGGGAACAATCCATACTTGAATTGGGGGTTAAAGAGTGAGGTCTAGTCTCTCCAGTAGACTGCACCTATGAGAGCTTATAACCCTGTATATTATGTCAAAGAGGAGATGGGGGTGGGAGGGTCAAAACATAGAAGGCTAGTGCAATAGCTCAGAATGAAGTGAGAGACGCTTTGATAGACAGTGAAAATGGAAAAGAAAAAAATACATTTTACAAATAGACAAACCAAGACACCATATAATGCATTCTTTTATAGATGTTTAAGAAATAACCTTATCAGCTGGGCATGGTGACTCACGCTTGTAATCCCAGCACTTTGGAAGGCCGAGGAAGAAGGATCGCTTGAGCCCAGGAGCTCAAGATTAGTCTAGGAAACATAGGAAGATCTCGTCTCCACAAAAATTAAGATATTAGCCAACCATAGTGGTGTACATCTGTAGTCCCAGATACTTTAGAGGCTGAGGCAGAAGGAACGCCAAAACCCAGGCAGTCAAGGCTGCAATGAGCCATCATCATGCCTTATATTCCAGTCTGGGAAATAGAGTGAGACCCTGACACCAAAAAAAGGAAAGGGGAGGGGGAGGGGGGGAGGGGGGGAGGGAGGGGAGGGGGAGGGAGAAGAGGGGAAGGGGAGGGAAGGGAAGGAAGAAAGAAAAAAGCTTATCTATAAATCAGAATAAAGTTTTGAGCCGGGCTCAGTGGCTCAGCCAGTAATCCCGCGCCTTTGGGAGGGTGAGGTGAGTGAATTGCCTGAGCCCGCGGGTTCGAGACCCGCCTGGGCAGCGAGACCTCATCTCTACAATAAATCAAAAAAATCAGCTGGGCATGGTGGCGCATGCCTGTAATTCTGGCTACTCGGAAGGCTGAGGCGGAAGGATCGCCGGAGCCCAGCAGGCCAAGGCTGCAGTGGCCGGGAGCGGCCACTGCACTCCAGTCTGGGCGACAGAGTGAGACTCCAACTCAAAAAAAAAAAAAGAATAAAGTTTTGTTTTTTAAAAATATCCAGGAAAACTCTTTTTGGGGGGGAGGAAGGGGATACGAGCAGGAAAATGGGCTAAAAAGTTACCCACATTTTATTTGCCATTTTTTTTCTTATACCTTTGGATTGGCAGATGAAGCAGTAAGTTATAAACATTACCATTATTGATTTATATTTTTAAAGTCAGTGTTTTAAATATTATTTTTAAAATGAGGAGAGACAATTATATTCTGGTATTCCTGGGTTGTCTCTACTTAAACCTTGTTCCCAAGGAAACAGCTAATGTCTCAATATCAGACCCTGCATAATTACTGACTACAAAGGAAGTATGCTTCAGTGAGACATGTGCACTTTAGCAGAATTAAGATGACCAGCTTATTTTTTGCCTTAATATGAAACAAAAGTCTCTGAATCTCATATAGAGACCAACATTTTCTACTAGACATATGCTGACACACACAGACTACAGTATTAACATATTCTCACGTACAGAATGTTACTATTTTCAGTGACATTCTATTCCAAATTAAAACAGGGACACAACTGGAACCACCTTTTAAAAAAAAAAGCATTAGCAATTGTCCCTTTTGGAAGAGGCTCAGCTTTGAAGTCATTCTTGTTAAAGCATAAGTGGAGATAATTGCTCATAAACCACTATGGATGAACATACATTTTCCATGACCAAAAGGTTTGATATTAAAATGATTTAAATGAAAATAACATTATAAAAATTTTATTAACCAAAACACCCAACAAAAAAGCATAAATATTCTTAAAAATATCACATTATTTTTTTAAATATTTAGTATGATCCGTCTACCTTTTATAAACAGCCCTTTTTCTTGAGAAAGTGCTTAAAATTTTGACTTAGCAAAAGAAACAGTGATATATTCATCATTTGCAGAGTTAGGAAAAAATAAATGAAATATGGAAAGGCATTCTTTTCACAATAAATGGCAAAACCTCTAATTTACACTTCAAAAGAAATGCTTTTTGTTAAAATTTACAAACATTTAAACCAGACAGTTCTAACTTCACTGGTATTGAGCCTAAAAATATAACATACATGAATATTTTACTTTGGCCAACATATTCAAACAATTTAGGAAGGCTAGCCAACTGAAAACGTAAGTGTCATATACATCTATAATTAAAGGAACTGAAATAAACATTGATTATTAAAATACCTGAGGACTAAAATTCTAAGAAAGGGTTTTTTGAATGGCAGGGGTCATAAAATCAATTTAGTGCATTTCAACCAATATTTTGTAATTAAATTAAATAGATTAGAAAAGATAAATAGAATTTCAGACTTATTTTAAGAAAGGAAAGAAAGAGACACAAAAACACACACTGGGTTGCAATGTAAGATCTATTTCTTTGAATGTAGTAAAAAAAATTTTTTTGAAAGTTCTTTGAGGGCTCAAATATTGTGTTAAGCCTCAATTTAATAACCCAATAACATGAGGATTTTTCATTACACTGACCTTTTAAAATGTTCTGTTAAAGCCTGAAACTGTAATTCGTAACTAGATTCTTCCAGGGTACAACTTTATGGAAGTTACAATTATGACTCCGAGAGCTGAATTAACTCCTTCGTGGAACAAGGTATATGTAACTTATGACTCTGAGAGATGAATTAACTCCTTCCTGGGACAAGGGTATATGTAGCAGAGCTGTCCCAATAACAGTAACCTAGCGGGTCAGGATAATACATACATTAGACAATAAGTGAGAAGACACACAAAATCTGAAAGCTGAAATGAAAATTTCACCAGAACTTTATTGGACTTATCTGCATGCAATAATTTTTTGTGTGTACATATGGAATAAGTACCATCAATATTAAAACTCTGTATAAATTAAAAGTATCTTCTGAATATGAAATTAAGAATGAACACCACTGAGACATTCTAATAACCAGTGACAAGAAGTCAAGCTCAGCTAATACAAAAGCTGTAAAATTAATGAAAGACTTCTACCCCTGAATTAAAGCACACCCTACTTAGAAAAAGGTGGTAATTCTTTTTCTTAATTAAATGGTTATACAAATTCCATTTACAGATATCAAGAGTCCCTAATCTAAGTGTATGGTTCAAGAAATTTATATTCTTCAAACAACAGAAATGCTTATTTTTCAAATATTTAACACCATACTTTAAAAACAAAAGCAAAAATATTTTACAAAACTGTATGCGTAAAACACAAAAAATATCTAAATTAAGGAGCCAAAGTTTTAGTCAAATCTTAAAGAAACAAGTTGTTTGTAGATTCTCCTATAGAATAAGCAATTCCCACAGAATTAAAATATTTTGGAGCATCACATAACATTTTAACAAGAGTTATATTCTGCTAAGATAAAATTATGGAATTCAATTAACTAGTAACTCATTTCAATAGTTGTTTTTAAACTAGAAATACAGTTTTACTCTCCTCATAAGGGGAATAAGTATCTCGGGCAATTACTTTTAAAATCACAGTTGAAAAATTCTAATCAGCTTAGACATTAACTCTGAGGGGTAAAAACTAGCTAAAGATCATATGCAAATAAATGATTTATGGCATCCAAGTACAGGCTGACTACCCCTTATCCAAAGTGCTTGGGGCTACAAGAGTCTCAAATTTCCTATTTCTTCAGATTTTGGAATATCTGCATATACATAATAATACACACTGGGAATGGGACACAAGTATAATCATGAAACTCACTTATGTTTTATATTTACCTTATACATACATAGCCTAAAGGTAACAGCCTGAATTTAACAAAGTTTGACTGTGACCCGTTACATGAAATCAGACATGGAATTTTCCACTTATGGCATCAAGTTAGCTCTTAAATTGTTTTCAATTTTGGAGTATTCCAGATTTAGACTGAAAAAAGATAGCCACTGAAACATAGCCAAATTTCTAGCATTTTAGAGATATTATATGTTAAGAAACCACATGCCAAAGAGCCACAAGTTCTTGCTTGCTCCTCTTTAATAACAGCAACAGTGGTTGCCAGTCAGTATTCTGTTTTTAAAGTCTAGGGTTTATTGGTTTTTTGTTTGTTTAAGAGTCTCATTCTGTCACCCAGGCTGGAGTGCAGAGGCACACTCATAGCCACCAAAGCCTCAATATGTTGGGCTCAGATGATCCTTTCACTTCAGCCTTCCAAGTAGCTGGAACCAGAGGCACATGCCACCATGTCCCTCTAATTTGTTGATTTATTGTAGAAATGAGGTCTCACCAAGTTTCCCAGGCTGTTCTCGAACCCCTGGACTCAGGCAATCCTCTCACTGCCTCCCAAAGTGCTGGGATTATAGGTTAGAGCCATCACGCCTGACAAAGTCTAAGGTTTATTACGTATGTAACTACACATACACATACATGCATGTGCACACACGCACACACTCACATATAAAACTATACATAACATTTTATAAGGCTGCAAAGCAAAACAACACTTTCTTGGGGTTAAATGACTTGCACAATGCAAAGAAGTCACTGGGGGAAAGGATTAGAATTCAAAGCCAGGAGTGGCCCATTTTTTGTTAACTCAAAGAGATAACCTGATATATAGGATAGAGAAACCAAAAGGTCAGACTAAAAGGATAATGGAAGTCACTAGGAAACACAAAGGATGAAAGGGAGTGTTGTTGAGTCCTCTATTACTGGAAGTGGGTGTTTTACTAGGCCCAAACTCAATTTTGCCTTTCGGAGAGTGTTCCATAGGAGATAGAACCTAAGGGCAATAACTAATGGGAAAATCGCTTCAATATTTTAAGAGCTATGCTGTAAAAATTAATTCTTCATAACCCATTGAGAAAAATGTCTTGGTGTCATTCTAAAAGGATGTTAAATCCATTGTGATCTGTGTGGAGGGAAAGCTAGAAAGCATCATTCGCTCTTTCTTAAGTGTCAGTTAAGGACCAAAATTACTAATCACGTGTTAGGCTCTGGTTTGCATTACTCCATTTTAACAAATTAATCATTCCAACTTTGTTTTGCTTAAGCTAATACCACAAACTGCTTATATACTCCAGTCTCTGTGAGAGACCCAGGGACTAGGAAGAGAATGGTAGAGCAGGGTGTAGGGTGGCTAGGAGATGCTAACCAGGTCTGAAAAATTAACAAGGAAGAATTGACAACAATAATCTACAAATGAATGAGTAAGTGTTCAATATATTTTGATTAAATGAGGAAGTCAAGAATACCCCAGTAAAACGATGGTCAATGTAATAAATCGTGTAAGACAAGTCTCATCATTAATCTTATAAGACATTTTCTAGGAAATAAAATATATAATCCATTATTTCAGTTAAGATACAAATATCTTTCTGAAAGGTTTATGGAAAACATTTTCCCCATGTGTCATGCACTATGTGAGAAACCAAGACCAGTACAGCACTAAATATAGAGTTTCCTACAAAAAAGTAAAAAACTTATTTTTATTGGGTGACTTCTGAATTCTTAGAAAGATGTATGTAATTAAGGAGTTAAAAACGTGAGTAATACATAATCTGTATCCTCAAGACATTTACACTCTAATAGGAAACATGGCCAGAGATAAGTATAATAGAAGATACAGATGAATGCCAGAGAGAAAAGGTTTAGGTTTCTATTAAATTTAAGAAAACATTATTCTGGCTGTAAGAATCAAGAGGCTTTGTGGAGAAGTCAGAACTAAAGTTGGGCCTGAGGATTTTTAGGATTCATATGTGAGACTGGGAGCTTAGCAAGGAAGACTATAGAAGAAAGGAAATACTAATAGTATCAAATTATATATGTATTTTAGAGAAAGGGTCTCATTCTGTCATACAGGCTGGAGCATAGTGGCATGATCATAGCTCACTGTGGTCTTAAGCCCCTGGTCTAAAGCAATCCTCTTGTTTTGGCCTCCCAGAAGTTCTGGGATTACAGGTGTGAGCTACCACAGCTGGCGCTGCTAACATTTATTATTTACTTTGCCAGACACTATCCTAAGTGATTAAATATATTATATCCTTATATTCTCACAGTGTGAGGCAAGCATTATATTATTACCCCTACTCTGAAGTAGAAGGGAAAAGTAGAATGAGAGGTAGATCTGATTCAACTTGCCTAACATCACATAACTTGGAAGCGCAGTGTCATGTTTCAAATCCAGACCTGACTAATAAAAGATCCACACTCTCAAAGCAATGAACTTTACAACCTTAACTGAAATTACATAATAAAAAATTGTTATATCTCAATAATTATAGACATGGGGCTTTCACCTTACCTGGGCTCATTTTAGCTCTTTCTACCTTTACAAAACTCATTAAAGGTATATTAGTATACCTTTAGATAAAACAAGCTCAAGGAGTTAAAGTAACTTCACCAGGGTCAAAGAGGCATGGTCCAGCTAAGAGTCAAACCTTATCTTTGGACTCCCAACAAGTCCAGTGCTTAATCAAACCCACCCCTTCTTTACATTAGAATGGCTGTTTGCAAATTGTGTGCCATGAAACCCAAGGGTTGCCCAGCAATGCCCCACAGTCCACCAGAGGAAAGGTCCCTATCCTCATTCCTCCATCTCACTTCAACACAAATGGGATTCTGCCAGAGATTTCATTTGAAACATTTCTACTACTAAAAGTAATTTGACAACCAACACACATACACACACACACACACACACACACACACACACACACACACACACACACACACACACACAGTTACCTAGTCACCTTATCCTCATTTCCTGCTACATTTTCTCATGCTCTAAGACTCTGGTAATCCAAACCTTACTCCAGAAAATATCATATCCCATACATCATTTTAGCAATCTTTCCTTTGGTTTAATGTGTGCACTAAATAAAATAAAAAACAAATTATATTCATAATAAAAACCTAACTAAATACCAAGTAGTGAGTACCCTCCTCAAGTTCTTCCACCACATTCCGTATATACCCCTCTTTGAGTACATAGTATGTAGAGCCCCAACAATATGATTCTTCTAATAACAGTAAATACCTTTCTTTTGTACATGGCTTTACAATGCCCTCATGTCAAGCATAATCAGAAAACAGCTTTCACCTAAACATTAATAACTACACACTTAAATCCACAATGATCCCAACTCAAACTCTTTTAAAGTGATATAATCAACAGTAAAAAGTTCACGGGCACCAGAATTGTTTAAAAAAAAAAAAGAAAATTCTAAGTGCTGACAAGGATGAAGAACAATGGAAACTTTCACACGCAGCTGGTGGGAGTCTAAGTTGGTACAGCTACTCTGGAAAATTGTTTGGCAGTATCTATTAAAGCTGAACATGTGCCTACTACGCTATGACTCAATATTCTATTACTAGGCATATACCCAATAGAAAATAAGTACGAGAATCTTCTCAGCAGGATTAGTCACAATAATCCAAAGTACCAACAAATAAACGTCAAACAATAGTATAATATGTAAATAATTGTGGCAGATTCATGCAATGGGTTATATGGCAATAAGAATGAAAAAATTAGCTGGGCACAGTAGCTCATGCTTATAATCTCGACACTTTGGGAGGCAGAGGCAAGAGGACTGCTTGAGCCCAGAGATTTGAGACCAGCCTAGGCAACTTGGCAAGACCTCATCTTTACAATCCATCTATCATTAGCTGGGCATGGTGGCACACACCTGTAGTCCCAGTTACTTGGAAGGCTGAGGCAGAAGGATCACCTGAGCTCTGCAGCTCGGGGGTGTGGTAGCCTTGAGTGTGCCACTGCACTCCAGCCTCTGAGTGACTCCTACACACACACACACAATAGCCGGGCATGGTGGTTCACGCCTACAATCCTAGCACTTTGGGAGGTCAAACTGAGAGGACTGCCTGAGCCCATGGGCTCAAGACCAGCCTGGGCAACTTGGTGAGACCTTAACTCTACAATAAATCAAAAAATTAGCTGGGCATGGTGGCATGTGCCCATAGTTCCAGCTACTTGGAAGGCTGAGGCAGAAGGATCACCTGAATCCAGCATATCGAGTCTGCAGTGGCCATGAGCGTGCCACTGCACTCCAGCCTAGGTGACACAGTGAGACTCCAATTCAAAAAAAAAAGAGAAAGTTGCAACTACACACAACATGGATGAATCTCATAAATACAAGGTTGAGAGAAAGAAGCCAGACACAAAACAGTATAAATTATGTGATTCTACCTAAATAAAGTTCAAAAATACACAAGACTAATCTTATCATTGGAATTGGGGTTTCTTTGAGGGTAGATAGTGACTGGAAGGAGGCTTTGTGGGCTTCTAGGAAGTTGGTAATGTTCTGTTTCTTGATCTGAGTGCTAGACATAAGTATGTGCTCACTTCATAAAGTGGATAAACCTAAACAGTCATGCTGTGCGAACATATACTACACATATATTTCAATAAAGTGCTTTAATAAGAATTCCAGTAGGATGAGTGTTTTCAGAAAGTCTGTTGCAAATAACATATTTAAAATGTGTCACTCAAAAGAATAAACATATTAACATGTAAACTTATGATCTCTACGTTCAATGATAAGGAGGAGTCAAAGCACGTTCAGTTGGCCCTTTGAAAGGAAGAGTCACAGAATTAATGAATTTTATAGCAAGGAAGGTCTTTAGAAAATGCCATAACCACTCCAAAAGGAGCTAATTTACTAACTTTAATACATTTCATTAAATACTTAGGATGATAATCATGAGCTCCATGAGCAGATAATCACAGCAAATAAGCAGCAAAAAATTAAAAACCAAGAGTTATGGGCAGTGTAGTGAGCTGCTGGCAACAGAAAGGTAACCTTTATTAGAGTAGGACCCTGACCATAACCCCAGCCACACTCTGAGGGATACAGGAAGCAATAGGCTACAGTAATCACAAGCAAGAGAGAATCAAGCCTTGATTTGAGATCTGGCTATATCACTAACTACATGTATGTTCTTGCATAAACTACTTGATTTTAATCCTTAGTTAAACCATTACTAAAATGAGACCTACCTAGGTTTTAAACTAGAGTTACTATTAGGTTTAAATGTTATAACATATATAACTACTTAGTTTCAAGTACAAAGTAGCTATGATTGATAGTGATGATAACAACCATGATGACACAGAAGTGGTAGCAGTCTGAATATGAAATACAAGTCCAAAAGCATTGGATCAGGAGGAAGAGCAGCTAATCTATCTTTTTTTTTAATAAAAGAAGAGAGACCTTAATGGCACACTTGCAAAATCAGGTGTCTGCTAGGTAGGAGCAGTTAATTTTTGAAGACACTTTCTAGGGTCCGAAAGAACATGAAAACAGATAAAAAAAGAACAGCTCTGAGGACTCTAATCATAAAGACAGAACTAAAGTCTGGCTTTAGTATACCACAGTGACTAAAAAAAATTTTGACCTAATATTGATGCATTTCCTAACTGATTTATGAATAAAATTTCTGTCATAATACCTGCCTACATTTGTAGGACCCTAGTTAAGATACCATTAAGTGTGAGGATCAACTCCAACTATGGTTGATGGTAGTGATAAACTCACAATTTACATTTGTTTTCTTTTAATTCTCCAAGTACCAATGAAATGAATATGAGAATCATCATCAGATAAGATTCTCCAAGATTATTTAAGAAATTACTTTTTATCTAATCTTAAGGGATTGTACAATTATAAGACAGAAATTACTCTCTTGGGTACCAATTCAAGTTGTTCTTAATGATCTTAGAGAAATAACTAGAGATAAAAGATAAATTTTGCTTTGGCTTGTAATCTTTTTCTTTCCTTAAAATTTAACAGACCTCTTTAATCTGTCTTTCCAACTTGATAGATTTACTAAAATCTGGACTATACTTTGTTATTGAAAATATACTTCGTTATTGAATTTCCTCCACAATAGACATAAAGACCTAAATTCATTCTGGTAAAAGAATAAAAATTGTCTTTTTTCCCTCCTCAGATTTAAATATATAACTGCATGAAAAAAAGTTAATTCGGTAGCAAAAGTGAACAGCAACAAGATCCCTGAAGAAAACTGGCAGTCATTTAACAGAAAATGAAGTTGGCTAACACCTGAAGGAATAATTGTAGTAGGTTATTCTGAGTTGTTCAAACACACAATCTATAAAATAAAGCCCTATAAGGCAGACAAAAGTCCCAAAGAGATTTCAATTGATAATTCTCCTGAAACAGCAGAGGCATATTCCATGTGAAAGGTGCAAAAAAGATGACAAGGACAGCAGCAATAAGTGTGAATTTACCATCTGAGTGAAGATGACGCCCTCTAGCATCCAAAGTCATAGCTCTATCTGACATAACACTTGCTTTATTCAAAGACAGTTCAGTATTCACATGACATCCACAGTCAAGTACCATCTGACTGATATCAGAATGCTCTGTCATGAGCACTTAGATTCCAGGGAAAACTTACTAGGCAGCTATCTAATAAATGACCATTTTGTTTATGAGACATTAAGACTCTCCACCTACTAAGTAATCTTGTCTAAAAGTAGACTACTGGTCTTTAATATGGTCTCTGAAAGTTTACACTTGGATATATACAGCCCTACGGTCAACTTTCATACCTTTACATCCATCTGGCAAAACTTGATTGTTTCCTTCAAATACTGAAGTTGACTCTTAGAGGTCAAAAATGTGCTCAGATTTCCAAACTCTTGATATTCAAAATATCAAAATCTAGTGAAGAGATTTCACAGTTTTTAAATCCTGGCGGTTAGAAAAGAAAATTTTATAGCCTTAATTTAAATAACTGAGCTATCTAGTAGATTTATAAATAGGGTTCAATTCATAAAAAACACTGTTTCATTTAAACTTTAAGATCTAACATCTTATGTAATGAGATAGCTTTATCAATTAGTCAAGGATTTGATCAACAAAAAATTCATTTAATTTTTCTTATTTCTGGCAAGGTGTATAATAGAAGAAGTTTCAAATCTTTTAAATTACTAAAAGGATTCAACTATAGCCAATCAAAAGACATAAAATATATTTTCTACTTGACAAGAAAACAAATCTGCAAGCAAACTTAAAATTGAAAAGTGACAATTATTTCCTGTTTAACTAGCTCTAAATGAAATGTATCAGACTGAAAATCAGGATATTAAGATTTGTCCTGCCTGAGGCACACATCTTCCTAGCTCATCCAATTTCCTACTTTGTGAAGTAAACAGTGACACCAAAAACTAAGCCTCCATTTGTTTTTTCCACCTAAGTAATGTTAAACTTCTAAAACTCAAAAATAATGCAATAGTTACTTCCATATATATTCTGGAGATCAGCTTGCATAATTACTGATGCTTCTGTACTTATGTCTATTTATATACAAAAAATAAATGCTGAGATTATTAAAAGTAAAAAAATAGCTTACGCTATAGCATAAACTGGCAATAAAACCTTTCACTTTGTAATCTTTATGTATAATGGGAAAGAAACAGATCACACATTAATAATCTACTATCTTCTATTTATCTATCTATTATCTATCTATCTATCTATCTATCTATCTATCTATCTATCTATCTCTCCCTATCATCCAGGCTGGATGGAGTTCAGTGGAACGAATCTACTATCTTCTTAACCATATATATGCATGCCCTCCCTAATTATTTGTTTGAGGATAATAAAAAAAATACAATGGGAAACCTTTCTTTCAAAGGTGAGTTACTAACCTTAATCAAATTAATGCTCCTGGAAAGAGAATACCAGTCAAGAGGGAAAGCTGAATTTAAAATAGTCTGGTCAACTGTAAAACAGTAATAGCATAATAGACAGTGGTTTATGGACTTCCATATTTAACAATTATGTATTCTCAAATATTATCCTCCACCCCCACACTGCCCAGGAAATTCTCAACCTTCTCTGAACCTGTAGCACCCTCTGGATCACCAAAAGAATCTAAAGTGTTTGCCAACTCTAATTCAGCTAGGCAAATAAGTAGTATTTCATACCTTTGAGTAGAATGATTTGTGATCATGAAGGTAAAATATGAATAAATTCGAGATTTTTATATGACACAAGTACGTACACTTTACTAATAAAGTAATAGGATGTTATGCTTATGAAAGAAGAACACATGAAGTAATGGTTTCCATTTATAGGACTGTTTTAGATTTAACAAAATGAAAGTTTACAATCTGTACATGAAGTGTGCTTAAACAAGCTTTATTTCACTGACAGTGTCTCCCCCCAAAATCACACTCTACAGCATCATATACACTTTAAGAGTATTTTATACTTTTAAATAAATATATTTTAAAATCAAGTACTAAATTATTTATATTAAAAGAATAACGAGAAGAAAAAAAGCATAAAGGAGGCACCAAGAAAAAGGCTTTAAATTAAAATCTGATTTATACACTCTTACTTTTACATAATATAAATTTAAATATTAAAGAAACAAAACATAAACAACTGCCATATACTATCCCCTTAAACCAAAGCTTACAAAGTTTTTGTCTTTTCTCAATTGGGAGCAAAAAAACCCTTCCAATGTCAGAATTCCAGTGTACAGTTTCCCCGATGAACTGCAGAGACTGTGCCAGGATGCAAACTAAGTGCAAGGCTGCTCCTAGAGATACCACTTGACACTGTCCAGGAATATCTTACCCTTCTCTGAACCTGAGGCACCCTCTGGATCACCAGAAGTATCTAAAGGGGTTACCAACTCTAATTCAACTAGGTAACTTTCTAATAAGCCTCAAACATTTTTTAAAAATAAAGTTAATTTTGAAAAATTCATAAAAATGGTAGAAAGACAATAATTACAAACATTTTTAAAGATCAGAATTAAGTGTCCACCAGAAGTGCTACTTTGTGTTAAATACGTTTACTCATACTAAAAATTGTGGAAATATTTTTAAGGCCTGAGATGTTAAATGCAACAGTACGTATACAAATAATTTAACATGGATTAAAATTATTAGATTGCACTGGGGAGGGGAATGTTAGAGTCAACCATTTTTTAAGTATACAAACAGACAAACACATAATACTTGCTTTATGGAGCTTTAACTTGCACAGAATTATTAATTCACTGAAGATAAATGGAAGTGAAAGCAAGGAGATGAGAAGAAAGTAGTGACACAAAATCAACTTTTAAAGAGAACCATGATATTCTCTTTAAAAAGAGGAACTGGAATCTCAAGTTGGGGTGAACGGGCTGTGTTGTCTCTTTTGAGTCTCTATTTCCTACCTTCTTCTCCTTCCATCTCTGGGCCTCAGCAGATATCAATAAGCAAGCTGTACACTAACCCAAATGTTTCCATATGAGGGCTCAAGAAATTAACTTAGTAAGACTGTAGATTACTTTTTTGATCTTTCATTTAGAACACTCTAAGTAATTTTTTAAAATCTGGGGGGACCAAGATTTAACTTTTTTCATGAAACTCATCTATATTCAAAGTTTAACTGTTTGTTCTTTTAAATTCCATATTATAGAACTGTCTATGTAACCATTTGAATCCAGATACATTTTATGTTTATTTTAAAATAAAGAGTAGTTGCAAACTACATGTCTATTTTGATGCTAAGGTATACAATAAATTCTCAATTGCTCAGCACTAACAAAGACAAGGTCAGAGTAGCATGCAATTAGTCAGAATGGAGTTCAAAATCTTATCCATTAGAAGCTGCATTAACTTCTTTGTATTTCAGTTTACAATGCTATCAGAGAGATAATAATGCCTACCTCACAGAGATATAAACAACAAATAAGGTAAAATAAGTGGAAATATTCAGGACATAGCAGTTACTAAAATTAATTATAGTCTTTACCACAAATCAGAATGAAATCATATACTCAGCAGCACACATCCCAAATTACATCATGTGAGTTTGGGAATAGGTTTGAATCTTACAATTCAAATAAGCATATTAGAAAATATATCGGCCGGGCTTGGTGGCTCAGCCTGTAATCCCGCGCTTTGGGAGGCCAAGGTGAGTGGATTGCCAGAGCCCGCGGGTTCGAGACCCACCTGGGCAACTTGGCGAGACCTCATCTCTACAGTAAATCAAAAAATTAGCCAGACATGGTAGCACATGCCTCTAGTTCCAGCTACTGCGAAGGCTGAGGCGGAAGGATTGCCAGAGCCCAGCGGGTCGAGGCTGCAGTGGCTGGGAGCAGCCACTCCAGACTGAGTGAGACTTCAACTCAAAACAAACAAAAAAAAGAAAAGATATCAGGGAAAAAAACTAACTACAAATTCCAAAAAAATGTGCATGATCATTGTACAAATATTACAAAGTCACATTCAAGCACTAACACTCTAAATCAATTCTCTCCTACTGATTTTCAAACTCTTTAGGCCAATACTGCCTTCCTTCATAAGAAATTTTATAATGTGTGCATGTGTGTGTGTGTGTGTGTGTGTGTGTGTGTGTGTGTGTGTGTGTGTGTGTGTGTGTGTGTGTGTGTGTTATGAGTTGGGTTTTCACTCCATCTCTCAGACTGCAGAGCAGTGGCACAATCACAGCTCACAGCAGCCTCAACCTCCTGGGTTCAGGCGATCCTTCCACCTCAGCATACTGAGTGCTGGGACTACAGGAGCATGCCACCCAAGTCTGGCAAATTTTTTCAGATGAGGTTTTGCTATGTTGCCCAGGCTGGTCTCGAACTCCTGGGCTCAAGCAATCCACCCACCTCTACCTCCCAGAGTGCAGGGATTACAGGCATAAGCCACCATTCCTGGCACCCTATATATTTTTAAAAAGAAGGATGCAGGGAAGGGAACAGAGTAGTCCAGGTTGCACTAAAGATATTTTTGTTTAGGCTTAGATGGCCTCAAAGACCTGCACATAGCATGGAGTCCTGGAATTCCAAAGCTCTTCAGATCCTGCCTGAAGACTGCTTTCTGTATGCCAATCAAATATGTGTATAGAAGGTCCCACACAAATGTGGAGATACCCTTGTGCCTTTGTTATACTCTTCCAAAACACTGACTTTTCCTCCTTTTTTTCTACTTTATTTCTCAAAATAAGTGGAAAATGTTCCTGGAGGCTCCACAGGATACAGTCCAAAACAATCTCACCCTTTGTTGAACTTGGAGCACTTCTTTGTATCATTCACCTGGCCCCTTAGCATAGCATCTGGCTATTTGATATTATTCAACTTAGGGCATTTCTATCTTCTTTATCCACCTAGTCACGTTCATGATACTCCTTCAAGTATTAATAATCTGGTTTCATGTACCTTCAAAACAGAGTCTCATTGACCTAGATAAACTGTCATCATAGGGCCTAAGACTAATCAGGCAAAAGCCTTTTTAACCACCACCATCCCCAAGGAAAAAACTATTTATCAAAATATACAGCCTTAAATTTTTGCTATATATACAGAGAGAGAGTCATTAACTGTGGCACTGCTATAATATTACTAATACAAAAATATAGCCAGTGGTACAGCTATCCCTTGGTATCTGTGGGGGACTGGTTCCAGGATCCTCACTCGGATACCAAAATCTATATATGCTCTAGTTCCTCATATAAAATGGCATAGTATTTGCACATAATTTATACGCATTCTCTAGTATATTTTAAATAATCTCTATATTACTTATAATACCAAATATAATGTAAATGCTATGTAAAGAATTGTTATACTCTTATTGTTTAGGGAATAATTACAAGAAAAGAAGCCTGTGCATATTCAGTACAGACGTATTTCTTTAAAATATTTTAAATCTGAAGTTGGTTGAATCCATGGATTTCTAAGTAGAACCCACAGATAAGCAGGGCCAACTATACTTATTTATTATGGAAAGAGGTTAATTTGACTAAGCTTCTGTTCCTAAAATATTCGGAATCTAGGGCCCCAGATGCCTGGGGAAGAAAGCATGACCATGAAGGCAAGCAGCTTTGGCAACAGCTTAGCTGATGTCTTAGAAGGAGAAGGGCGTTCCCAGGGTCTCATTAATACTCAGCATGTCTAACAGAGAACTGCTTTGGTGAGACAGAGAAGGAAGACTGTTTAAACATATAGCAAAGCAAATGAACCTTCTACAGTATAAGCTGCCAAAAAAACAGATTTCTTTCCTTATAGCGCTTCTATCTGCCACACACAGCACTGAGATTTATCATACCAGTATGTGGCCGATCACTACACTGTAGAGTACTACACGACTATAAATGGAGTGAGAACAGTGGCCACATCAATTTTGTCCATTGCTATATCCCTAGCTTCTAATGCAATGGGTGGTGGTGGTGGTGGTGGTGGTGGTGGTGGTGGTGGTGGTGGGTAGCATGATCTTAAAATCATATAGTATGATCTTGAAATAATACATAAACGTTGATGATTGCTTGAGTCTAGGAGTTGGAGATCAGCCTAGGCAACATAGGGAGACCTCGTCTCTACAAAAATATCAAAAAATTAGCCAGGTGTGGCAGTGCTTGCCTGCAATTCGAGCTACTCAGGAAGCTGAGGCAAAAGGATCGCCTGAGTGCAGAAGGTCAATGCTGTTATGAGCTGTGATAGTGCTACTGCACTCCAGCCTGGGAGACAGAGTGAGAGCCGATTCAAACAATTTTTAAAAAGAAAGAAAAGCATTTGCCACTTCACTTTCACCATCACAATGTCATATTGATTTTTTACAATATGACCTTAAGATACAGTTTTTAAAATTATGCTAAATAACTCTATCACATTAATAAATTTCCCCATAAGGCAAGATTATATATAAACCAGTTAATATTCTTTCTGACCAGATCTGAGCTTTACATATATGCAGTTTATTAGAATTTGGAGAAAAATACGATTTTAATACAGTAGAATCTCTTTCTGCATCCTGGCAGCACATCAAAAAACGTGTCCCAATGGGCCTAACATTGCATGGTCAGCGAAGAGGAAAAGTGAAAGAAGTCTTCTACTTCGCCACTTTTCTGAAAAGGGAATCACATTAGGCCATTAAGTAGTCAGATACATTATTTTATTGCTTGCAAAACCCTTGGGTAATAAAGAATGAGTACAAATTGCCACAGGCAGTTTTGGAGGAAAAACAGAACTGTGCAAAACAATGACAGCTGCTCTATTGCAGCAATGGACAAGTGCGGTAAAGAAAACAGTACATCAGTTGTAGTTTTTCTGCTCAAGTAGAGCACTCTCCCATGTGTGAGAAGGAACTACACAAGCACAGAATTCTGCAGATTCTGCATGCAAATGTACAAATAGGGGGAAGGGGATGGAAGAGAAGAGCGCAAATACATTTGTGAAAGCCATCTTAAGTCAGATTCAGTCAGTTGCATACATACAGAGAGAAAGAGAGAGAGAGAAAGATATATATATATATATAGAGAGAGAGAGAGAGAGAGAGAGAGAGAGAGCGCGAATGAGATGGGAGTGGGGAGGGAGAGAGGGGGACAGAGAGAGAGATCTGTTTTCTTCTAAATAAGTAGGACTGAGGGGCAGCTACAACGTAAAGAATGTGCCCTTTTGGATATGCAAAAATAAAAAGGATATATAATTTTTATTCAATAAAGATTGTAAGACAAAAATAATGACATTAACTGACCTATGATTTAAGAAAAACCATCTTCTACACAAAGAAAATTCACTGTCACATTGTATCACACCTTGTACAGGTAAATAGCAAAAATGATTGATTTTCAAGGTAATCAGAGAATAAAATTGAACGCATCTTTAATCCTGCTTGAAGAATGTTGGTTAAATGTCATATTCTCTTCTAAAGACTAACTGCTTTATTCTAACTTTGTTATGTGTTATTTGAAAGAATTATGTGAGAATTTTATTTTATACACTTCTATATTGCTAATTTTTTAAAAGAAAATATGAGAAGCCTGTAACACTACAAATATAAATAATGTAAGAACTTTATTCTTAATACAGAATCTCCTTAAAAACTATAATGGTGTTTTTTATCCGTAACACAGATAACACAGAAGACCCTTATTATTAATTTTCAACTTTCAAAATTTTTTAGCAAAGAAAGAAAAATCTCTAGAGCAAAAGCGCATCAACTGTACGAGCTACCAGCAGGTGGCTGCACGGTCACAAGCAGTCACTCAAGTACTACCTACTATTTCACTGCCTACAGTCAGCCATGTCCAAGCTTAGATTTATGGAGTTTTAATAAGATGACTGATCCTATCAAATTTAACAAACATAAAAGCAGTACAAATAAAAAGTTGCATAACCAACTGAAATAAAATTAAAGAACATTTTAACAATTAAAGGTGATAAGAAAATGATGATTGTTGTTGTTACTGGAAATAGTAATGGAGGACAAAGTGAATCCTGCCACACTACAAACATACTGATATACAACCAATCAGAAATAGTCAACAAGAGCTGGCAAAAAGTTGTAAGATGAGACAACATTACAGTGTGGGGATCACCATCAATCAGTGTTTGAATACTTACTAACCTCATAACATTATTTCAGGGGAATTTAGAGGACAGACAGCATCAAAATTTTGCAGAGTTATGTTTCTGTGCCCAAAGCTATAATAAGTTCAATCAGTAAGTTCAAGATCAAATAAAATCTGCACACAAAAAAATGAATGCTAAGGCAACAAAGTTCTCTACGACACCTTTAGAGATTATCAGGTGAGAGGCTTACCTGCCTCAATAATTGTAACACAGTCCACAGTGATATGCCTTGGGAAATGACACTTGAATAGCACTTGTATCAGCAAGAATATACCCGGTAACACAGATGATGAGAGATCAAAGAAATCTAAACAGGGGAAATAAAATCTGCAAAATCCATTTTGATTTTACACTTTACCAGTTAAGAAATCATACATACACATCCGGAACATGTGTATTTTTATTGTTCTAACTTTCTACATGTACCTCTACATTTCATTGAATCTAAGAAATTATCAATTGTAGACACACTGCCATTTTATTAACCACTAAGAAAAAAAACACTAATGACATTTTTTTTTTTTTTTGTCAGAGTCTCACTCTGTACCCAGACTGGAGTGCAGTGGCACGCTCACGGCCACTGTAGCATCAACCTGCTGACCTTAAGTGATCCTTCTGCCTCAGCCTTCCAAGTAGCAGAAACTACGGGTGCATCCTACCATGCCCAGCTTATTTTTTTATTTATAGTAGAGACAAGATCTCACCAAGTTGACCAGGCTGGTCTCGAACCCCCGGGGCTCAGGCAATCCTTTCACCTCAGCCTCCCAATGTGCTAGGATTACAGAGTGAGCCACCACGCCCAGCCACACTAATGATAATTTTAAGTAAGAAACAACACTCCGAGATGTTCAATGAGTGGAGGAAAACACATCTTAGAGCCAATGTAGAGTGAGAGCTTATTAATACTAACATATTATGTATAAAACATATACAAAAGTTGAAATTTTTAAAGGAAAAGAAAAAAGAGAGACACAGAAATATACATTCTTTTCCTTGAACTTTAACAGATTTTTACAGAACAGTTTGGAGATCCCCAGTGAGAATATAGGTTGAAAGAAGGAAAATGGTAGATGATGTTATATCTCAATAAATGGTACCAAATGAATAAGTGAATAACTTATGTCCTCTATTACACTTTATTATACATCATGTAACATGATTTGCGATGAGCCTGACAAAAAAACAACATAAAATAAATATTTCCCATAAAGTGCCCCCTCCCCAATGTTACTCATTAGAGTAATGTTGCTGTAGGAGTGAAGGACATATATACTACTGTCAAACCATCTTGGATTTGGAGCATAAGTATCTATGCCACTCACTATAAAAATACCAGACACTTCAGTGTTCTCACCAATAAAATGAAGATATTTCTTAACTCACAGGATTACAATGAATACTGAAGTGTAGCAAATTTGCATGTAGCAAATGCTCAGAACACAAGATTCAATAAAGGAAAACAAAGGGATCATCCATGGGAATCTATTTCACCTATTAAATTACATTAGATATCCAAAGTGTTATTCAGAAAGATATGTGAAAGTATTTGACTTAAACCAGTTTTATTCACTTAAGCACCACTTTTAGAAGCCAAAATTGCTGACACAAATACTTATATTATGAACTCTCAGACCAAAGTCCATTTTTGCCTATAGATCTGAGTAAAGATAAATATAAGAAATGCACCAACACTGAGCATACTGGTCTCTTTGACAAGAGGCTTGGGGTGATGAGGCCCTTTATTAATCTGGCACTGGAAAGTTGTAATCAGCTTCAGAAGTGTCTGACAGTTGACAATACGAAGGGGACAATAAAGCACTGTCAACAACATAAAAACGGATCTCCAAAACAGTAAGGTTTATTTTTTTAATTTCTTTTTTATCAGCCTACTAGGTCTGTTAAAGTAAGGCTTATTTGTTAAAGAAACAGTTTTCTTTTTTTTTTTTTTGAGTTGGAGTCTCACTCTGTCACCCAGACTGGAGGACAGTGGCCGCTCCCAGCCACCGCAGCCTCGACCTGCTGGGCTCCGGCGATCCTTTCGCCTCAGCCTTCCAAGTAGCTGGAACTACAGGCGCACGCTACCAGCCTGACTGATTTTTGATTTATTGCAGAGATGAGGTCTCGCCAAGTTGCCCAGACGGGTCTCGAACACGCGGGCTCAAGCAATCCACTCACCTCAGCCTCCCCAAAGCACGGGATTACAGGCTGAGCCACCAAGCCCAGCTAAAAACAATTTTATTAACAAGTGCTTCTAAAACAAATACAGTTTAAATAAGAACATACCGATAATCTGGACAATGAGGCTGTATGCATTTTGCAAATTATCATTTATCAAACACTACCACTTAAACACAAACACTCCTGATATATTCTTGAGGATTTCCAAAATGATTAACTAAAGAATCTACCTTGGCATAAACCCAGGTATGGATGGCAAAATCTTCACAATGCTTGTGGTAAATAGGACACTAGAATCACTGGCCTGTAAATCTGTTTTTTCTGACACTGGCTGCCTCTGCTTATTGCCCTAGCATCATCAACAGCTATTGTCAGAATAAGAAATCTGAATTCTGTCTACTGTCTGGAATTGACTTTCCACACATGCTTTTCGGATTGTCAGTGTTTTGGATTAGAGCTCTTAATTTACATGTTAAGGACTTAAGTCTTTACTCTCCCTGAAACTGATAAGATTCTAACCTGAAATAATTCTTTCCTATTGCTGTTATGTACAACCATATGTTACCATTGGCATCGCTCTTTATATACTCATTTAAAAGAGTGTATGTTCCTAAGATATAAAAATCTAATAGGGGAAAAAGGTGGGTCCCCAATTTGAGGTTCACAACTTGAGAGTGTGGTTTCAACCTGAGGAATGAACTGGATACCAGAATCGGGATACTCAAGAGAAAGTAGCAGTAATGACATCAACTAATCCCTGAGAATGATAAAGGCACTGCCTCAAGGAATGCAGAGACTCCATCTCATTTGATTTGGACATTCTCTCCCTACAACAGCCCATAAACCCAGATGCTATGAGCCAGAAACAGGAGTAGAAATGGAAGATAATAGCAATGAAATCCTGAGCAGCCTTATTAAAGGTTATACTTGGAATCAAGACTTGCTGGCTGAATTCACCCCCCTATTAAGAACAATCCTAACATTTGTCCTTTTTCCTAGTAAATACTGCCCAGCCAACTCCCTTCATGCTTCAAGTCCTGACAGGTTTTCTAAATTGGCTTGGGTTCCTCAACTCCAATGAGCATGTGAACTGCCTGGTCTAGTGACAAAACCATCCATATTTTTGCCCAGGCCACCTAGTCTCAGCATGTGCCTATCAGACACAAGCCAAGTCCAGGGCAGTGAGGTAAAAGAGGCCATGCCAGAGTGGTAGGTAAAAAGGGCAGACTCTAGAGCCATATTGCTTGGCTCAAAGACTAGACACTGCCATTTACTGATTATCTAACTTTGGGTAAGTAACTTAACCTCTCAGTATCTTAAATTCTATATCCATAAACTAAGGATAATGATTACCTAAAAGGACTGTTATCAGGATTAAATTTATGAAAAATGCTGAAAACAGTAGAACATAAGTGCTCAATAAATGTGTTACCATTTATTTATATAGTTTTAGAAGAATAAGAGGCTTACCAGAGAAGAACTACTGCAGAAATAAAATATGTTCTTTATTTAATCAGCTTTACAAAAGAAATAAAAAACTATCACAGTGCCAGGCAGTAATTTATCCATCCATCTATCCTCCATTGACTTATTGAGACCCTATCAAAAAACAAAAAACAGAAACAAAACTGGGAACTATGCTTGACACATGAGTCACCATATATCTGACGGGAGTACTTCTCGTTTACAAAAAATAACTACAAGAATCACCTCTTGCAATCCCTGGTTTACAGATTTCAAAGAATTTCAGTGTCAGGAATCATTCTGGCCGATCTTCATTTTACTGGTAAAGAAACTCATGTTCAGAAAAGGTTGTATAAAACCTTTTTTATTATTAATAAACTGTATTAATGTAAGCATATCATGTACATTTGGAATTACTGAGCACTTAGCATATTTTAGATACTTCTATTTAAGAAATATGAATAAAAATATACATCTATATTTTAACAAATATTTTTGCTTAGAAATTGAAAATAAGGAGTTTTCATAGTTATTGGCTAACTACAAATAATGCAATTAGAAATACCCTTAAAATCTTTTTTTCCACAATATTTGTCAACAGTGGTATTATTTCCTAAGGTTATAGGAAAATGGGGGGAAAGTGGTATTACTGAGTGTAAAACAAAATGTCAATTCTATAGTTCTCATTTTGTGTCACCACATCACTCTTCAGAAATATGAGATTAATTGACATTTATTTACACAATAACAAATGCTTCTGGTCCCAAGCATTTCAGATAAGGGATACTCACCTGTATTGTTAATTTTCAAGTACTTTTTAAAAAATGTTTTAATGAAACCATAAAAACTCAGAAAAATTGTTTCAATAGGTTTTTTTTTGAAGCTCTGTTAACATAATTATATACATCCTCTGTAGATGTTTTTAATGAGGAGCAGGTTACCCTTGAGCATCATTAACCCTTGATTTTCTCATTTATTTTTTGCTTCTTGAATAAAAGTATTTGTACTTCCCATTAGCTTTCCTTTGCATTTCTTTTACATATCAGGCAGGTGAATTCTTTTCTTACTCTTGTAAAGACTGGTTGAAATTAAAAATTAAGTCTTGTCTCATAAGTATTGAATATTTACTAACCACTTGCACAGAGGAGAAGGGTCCAATGAATGTTCTCATTTTTAGTATTTTCTGAATATTATATTTGATGTATTTATCATGATTGGTCTTTTGCTTTTTTCTCTGTTTAGTACAGGTTGAGCATCCCAAATCCCAAATGCTTCAAAATCCAAAACTGAGTGCCAACATCCAAATTCCACACCTGGCCTCATGTGATGAGCCACAGCCAAAACTGTTTCATGCACAAAACTACTAAATAAATTGCATAAAAATACCTTAAGGCTTTATGTGTGCAAGATTTATATGAAACGTAAATGAACTTCATGTTTTGAGTTAGGTACCATTCCCAAGTTATCTTATTATACATATGCAAATATTACAAAATCCAAAGAAATCTGGAATTTGAAATGCTTCTGGTCCCAAGCATCTCAGATAAGGGATACTCACCTGTACTGTTACTTTTCAACTACTTTTTAAAAATGTTGTAATGAAACCATTAAAACTCAGAGAAATTGTTTCAATAGGTTTTTTTTAAAGCACTGTCAAGATAAATATATACATCTTCTGCAGATGTTTTTAATGAGGAGTTTGTGTTCTGTATTTGACTTTAGTGCACATATTCTGAATTATCCATTTTAGGGGTTTTTTTCCCCCATTAACATACACTTTTCCCAAAACATTTATTACAATGATTCCTTCCCCAATGATGTTATGTCACCTAAACAGGTAAATGTTACACTCACATACAGTTGATTCTGTTCCAAATAATGTGTTTTATTTAACTGGTTTTTGTGGTGATTTGGTTGGCTGGCTGGTTGGTTGGCTGGTTTTAAGTGTCACAAATTATAGACAACTTTTACCTTTAAATATCTTAGAAAAAGATAAGGCAATCCCATATAGAGCCTTTTTATCCACTAGAACTATGCCTGATTATTTTTATACATATACTTGACTATAATTAATCAAGTTTTATAAAAGTATATATCACTCATTCTTAACATGATTCATGAAGACCTAAAATAGATAAAGTAACTGTCAGGGGTCATGTCCAATTACAGGAGTTACTATAAGACAGGTAACTACTACAATCGCAACACATATTTCAGAGTCTAGCAGTCCAGAATAGAAATCTCAGATACATACTACTAGTTTTATGATCTTAAGCAAGTTACATAATCTCTCTGAGCTTTACTTTCAACATCTGTAAAATGGGAATGCTATCATTTATCTCTCAAGGTTATTATAAAGATTAAATGAGATATTTTGATAATTAGCTAACACAAAACAGATCAGGCACTCTATAAGCACTTTTTAAGATTGAAACATTTCATTCTCATAATAATCCTCTTAAAGTATACAACTAAGTATCCCTCCTTTACTGATAAACTAAAGCAGAGAAGTTAAGTTTACTGATAAACTAAAACAGCCTAATGTACTAAGTGGCAAAGTTCAAAGTTCATGCTCTTCAGCATCACACTAAGGTGCCTCTCAAAATATCTAAAGCACTTGCCTGGCACCTAACATCATGATCAGGATGATGATAAACTACATAGTGCCCAAGCCTAGTATACAAGCATGTTAACACACTAGAGGCCCTCAGAGATGGTCTTGGGCCATTATGTTGACTGGGATGACATAAAAAACACACAAATATATCTAGATTAAATTTACACAGTATAAAAATAGCTAAATATATAAATTAATACTATTACTTTGGGAATTTAGAAGATAGAAGATATCATTAACATGCCATTGTAAATCACTGTCAGCACTGAGAGCACAGATTTTCTCGTAACATTGTTAAATGAATCTTATAAATAATTAGCAGTTAACATTTTGGTCCTATCAATATTTAGCACTCATTGTGAATTATAAAGATACTGATTTTTAAAAGAGAATACTCAAGTATTCAATAATACAAGTTCATTGTAAAAAACTGAAAAATTCAGCCCGGCTCGGTGGCTCAGCCTGTAATCCTGCGCCTTTGGGAGGCTGAGGTGAGTGGATTGCCTGAGCCCGCGGGTTCGAGACCCGCCTGGGCAGCGAGACCTCATCTCTACAATAAATCAAAAAACCAGCCGGGTGTGGTAGCGCATGCCTGTAATTCCAGCTACTTGGAAGGCTAAAGCGGAAGGATCGCCGGAGCCCAGCAGGTCGAGGCTGCGGTGGCCGGGAGCGGACACTGCACTCCAGTCTGAGCGACAGAATAAGACTCCAACTCAAAAAAAAAAAAAAACTGAAAAATTCTGGGATATAGAGAAGACTATAATAATCACCAGTAATTCAATATCAGTTTTACTTTTCTTTTCTACTTTCGTTTTTTAGACAGATTCTCACTCACCTGGTCAGTGCAGTGGCACAATCATAGCTACAGGTGCATGCCACCACACCCAGCTAATTTTTGTTGTTATTATGGGCTGCATCTTGCTATGTTACCCAGGAGAGTCTCAAACTTCTGGCCTCAGGCAATCCTCCCACCTTGGCCTCCCAAAGTGCTGGAATTACTGGTGTAAGCCACTACACCTTGTGTGCTTTACTTTACAATGGGTTTGACACATTAAATTTTCAGATGATGACTTCTTTCTTCCAATTTTTAAAACACGAAGTAATTATTGTCAAGGTACTTCAAAGAAAAAAAAAAGTGCTTCAAACAGGTAAGACATTAACTCTAATTAAAATTGTTTTTAAATAATGCTTTTCTCAACTTCCTATGCTTATGTAAACTGAGTTCAGTCAGATGACATGGTTGGTTGCATCCAACTAGAATGTTTTTTAAAATAATTTAAACCAATTTAATAAAACAAGAGTCATATGTTTAGAAGCTGATTACTAATTAATGACAAGACTAGGAAATAAAATTCATTATCTTCCATAGTACAGATAAGGGCACATCACTCAACGGGCATTGCCCAAGCATGTTTTAGCTAGGTTCCAGATATGCTAACAAATTGGAACAGAAAACTAACTTGAGTTCTAAGTATGGTCCTCTAATGAACTTTCAGGCAGACCCAATACTACTTAGAATAATGCCTATCCAAAAGACATCTATACTTTCAGTAGACTAGATTAACATTAATTGCTCCCCAAGGCCAACCCCAAAATCCAAACCTTGTATCAACCAATAATAGGTAAGAAAAGTGCTGCAGTGACACAAAGCAGTCAAGTAAATTGCCCCCCTCTCTTCCCCTCAAACTCTCTTCAACTGGCAAGCACTAACAGTATTATAGAGTCTTTCTGGGTGCTATCATCAAATTTAACAGGTGCTCTGATATTATTTTATTTTATTCTAATTTGGAAGGGCAGGTAAGATTTCTGCACCTTTCAGTGTTCTAAACTATTAGCAAGCAATACTTAATGTTTAAAATGACCACCTTAAATGTCTTTTATTGTCATTTTGAATCAGGAAATCTATCAGTGAGCTCAAATCAATCAGATTAGTAAAAACACTCCAATACTGTGGTAATTCAGTATTCAGAACCAGATTGAAAAAATGGTTCCTTATACCAAAGGCAATTAAACTTGAAAAAGTTTTCAGTTTCTACACCTTATTTGATTTAATGTTCACCAAACCCTGGTATATGTATAGTATACGCTCAACTGGTTTTCTAAGCAAGTTTCTTGATTTGCTATTTGAAGAACAAACAGGATTCTCATTCTGCAGATACTCTTGTTAAGGACTCTTTATGCTCTGTTTTCAACTATAGCGTTAAACTTCAAGAAATATTTTGATCATGTTACATAAATAATAATGAAGCAAAACAATAATTCCTTAGATAAAATTTGGAGTTCCCATAAACTTCACCTAAGTCTAAGTACCCATAACTGATTAGCATGCTACATTATATTTTACTGTCAAGGTGATGGCCAGATTTGCACCCAATCTGGGCCAATAAACATTATTTTACATGGGCTATGCTCTACCTCTCTCAAAGTACTATAACACCATCAGTTTCACCTCTTAAATTCCCTCTCTGCTCCATATTCCCATTTCCAGCTATAACATCCTCGTGTAAGAGGGACTACAGGCTTAAAAATTAGCTCACTAAAGTATTGAGGGGGAACAAAATAAACTGAAATTAGCTTCTAGAGGGTGAGCCCCTTATAGTACACTCAGAATTTATTATTCCAGATCAAATGGTCAACCAAAGTTTTCATCTGAAAGTTTTCAGAAGATTACATCACTATTTGCAGAAGAAGAATTATCCCAAGTTGTGACAAACAGGTGGCTGGTTCTTCCACTATGACAATGCACCTGCGCACACCGTGCTGGGTTGTTGACCCAAAGTGATATGACCCTGTGCCTTACCCTCCCTATTTATCCGATCTCGCTCTGAGCAATATTTGTTTGTTGTTTGTTTTCCCGGGTGAAAAATGTCCTCAGAAGGAAATATTTTGCCAGTGTGAAAGAGGTGAAACAAAAAAATGGCAGAAGCACTAAAAGGCATCAAAACTGACAAGTTCAAAAACTGTTTTAAACAGTGGAGAAAGCATCATGATAAGTGTACTGCATCAAATGGAGAATACTTGGAAGGTGACTGAAGTTTAAACATGTAAGAATAAATACACAATTTTTTACCAATAAATTCTAGCTGTTTGGGGGGTTCCCTCTTGGTACACAGGAGTTATGACCTGATCGGAAATGGTAGAATTAGAGTTTTATTCACACTGGAGGTCATCTAAGCAATCCTGGCTCCATTTTGCAACTTCCATATTTGTAAAATTTCCCTTTAATTGGAAGAAGAAACTAGAGGAAAAAGATGAATAGGACACCTGACACTAGAGTGCACCAAGCAAAATGCATGCCTGATGGGAATTGTAGTCAGGACTAGCCACTGAACACAATTGCCTTTTGAGTTTAAAGATAAATAGCTTGATTATTAGATTCTCTAAGGAGAGCATGAAACTAAAATCGTAAACATTTATTGTAAGAAAGGCCTTTTAAAATAATCTGGTCAAAGCCCCTTGCTTTCTTGATGAATTATGGTCAAGGATTAGGTTAAATACCTTCAATCCAAATATTCAAGTACCTACTATGTACTGTGTGTTAGTTTACAAATTTGATTTTGTAAAGAGACATTTAATATACACATGAAACATGCTCATTTACTTTACACAGTTCTCTCTGAAGCCTATAAAATGAACGTATTAATGGAAAGAACAGAAATCTAAGAACAGAAAACTGGAACTACTTAGCCAGTTAAATACTGTGGAGTTTTATGCAAATCACTTCACCTGTTATTTATAAAGTGAAGCGCCTGGTTATCTTATCTCACAGGTCCTTCCAACTCTAGTAACAGAACATTTGTTAAAAAAGAGCATTGGGCAATTCGAAAGTCCACACCTGGAGACTAGGAATTTGGTTAAAATAAGTGTTTAATTTTGCTTAGTTTTACAGTAGATTATAAGTAAAATTACTTGTGTGCAGATATAGTACTGGAATATTCTAAAATGATACTCTACAGACTATTTATCAGGACCCCTCTGATGACAAGGGGAAGCAGAAGGTAAAGAGGGGGACTTCCATTGCTCACTTGGCAGCCTTCTAAACTGCCTAATTCTTTCATGGGCATTTGTTACTTTTATAATTACCTTAAAACTCTCATTTCTTTTTAAAAGTGCTTAAACATGAAAAGCAATGTAATAGCAGAAAGAACGCTGAATTAGAAAAGGAGAGAAAAAACTTCTTGTCTAGCTCTGTCTAGCTTTGAGAGCTTGGGAAGCCAAGTCTCTTAGAATTCGAACATTCCAGTTAAGAATGAGATTGGGAATATACCCAGAGGAACTCAAATCATTCTACAAAAAGATACCTGCACACACATGTTTACTGCAGCACTATTCATGACAGCAACTGTGCTGCCCATAAAAACTGGACTGAATAAAAAAATGTGGTACATACATACAACAGAATATTGCGCAGCCATAAAGGACAAATATATGGACTTTACAGCAACTTGGATGGATTTAGAGTCTATCATACTCGGTGATCTATGACAGAAACAAAGAACAGAGTGCCATATGTTCTCACTCATAAGCGGACCTTGAACAATTATCCTAATACTGTAAAAAAAGGGATGGGCAGTAACAGGAAACTACGGGGGGGGGGGTCAACAAGGGTACTTACATAATGAACATTTGTATACCTAACCCTGAATTGTACCCCACATCTTTAAAATAAAATAAACTATAAAAAAAGGAGAATGAGACTGAGCACTGTCATCATCCTACTGGACCCAGTGTTTTATTAACTGGTCTTAGGTTATTCTCTCACTCAATCATGCAGAACCATCAAACACTGGAAGGAAAGCAGGAACTAAAATGTAAAAGAAGTGTGCAAATTAATTTCCCTCTAATAAAAATAATTAATAGCCACCAAAAACTATCAGAGTTCTGGAAATGTTAAATTTGGTAAAGAAAAAGGGAGAGGATATAAAAAAATAAACCTGGTGAAAACCCAAAATCTATTACTGAGGAAGGTAAATAAAAATATGTGCATGCACTGATCTAAGCTTATTAGAATGCTTTACAAACGTGTATCAGTAAAGAATTAAATTTTTAAATTCTTCTAAATCACATAAATTACACCTCTGGTAGAGCTAGGATATTGTCTTCTGTTTCCTAATTAATTAGTAAGTCATAGTTTTTTCTCTAAATGCTAATTCAATTATGGATCTCTCTAATGATGGATCTAAATGCATGAAATTACTCTTTCAACTTAACATCCATCCTATATCAGAGAACAATATGATTATTGCCTTTTTCTTTCCAGCCTTATGTGATTGCTAACAGGGTCATGTGGTTATCAAGGCTTTCTCATAACTTATTATTAATATGTATTTCTCTATCACAGTTTTCTCCCCAATTCATGGCCCTTAAATAAAATATACTGTTAAATATTAAAATCTGAAATCTCATTAGCACTTATAGTTTGCTTAATTTTTAAATTATGAAAGAATCCTCTTTTACTTACATCTCACCTGAAGAGAGAGAAATAACTTATTTTTCCTCCATAATTCTGTTTGCTAAATGCTACAAATAAGTTTGTCTGTCCTCCCAAGCAAACTGCACCTTTTAATTCACTATTAAGTATCAGTCACTGAATATTAAACAAAACCTTTGAAAGGCAGACAGAAAGCCTCACCTCTCTGTATCCCTATTCTCCGTTCCTGTGACCCAAAGATTCAAATTGATTGGAGATACTTGACTACACTAAAGATTTTCAGTTTGACAGCTCTAGAGACACAGACCACATGACCACCACAAGGGAGCCCTAGTCAAAGCAGCATTCGGCTCAGCCCCTTAGGGCAAGTGTGCAAGCCACTGCATATTAATTGAGAGAATGTGCAAGGATGGGAACTGCTTTCTTCCTCCTAAACAGGCACTTAAATACCCTGCTCGGAGCTTTATTGTGCAAACAAGGTTCATAAAGAAAAATATAATTAGGAATTGCCTTCAAAGCCTAGAAGGCTGTTATCTCTGCAGTCTTCTCTTTGAGTCTGGTCTCCACAAATAGTTTTTTCATTGTTTGCATTTATACTTTCTAGCCCAGAGGCTAAAAAGTGAACCATCACTGTTTTTTGTTTCTTCTTTAATTACTTCACACATGGTGGGGAGGAGGGGTACATAACATCAAAAAGAGTATCTGATCTCAAACCAGGCAGAGTGTAGACTAAAGAGAGGTCCAAACTTTACCTGTACGATGCCCACTTATATACTTAATCCTGAATTGTACCCCATATCTTTAAAATAAAATATTAAAAATTATTTTGGCCGGGTTCAGTGGCTCAGCCTGTAATTCCAGCACTTTGGGAGGCCAAGATGAGTGGACTGCCTTAGCCTGCAGGTTCAAGACCCGCCTGGGCAACTTGGTAAGACCTCATCTCTACAATAAATCAAAAATTAGCCAGGCGTGGTAGAGCACGCCTGTAGTTCCAGCTACCTGGAAGACTGAAGTGGAAGGATTGCTGGAGCCCAGCAGGTCGAGGCTGCAGTGGCTGGGAGCAGCCACTGCACTCCAGTCTGGGTGAGAGAGCAAGCCTCCAACTAAAAAAAAAAAAAAAAAATTATTTTACATGCAACATTAAGCCTCTATGTCTTATCTTTTACTTTCTTTTTCACTTTTTGGGGGAAACACAGTGTTTTTTCATTTCTTTTCTAAGATTAAATGCAAAGGCCTTGGAATCAGATTGCTCTAGCTGCCTCCCAGCAGTGTGACCTTGGACTTATCCTTCTGTTTCTCAATTCCTTTAACTAAAATGAGAAATAGCACTATCATGACCACTTAATTGCACAAGGCTGTTGTGAGAGATAACAAGGCATAAAATACTATACAAGTAGTCTGCATAAACATCCTGTCCCTCTCCCTTAAAATGTACTCTTAGCACTTGGCTCTTGGCACTTTCTAGGTCTGTGTAATATAACTCTCTAGGACCCCATTTCCTCAGCTATAAAACCTAAGACAATAACAAAGTTCCAGATATGAAGTGAGACTGTAAATAATATATATAAAGCATTTAGCTTGGTATCTCAACAAAGGCTAATCACAACTTACCAAATATTAGTTCCCTTTCCTTCCAACTTAAAGTTGTGCTACTAAACATCTCTAAGTTTGCTGCTTTTGCTCCTATCATTTCGATTTGTCTTTCAGTACACATCTAAGCCTGTGCCGTGGGTCCCAGGAAAAAGACTTCTTTCTGCTAGTGCATTCCCTCAAAACATGAAGTAGACAGCAACTGATTAAACCCATGCAGAAAAGCTATAGTGGCACCAGAGAGCACCGTAAAGAAATATGCTATAATAAGGTTCAGGTATTTCTCAATTTCAATAGTGTGAGATATGCTCTAGTCTCAAAAAATTAACATGAAACACTGAAGGCTACAAATTGTAAATGTTAAAATTCTTGGCAGAAGACAAAATAAGACAATACAAAAGGCACTCACTAAAAACAGTCCGAGGGCAGTTAATAAATTCTGCAGACGGAATCAAGAGCAACTGGAAAAAGTTATACATGAGTCATCATAATGTATAATTTAGTTTTAAATGAGTCTTCAAAAGAAGGCTTGGGTTTTTTGGGGGGTGTTTTGAGAGTTTTTTAATACTGTCTTAAAAAATCTTTTAAGTCTTAAGACCATGTCTATCTGTAGGCTCGAGAATTTTAGTAAATTCTAATAAGCAGCAATCCAAATTTCTCAGTCATTACTAGAACAACATAAAAGTCTCTATCCTCATGAATTAACACAATTCAAGCTCCATTTTTCAGAACTTTGTCATGTTTCTAAGTTTGCTATTTAATGATACATGATTTGGATTCCCAAAGAACTTACTCTTTTCAACACAGTGTCTAAACACAAACCTCAACCATCTACCACTGTGACATAGGCTGTAAAGTGCCTTTGAGGAAAATTCACTAGCAGCTCAACTGTGCACCATAAATGTACATCTAGACAGTCTGTAGTCATTTCTTAGTACAAGCCCATGACTAGTCATATGCCACTCTAGAAAGCAATTCATCATCTGTTATACATTTTGGGCCCAGTGGCTGAGCAGAAATGGACATAAGAGAATTTCTAGGCCATTCTCTAGATCACTCAAAGGAATCCTGCCATTAGAAACTTCTTCATATCATCCAGAGTTGTGAAGATGAACTTTCCTCTCTAGTCTGTCTGGTCTTTCCTTGAGACACCACGATGATATGCCTTTGTTACTACTGTTTTCCTCTTATGATTTCACCCCAAGTCATCCAAATCTTACTGACTTGTCAAAACCCACTTTAATTTCATGAATCTCTTTTCTTCACTAGAGCCCACTTCAATATCTCTATTTTCACTTTTCTTTATTATCTGTTTAACAGACCAAGATACTAATTATAGACAGTGTCTTACCTGTAATTGCTCTAAGTGTTTATGTCTTATCTTCCTAGTAATACTAAGTTCCTTGGCAGAACTTCGTGAAGTTATTTTACTTATGCTATTTAACTGCCAAAGCAAGATTTTTTCATTTTAAAGAACTGTTAGAAAAGCCACTCACAAAACAAAGAAAATATTCTGAAATTAGTAAATGAAGTAGAACAAGTATTCAGCGTAAATAAAACTATCTTCTCGCTTTCAAACAGCTAATAGCTGTATATGCATATATATGAACTGATCTTCATATCATCACTATCTATTCAGTAAAATAAAGCAATGGAACAATAGGCAGAGTACATTTGTATTTTCAACTCCAAATAATAATTTAAATAGAATAGTTTTGTCTGTTGAAAGGAAAACATTTTTAGTTATACATGTTTTAGTGAATTAACAAAATAATTAAATTGCTCTGGTGTGCAAATGATTTACTATGATAAGGACTCAAACATTCATCCAATCATTTCTTGGGCAACCAAGGAGATTCTAAATACTAGCCCCCATACAATTCTATAAAGAGACAAATAATTTTAACAATTTACTTATAATCAATAATCATTTGTATATCTAATTTATAACCATTAACCTTATTAGTGAAGGCAGCATAAGGACTAAGAGAAACAGTGGTTGTGAAACTAAAAAGGCATGAATTTACATCCAGCATCCTATACTTTTGTAGACGTGTAGCTCTCAACTAATTACTTAACTTCTCTGGACACTCTCAACTAATTACTTAACTTTCTCTCTTAAGGCAGAGGTCAGCAAACTATGGCCCAACGTGAATTCCATCCTGCCACCTATTTCTTGCAAATCAAGCTTTATTGGAACAACCCATGCCTATTTGCCTACATTATCATATATGGCTGCTTTTGCAGTACAACGTCAGACTTGACTAGTTTGGGCAGAGACTATGTGCCCCACCAAACCACAAATGTTTACTATCTGGCCCTTTATAGAAAAAAGTTCAAGTGCCCCTGTCAAAGAGTAAAATGCAAACAAACCACATCTACACTGAAATGTAAGTATAAGAATGTGAGGCTCCACTCCAAGCAGGCAGCAGGTCAAAACTATTTCAGAATAACATTAAGACATTAATCTTCTTCACTCTTTCTCCAAGTGTATAATGAAATTTTCCAGAGCTACGTGACTTGAGATGTCAAAAGACTATATAATACAGCTGTTTTCCCTTAAGCCATACATTAAAGAGATATGCAAAAGTAGTGCCACTTTAATATTTTTTATAGTTAGTTTAAAAAAAGATTACTTATGTTAAAATACAGTGGGTTTATTATTATTTTTCAAGTCAGATATAATTAGCTTTCCTCAGTTTTAAAGTAAATATTGATAAACATAACAAACAAAAGCTCCTTGGGACCCTTAATAATGTTTAGATATATTCTGAAACCAAATTACAGAATATGTTATACTATATCTTGAGTGCATCACAGTGGCATAATCAACTAGCCAACCAGAATAGTCAGGATGGCATAAGAGGCTGGCCTTCTTTATACACTTGGCAGAGTTTGAATAAACATAATAGAGAGTATACTGAGACAATCAGTGACACTACCATCATCCAGCACATGGTTTAAAAAGAAAAGTCTGACAATTCTTATAAGATGCTCCCCAGGGTACTTGTTAAGAAATTTTACTCAGAAATTTGAAATAAGGCAAAAAGAAGACAGCTTGCCTTTTCAATACACATAGGAAGAAAGGCTCACGTGAGAATAAAGCTAGCCCGTAGGTTCCCAAACTATGCACCAAAAAACACCTCAGAACACTTCAGCAAATCCAAAGGGGGTGCTGTGGAGTATCTTAAATTTTTTGAGGAAAACAAAGCAATATCTATCAAAGAACATGCAAACTACTTGCCCATGTTGGTTCATACTTGCAATATTAGACTGTACTACATTCTTTTCAGTAAAGTCAAACCTTTGTGAAATTGGCTTTCAGTGGTGGCTGTTATACAAAGTAAAATCAATGTGGACAGAAAATGAGACTACTGGTGTCCAATCTGATTGTACAGTTTAAGAAGTTGTACAGTGCTCAACAGGCATATATATTCTATTAGGAAGTAATTGCAGTTACTGAAGAATAAAATAAATTTTATTGTTTCACTATATTATGTGAATTATCTATTGAAACAACTATTAAGTTGTTGGCACAAAAGTACTTATTTAGTCATTTGGATTTAGTAACTGGAACTATTAGGCTTTTCTTTTGGTCTAGGAGTAACACACACACATAAACGACAGCACTAAAGTCACCATAAACCAATAAGTTTAGGAATTGCTGATTTAGGGGAATGTACTTTGTACAACCTACACTTTACTATTCTTTAAAAGTCAGAGAGTTAGTTCAGTTTTGGATTAACTTAGCCTATTATGATATAGCTCTGGGAACATTAACCAGTTTTGTATCTAATCCAGCAATCTTATTTTAATATTCTTTTATACATTTTCTATAAAGACCTAACTACGCTAATGCTCTTTGAACTGGTATTAACATCATACCCGTTCCTTCACTAATTTATGAGTTATTAAAATGCTTGGCAATTATTTGCTTTATATTTGAATTGAATCCTGATTTTACTTTTTTATTGTTGTACTTCAGTATGCTGAAGTTTTCTGTTATCGGTACATCTAGAAATAACTATTTTTAAAAATCTTAAATCTTAAAGATTTCACTACCTACCTACCAAGCACTTGGGAGAAATGTGTGTATAAGAATAAAGTATCAAAAAGACTCCATAAATACTTCTGCATAAAAATAATGGATATATGTTTATGTTAGAATATAATTTAACTATATCATAATCTGGTTTTCTACGTTTTCTAATGTTCAATAAATATACTCAATCCTTTTGTAATCAGAAATATACGAAATAAACTTATTTAAGTGTTAGGGATGATTTATATATATGTATGTATTTTTGAGTTGGTGCCTCACTCTGTCACCCAGGCAGGAGGCCAATGGCAGAAACACTGCTCACTGCAGCCTCGAACACATAGACTCAGGCGATCCATCTACTTCAGCCTCCTGAGAAGCTGGGACTAAAGGGGTAGGTAGCACCACAAAGCCCAGCTAATTTTGGGGGGGTGGAGGGGGTTGGTAGAGACGAGGTCTCCCTATGTTGCCCAGGCTGGTTTTGAATACCTGGGCTCACACAGTCCTATTGCCTCAGCTTCTCAAAGTGCTGAGATTACATGCATGAACCACCAAACACGGGCAAAAAAGTACTATTAATGAAAGCTCTAAAAAGTGAATGAATGATATAGAATTAAATTCTCTCTAAGAAACATTTTAGTACTATTCGTTAAAAAGAGGGCTAAGGACAAAAGAATGGCTACATTTGCATAATTAGTAACTTCTAATACCAGACTATGCCAGAAAAACTAAAACTACAGATAACTTATTTTACTTTCAATATCATTTATTTTTTCTAATATTTTTCAATCCATGTCAAACATTCTTATCTAGATCATTCTTTTGACTTCAAGTTATAGAAGTGCCAAATGTATGTAAGAAGAAAGAGAAAAGCTTTCACTTTTGGGGATATCCTTAGGAATGGGTAGGGAAAAAAAAGAAAAGTAAAAAGCAAATAAGTAAATATGCTTCTAGAAGTGCTGAATGATGCCCACCTAAATGAGGAAAAACTTCTGGAAATGTTGACGGTTTGTAAGGAACTTGATTCTTTCCTCATCTGGTAACTCTGACTTCTCTCTGGTCATTTATTCGCCTATGCTGCGCTCTTTTATATTCAAACACTTGGTTCAACCCTATTTAGAACTCTCTCTTTTACATAAAAATATCAAAAAGAAAGTATTGAGTCTTAACAGTCAAAAAAAGGTCTCTTTACATTACAAATCTAAGACTAAAATCAAACCTATGGAAATACTTGGCCTTAGGAAGTATATTTTATGGAAGTTCCATCATCTGCTTTTAACAAATGGTTTTTAGAATATAGGCCTAGAATGTGTATAAACATCATCAAATGACTTGAAATAGGGAAAATAAAATGATATATGATGCTATCCCTGAATTAGGATCATTTAATTTTGAAAAGTTGACAGGTATGAGTCACAAAATAGTGTATAAAGTGCTAAGAGAAGCTAGGAAAATTTATGAAACAGGCTTTCAAAGAATTGTCTAGTCATTCATTCAGTCATTTATACTCATTATCTCATTTAATCCTCAAAACAACCTTTGCAAAGTAGACATCATCATTATTGCCTTTACAATCATTCCAACTCAGAGTTGAGAAAAAAACGTACAGGAGCAAAAACACAACATATGGTGGGGAGTAGACCAGATTGATTATACACATCAAGAGCATAAGTAGAATGGGAGTTACAGTAAAGTTCTAAATTTCTGCTATGTATTTCCAAAGCAGTAGTCTATTGGTTGATAAATTGAGGTCCATCAGCAAAACTCATAATAAGGCATATGTCAGTCACTTTCCTGAAAAAGTTGCATGTACAAAAAGTTATAATTCCTGAGGTCAAGATTTATAATTCTGAATATGTAGAATGTGGGTCAGGACAATAGGCCTCCATTCACCTGACTTCCTGGACCTGGTGTCACCCAAGCCTCAGCTCCAACTTGGTTCCTCAGTAACTTCAGTTGCTTCTGAAAGTGTCTGACTTGTTCAAAGGATTTATGGAGGCTAATGTATTCCTCCTTAGTAAAAGAAGATCAGATATACAAGGCACCAATATCCTAAATGAAGGTTGCACCATCACGTAACCAGAAGAATTAAAAAGAGCTCTGAACCATGGAACGTTTGAATTTTACAGCAAATAAAAGCACAAATACAGACTCCTTGGTTTTACAGCACCTAAAGAACATACCCTACATTGTACTTGAAACACTGAGCCAAGTTCAAACATACCAATAATATCCCTTAACAGAAGAATCCTCTAATCTGACATGTACTTAAGTATTTTATTAATTTTTAATGGGTATTTTCAGCTCCATGTATTTGTAAGGGTTAGGAGAAAGAAGAGGCATCTCCAATAATAAGGTTGTGTCCTTTGGTAATTTACCTTTGTGAACTCACTTAAAGCATGCTTGAAAAGATCAAAGAATAATGCAAGACAGTACATATTCAGTTTATTACTTATCATAATCATGTGTTCAAGTCAATATTATAAGTTTTTAAGAATAAATGGAGGACTGCAGGGATAAGGCTGAAAATGTATACAATCCTAATTTTTCCATTTTCACATACTGTCATTAAGCGCTATCACAAAGTATTGTTCTTTCACTAAGGAAGTCTAGTTGAGTGTGATGTTTCTTTTCAATAGTGAAATCAAGGTTCAGATATATTACTAATTCAATGAAACAACAAATCATTAGCAGAAGGTTATTTAAAAGACATGAACCATTTCTAATATAAAGCTTAAATTTAGTTTTTATAATTCATGAATAAGAAATAAAGGTTGAGAAGCTGACATGCTACATTGAAATTGATAAGTTTTAAATCACAGATAAACCCCCAAATTTACCAGCCAATAGCTCAATCTTCTTTTAGTAAAATGTACCTCCTATATATAGTCATTTTTTCAATCTCAGCTAACATCAGAATATGCTAGTCAACTGTCTTCAATTATATATAGTAAAATGTTCCTTCATTTCCTCTTACATTCTCAATACCAATCAACGCTGTATAACCAATACTACTCAATTTCAGGAGTATGTAATTATGCTACAAATGTTGCCCAACAATGTTCCCTCAGGGTCTTCTGTGTGCAACCGATTAGAAAGACCTTCTACTTTATACACCGCATGTTTCAGATCTCAAAATGTGTTCGCGCTATTTCTAGTACAAGAATTGGAATTTGCAGTCCACCAGTACAGGGTACAAAGTCCAATAGAGTAACATATGTTTTCACCTAAGGAATAACTTAACTAAAATAAGCATCGTAAAGAGTCCAACTGCTCCAACTTGAAAAAAAAAACACTCAATAATAAATAATACTGAATAAAATCCATGCAAAATAATAATAAGAATAAAAGATTTTAACCAGCTATAAAATATAAATATTTAAAAGGATTTTTTAACATAAGGCTGGTGAAGAGAATATTTCATTGTAATGACATAATTCAACATTTTGATTTAAGTTAGATGACTTTCTAGGTCTCATTTTCCATTTTGATCCTAGAGTGTACTCAATAGTTTTACAAAGGAAAAGTATGTTCCATTCAATTCAACCCAATCTGTGATATTCTTTGTGCTGGGAATTATAGTAGATGTTGAGTAGAATAAAAGGTAAAATTACGATGTACACTGGAAATCAAAATAAATGATTTTGTTTTAACGCTTCAATTTCAGAATAACGTGGAATGGAGAAAGGAGCAAGGAGACTAAATTCTCATCTTACATAGTACAAATTCAAGAAGATTAAAATTAAACCACACGCACGCACACAACATAAGAATAGCAGTAAAAACATGCTATTGGTAAATTTAGAGGCAAAATACCAGAAGAAACAGCTAGAGAAGTTGCCTCAGGGGAACAGCTGAAACAAGGGAGATCAAAGTTAACTTGAATTGCTGAGGACATTAGAGAGGGTGGGAGAGAAAGAACATGAACAAAGGGAATGAGCTTACTGTGTTTGAATTGTTAAGGGCAACTCTGGCTGGACAAAAAGGCTTCTGCTCTGGAGCCAGAGGAGGTTTGGGCAACTCCTACACACAACTGACACCACATTATGTTTTTATATCATAGAGTACCTCGTCAAAAGTAGTTTAACTAAAATATACACAAGGGCAGAGTGACCAGAAACCGAAGAAACTCAAAGTCAGAAGTCATGGACAGGCAAAAAACTGTAGTAACAGACTAGATATGAAGATTCTGTCAAGGAGGCAGCTCCACAGCTACATAGGAAATTAATATTAGATCTTAGCACTCACAGCTTTCTATGACATTCTTTAGCCACACAGATCAAGTTACTAACTTCAACCTTATAAAACTATTAATAAAATCCTAGAGGAAGCATGCAAACCACATACTCAAATGACAGATTCTCAGAGATAGATCCAATAACTTCTAAGAATCATACTTAAAGTCGTATTTTTATAATATCCTTTAACACTCCTCAACAAATAATTAGTCTAATTGTTACAACAACATTACGCACTCAATTTTTTTCCTTTGACTCCATAAAGGGTTGACAATAGAACCACAATGCTAGTAAACAAACTCATACAAAAACCAAGGCGATTTCAAGCGTTCAGTAAAGACAAGTTTTTTTGTAATTAGAAAATAGTTCATGTCAATATTTTAGGGACAAAGTCAATATACAATATGACATTTATTGTATTGCCATTATTTAAAAGATTTATAATAGAAAGACATACCTTATTTAATACAAATTGTGTATATTAAAAGATTCATAAATATTTGAATAGCAAGCTTCTTCTAGTGCAAGAAATAACCAAAATAAGAAATTATCTTTACCCTTTTTTCTAAGTATTACAAATACCACTTTCACTATTAATGGCAAACAACCATCATTAAACAACAAGCACATGCTAGGTCCTGTATTAGCCACTTTGTGTTGTCCTATTTAATCCTAAACAATCTCCATTCTATAAAAAAAGTAAACCAAGGCTCAATAATTTTTAGTTAAATGAAAAGCAGTTGTGTTATCTTTTTCTTAACATTTTAAATTATATTGCATTAAATAAACAAGAGTACTATCAGGAAAAAAATATGAAAACACAACCAAAAACAATAATCTGAAACTATATTATTAACTTTCTTTTCAGAAATGAACACACTTATCTAAAGGGAAGAAAAAAATCCTGAAATCTAACTCTACTCAATAATGCTTTCCCCTGGTGCCAACTTGCCACACAGATGCCACAGTCAAAGCATCTTATCATCCTGATCACACCTTTCAAAGAGAAGACTCCATTCACTAACAGTATACTGTCGATCAGATAGGCAGCCCTGTCCAGAGCTCCTCCACTGCTCTCACAATCCCATCACATTTATTTGCATTTCAACTTTGGTCACTCTCACACCTGCCTTCCTCCTACTGGTCTGTCTCATTTCTCATCCTTCCTCATTTGCTAAAAGAAGTTAGTAAAGGTTATTAAGGAACATTTGTACAGAGCTCTACAAGTGCCTCAGGAAAAGGCTTTATATACATGTCAATTCAGAAAAAAATAATAATAAAGACTTTTCATGATGCATTTTTAAAACCTATTTAATGTTTATAAAATTTGAAAATGTGTATATAAATATTAACACTTATAAAACAAAATAAAGTGCCAAAGCCATTAATAAATAATTGAGGGGGAAAGCACTATCACCCAATATTGGAATTACTGAAAAACAAGTGTTAATTTGTCATCCATTAAGTAAAATATTAAAGTGAGAGTCTCAGAGCACAAAATGATTCAGCCCCCGAGGCCAGCCAATCCCATTTTAAAGAACAAATAATGTAAGTCTAAGAGAAGTGTAAGTAACAAGAGGATAACAAAACAATTCCAAGTTTTATGTACTAAAACACACATCAGGTAGTGCCATTAGTAGCTCCTTCTAAACGAACATGACCCTCCCCTCAAAACAAAAACAAAAAAAACCCTATAAATTCTGAAGAAGACATTACAATCTGCTGAAAACTGAGTTACCAAATGCAGGCAGATTATAGAAGCGGGGTAAGAGTCTACAGTTGGAATGAGAAAATGGCACTAAATGAATCATCCTCATCCTTGTCCTCATTGTCCTTGTCATCATAGCCACTGTCCACTCTTCTTCCCTTTTTAAACACTGTGTATGATGAGAGCAGATTGAACCACATAGAGTAGCTAAAACAGAAAGAAATCCACCTTGAGTCTTACGGGCTTGAAGAATCAGAGGAATGAATTCAAACAGGCCACAGATGCTGAAAATGAGAATGAAAATCCTGGAAAGGACAGAGTAAGAGACACAAACTCTGCCCAAATCTCTGGCTGACTCCTAAATTATGGGCACGGGCAGATTCTCAACAAACAGCCAAAGGCTAAGACACTGGTTCTCAATGGGGGGTGACGGCCTCCCAAGGAACATTTGGCACTATCTGAAGACATTTTGAGTTGTCACGACAGAGGGAGGAAGGTGCTACTGGCATCGTGTAGGTAGAAGCCAGGGATGCTACATCCTACAATGCACAGGACAGACCCCACAACAACTATCCAGCCCATGAGTCAATAGTGCAAAGGCTGAGAAGCCACAGGCTAAAAGAGATGTCAGTTTCTACCCACCACAGTAGAGACAAGAGTATGGAGTTTGAGTCCAGTCAAAGTTAATTGCCTCAAAAAAAAAAAAACCCTAAATCAACTGTTCAGAAATAACATAATCCAGGGTCTCTACAATATATAATTTACAATGTTCGGAATATAATTCAAAGTTATTCAACATGTGAAGAAACAGGAAAATCTAACTCCTAACACAAGAGAAAAGACAGCCAATGGAAAGTATCCAAGTATTTTGTTTAGTAGCCAAGTAAACTAACTTAATGACATACAAGAAAATGTGCTCATAACAGATAAACAAATATAAATCACAGTTAAAAATAAAAATTATTTTTAAAAAGATCCAATCGCAGGGAACTGAAAGCACAATATTAAAATATACACGTCCCAATGTTTTTATATTAGTGCTTCTTTTTGGATCAGCCTTTTTTAATGCCCATGCTGCAATAATTTTCATGATATCTTTTTTATTTTCATTTCTTTTAAAGAAATGAGTGTCTTACTATATTGCCCTGGCTGAACTCAAACTTCTGAACTCTTGAACTCAAGCAATTCTTCTGCTTCAGCCTCCCAACTAACTACGGCTATAGGCATGTGCCACAGCACCTGGCAATTTTTCACTAAATTTTGACTCTAATTATAAAAACTAGAAAAAAAATGGAAATGAAAAGATGATACCTGCCAACCAAGCATTTGATACTAGAATATCAATGGTTCACTTTGAAAATGTATCATAATAATACTATGCCTTTTAGGATTACTAATCTAAGTAACAGATATATATATGATAAACTATCACAGAAACTTAGAAATAATAATCTCAAGATTTTCAAGCTTTAAGTCATACTAGAAAACTAATTTATACAAAGTGTGGGTGAAATTTTCCAAAGCTTAGACTCAGTCTGCTATTTGATAAAAGAAACCTACTATGAACAACATCCTCAAAGAGACTGAAATATGAGTAAAGTGAACAGCATTTCCTTCATGCTACCAAAAGGTTAATCTTTTGAACCTACATTCACTCATGCCCTGACACTTCATTTGACTTTGTTTTCCAACAAGGGAAATGGCTTTTAACTAAGATATCCTTTTTTTTTTTTTTTTTGAGTTGGAGTCTCACTCTGTCGCCCAGACTGGAGTGCAGTGGCCACTCCCGGCCACCGCAGCCTCGACCTGCTGGGCTCCGGCGATCCTTCCACCTCAGCCTTCCAAGTAGCTGGAACTACAGGTGCACACTACCATGCCCGGCTAATTTTTTTTTTATTTATTGTAGAGATGAGGTCTCGCTGCCCAGGCGGGTCTCGAATCCGCGGGCTCAGGCAATCCACTCACCTCAGCCTCCCAAAGGCTCGGGATTACAGGCTGAGCCACCAAGCCCGGCTAACTAAGATATCTTAAGCAAAGATAAAAATCAGTGGTCAGCTGTTATAAAACTAAAGAATATCTCAATTTCCACTTGGTACCTAAAATTTCCCCTACCCTCTTCTTAATGTAATTATGAACATCATTACTGAAGTTAACATAATCCCTCTCTCCAGATGTTCTTTCACATTTGTCAAAGTCTTGGGAAGAGTAATATCAAATCCCTTTCATTAGTGAATAAAGGAGTTACTTTATGCTCACAGCAAAACTAAACACCATGAAGGCAGCATGCTCTCAGTGGTAGAGGAAAAAAAAGAAGAAATTATATGGATACATACAGAAAGATATATATATGGATACAAGATGACTAGACTTTATGATTCTCAGAGGATCAGAGAACACAAAAGCTAAGAGTTTACATAAAAATAATGAGACATAGAAATAATAAATGCTAAAACTAGAGTCCAGAAGGATTCAGTAAGTCCTACAAAACCAAATCATTAGTGAAATATCATTTGTATTTCTGGATGGAGGGTCTAGTGAATAACTAAACTTGTTTCTACGTTAGTTTCCGTTCTCTAGCAGACATTTTAAAAAATTACAAGCCGGGTTCGGTGGCTCAGCCTGTAATCCCGCGCCCTTGGGAGGCTGAGGTGAGTGGATTGCCTGAGCCCGTGGGTTCAAGACCCATCTGGGCAGCAAGACCTCATCTCTACAAGGGAAAAAAAAAAAAAAAATCAGCTGGGCGTGGTAGCACATGCCTGTAATTCCGGCTACTTGGAAGGCTGAGGTGGAAGGATCGCCGGAGCCCAGCAGGTCGAGGCTGCGGTGGCCGGGAGCGGCCACTGCACTCCAGTCTGGGTGACAGAGTGAGACTCCAACTCAAAAAAAAAAAAAAAAAAAAAAAAATTACAATATGAGTATTCTCTTAATCTCTCTAGTATATTAAATACAAAGTTTATCTCTTACAAGGTCTTTCAAATCCTTCTTGAAAGTAGACAATATATATTTGAATATATTTTATGTTGAAACATAAAAATCAATTATTGATGTTTAAACCACAATTAGGACAAATAAAAAAAAAACTAACAGTTGTAAAGTTTTTTAGGGTATCAAGAAAAAGAAAACTAAATAAGCTGTCTGGAAAGCAAACACTACAGTTGTTTAACTACCTCAGGTTGAAGTCGTCTTTCAATTTAACATTCTCTTTTCTGTGCATGTTTGTGAAACCACAGCAAAGTACCTGGTATACAGAAGATACTTTAAAAACCATACCTATCATTACTTAATTTTATCATAATCCCTTGCTGTTTGTTTCCTCCCTTCCTAGAATCAACAGGATTAATTTGCAGCTAATTATAACAAATATGGCAAGAACTCTACATTCAGTATCTTCACTTCAACTCCCATTTATAACACAAGCTACTACAATCTGAATTTTACCACTCCACTGAAACTGCCCATGTTATGGTCACCATGACTACATAACTGCCAAATCTAACAGTCCTTTCAGTACATGCTTTGCATGTCACTACTGCCAGACATAGCTGATTAATCTTGAAACTTTAAAATTCCACAGTTCTGGTAGCACCAGTCTTTTCCGGTTATCATTTCTAGTTGACTCTTTAGTCTTTATGCACTGTTCTTTCTCTACCCATTTTGTAAGTGTTGATGTTCTCCGAGACTCTAACACTCATCCCCCATCTCACTTTTCACACAATTCCCAAATATATTCAAATGGTATAATACGTGATATCTTCTGATATCTCTAACTCCATCAGATTAATAACTGAAAATGACTACATATTTTATAGATCTGCCCAAAATAAGCTGTAAAACTATAACTCATGATTAGATAAGTTCAAATTGTCCCATTAATAATCTTTTATGGATTTCCCATCAGCTAGCCCTTGTTAACAGATATGGGGCAAAAGGGATTATATATGTTCAAAGTAAATTTACGAGGAAAACTGAAATAAAACATAGCTACTGATCTTATTTTTCTGGACACTGAGAAGAGACTCCTTTTATCTTTCACAATGGAAGTATCTGCTAAACCCTCTAGACTGGGAGTCCTTCCCTGCCTTCTCATCTGGGCATCTCTAGAAGGTTAAGTAACACAGTTGGCTGGGCAGTAACAGAGTAAGGAGAAAGAGGAGGATGGAAAAGAAGGGTGAGAGAAAGAGAGAAAAGGGAGAGAGAAGGAAAGTTCCCAAATAATAAAAAATATTCTCCTACTTTAAAACATTTCTGATATGAAGTCATATCTTGTTACACAAAACCCATGTTTTGTTATTAAACCTAAAGAGTATGCACATTTCTTGAATGTCTGCTGGATAGTCTAAGAGCATAAAACAAAAGTCAGGCGTAGGAGGAGGGAAAATATCCAGGTGAAACAACACAGTCAAAATTATCAACAAAGCACCATCAAAATAATATACGCTTGGGGGTTGCATATTTGTGTGCTGTGAGCACACACAAAAGTAATCAGAACATTTGAAAATATGTGAAGCTCTCTGGAATATTACCCAAGAGCAGAGCAGGTTTGCCCATGAGTCAATAATACCAAGTTAATTCAGAATATGGACTAGCAAGTTGGTATTTGTGTTAACTTAGGTTACGCATACTTGATACCAGAAAAGCTCAAAGGTCCAAACTGTTATTGGGGGCAATCAATAACTTGCTAAAAATGACATGCAAAGATTAAAGTGTACAGATTTCAATTCTGATGTAATAAAATATGTACTGAAGCTGAGGCAAATTAGAAAACAAGTACCTTCCTAACAAAGAATCTCCACGATCTGAATAATTTCCAAATGATATTCTATTTTATTATTTTTCACTTTTTCAAGTAAGACATAAAAGTTAGAAACCAAAAATTTTTTGTTTGATTTTAGTTGCCACCAATTTTGAGGACAAAGCCAAAATTTTCTCTTCTACTTACTATTTTCCCAAGGATATGGATGACAAAAGATATCAATATAGGGGAAGAGTATTTAATGAATTGCTATTATCTTTTTTAAACTACTTAGTCAAATACATATATAATAATTAATATATTACTTAATATGTACATAATCTTTTAGAGTTATCCTGAATATCACCTCTGACAAACATTAGGAAATCTTTTGGACTCTATCATAAGCAAATGATTTCATTTGCTATTGATCAGAATGAAATTACAGCACAAGAAATCATATGCTATTAACCTAACAGGTATAACCCATTCATCAACAGTTTTGTCACCACTATTAGATTTTAGCTGCCAAAAATATGCAGTGTGAAAAATCATACTTTAATCTACTGAACAAAAGTATCTATATGCTAGTATTATACTCTTTATACTTTGAATATTATTCCATTAAATATATTCTTCCTAAATGTACCTAATGGTACCAAATAACAGTTTCCTAAAATATAACTGCATACATTCAATTTGTTTAGCTAGAAAGTTTTCCTCCCCATTGGTCACTTAACTGATATGTACAAAAAAATTAAACTTAGGAAAACTTCATTTAATTCATTTCTCAGCTAAATTATAAACTGCCACATACATTTCTCATTTAATCTTCACAATATAACCCTGTAAGATAGTAATTACTATTTTCAACTCAGCAACAATAATAAAGAAAAGTTCAGTTTAGAACAACAACCTGTCCAAAATCTAACACTTGCAAGAGGAGGAATGGAATATGACCCCAAATCTCTTCTAATTGCAAATGTTTTCCTTGACAGCATCACTCCATCTATCTAAAACTATCCATCTAAGACATGACTAGTAAGATCCTATTTCAATATACAATAGGAGGCTCTATTTTTCACTCAGAGACTAAAAGGAGGAAAACTCACCACACCCAATATGTTTTACGATAGCAAATATCAACTTTTAAAATTCATCTTTGAGTCAGGCTTGGTGGCTCAGCCTGTAATCCCGTGCCTTTGGGAGGCTGAGGTGAGTGGATTGCCTGAGCCTGCGGGTTCGAGACTCGCCTGGGCAGCGAGACCTCATCTCTACAATAAATTTAAAAACATCAGCCGGGCGTGGTAGTGCATGCCTGTAATTCCAGCTACTTGAAAAGCTGTGGCGGAAGGATCGCTGGAGCCCAGTAGGCGAGGCTGCGGTGGCCGGGAGCGGCCACTGCACTCCAGTCTGGGCAACAGAGTGAGACTCCAACTCAAAAAAAAGAAAAAAGAAAAAAAATTCATCTTTGGTTTAAATTTTTTCTAATTGCTAAAAATCTCTTCTGAAATACTGTTTCAGAATCATTATTAATATTTCTGCACTGTAAGAAAACAAAGTTCCATATTCAATCATGAATATAAAGTCTAAAATTAATTCACCATTATACTGCTCAGAAATCAGCAGCCTCCTATTATATCAAATCAAATATCCAAATATATTACCTGTATTATTTTCATCTGGTTTGCTAAAGTTATGAAAACTTTTGAAATCTAAACAAGTATAAAGAATACAAATTCTACATTAAACAAATTGATAACAGCATTTTATTTTTAACATTTTTATCGCTGACATACTAATTGTATTCCTTCAATCCCTATTTTATCTCTACATTTCTTCTTCATGAGCAAGTGGCTGTCAAGTCAACACATAAACACCTAAGTTTTATGACTGGCTCAGTTAATTTACCAGTGACCAGTTGTGAGAATCCATGTATGCATGCAGAGATATACTAAGAATGGTCAAGAAGATCACTGTGCTAATGCATTCCATGTTTAATTATATAGATTCATAAACATAAAAGCCAAAATTTAACCACTCACTTAATTTAAGTCCTCTGTAAGGAGAATGCTAAGATTAAAAATACAAATCCATGGAAAACATTCATTATTTAGGCCAAATCAATATTTACAAAAATCTACTCCATCAAAGTACTTGTAAACAGAATCACATTTTTACACTTCTGTATAAATTGCTACCTTTCTAAAAGCATCATTATTCTCTTCAAGGCAATTTTTGATATACTTAATACCCAAGTTCTACATAAGTTTCATAATTCCTTAAGGATTTTAAATGTATTAAAAGGGGAAAATATTTTAAAGAAGTTCATGGTGATTTGGCAAAGAAAAACCTCCAGTCCCTAATTTATCTGATTTTTTTTTTAAGTATTCAAATTTTCATAAATTAAGTTTGGTTCATGTGGAGATTCCACAAGTACTCCATTAAAGATCTGAGGCAGACAGACTGGGGAGAAGACTACTAATTAATTCCCTGGTAGAACTAAGTAAGTTAAGAAAGTAAAGTTTCCAAAAAAGGCAAGAGTTGCCAGTTGAAATTCTAGCAAACAGAAGAAAAGGCCTACCCTTAAAACTACTATAATAAGGCTTCAAGATCTCTAATTTACAACTAGTAGGTGGGACCTTTGGCTTATGGCAAGTACACTTACAGTAAATTAGGATCAAGATTGTATACCCTACTCATCAAAAATGAAAAATTCACCGTCAACCTACGATTCCAACTAAGTCTCTGCTATGTTAACAAGTAGGCAAAGTAAATATATTTTGAGGATTTCGTTTTCTGATTCTAGTTTATGTAGTATCAAGGACCTCATTTAAACCCACACATACCATAAATGATGACTAAAACTTTAGGACTGTTTAGAGAAGCAATTCACAGTCTTGGTTTTACAACAAAGATGTATTAATCTACTTTAAGGAGCATCAGTCAATTCTATAAAAATTACCACTATTTTAATTCACTTCTCTGTTTATAAGTTACGCTATATAGCACTTTAAGTAAGATGAAGAAGGATAATGAAGACAACAAAATAGAATATCTCAATTTCAAACAGTGTAATAATAAGTGATTTGGACATGAGTATAATCAATCACCTTTCTAGTTCAATTTTCAATATTCAACTTAAATTTTTTTTTTTTTTTGAGTTGGAGTCTCATTCTGTCACCCAGACTGGAGTACAGCGGCACGCTCCTGGCCACCGCAGCCTCAACCGGCTGGACTCCTCAATCCTTCCGTCTCAGCCTGCCAAGTAGCTGAAACTACAGGTGTGCGCTACCATGCCCGGCTAATTTTTTTATTTATTGTAGAGATGAGGTCTCACCAAGTTGCCCAGGGGGTCTCAAACCCTCGGGCTCAGGCAATCCACTCACCTCAGCCTCCCAAAGAGCGAGATTACAGGCTGAGCCACCGAGCCCAGCTCAACCTAAATTTAATAAGACATTATTTAATCACACTGTGACCCAGAAATCTATTTTAGTACATCTAACTAGTAACATTATTAGGAAATAAATAAATAAGCTGCTCTCCCAACACACAAGGCAAAAGAAACCAAAAAGCCAAAAACATTCTAAAGACTCACCTTTTGTTGACTGGCTTTTCATCCTTTTCATAGGGTCGGACAAACCATTTCCCAATCCTAACGAAGTTCTTATCCATTAGGCACCTATAATAATTACATCAAGAATTACTTTTATCATTTAAATTTAAAATTAGTAAGTCACAGAATCAACAATCTCAGATGACATACCACTGAAAATAAAAACATCACCAATTAAACTGTCAAAATGTTTTATCACTTAAAATTTTTACATTATACTTATGTAAAGAATTCTCCGACTTTGGGCATAGATGTGAAAAAAAATGAGCAGAATAAATTGACTGAAGTACTTCTGAAACTTTTCACACTTTAGAACTATTTCAAATGAAGTCACACTCCTGCATAATTTCAATTCTAGTGTCACTAAGAATACTAGGTCTGTATTTCTTAAGAGCATGTCAGAGTTATTTTCCCAAAGCAACTGACATTCATCTTGCAAGTTTTAATGCTAACTTTAATTTGCTTGGCATGGGATAGGCAATCCTTTAGCATGGATCCCAGTGACAAAAACATAACACAGCTTCATCTACTTAGATATTTTCTTTTTATAGGCACAATAAAGCACTTGATTATGGCTTTGCAAGGAAATGAGGAAACGCAGTCATATTTTCGATAACAAATGTTTGCTTTACTCATATCTAAGTTGTGCCCCACTTCTGTTTCCATGCCATTTATATATGTTGTTTCAATGTTAAATAATAGGGTACTCTTTTTGAATACATGTTAAATGACAACTGAACCCAACTCATGTAATACCAGTAAGGCACACAATTCAACTGAAGTGACAACAATACAGACAGTTATGACCAAGTTTACTAATATGCAGGCAAATGACAACTATATCTTAACTGCCATCTGGCCAACTGTGAGATGCCATCAATTGTAAGGAGTATCCTTGTTTTTAAAAATATAAAAATGGAGCCGGGCTCGGTGGCTCAGCCTGTCATCCCGCGCCTCTGGGAGGCTGAGGTGAGTGGATCGCCTGAGCCTGCAGGTTCGAGACTCGCCTAGGCAGCAAGACCTCATCTCTACAATAAATCAAAAAATCAGCCGGGCGTGGTAGCGCATGCCTATAATTCCGGATACTCGGAAGGCTGAGGCGGAAGGATCGCCAGAGCCCAGCAGGTCGAGGCTGCGGTGGCCGGGAGCGGCCACTGCACTCCAGTCTGGGCGACTGAGTGAGACTCCAACTCAAAAAAAAACAACAACAACAACAAAAAATATATATATATAAAAATGGGGGGGAATGTGCATTTTGGAAATGATAAAATATAGTAACCTCTAACATTATTCAATGAAATGACATGTATTTTGCAAGAAAGTCTGTCAGAACACTGGATGTAATTTTTCTACACAAGGCTCTACCTATCAGTAAAAGAACTGTACAGCAATTGTTTATTCAGTATTCAGGCAATTCCACACATGGCTTTTGTCTCTGTAATATCCACACCATCAAGGAAGATGAAAACAACCCAACTCATTATAGGCTAGATAGGTCAGTAAATAGTAATAGTTTTCAGTGACCTCAGTGCAACTCCCTTTGGGCAGAATCAATTTGGATCACTGCTACACCAAAAAGTCACTGGCTTCAACTGGTTTTACATTATAAATGAATTTCTACTATAAATTCCTTGTTCACAATGAAAATCATTTTCAAAGTAATTCAATCTGTTTTCCTAAGTTTATAAGTTAAAAAAGCATGCTTTGGGGGGTTAAAACCCATATAACTCCCTTTAATTTAGAAGAGGAAATAGGGAACACCCTCCCCCCAAGGGAGAAAGCACTCAGTAGCAAAATTGAAAAAAGTATCTCCACAGTCTATTCATTAGCTAGGACACTCAATTATATTTTTTGGCTACATGACACATATAAATAGGTATTTCCACTAAAACCCTAGAGTTTAATAGCAAGTTCGTCCCTCCAATAACATTATCAGTAACTATACTAGAATCTCTACCACCACTACTGGGTCTGATTACCAGGTATAGTATCTCACTAAACTCTTGCAATAATGATAAAGCATGGGTGTTACAATGTCAATTTTTACAGAAGAAGCTGTGGCACAGTGAGAATATAACCCAGATAACCAACAACAGAGCTGTGATCAAACCCAGGTATCACTAATCACAGAGCCAGGACATTTGATTATTACCACACACTAACTCTCATGCTGTCTCATTTACTCAATTTTTCCCTTATTCCTTAAGCACAATGTACCTTGTAAATTATGGGTCTACTTAATGTGATAGTATTTCTTTACTCTCCAAAGCCATTACTAAATTGAAAGTATATCTTAAAATCAATAATGCTGAGAATGAAAGCAATACAGTATGTAATAGGTTTAGAACGACATCAAATACTAAACATTGTCCTCCAGTGACACACATTCTCACTTAGGAAATGCTGTTTTAAAAAATATTCATTCTCTTATATATACCCTTAAGGTCAGAATTCAAATGAATTATTTATTCAACAACAGAGAAACCATAAATTTACACAGTATAGAGAGAAAGACCCAAGGCTTAGAGAACATAATATGAAAGAAAAGTACATAAAATATATGTGACTAATGAAGACGATGTGTTTGCCCTTCTCTGAAGTAAAAGTCACAAGTTCTATTTTCTGACTTCATTACAGAAAAAATAAATGGGGTCTAGACACTAAAGAAGCAATGTACAGCCAAGACTACTAAAAGACAAAAGGCTAATGAAAGTCCTGAAAGTCTAACTCTCTATACAAATATCCCCACAACAGATCCTATCTCTTCATCAAGCAATGTCAAGAAAAAGTTATTATTGTTAATATACAAAACAGCCATAGAAACTACTAATCCTTCCATCTAAAGCCATGTTTCCAAATAAGAGTCATACATGACCTATGTGATTTTTCAATTGCTAATCAGTTTCAATGTGATCAGTGTTTTCCCATACAATGAAAGGAAAGCATGACAGCATAGAATTGCAGTGAATAGTGCTTTTACTCAATTTTGTAAGGGGCTGGGGGATATACACACAGTCCCTCCCTCCAAGGTTAGGCAATATAGAAAGTCTCACCACCTGCTTATGGGAGGAAATAAGAAGAGGAAGATACATGTCTTTGCTAAGGAAGACAGCTACTAATTGGTACACTAGAGCATGATAACTCAATTATAACAAGAGGCACAAAGTCCTTGGACCGCAAACATTTTTGGGACACAAATGTACAATTTTAAAAAATTAATGAAAGCCTTTATAAATTCTTTCCTCAGAAAAATGTGTGGAAGAAAACACTGCACACAACTGCACAGGATGAGTGAAACTTCCAAAGCACATCCGAGGCTACAAATTTCTGCACTAAATACTACCACTAATCATTACTAACTTGCTTTGGACCAGAATCCCTTCCCTGTCCCATTGTACCCCTTCTCCTCTAATTCAAATTCTATTCTTCCTTCTGGTCCCAGATAGAGTCTCACAGTACTCTAACATCTACAAAACAGTACTTTCACCACTGAGTTTTAATGATTCAGTTCTACAGCTCTCTTCCTCCACACAACTATGAGCTCGTTGGGGGAAAAAACAGTATCTGTCTTATTCACTGACAATATTCAACAAATATTTAAGTGTCCGTTATACAATATACTTTGTGTACTGCTCTATTCTGATAGGTGCTCAATAAATATCTGACAAATGCATGCTGTAAACCAAGGAGTATTTTCCTATTCTAAATGTAATGTTGCTATTCTTCTTGTTTATAACCACTATTATATGTTTAAGGCTTTAAACAGTTATCAGAATCGTCTTGTGTATATATATTCTCACCACTGAGAATACAGCATCTACATATTTTACTTTGTTATAGCTCATCATATCCCACTGCAGATTAAAATTATAATAGCTACTCAACAAGTAGGGAATCACGTAGTTACTAAAAATGTTAGGACAGATGCAGTGGCCCATGCCCGTAATCCCAGCACTTTAGGAGGCAGAGGCGAGAGGCTTGCCTGAGCCCTGGGATTTGAGACCAGTCTGGGCAACTTGACAATATCTCGTCTCTACAATAAACCAAAAAATTAGGCAGGCATGGTGGTGCATACCTGCAGTTCCAGATACTTGGAAGGCTGAGACAAAAGGATTGCTTGAGCCCAGCAGGTCAAGGCTGCGATAGCCATGAGCATACGACTGCACTCCATCCTGGGTTTAGTAAGACCAGCACTGCTGCCCAAATGCTTTAATTATATTTGAAGAACATAATTGAGCAAAACTTTTAAAGAGATATAATTTATTAAAAATTATGTCAGAAATATAATTTCCCCTTCTTTACACTCTAGTAAAAATTGTATTAATTTTGGGGGACAAAATTTGTACTTAACTTCACAAATAAACCTAAGAGACACAGTCCATCTGCCAAAAATTATTTCAAATTGTTTCAAACATCATCTTAAGTAGTGCTAAGACTACTTATCAGTTAGCCCTGGTTGTCTACTCAGTAATCCCAATCATTACTATTGAGATTTTCAAAATTACTTCCCTAATAAGACATGACACAGCCACACATGGTGGCTCACGCCTATAATCCCAGCACTTTGGGAGGCAGAGGCAAGAGGACTGTCTGAACTCAGAGGTTCGAGACCAGCCTGGGCAAATTGGCGTGACCTTGTCTCTACAATAAATTTAAAAATTAACCAGGCGTGGTGGCACATGCCTGTATTTCCAGCTTCTTGGAAGGCTGAGGTGGAAGGATTGCCTGAGTACAGTAAATAGAGGCTGCGGTGGCTATGAGAACGCCACTGCACTCCAGACTGGGCGACAGAGTGAGACTCTAATCCCCCCCCAAAATAAAATGACATAATGCTGTAAAGTAGTACAATATTATCTTGCAAGATTATTTTATATGATGCCAGATTTATAAAACGTTCTTTTAAGCAACGGTACTAGGAGATTATTTCTCTTCCCAACCCTCTAGCACTGCCCCAAAAATCACTATTCCAAGAAAAAAAGAGCTGCTGAAAATGAAATCAGGTTGCATGTGTGTGTCTATGTGTACACCTAATGTTTCTGTCATGTCATATGGGTCTGAATAACTAACTACAAGTGCAACTTGATTCAGAAACTAGCAACCCCAAATTGTAATTCCAAAGCCATGGGCAGACCTGATATAATATTACAAATTCCACAGGAGCAACCATACCCTATCTCAGTAGGCCATTTCCTGAACTGAGACAGTTGAGAGGTATGAAAGGAAGTCCACTATTAGCTCAGGTTTCTTTGTGACCCTCATATTATGCGGGTATGGCAGTTTTCATAGATTAAAAAGTTCAAGCATACACAGTGTTTCTCTACCATATGCTCAACAAAACTGCATCTCAGTGTTATCTAGTTACAGAGCTGCTCAAACAGACTGCATTTTACTTGACTTCATACTAGAACATCTTCACCAGCACCAAAGTCTTTTCCTCACCACTTCAACCTAGACTATACAGCTATACAAAGAAATCTCCTTCCTAGAAACTGCAATGCTCCCAATTCCCAAATAAATTAAGTCCATATAATTGAAGGGCTGAAGAAATTTTTTTTCCAACTGATCCCTACCTTTTCATTACTTTGGGCTCCTACTGTGCCCTAGTGGATGCAGTCTCCTATTGCCAGGCAATCCCTATTATTACCATCCTCTCTAACATGTCTCTAAGGTTAGACTCTTTTACAGGCCTAATTTCACCTGTAATATCCATTCTAATGCAATTCCAATAAACTAAATGTCTCCTCTAGCTTCAGACTTTTAGTATCGAATCCCATTCTCCAACCACAAAAAGTTTACTATTTATTTAGACTAAGTCTCACTCTGTTGCCCAGTCTGGAGTGCAGAGGCATGATCATAGCTTACTGCAGTCTCGAACACCTGCGTTCAAGTAATTATCCCGCCTCAGTCTCCTGAGCATCTAGGAATACAGATGCACACCACCATGCCCAACTACTTTTCTTTTTATTTTACTTTATTTTATTTTTTTAGACACAGGATCTTGCTATGTATCCCGGGCTGGTTTCAAACTCCAGGCCTCAAGTGATTCTCCACCTCAGCCTCCTGGGTAGCTGAGATTACAGACACAAGTCACTGCTCTCAGCTGAACTTTTTTTTTAATCTAAAGTTATAATCCCTTCCCCTGGCATAAAAATAGTGAATAAATAGATAGATTGATAGAGTAATCTTAGAATGAGCATGTCTCTTTCTAGACATTTACATTAGATGTGCTTTCAGTCACTTGTGTCTGTAATGTTTTACTGTCTCTCCCATTAAAGCATATTCAGTTTGGGTCAAAAGACTATCTCTCCAACTTCCTTGAGAACTGTAACACAGTGGCGTTTGAATAAAATAGGAATTTACTGATTACTTATTTCTTGTTTCTGTTATCACATTATAACCAAGGACTCTCAATATTACAATATTATATCACCATTTCTTCAACTAGGGCTATCGCTACCACCATGTTCTAGTGAATATGTTTATTAATTTGAAATCCCTTAGCCATTACATTGAAAGATACTGCTCATTTGCCCTTTGATAATCACCTCTATTGCATCACAGTGAAAGACAGGATTGATAAATACAATGTAAATTATTATCATAATTATAATTCCAATTTCCCCCCATTATTCTCACTATACTTTTCCAAATAAAATATCTTAACTCTAAATACTAACTCTTGGCAAACCAAGAAGTTCTGGGCCAAAGGAAATTTTACAGCTGAGTTATAAACTACTGTGGGGTGAATATGCTGGCAACTCACAAGTAAAGCAGCACCCAGTGGACTGCTCTGAAGAGTCATTATGTTTTACAAATAAATGTCAGAGCCAGGCTTGGTGGCTCAGCCTGTAATTCCACACCTTGGGAGGCTGAGGTGAGTGGATTGCCTGAGCCCGAGGGTTTGAGACCCTCCTGAGCAACTTGGTGAGACCTCATTTCTACAATAAATCAAAAATTAGCCAGGCGTGGTAGTGCACACCTGTAGTTCTGGCTACTTGGAAGGCTGAGGCGGAAGGATCACCGGAGCCCAGCAGGTCGAGGCTGCGGTGGCCGGGAGCGGCCACTGCACTCCAGTCTGGGCGAAAGAGTGAGACTCCAACTCAAAAAAAAAAAACACAAAAACAAATAAATGTCAGATACCCACACATTAAAGTCTCCCTAAATAAGCATGGACATGATAAAGCACAACAGCTTCAAAAGATCCATGTAATCTTCTACTGTGCAAAGCAATGATTTGCACTTTAGAGAAAAAAATTAGCTTTTCATCAAAATTAACTGATACACTTTATTCTAAAAACTTAAGTAAACTATCTCGCATAATGCCAACTTCACAACATTATGCTAGACATTTTAAGTATTCCTACACAGCTACAAAAGCAAGATCTTCATAAGTTCCATGTGTGGTGCAAATCACTGAACCAATAATAAAAACTGTAGGTTTTTAAGCTGCACGTATTTCCTGGCTTTTAAAAACCTTTTCAACCCAATGTTTTACTTCATTTCAATAGAGTTAGATGAAAAGAATATGAAATATTATGAAGTTATACCATCAATAATAATAGTAGTTATTAAATCTGCAATACTAACAATACCAAATGAAACAACTTCTGAAAATAATTGCAGGATTTTATTTTCCATAATCTAGTAATAGCCAAAGTACTTTCCCCCTTAATGAGGCATGTGAGACAACCTAAACTTTAAATACAAAGTGTAGCCTTTAAGAATCTCATTATAAATACATAACAAAATTTCCCTAAATTGAAAAGACTAATGAAGAACAATCTAACAAATGCATTATTAGAAAAGGGGTAGGGGGGAAAAGGGAGAGAAATTAGCAAAGATTTTATAAAGTAAAAATTAAAGTAGTGGTATTTTATCATTCTGGGCATGTTGCCATAAAAAAGAAGATAATCGATCATTAAGAAAATAGAAAACACACTTACTTTTTCAAAAGAAAGGAAAAATTAACATGTCAGCATCATCTAAAACTAAAAACTTTAGAACAGCTAAAACCTCTGAGTTCCTTAAATTCTGACAAAGAAATAACAAATAAAGAGAATACCAAATGAAGTCACTATGACTCAAAGTTTTAAAAAACATGTATAAATACAACCATACTTGTGTTTCAGAAACATAGGTGTTTCAGTATCACAACTAGCACCTGTTTGGAAGACAGATTACAATAGTAGAAGGGGGAAATACCTCAATCAAGAGGCATGGTAGATATATTCTTTTTCCAAATATATGTTATCCTACCCCATCCTAATGACAGCAAACTTAGCAATGTGACTTTGGTATCTCCCTATTGAAAGATGATACCTTATTATCCATTTGACTTTAAACTTTGTGACAAATGTCTTAGCCAATAAATAGCATATACTACTTCTGAAAACAAGCATCAATGGGCTAATATGTGTTTTGTCACTGCTCTTTGTTGTCTATCCGGAGCCCAGCAGGTGTGAGACAGGGGCTGCTCTGCCAGAATTAGTCCTGAAGGGGGATATAACTCACAACATAGATTATCACTCACAATAGATATGCAACATTAGCAAGAAATAAACCGCTGCTGTTATGAGCTACTAATATCTTTCTAGTCTTCCATTACTACAGCATTAACTGAACCTAATCTAACTAATTTAAAGAGGCCACTCCAATACTTCATGAAACACTTTTGGCATCCTGAAGCAGGTCAAATGAAGAGAATGGGACCAAACAGAGGGAAGCCTGGAAGGCTGGTAAAGAAAAGTGAGGAATTCAATATTATATATTAAGAATCAAAAACGAAAAGAAATACGGGGGGGGGGAGGTAGATGCAAGATATCCAATACACCACATGGGAAGTAAGAAGATAAATTCCATATGATCCCATAGAATAAACACAAAGAAATGAAAATACAGGAAGACAGATTTCTGCTCAGTGTAAAAAAGACTTTCTACACTGAGTACTCTCTGAAAATAAAACTAACTCCTTTGGGAAGTTGTGCTGACATAACCACAAGTAATCAAGAAGAGAATGTCCGACCATGTAAAAAAGATGGGGTTCCAGAATTAATTGGGTAAGTGGACTGACATTCAATATTGTCTCCAACTCTGAAAACAGTAATATTAGTGCTTCTCTTTGCTAATATTAACAGCAATTAATCACTTAATAAGTTCTTATATGAGAAAAATACTACGTTGAGCCAAATAACCCTTTACCATGTTATAGGGAAGGAACAAGGGCTTAGCAAGCTAAGTCACTGGCATGTGTTACCAAGTTAATTGGCAGAGTCGAGACCCAAACTATCTTCTGCCTCTCAAAGCAGTGAAAAAAGTAACCTCTAGAAATGGAAGACCCTGGAAAGATATATTAAATTAAAGCCAAATATGTTGTCTTCTGTTATCTTTTTTTTTTTTTTTAGTTGGAGTCTCACTCTGCCACCCAGTCTCACAGCCACCCCAGCATCGACCTCTGGGCTCTGGCAATCCTTCCACCACAGCCTTCCAAAAGTAGCTGGAACTACAGGTACACGCTACTATGCCTGGCTAATTTTTTATATATTGTAGAGATGAGGCCTCACCAAGTTGCCCGGGCTGGTCTCGAACCCATGGGTTCAGGCAATCCACTCACCTAGGTCTCCCAAAGTGCTGGAACTACAGGCTGAGGCATCGAGCCCAGTCACGTCTGATATCTTTATGGAATATGTTCTTGAGTAAGTAGCAGAGATTTTGTTTGTTTTAATGCACAGATGACTGTCTAGATGTATGCAATACAGTACAGGCAGATACTTGTAGAAGAGTTACAGGAGAAATGAGTAAATGAAAGATGAAAATATTTTAAGTCATGTAAAATTAGCATTTAAAATATTCCCAACCTGGACAACATAGCAAAACCTCGTCTCTACAAAAAACAAAACAAAAGAAAAAACCAAAAAAGTTAGCCAGGCCTGGTAGCAAGTGCCTGTAGTGCCATCTACTTGGAAGGCTGAGGTGAAAGTATTGCCTGAGCCCAGGGGTTGAGGCCGCCGTGAGCCATGATCATCATAATCATGCCACTGTACTCCAACCTGGGTAACAGAGTGAGGCCTCAACACAAACACACATATATACCCACCCACTCCCACATACACATTTACACAGTATCCATACAGTATTACTTCAGCGCCAATCAATGGTAATAAAAAATGAAATTATCACCAGGCTCGGTGGCTCAGCGTGTAATCCCGCGCCTTTAGGAGGCTGAGGTGAGTGGATTGCCTGAGCCCGCGGGTTCGAGATCCGCCTGGGCAGCGAGACCTCATCTCTACAATAAATTAAAAAATCAGCCAGGCGTGGTAGTGCATGCCTGTAATTCCGGCTACTCGGAAGGCTGAGGAGGAAGGATCGCCAGAGCCCAGCAGATGGAGCTGTGGTGGCCGGGAGAGGCCGCTGCACTCTAGTCTGGGCGACAGAGTGAGACTCCAACTCAAAAAAAAAAAGTGAAATTATCTTATTCTGTGCAACATATACACTGTTACCTTAGTTTCTGTAGTAAAATTATGTTTAATAAATCACTGCAGTGACATCATTCTGTATACACTAGCAATTGCAGTCTTTTGGGAAGAAGATTGATTTATATGACTCCTGCTTAGCTATAAGCAAGAGCTTCTCAAGGGAGTACATAGAATTCCATTTTAATTAAACTATCCTTATGCTTAAAAAATAAAAAGCAGAAATCATAAATTACTTGTACAAGTTTTGTTAATATGCAAACTAAGGAAAAATAATCCAGAAAGCACAAACATCCTCCAAGTGATATACTCCTTGATGGTCTGTTTTAATAATCTCAAAGCTGGCTTTCATGTCAGAAACTCACAATATCCACACACTAAAAATCCAAGTTGATCTTACCTGAAAAGAAATGGATAACATGACTGACAATTGCCTGGAATAAGATAGTAAACTGTATCTCAATAAATTTAAGATGTAAATAGGTTCTTATACATTATGGTAAATGGTTTGCACTATGGGAAGTACAAAAGGACAAGCATGTATTAGCCCTTGTAGCTTCTGCTGACAATGAATAAAAGCAGCTAACAAACACCATTTAAAATGCACTCTTGCTTCATGAGCAGGGTAATTTCCCTTCATAGAACACAGTTACTTAAATTTTGATGAAAAGAGAAAATTATTATTTTAAAAGAAAATAATCAGTACAATTTTTTGAAAGAACCTCAAGTCATCCAAATAAACTGTACAAAAGAGATTGGCTCATTATGATTTTCTAAAAGAAAAGCTATTCTATTTATTTCAAAGTTAACTGTACTTCAAAATTAGTTCCTATAGGAGGATTCAAACAGATCATCTGAAACTACTTTCATAAAATTTTTTAAAATCCCAAAGTATGCAAAATAACAAATTTATGAGGAAAAGAAATTAATAATTACTGACATTAACAATATGTCAGGCACTATTCAGCAGACTATGTATACAGAAAATATAGAATATATATATATATATTTTAAAACATATATACATATAATCCTTAAAAAATTCAAGGTGTATAGTATCCCACAATTAATTTGCAGACATTAACTAAGGCTTAGTGAGATTAGGATATAACTGTCCAAGTAATAGATCCTGAAATCAAACCAAAATATAACTCATGATTCTTTAGAACTATCCCAACTTTACTGCATATCACGATTAATTTTCTTATGAGTAATAACTCAATTTGACCTGGACTTAAATTTCTATCACGAATACATGATGTCGGAATAAGTGAATTTTCTGTATTTCTCTTCCTTCTCAGTTTTTCTGCTCCTTTAATTCTCTCCCAGCAAGGAAACACACTACCATTTCAAATACAAGACTATAAAGAATACAATTCAACCACAAATTCATCAATATTTTTCTGAAAGGAATAAATCACGATATAAAAAGCAACACAGTGAACTACAATTTAAAAAGCTATATATTTTGTTTCATATACCTTACAATTTTATATTAAAAGATTTGTATTTAAAAGTGCATTAATTATTGTACAGATATAAGAGCTTTATTCTGGGATAGGGTTATGAAAACATTAAATTTTCCACATTTCCTGGAAAAAAAAGTCTGCTTGTACTTTTGTTGTGTTTTGGGGGACAGAATTATCAAATACTCACAATACTCAAAAGTACAAAACTCTTAAACCAAATCAAAAGTTCCACATCCATACTGTACCTTAGTAACAGACAGCCTCTAGGTCTATTCCAAATTACAGAGTTAAGAGTGAAAGTTCAGAATGAGAAATACAGATCTCTAGTAGAAAAGGACTTTATGAGTAACTTATATGAGACAACTTATCAACTGTAGCTCAAGTATCCTGAGCAGTGTTATTGAAGTGATATCACCCTAGCCAACAGCTTAGATGAGAAACTTAACAGTATCAGAATCAACTTTGATTTCAACTTTGATTTCAACTTTGATTACCTAGAAGTGCAGACCTCCTGCTGCTATGATACACAGAGGACACAATCACACTTCTATAGCAATCCTACTGAAAAGCATAACCTGAATTTAAGCAAGAGAAAACTTTCTTTAAGGGTCAACATATGGCTTAAACTCATTAAAAACGTCAAGAAAGAAGAAGAAAGTCTAAGGAACTGTTCTAGATTTTAAAAGATATGAAAACAAAACATAATGTATGGTCATGGATTGAATCTTAGGTAAAACTATAGTGGATGCAACTGAGACAACTGACATCTGAATTAAACTACAAAATTAGATAATGGGCATTTCATCAATGTTAACTTTCCTAACTGCACTGTGCCTATATGAGAGAATATCCTTGTCCTTGGGAAATATACACTAATATACTTAAGGGTTAAAAAGAGCATCAGTCTATGAATGGAATAGCGAATAAACAGTAAAAAACAAACAAAAAACACTGCATGGGGAGCAGGGAATATGGGAGTTCTTCCCACTATTCCTGTATCTTCTCTAAATTTGAAATTCTACTGGGCAACCCCCCTTGGGTCCCCTCCCTCTGTGAGAGTTTTTCTGTCTTCTCAATAAATAGAAGAAGAAGAAGAAAGAACAAAGAAGAAAAAAGAAGGAAGGAGGAAGAGGAAGGAAGAAGGAAGAAGAAGAAATTTTACCAATATAGAAAGAAACAAGAGATTTATATAACTTAATTTTCATACTATGTGAAAACTTTCTGAAAACTACAAGAAATCCTCTGAGTAGCTAGCAATATTCTTGGATGTCTCCAAACCACTGTCAAGCTGTTCCTTCTCTTACCTTTCTAACAGATTGTGGATCGCTTTGAAGAGCAGCGTCCTACATTCATAGGAAAGGCCATTTTCCCAGAGTCCTTCTTCCACAACTGAAAAAAAAAAAGAAAAAAGAAAAAAAAGAACCAGTAAAAAGGACATCCAAATGAAAATAAAGGAACTTTTAAAGCATTTTTCTAAAGCAAACTTAGTAAATTAATCTAAATCACCTAATCTCACACTAAAACCAAGATTGAAAGTTAAATAAATACTTGTCCAAAGCTATAAAATACTTATGTATAAAAGGAAGTAATGTGTTTTGATTTTAAAGTCTGAATATAAGGCATGATACAATGTTCCTCCCAAAAATGTCTTACCAACCTGCTTGTTCAAAGTCATTTAAAATTCTCAAATTACTCTTTCTACCTAATAGTGTCACAAACACTAAGTTTGTTAAAGTTCTATTTAAATACAGCAAGAATGTTACAAATTAATAGTAAGGTTATAATATGATTTTCAGAGTAAAAATCAAAAGGAAAAAAATGTCCAAAAGTGTCAGAATATTACACAATTTTCTTCATATGCTTTGAAGGTCATATCTCAATAGAACTTTAAAGGACATAATTTTAGGAAAAATTGTTATGAAATTAAATTTTACTAGAACATCAAGTTTATTTCCTGAATTTATAATTGTGTTAATGCTTGATATTTTGGGAAGTCTCTTGTTTGCCTTTGAAATATGTAATAACATTGAGCCACAAGGAATCCATCAAGTAAATTCAGCAAATTAACAATGCCACATGCACTCCTTAAAATTTTTTTCTTTTCCTAAATATATAAACAGATATAAAATGCCCTAGAGAAGACAGTTAATTTCTTTTTTAAATTATACTAGTTCAATTCAAGATAGCAAAAAATTGAAAAGATGAAAACATTTTCAGAAGAAAATTTCCTCTCCCTTTATTATCTTAACAAAAGCATTCAGAGATGAAAATTTTGACAGAGAATTAAAACACATTAAATCCACAAGGCATCCTGAATGCTTTTACCATACCAGCAGACAAACCAAAATCCATCTCCATATTTTCGAATCAGACAATATATGAAAAAGGGTATTTAATATTACGCCTTTTATCTATAAGATTTTTTGCAAATCATAAAAATTTTTTTCTTGGTTATGTCAGATAACTTTTTATTTTCCTGCCTATGTGGCTAATCCTGCTTTACCAAATTTTCCCAAAGCAATCTTTGTCTAAAACAATATATGTTATTTATAGCTAGAGAAATGGAAATAAAGTACAGCAAGCAGACATTCTTGCTAACAACATACAGTCACTGCTCAGGACAGAACATTCAAGTTTTCTACAATTTTCTGAAGGTATCACAAATCTATGTTCTCACACATTTATTTTTTGGCTAGAACTTTTTCTGGCATTGAAAGACAGATAACTCTCAATAAAACAAACATCCCATATTAGTCTGCGTTTCTCTCTTAATGTGAATCACTGACCATAAGGCATCAACAATTTTAAGATACACCACCACTTGGCACCATCAATTTTAAGATACACCATCATTCTGTAAATCACTGAGAGTGAAGAGGAAGGTGACAAACTATAACATCTCTCTTATTATTTATGATTTTTACTTTACACTTATTTGAAGAGTTCTTTTAAAGCTTACTAAGACAAGTTTATCATATTCTACTGTTATCTATACATAAAACAAATATAAGCAAAATAAATAAGTTGAAAATTCCTAAAACAGTATCAATATTCCAAGTCCCCCTCTTCTGAATCACTCTTCATCTCAGTCACTGGTGTCAGTATTTTTCTACGAAACAGTCCTTTGTACCATAAAGAGTGTTGGCAGCCGGGCTCGGTGGCTCAGCCTGTAATCCCCTGCCTTTGGGAGGCTGAGGTGAGTGGACTGCCTGAGCCCGCGGGTTCAAGACCCGCCTGGGCAGGCAAGACCTCATGTCTCCAATAAATCAAAAAATTAGCCGGGCGTGGTAGTGCGTGCCTGTAATTCCGGCTACTTGGAAGGCTGAGGAGGAAGGATCGCCGGAGCCCAGCAGGTCGAGGCTGCGGCGGCCGGGAGCAGCCACTGCACTCCAGTCTGGGCGACAGAGTGAGACTCCAACTCAAAAAAAAAAAAGAGTGTTGGCAATGCAGCATTTAAGAGTGCCCCACTCCTAACTCTATAATTTTCTTCCATTGGTAAAATCCATTCTGCACATTTTTTAGAACTTCTTATAATTAAAATCTTTAAATATACTTAAAAATAACAAATCCCGTAAATTCTCAAACAGGCTGGGTGCTGTGGTCCATGTCTGTAATCCCAGCATTTTGAGAGGCCAACACAGGATGATTACTTGAGCCCAGGAGTTCGAGATCAGCCTAGGCAACATAGCAAGATCTCATCTCTACAAAATACAAAATAATTAGCCAGGCATGGTGGTGTGTGCTTGTAGTGCCAGCTTCTTGGGAGGCTAGATCAGGAGAATCACAGCTGCAGTGAGCCATGATGGTGCTACTGCACTCCAGCCTGGGCAACAGAGTGAAACACTGACTCAAAAATAATAATAACCCAAGCCGGGCTCTGTGGCTCAGCCTGTAATCCCGCGTCTTTGGGAGGCTGAGGTAAGTGGATTGCCTGAGCCCACGGGTTCGAGACCCGCCTGGGCAGCGAGACCTCATCTCTACAATAAATCAAAAAATCAGCCGTACGTGGTAGCGCATGCCTGTAATTCCGGCTACTTGGAAGGCTGAGGCGGAAGGATCGCCGGAGCCCAGCAGGTCGAGGCTGCGGTGGCCGGGAGCAGCCACTGCACTCCAGTCTGGGCGACAGAGTGAGACTCCAACTCAAATAATAATAATAATAATAATAAAATAACCCTAAACCAAATGATAAACATTATGTCATCTGCTTCAATCACCCTTTTAGTTTTTCTTGATATAATTTAAAGCATATCCCACTTATAAATACTTCAGCATGCATCAAATCTTAGTCTACACAAAGTCTTCTAATTGTCCCTTAAGTCTCCTTTAATAGAGTACAGTCCTTTTTTAAAATATGCAGTTGTCTTGATGAAGAAACCAGGTTAATTGTTTTATTATAGAATATCTCACATTCGAGTCTGCCTCCTCACAATTTCATTTTACAAGTTTTAATATGCTGGTGCTACCTTGACCTTGTCAGAAGATGTCAAGGGAAAGTTTTCAGACACCAACCAGAACTCTATTTCTTCTTCAAATATTTTGTTAACTGCAACGGTGAGTTCTTATAGCTGTCTAATCATGCACTGTGGAAAACTAAAGAATGAGCATGCATAGGCAATGCTAACTTCATCACAATTGCTGCATGGCCAACACAGTTTTACTGGAGAAAGGACAGATATCAACAAAATAGAAATGAGTTCAGAAAAAGACCCGTTAATATACAGTTATTTAAAAAAATTCAACAAAGGTGCCAAGTCAATTGAGTAAAAAGAGAAAAGTATTTTCAATAACTGGTGTTGAAACTAATATCCCTATGTGTAAAAATAAAATAAAAATAAAAAGGAACCTCAAACCACACAGAAAAATAAATTCAAAATGTATCATATGCCCGAATGTAAAACATAAATCTAAAATTTCTAAAAGAAAACACAGGAGATAAATTTTGTGGAGTTAGGTTAAGTGAAGATGTCTTAGATATGACATCAAAAAGCATGATCCATAAAAGAAAAAAATGATACATTAGTACTTCATCAAAATGAGGAAATTCAGCTATTCAAAAAATAAGGGAAAGTTAAGTTATTAAAAAGATAAGCCACAGATGGGAGATAAACAGTTACAAATCACATATCTTAGACGGATTTTGATTCAGAATATGTTACCTTTTTCAAAAAATCTCATAACGAAAAAAATTTTTAATGGGCAAAAGTTTTGAGCAGATGTTCACCAAAGAAGAAACTAGATGAATGGCAAATAAATGAAAAAAAAATGCTCAAAACCTCATTAGTCATTAAAGAAATGTAAATATACTACTGAGTGATGATCACAAAAAAGAAAGAAATGAGTATCCAATGTTTTCACTCATAAATGAATGTTGAACAATTATCATAATACTATAAGAAAAGGATTGGCAATAGCAGGAAGGGGGGCAGGATTGGCAGTAGTGGGAATATGCGGGGGGAGGGGAGGGGACACCTCATCAACAAGGGTACTGCACAATGAACATTTGTATACCTAAACCTTAGTTGTACGCCACATCTTTAAAATAAAAAAATTAAAAGAAAAAAGAAAATCACAATGACATATCACCCATTAGAATGGCTTAAAAGAAAAACTGACAATTCTAAGTGCTGATTAGCATCCAAAATACGGTGTCATATACTGTTATTAGGAATGCAAAAATAGTACAGCCATTTTGGAAGAGTTGACTTTGGCAATAATTTATAAAGTTAAACATATACCTGCCATACAGCCCAGTAATATTCCTCTGTGGGGAAATATATTTGGTCTTGTCCCTGATTCCTGACATACAGCTCCTAACATCCTTGGAATCTCCAAAGTGATATGGCTGTCTTTTATACACTAATGGCTAAAGAGGACTGATTGGGGAGTGAGGGGGGAGAGACCAGATAGCCTCAGGATGAGGGCTGGTTGCCAGGAGAACCAACCATGTGACTAGAGGTTTAGAACTTTTAGTACCCATCCCTTACCCCTCAACTCCCACACCCTGGCCTCATCTAGGAAGAGGAAGGGGGCTTTAAGTTGAGTTGATTACCAATGGTCAGTGGCTGAATAAATCAGGCCTACATGACTACATAACAAAGCATCCATAAAAACCTAAAAAGACTGATTTCTGAGAGCTTCCAAACAACTGAACATGCAGAGGTTCCTGGAGGTGGCAAACCTGGAGAAGGCACAGAAATTTCTACCTACCCCTTTCTACATATCTTGCCCTGTGCACCTCTTCCACATAGCTGTCATCTGTATTCTGTATTCTTTGTAATAAACCAGTAAACAAAAGTGAAGTATTTCCATGATTTCTATGAACAATTCTAGCAAATTAACAGAACCCAAGGAGGGGACTGTGGGAACCCAAGATTAATAGCTGGTTGGTCAGCTCAGGAGGCCGAGACGTGCCAATGACATCTAAAGTAGAGGAAAGTCTTGGCGGACTTACCCCTCAACTTGTGGGATTTGATGCTATCTCCAGGTAAAGAATGCCAATTAGAGGACACTTAGCCAGTGTCTGCTGCAGAAGTGACTGTCTGGTATGTGGGGAAATTCCCCCACTCCCTACATTCAGTCACAGAAGGATTCTGTGTTATAAGATAGTAGGAGAAAATAAATTTGTTTCTTCTTATAACCTTATACCCTCCTAGGTATATACACTCAAGTACAGTAAAAGTCACATTAAAAAACTACAGCAAATGTTTATAGTGGTTTTATACATATGCCTAAAACTGGAAACCATCCAAATGTCCAACAACAGTAGAGATAAACAGTGAAACATCCATACAATGGGTTACTACTCAGAAATAAAAAGGAACTTCTGATACAAGCAAAAAATATGGATGAATCTCTTTACGCTAAGTGAAAGGAAACCATGTTTAAAAGGCTATAGACTATATAATTCATTCTTATGAAATGCTTGCAAAAGTAAACTTTCTCAATGGTTTCCAAAGATGGGAGTGGTAAGATAGGCTAATAACAAAGGTACATGGGAAATTTTAGGACTGATGCAAATTACTCTATGTTTTGATTGTAGTGGTAGTTATATATACCTGCATACTTTTGTCAAAACGTATAGAAGTACTATTTACTAAACATAGTAAATTTTATTTGCAATCTTTTACTGTTTTAATTTACACAAACTCATTTCACTACTGGTAAAATTTTCTGGATTTGGGCCATCATAAATATGCTGATGTTGATCTCTTAGGTTTTAGTGTTGAAAATGAGAATCAAAAAGATTCCCACTCTAAACTTATATATAAAGAACATGAGTTTGTAATCCAAAAGATAAAGTGTTTATTTGGTGAACTGTATATAAATATATATCAGACGTTAATATAAAGTTTCAACACCAAATTAATAGAAAATAAGAAAGACAGTAATACACAAAGTAAAATAAATCACACTACATTATGCTCTTAATTACAGAAAGTGTACTACAGCTTGGAAAATAATAGAAAAGTATGAATTACAAGTTAACAAGCAAAATTTAAAATATAAGTCAGTCGAGGTAATACAATGTTTGAATTTCATACGAATATTTAAATTTCCTAAGTCTTATATACTGTACTAAAGATTTGAGAGCAGTCAATATATTTTATCATTAAAAATGTATCATAGCCGGGCTCAGTGGCTCAGTCTGTAATCCCGTGCCTTGGGAGGCTGAGGTGAGTGGATTGCCTGAGCCCACGGGTTCGAGACCCGTCTGGGCAACTTGGCGAGAGCTCATCTCTACAATAAATCAAAAATTAGCCGGGCGTTGTAGCACGTGCCTGTAGTTCCAGCTACTTGAAAGGCTGAGGCGGAAGGATTACCGGAGCCCAGCAGGTCGAGGCTGCGGTGGCCGGGAGCGACCACTGTACTCCAGTCTGGGCGACAGAGTGAGACTCCAACTCCAAAAAAAAAAGTATCATAAGTCAACAACTATAATCAAGAATTAATCACTCTAATAAATACTATCAATTTAGATAATGCATTTACTTGCTGATCTTTTTAATTTACAGTCAACAGAAAATGTACTTATTTGTAAAATGAAACAAAAATCAGACTATCCTTTAATACCTCATGTTCAGAATTTTCAGAAATCTGAGAGCAATGTGTGTTTCAGTGAATCTCCAGAACTCCAAAATAAGTTAAATTTGCAAAGTCATGTTTGGAATCTAACAACAGATATTTGGTCAACATTAACTAGCCAACAGTTCTTGACTGTGTGTTATGTCTCAAGCATCAGGCTAGAAAGTAGCAATACTTTCAAAAAGCTAACATACGCAAGTGAAAACCACTGTGAGGCAAAAACTACTTTGAATACTTTGCAGAACAGCTACGAAGCATAAAAAGTCTTATAGTTTCAATTAGCAATGAAGTAACATATACTCAAGGTTGGTTTTCTACCCAGAAAGCAATCTTTCTTATTTTCTTCTATGTACCAAGCTCTGAACAAGCACTTAATAACAACAAAAAAAGACCTTCTAATTATTTTGATCTTTCAAGTTTTAATTTAAATGTTTATTAATTCCCTAAAAATATAAAGTAGTGGAAAGTAGTGGTAAGACTCGCTACAGAATATATGTTTAAGTCTAATTATATATAATAGAAGACACTTTGTTGGTCTCAAAAGAGAAAGAACCAGAAGATCAAAAATCTGTGTACAATGAATGAGAGGCAAGAGTCAACCAAAACAAAGAATTTCAAAATTAAAACATTCTTCTGCTGTTACGTTGTCTATTATAGTCTGATTAAGAATGAAAAAATAAAAAAGTACTATAACAGATGCCAATTTACAAAGAAAAACTATTTTGGCACTAAAGTTATCTAACATATTGTAAAAGCTGTAATCTGAATTTGTTTAAATTGCTTATTCAATATATATCCTCAAAATCAAATATTTAAGCTGCAAGAGTACTACATAAAATGTTTTAGCAAAAGAGACAGTGTTTTATAAAAGAAAATTTTAGATGGCCGTAATTATTGCTTAGTACCCAGATAATTTTTCAGAATCCTCAAATTGTAATATAACTTCTTTCAACTTTGCAAAACACGGCTCCTTGCAGAATTAATAAGCTGATTTGAAAGAAAAACCATATAAAAGGTTCAGAGGAGAAAAAGTCAATATGGCAAAATATCAAAGCAGCATATACTTCAATGATTTTGTGTTTCCCAGCAGAGATCTTGGAAAGATATCCCTTCCAATTCCATAAATGAAACTGACATACTTTACTTAAAGGGGAAAAAATGGGAGGAAGGAGAATGGAATAGGGTAGGGAGGAGCATAAAGATTGTGAAGCCTTGAAGAAATTCAAGCTCATGCTTTTAGAATTCAGGTCATCCTGGCTTACACAGTTTAAAAGTAGAATTACTTTCAAAGAATACATATTTCCTCTGAGCTATGATACATATTTCCCTTTAATGTATCATATTGCAGCAACAGCTGAAATGAACGTCTAGACATCAAAAACACTTCTTACTCCCACCTACTGCTTTTTTACCTCAGGCATCAAAACTAATGAAACCTATTATCCAGAACATTGAGTTCAGCAACCACATTGACCATTGCAAATACTGGAGGGGGGAGGGGCTCTTTCAGGGATGGTACTCCCTACTCGGCCATTAAAATGACTTTACATCAAATTTTGCTCCAAACTCCAGAAATACAAATAGATTAAAGCAAGGCACATGAAACAAGGAGATTGTTTCCCAGTTAAATTTCAGTGACAAACTACTAAAGATGAGCACCATTCTGAATCAGGGTTTAAAATTTGTCCTCTGCCTTTGTTTTCAGTCTCTATTTTCAACAAATAAAGTACAATGTAGTACTTTAAAAAACAAAAAACTTTTTAAATTATTCAATCTGCTTCCTAAGAACTACATTAACCAGACATTAGAGTAAGAAAACATTTACCAGTTTAATTGCAGGGACTGCATCAAAGTAAATAATACTGTAAAGATAAATATATACATAAAAGATTTTGAAGCCTCTACTTTCTTAAAAACTGACTTACCAAACAGAATTGCATAACAAAGTAGCATAATGCTACATTAATTGTGAATATAGCATTACACTCGTAAAAAATCCAATTACCTACAACACCATCAACTGATCACAGTTATGCTGCCATTGATTGCCATATAAAATACATATTTGAAGTCATTAATAACTAACTGGCCTTATTATTTATATCAAATTCAACCTGCTTAGAGCTCTGATTTTTTGAATTGCTCGTGTGTGTTGAATATCTGGAATCACTTAAGAAATCTATGTTGGAAATGGGTTTTAATCTTCCCAATGTCAATTCATCAATCAAATAAGAATCAGGAACAGACAACACTTATCAAAATGCTTCATTTATATTTACCGATTTGCAACGTTAAATGATTACAAATATTGACAATATCTGGCAGATAGCACAATTACAATTCAAAATTTTAACAGTATAATATCTTCTTGAGGAATCTCTAACAGTATGGTTTCTCTGCCAGTTGCAAGATAACTAGAATTTTAATGATGGTTTCTACACAGTATTGTAGCAGCTGAGACATGACCCAAGTTAGCATTTCAATGGATCACAAGATTTCATGTAAAGCCAACAAACTTTAAATTGAAGGAGAAGATAAAACTAAATTTTTAGATAAACTGTACAAGGCCTTCAAAAGACAACTGTTACAGAAAACAAGCTGCAACGTTAGTTTAATAGTGGTACACTGAAAAAGAAATTCTCCACAATGGCTGTTACTGATTTCTAAACACCAAATTTGCCCCCACTTACTGCTCTTTTGAAATATTTTTAATTATTACTGTTTAAGATGATTAATATGCTTTAAAATGTACAAACAAATGAGGCCCGAGTAAGACAATTATGAAAATTAACAGTTGCCAGGCTCGATGGCTCAGCCTGTAATCCCAGTACTTTGGGAGGCCAACGCAAGTGGACTGCCTAAGCCCGTAGGTTTGAGACCAGACCAGGCAAGCTGGTGAGACCTTGTCTCTACAGTAAAAAAAAAAAAAAAGAAAGAATGAAAGAAAATTAACAGTTTTCTTTGCTGCCATAATAACTATTTTTCCTTTACCTGTTTGTATATTTTCCAAGTTTATTCAATGAACATGCATAACTTTTATAAACATACATTACATTTGAAATAAAAAATTTTAATTAGGCTATTATTTATTAAACAAGGCTACATGTTCAGAAATTACAAAGAAGATCAACATCTTTACAACAGAAATTATCACAAGATAAATTCTGGGAAGGAAAACCAGACACGTGATTCAGTTAGAAAATTACATTTAAATCTATCAATACTACAAACACACATTGTATAAACTTCCTCTAGGAAGATTATTTTAATAAAGATGACTCACTATTGATTTCAACATTGGCACAACTGAGCAGTAAAAATTTAAAATATCTCCTTCCACTCATTCAGACACAAACTGATTTAAAACACACACACACACGTGTACACACCAGCTTGCTACTAAAATTCTGACAGGGCAAGTCCCCAAATTGCCTTTTACACTAAAGCTCAAACAGTTGTCTGTCACTGTTATTGCTGTGAGTAATCCTTGCAGCTGTAACTGTTTGAAATGCAGCTGTCTCCTTGGCATTCCCTCCCCACCCCCACTCATCCAGCATTTCTGTTCTTGCTACAATAATCTTAAAGAACATTTTACAGGAGGCTTAGCCCTGGCTGAGGGCACTTTACTGCGTGACCAAGAGAACATGGAAACACGATTCATTAGACACGCCTGGAGTGATAACAATGGTGCTGCTTCTTACTGCCTTTCATTTCGTACATCAGGCTGAGACTAATGCATTCTCGTTACACAACAAGCACATTTATAGACAGAAAAAACTGTAATCACCTTTGATTAAGAGACAGCATATTTTTCCTATATGAGCTGCCAGCCATACTGACATAGTAATTATTTTTAACTGACAGGTTAAAATAGCAAATGTAGCAAAAATAACATCTGCTGAGAGGTAGAGAGAGAGAGATGGATGGAGGGAGGGATGAGGGGAGGGAAGGAGGAGAGAGGAAGGACAGGAAGGGGGAGGAGAAGGAGAGTGGGATGGGAGGGGAAGGAGAGGGGTAGGAGAGAGGGAAGAGGAGGGGGGAGGAGCTAACTACTATGAAAATTTGATGCACAAAGGTTTCTTTAGACCATGCTTAGTGTCATTTCCTTGAGTCTGATGGGTACTTCCACTTGTATTTTAGCTGGATAGTCAATGACAAATAGAAGAGACTCTTACTAAGCAAATTTATTTATATATTCAATTTTTGGAGGCAAAAATTATAGAACTGTCTGTCATTTTAACTATAATTATTATTGACCTACCTTTCAACATACATAGGACTACAAAATTCAACAACAGTATTAATTCTCTTCTCTCTCCATTATCTTACTTGTACTACAAAATCATTTGTTCTCTTTACTTTGTTATCTAGTTTTACTACAAAATCATTTGTTTTCCTTTACATAAAATGTTTACTCCAAGACCAAAAAAACCCCTGCTTTTTAAAATTTTCAAAAACTGCTTTTAAAACACTGTTTTAAGATGTAATTTTGATTAAAAGTAGGAATGTAGAGTAATTATATTAGTCTATTATTTCACCCAATGCCCATCAATCACTGCACCTAGATTAAAGTTTGAACTATACATACAAAAGCCCTAATTTAAATTAGAAAAAAGTCATAAGCCACATTATACTGACAAAATGTAAATCAGTTTTCTTATGAACCAACCATCTCTCCACACACACAGTTGCAGTCTTTTGTTGGTTGGTTTATATATGCGTGTTGCTAACTTGTAGTTTATGGAGACTTTGATAGCTCTCAGGAAAAAAGTTCTCTGCCATGAATTCAGAGATTACAGTTAAACCAAAATTTTGGAAAATATTTTTTCAAGGTTAGTAGACTCTATATAAGTAAGCAATTGAAAATGGTTAGTTTCTTTTTAGTCTCTTTTTTAAGCTTTCTATAGCACTACTACATTTTACACTAAGAATGTGCTATGAAACTAACAAAACAATTTGCACATGTAAAAATTTGTTGAAACAGAAAGGAAAATAGGCAAATTAATAGAAAAAGTGGAGTCTGGTTCACAAAACTTTGAAATCTAGTTTTTTAAGAATGGCTACGTAGCTGGGCAGTAGTACCAGCCTGTATTCACAGCTGTTCAGAAAGCTGAGGCAGAGGATCACTTGAGCCCAGAAGTTCCAGGCCAGCTTGGGCAACATATTGAGACCACGTTGCAAAAAAATAAAAATACAAATGATTATGTATAACAAACAAGTTTGTGTAAAACAGGAAAATGCGTGAGCAAATTTAAACTGTATTTTAGCATTTAGTGACCTGTGCTACTAGACTAAAAACTAGAAAATGTGCAGCCTATCTCTAATATGTGTATAAAGGAACCAATTAACTCTAATATGCATTTAAACACAGTGTGTTCTGAAGGAGTCTAATGTGTACCACACTGTATCAGAGTTAAACAGGTTAAAATTTTTATCATCTGAAATCAAACAAGTCTTGTTACAGAGGATAACATTGATATCTTCTACTCTGTATGTGCGCAACCCAAGTCTTCTCTCTTACTTTTGTCTTTTGTACTGTGTCAAATCATGACCCCCTCCCCAAGTCTAATCAAATTATTTCTACATTCTTTCCCTGCCTGTCTTCTGTTTGGAAAAGACAACACTAATCATCAATATAAAACATGTCACCACACACCAAAAAAAATAATATTTTCAAAATACTCCCATTTCAATGTATTCTTAGTAATAAGAACATTGACTATTTGGTTTTCATTACAATCTGGCTCTTAACAGAATCACAAATTATTATTCATCACTTTTAAAAGCCAGAAGGTGTAATTCTCCCCTCACATCTTCAAAATTAATTTATTCTTTTAATGCAAAACAACATATTGGATAGCAATAAAAGTTTCTCAAAGGTTTAAGTTGAAACATATTCAGGAGTCATCTTTATCCAAACATTAACAAGCTAAGAAGTTTCCAATTCATAAGCAAAAAATTTTAAAATGACCAAATTATTCCAACACTGCCAACATTTTTATGTCATGTAGGTGTTTCAACACTAAAAAGATTCCTTTACATTAATGATTCAATAGGAAAACTGCAAGTACTTTAGAAAATGAAGATCAGTTATTTGCACAGTATTGTGAATGAGTTCAATACTATGTTCTTTCTAAAACTGGCTAGAATGACATTTTGATTGTAGAGCTGGGAGACTAATTTTGGACGGGACACAATCTGGGGCAGGACAGGCCTAGAGAGCTTCAATAGCACATGGGGCAGTAGCTTTCTCCCTGTTGTCATTGGAGGACTAGAGTCCAACAAGTCCCTCAAGTCTTTTCTATCTGTGCATATCAACCAATATGACTGCAGTTTTATCCAGTTATACAGGGTCTGAAAATTAAGTTCATAAACTTGTCACAGTGCGCTTAAATTGGCAGAACTGTTCAAACAACTTGGTAAGGTTTCATAACCTTGGTTGTCTCAGAGCTGTGTTCATGCTGATGTGTGGCAGTGTCTTGCTGAGTGGCATTCATTATTGTTGTTGCATGTTTTTGTGAGCTGTTATGAGAATGTCGAAGCTTGAATTAGAGCAACGAACATTAAATTTCTTGTTGAACTTGACAAGAGTGGAAGTGAAATCAGGGACATATTAGTCCAGATTTATGGGGATAATGCCATGAAGAAAATGGCAGTGTATACAAATGTATTAAATGTTATTCGGAGAGGAGAGGAAAGCATCACTGATGAAGAAAGGTCAGGACAGACAGTAACGAGTAGAACTGACAAAAACATTGTAAAAATTCATCAAATTGTGCATCAAAATCATCAGCTGACTGTGAGAAGCATAGCAGATCAAATACACATTGATAGAGAAACAGGAAAATCTTAACTGAAAGTCTTGGCATGAGAAAGGTGTGTGTAAAAATGGTCCCAAAGGAGCTCTTGCATCACAACAATGCACCAGCTCACACAGCACTGTCTGTGAGGGAAGTTTTAGCCAGTAAACAAATAATTGTATTGGAACACCTTCCCTACTCACCTGATCTGATCCCCCAATGATTTTTTTCTTTACCCAAAGGTAAAGGAAATATTGAAAGGAAGACATTCAGAATATCAAGGGTAATACAACAACAGCTCTGATGGTCACTCTAGAAAAAGAGTTCCAAAATGCTTTAACGGGTAGATTAGGCCCTGGCGTAGGTGCATAGCTTCCCAAGGGGAGTACTTTGAAGATGACCAGAGTAATATTCAGCAGTGAGGTATGTAGCACTTTTTCTAGGATGAGTTCATGAACTTAAGTGTCACACCTTGAAGCTTTGTCCATTATAAATTATGAAGTTGTACAGAGAATTCATTTGAAAAGGTAAATAAACAGGTTTGCAAAGAGGACAGAATCTGCAAACCACTGTTAAAAGAATAAATAGGACAAAAAGACCAGACAGCCTGGGCCACTGGACAATGCTAACACTTTGCTGGCCCTGCTATTTCTTTTGTAGTTATCTCTACTTTGAGATTCTTTCCAGATCTCAAATTGCATGATTCTAATGAGATACACTAGAATGTGGTAAAATCTTCCAAAATAGATTATGAAGATTTTAAATGTGTAATAAAATCAAGTCCTAATCAATCCACCCCTTCTCATCCCAAAACCTAGAACCCAAACCAACACTAAAATTAAGCATTACAAGTTAAATTAGCTTTTGACATTCTAGTCTTAGAATCTATCCACCATTTAGAATAGATTTTTCACAGGAGAAAAAAGTGTGTTTTCAATATAATTAACTTATAAATTACCTTTGTGAATCATGGGGCATTAATACTTACCTTTTCAACTGGTGCTTGACCATATTAATTCTTCTTTCTATAGTTTAAAAACCAGCTATATAAAGTATAACAATCAAAAATTATTTTAATTAGTACTTCCCACTTAAGAAGAGAGAGTTTTGGTAATCACAGAGCTCTCAGGAATATTTTGTGTTGCCTGTACTCTTTCTTGGGGCTTACATTAGATGTCTAGTATATCCTAATTCATTTATTTTGTATGCAAGTTTCTGTTTGCTATAACTCACAATTTTAAAACTTTTTTCAACTGTGCTTCAAAAACAAAAAAATAATGAATAATATGAGGTTAAAAGTGCAACTGTGTATCTATAATATGATTATAACTTTTAAGATGTATGATGTTTGAGTATCTGCAATAGAATAAAAATTGTAATTGCTAAAAATTTTTATTCAAACTAAATTTTAAATGTAAGCACCTGTATGAAGTCCTTAGAACAACAACAAATAACCAAAATATACATACATTCAATATAACCCGCTCAAAATGACTAAGCAGTATCAGATAATAAAGAAAATGGCCTAAAGAAAAAATATAGTAAACATAAAACAGACACTGTTTGGACAGAAGATGTATTAATCACTCTGTAAAGTGGAGATACTGTTGCTCAGTTTCTTTTACAATCCAGCTGAGTTAGGAAGGAAAGCTTTTGAAACTAGTCTCCCTACTCTAACTCAAAGCACCCTAAGTCTACTCTCCATGAGAGTCAAAGTGATGTTTTTAAAACTTAAATCGCATTATAGCATCCTTCTGCTTAAAATTCTCCTCTGATGGCTTTGTAAGGCATTAATAATCTCTTTAAACTCCCTACCATGGCCTATGGTTTCCACCAGATCTCACCTATATCTCTCTCTCTCATCTCCCACAGTTTACCAGTTTCAACAGCACTGGCCTTGTCTGTTTCTCCAACAAAATGAGCTCAGGGCCTCTGCCCCTTCCTTTTCCTGTGTCTGGCTGGCTCCTGCAAGAGGCTTTCCCTACCTAACCCCCTTATCTAAATTTAGTAGCCCCTTCCCAGTCACTAACTTTCTCATCAATTGCTTTATAGCACACAACTATATGGAAATTATTTATTTATTACTTGTCTTCTCACTCACAGAGAAAACTGTCAGCACTATATGTACAAGAGCAGTGTCAATACTTATGTGCTTACTACACTACACCGAACCTTCTACAAGAAAAACATTGCGACTCTAAGAAGAACATTCAAAGTGGCACAAAATGCAACCTAATACCAAAAGAAAATTATTACTCAACTTTTGAGGTAAGGAAATTACATATGATCTGGCAACATGGTATAATATGATTCTAAGGATTTTTTTTTTTAGTTGGAGTCTCACTCTGTCGCCCAGACTGGAGTGCAGTGGCACGCTCCCGGCCACTGCAGCCTCAACCTGCTGGGCTCTGGCAATCCTTCAGCCTCAGCCTTCCAAATAGCTGGAACTACAGGCACGTGCTACCACGCCCGGCTAATTTTTTTTTTATTGTAGAGATGAGGTCTCACCAAGTTGCCCAGGTCTCGAACCCACGGGCTCAGGCAAATCCACTCACCTCAGCCTCCCAAAGAACAGGATTACAGGCTGAGCCACTGAGCCCGGCTTAAGAATTTTTATACTATGCAAAATGGCAAACACTCTTATAAAAGGCTTAGCTTTTCTTCGTTCAAAAGATTTGAGGATCTTTTTTGAACCCTTGATAATTAGCAAGATTAGAAAAACTAATGAAAAGTATGCTTGAGGGGAAAAAAAATCAAATGTTAAATTAAAATACAATAATGACAATAAACTACTGCAATTTAAAGCAGTTACTGTCATAAAGTCCATCTTCTAAGAGTTGTGCATACTAACACAATTTTAAATTATAAAACTTCTATCACAATAAGAAACATTTAGAAACAGAAATACAAACTTGTTATCTTCATTCCTACACATAATTGATTCTAGTTATCATAGCCTATTCCAAATGCTATGTGTTACTTGTTCCATTCTATTAGGTACAATGAACCAAAAGTCTCCATTTATTTATCTTAAACTACATCTACAAAGGTACCAGGAACCTCATCTCCCTTTGGGTGTGAGGTGGAATACAATGTAAAAAAAAAAAGTTTGTGGAAAAATACTGCAGAAGAACGTCTGTGAAATTTTAGTAATTTTATATGTTTTTTTTTCCTGAAAAATGAGCTTCACTATAATTATTCTCACATATCTCTGGCTTATTCATATACACCAAATTTTTAAAATTCTTTCTCAATAATTTTTAAAGCTAAATTTGTTTTTATCAAGTATAACTTAGACATATGTGAATCAATTATAAACTCTCAATTTAACAGAAAACTCTCAATTTAACAGAAAAACTGAAAAGATTTTTTTTTTTACCTCTTTGAGGATAAGCCAAATATTCTACTCAGAGATGGATTACTAAAAATTCTATTTTCAACAGCATACTTAAAAATGAAGGTGAAGAGAAAAGAAACTGAAATATAATGGTTCTTTTAAGTAACTAGACAACTATTCATATTCATATTCATTTTGTATCCTTTGGTTTGGAAAAAGCAAGGGCCTTTTTAACTTTCAATTAGTCATACACTGTCCTGTTTAATTTTTTCTCTAACCATTTTGCCCTTTTGGAGGTGAACTTAAATCAAAGACATATAGTACACAGACAGCAATTTGGAAGTGGATTTTTGGCTGCCCAAGCCAGACATTATGCCTTGCCAAGGGAGAAAACTGTATAAATAAGACTATTCAGAAGACAGAAATGATCAGCACATACCCATTTACCTCCGGGTAGTCACCAAAATGTCCACGTACCATTAAGAACAGCATCAGTGGTTTTGTCTAGACTCTTTATAAGAGACCCTTGATATCATAAGCATTGATGACTTTCCAGGAAACCAATAGGTTTCTTAAACTCACAGAAACTGCCTAAACATTTCTGATAAACAACGAAAATCTATACCTTCTTTGAAAGTGATCAATTAAAAAAAAATTCTTGGTCATACTGGAATAACATAAAAACGTTTTATACTTGCTTTACTTTAGTTCAGGTTAAGAACAACTATTTTAAAAATAAAACTCTCCAGATTGTGCAGTTTCAATTTTCCACTGCTCATTTTCTATGACAATCTGACCAAGATCTCACCCGCATCCCTCCTGGGATGGGGAAGGTGGGGATGATACCCTGAAATCTCATTCTCAGAAAGATAAATATCTTTGATAACACATTAGTTTTTGTCAAAATATTAATGAAAAGTAACATTGTCATAAACTGAAAGGCCATGTTAGAAATGAGCAAGTCAAGCTTGTCAAAAGGCCAGAAAGGACTTTCTGGAAAGAATGATAAGCATCTTGACTCACTACTTTTCTCACACACTGAGCCCCAATCTGCAGTCTTTTCTCTCTGAGCCAATGCACTTGATGGGTGTGATAACAGATGGATCATTGTATCTGCCAACTTCCTGTGATGTACTGTATGGGGACAGATAATTTAGTGACTACAGAAGTCCTACAACAGACAATGCAAGCAATACTGGCATTCAGTAAGTAGCCGCATGCAGTCCTCTGACAGTCTGTAGGTGTGGAATATATATGTGGATCATTGTACAACACAAGTTCTCTGCAAGTAACTAAGTCACTTTAAAACAAAACTTTAAAACTGGGAAAGCTAAGAGCAAACTAGAAAAAAAAGAGAAGAACAAGTATATCTTACATTCAAAGTGGCATTTTCACTTAAACACACATGAAAAACATATTGTTCAAAGATTTTATTAGAGTTTCATGAACTAAAAAATAAATGTACATTTTAAAAAGTGTCCATTGTGGGCTTGGTTTTCGGGTTTCACAACCTGGGCAACACTGACATTTAGGGTCAAATAAATATTTGTTGTGGGGGCTGTCTTGTACATTACAGGATATTTAGCAGCTCCCTGGACTCTACCAATTAATGCCAGTAGCACCCTACCCCTAGTTGTAACAACCAAAAAATGTCTCCAAACATTGCCAAATATCCCGGGGGGGCAGAATCACCATTGTTGAGAACCAATGGAGAAGACAGTCTAAATTTTCACTCTTTCAATTCTAATGTTTACTTTGAAGGAAGGGAGGGATTATAAGGAAAAGGAGTATTTATTTATGGAAATCATACACAAAATAAGCAAACAATCTATATTTTATATACCAGCTAAACACATATTACTAAAAAGAGGAAAGGCTAAGCATTCAGTAAGAGAACTGTCCACCAGGATGTAGAGGTAACTGGAAAGTCAATTTCCATTAACAGAGAAAAGTATGCTTAGCTCCTTTTGCAAAACAGAAAAAAAAAATAGCTCTGCCACGACACTGTAGAATTGCCACTGACGATACTTTTTTCACAAATACTCATCAAATAAACTGCATTATGCTGGGCACAATTTACAGAATCATCAACTTTAGCAGATACTTAGAGATGAAATTCTCTAGGTTTTAAGTTCTGGTTTAAGAAGAATCTTCACATTTATGTGTATACATATGTGTGTGTGCATGTTTTGTTTTGTTTTGTTGGGGTTTCACTCTGTTGCTCAACATGCATACATTCATAATTCCAATGCAGGCTGGGTAGCTCACACCTGTAATCCTAGTACTTTGGGAGGCCAAGGTAACAGAATCACTTAAGGCCAAGTGTTTGAGACCAATCTGTGCAACATACCCACCAGGAAAAAAAACAAGAGCAATCATATTTTACCAAAAAAATCATATTCTACCCCCCAAAAAAGATAATATTTTAGAAATATCAGTATCAAATTCAACACTGCAATGTTATTTTACTAACAACTCTCTGGAACCTGTCAAATTTATTCAAGTTATTGAGGAGAGAATTAGTTTGCCATTTTTGCAGGAACTCTCCTGTAATACTATTCCCTAAATCTAAAGCACAAAATCTCTTTTAAAATAATGTTTTTAGGATACCACATAATATTACCATTTTGAGTAAATATCCTATAATCAAATTAAGTATGCTATTTGCACACGGAAATGTGGCTTTCTCTTCATTTCTTTCTGCCTATACCCACCCTTTTTCTTTTTTTTTTTTCAATTTCACTATTGGCTAATCCTGAGCTACAAGGTGAAAAGAAGGGGATACGTAGACTAATTAGGGAAAATTAACTCAACCTCATTTGTTTCACAATTGAAATTATTTTATTAGGAAAAATTAAAACTAGTATTTGAAAACCATAAGTTTGATTTACTAGTGATAATATAGGCATGAAGAGAATAATTCCTTATAATTTGATAGAACATGAGTTTAGAGGCACAGTTGCCTCCCACTAGTACAAGTCATTAAGCATTACTGAGCAAAATGAGAACTGATTCCTCGCAGGCCCCTCAATTTGTCTTCTCCTTCTTTTCTTATCTCTGTCTTATTTTACTACGTGAGCAGGCTTTATTTTAAAATTTCGAGCTGCAACCATAAAACAGTGCTTTACCCTGAAACACTTCTCCTGTCAAGCAAAAGGTCTAAAACTCCAATACTGAGCTTTTTTCTCCACCTGCCTGTAGGACTCTTGATTCAAAGGCTCAGTATAAATAAGAGTAGAAACAGGAACACCTAACAACCTGGGAACTGCCTATCAGTCAGTATGACTGTAGACCAGGGTGGTACTACAACTCCCCACTCTGCTCAAAAACTGGCCTCAACAGGCTCTGGGACCATGGCAACTGATGTGAGGTCGCTGGGTATTGGTACAGACAGGCCTTGAGGCCACAGTTCACCCAGTCTGACAAACTATATTTTCCAAAGATAGCTGCCACAACATATCCCACATTACATTCCTTTTCTTACAGTGTGACACTGTCACTCTTCCTGTCAAGTGATAGTGTCTACATTCTCTCCCCCTGGATCTGGATGGCTCTCTGTGACTGCCTCAACAAACAAAATATGGCTAAAGTGAGTCTATGTTAGTCTCCAATTCCAGAGCTTAAGAAATTGACAGTTTCCATACCCTGAGTCTTGGGAGGCTCATTTTTTGAATCCAACCACCCTGCTGTGAGGAAACCTAGTCCACATGGAGAGGCCACATGTGGTTGTTCTGGTCAACTGTCTCAGCTGACATTCTAGCCAAGAGCCAGCTTCAACCACCAGCTATGTGAGTAAAGGCACCTCCAGTGGAGATCAGACCCCAGACATAGAGTCACTTCAGTCTTGGAGTCTTTCCAGTGGAGCCCTCAGACATTCTGGAGCACAAACTCTTGGTCCCTACTGTGCCCTGTCTGACGTTCTAAGCCACAGAGTCCCTGAGCATAATAAAATAACTGTCTTTTCTACTGAGTTTTGATATTAACTAACATACACCCAGTGCAACCACTGTGCCACACAGAGTAGATTCAGTAACTCATTCCCAAAAACAAAATCATTACAATACTTCACACTTGTTTTGCAGTAACATAATCTGGATGATTATCACTGGGTGACAAATCACTAAGGTATCAGTAGTATATTGACAGTGGACTGACTAAATGTTAATGGTATATTTCATTTTATTAAGCACATTATAAACAAAGAAACAGATTCAACAAAATGAGATGCTAAATTCATAATCTATATTACATACTAATATGAAAACTTTTATGAGAAAAACGATGCTCTCAGATCTGATACAAACTGGCTGTGTGGCTAAATTGTGATTCACATATTTATCCATTCAGCGGGTATTTACTGAACATCTATGTTGTATCAGGCACTACTCTAGGGGCTGAAAAGTCATCAGTGAACAAACATCGTTTTCACAAACTTTCATTTTAGCTGACAGAAGCAGATAATACCAACTGCCTGTATATAAAATTAATCCAACTCATGTTAAATGCTATGAAGACAATAAAACATGACAGAAGGTTAATGGAGATAAGATTCATATGCTACTTTAGAAAAGACGATATGGCAACTTTAAAACAAAACGCCAAATCCTTTAACACCTCACTGAGAGACAGGGCTTGTATTATGATTGCTTCACCAAGGAGTGGGGTGAAAGTGACACCATGGAATCTCTAAAGTTAGGCTGGAAAGACAGTTTCCACCATGTTCAAGGGAATACTCACTCTGGAAATCCTGATGTAGTAAGTCTGACTACCCTGAGGCCTCTATGCAGAAAGGAAGCTAAAGTTACATGAAGAGACTATTCATAAGGACTCCAGTCAACAATCCTAGCTCTTCCCAGGTTTCACAAGAGTCAGACATGTGAGTAAAGAAGTTTTCAAATGTTCTTAGCACTCAGTCATTCAATTGTCCTCGTTTTGGCAGCTGACAGCTCAGACACCACAGTACATACAGACAAAACATATCTACTATGCCCTTTCTAAATTCCTTTTTTTTCCCCTAGAGATGAGATCACACTATGTTGTCCAAGCTGGTCTCAAATTCCTGGCCTCAAGCAATCCTCCCTCCTGCCTCAGCCTCCCAAAGTGTTGGGATTACAAGCATGAGCCACCACACCTGGCCCACTTTTTCTAAATTCTTGACCTAAGGAACCTGTGAACATAATAAAATGCCTGTCATTTATACCACCAAGTTTGGGGTGGTTTGTTACACTGCAATGGAAGACCGCAGTATACAGAAGGAGAATTTGTTCTGAGATCTAATATTATCAAAGAGCCAAGCTCATATGGATGTGAGAGAAAGGCAGTCCAAAAGGCAAAAAAACAAATACAAGTACCTAAAGCAGGAAGGAACTTGGTGGTAGGAGATAAGTCAGTAAGATGCACAAAGTATAGCTGATGCAGGGTTTTGTAAGCCTTGCTGAGTTATTTAAAAATTATGTTCAGTATACAAAGACGCCACTGTGCTGCTTTAAGGACATTTTTTAAAAATCCCTTTGGTTGCTGTGTCTCTCGATGTTAAATGAGGAAACTAAACTAAATGCAATATTTGTTTTTCAAACTGGGGCTCTAAAAAATCCTAAAGCTCTCCACAACATGTTTATCGTGTATTTTCACAAACTTAGTAATCTTTTAAAATTAATGCTTATGTGTATTTGTCAGAATGACGTTCTCATAACTGAATACAACCATACAATCTCAATGCTTATGTTTACGTGTATGGTTCCCTAGGCTAATAAGAAAAGAACACTGACCAAAACAATTATATATTATATATGTAATTGTATAACACATATATGTGTGTGATTTATACACATATATTTTGCAATTTATACATACACACAGTGTGAATGATGCATTCACATCAAATAAAGCTACGGTGAGCTGTACTAAAGAAAGTTTTACAGTAGTTCAAACAGAAGGAAATAGTGGAAGAACTGAGTCACCACACCATCCACAGTAGAACAGGTAATTCAAAATTAAATAAAATCTATTTCTAAGCAGACAGCACCAAATTCTTGCTACGAACAAAGACTTTCATTCAAGTAAACATCAGGTGGCATATTATATAATGTTCTTAACCTGTTTTTTTGTCAGTTACATAGTTGATTATTTTTAACCTATAAAACTATTTCAATTGTATAATTACATAGTAGTTATAGGCATAGTCGTGTCCAAGTCCTTAAAGTCATAATATAATAAAATGTTTTCATTCACAACAATACAAGCTGGGCTCGGTGGCTCCGCCTGTAATCCCACGCTTTGGGAGGCTAAGGTGAGTGGATTGCCGGAGTCCACGGGTTCGAGATTTGCCTGGGCAACTTGGCGAACCTAATTTCTACAACAAATCAAAAAATTAGCCCGACGTGGTAGTGCGCACCTGTAGTTCCAGCTACTTGGAAGGCTGAGGCAGAAGGATCGCCAAAGCCCAGGAGGTTGAGGCTGCGGTGGCTGGGAGTGTGCCACTGCACTCCAGTCTGGGTGACATATTGAGACTCCAACTCAAAAAAATAATAATAATAACAATACAAATTGGTGACCTTCATAACATCATAACATGTTGTATGCACATTTTCATAAGCATTTTATTCTTCCCAATTAAACCTGAGCTCCCAGCTGACCCGTGCCAATTATTTAAAATTATAAACAGAAGACAACTGAGATGAATTATCAGTAAAAATGTAAAAACAGAAAGCAAGTTATTTTTAAATTCTTCTGTGTTTTAGGGAATAGTCTTCTTCTTCCAACGCTGTCTTTACATAGTAAACTCTTTTCCCTTCTTCAAAGTCTAATTCAAGCATCATTTTCCTTTTATGGACATCCCAGGTCACTAAAGTTCAAACTCCTTTGAATACCTCTAATATCCCAGATATTGTCTACACCATTCCTACATATGCTTGACATTGCTAACTATTTTTGTATACATCTTGTCACTAAGATGAGCAATGATGTGATGACAATGGAAGTGGTAGTGGTATGATAAAGATGAGGACAACAAAGGTAGCAGCTATCGATTACTAAGTTATAACGTGTGTTCCAATCACAAAAATCACTTTCCATAAAACTCTTATGAGGTAGATAAATATTATCTCCACTTTAGGAATATAGAAATTGAAGTATCAGGAATTATGCAATTTTCTCAAGGCCACAAAGGTAACAAATGAATGAGCTAGAAATAGAAAACTGGTCTGCTTTGTAAAGTATGGGCCTTTGAAAACTCAGGGGCTTCAGTATCACAATGAGTATGGAAGCTAGGTAAATTATCAGGTACCCCAAATTACATTAAATCCCAGGAAGATATGCTTGAGAGTCTACTAACAAGCTCCCCAAGTATATTCTTACATACACTGAAGACTAATTAACAGGCTGTACCCGAAGCTATTTTGCCTCCATCTAGATTATGGTATTTCTGAGAATATGGACAACCTATATGAGGGGGTCCCCCAAAAAAGCAACTTTATTTATTTAAAAAACTGTATATTTATTCTTACATGTTTATACTTCAGTCACCTTCAAAGTACTCTCCATTTGATGCAACATACCCAATGATTTCTAAACTCATCCAATTTTGAGATGCTTCTGCTGTTTTTTGTTTTACTTCTTCCATATCAGCAAAATGTTTCCCTTTGAGAACTTTTTTCATCCAGGGAAACAGACCAAAAAAAAAGTCACTTGGGGAGAGATAGGGTGAATAGGAAGGGTGAGGCACAGTGGTCACACTATTTTGAGTCAAAAACTGCTGAATACCCAGTGCGGTGTGGGTAGTTGCAGTTGTGAATCACCCATCATGAAATGCGCAAATGCACTGAAAGAATCTCCAAAAAAAAAAAAAAAAAATCACTAAAGGGGAACACAGTCTCTTACAACAACACTAGCTAGTCAATGATGCCGATGGGTTCCTAGAATGCTTACCTAGCAAGGGAAGCCTGTACTACAAGAGGCCCACCCTCCAAAAGATAATTCCTATGTTTTGTATGGGGTACAGTACATCCTCATCTAAAAAATACAGTATTATATCTTCAAAATAGCAAGAGCTCAATAATGCTACTTACCACACCTTTATAATGATATAAATTTTAAAAGCATTATTTAAATTCTGTATGTGTTAAAATCTAGAAAGTTTTAATTATTCCACAAAAAAATTTTATAGAACATAGTCTCATCTTTTAGGTGTTTACAGTCTAAACTTGGGAAAAAAGTTTTTAATTTTAACAGTTTTCTTCAAGGACTTCTACGTATCAGAGTTTGTTGTTGTTAGGTACAGAGACTAGAATGTAGACTAGAGAAGGATGGTATTAACATTGAAGGCTGTAAAGAAAGTGAAAGAACCAAAGACCTCTTGGGTGGTCCCTGGAATTCTCTCTCAATGTTCTTTTCTGCAAGAGAAGCAGAGGCCACGCTGGCATGCTCACAAAGCTACAGCGTCTTTTTACTGGTTCTATCTAGCTCCAGAATTTTATAATTCAGAGAGGTAGGTCGTGAGTTAAGCTGCTGTCTTCCCATAGACATTTGTGAACATCAGGACAAATCTGGAGAAGCTCAATCAACACATGTTTGACCTTGGTCAAATCAAATTTCCTCAAAAAACAGCTGCAATATTGTGACCTATCAGAAAATTTCAAGCAAAGGATAGTAGTTGACAGTAAAAGACGGGAACACTTCGTTCTGCAGCATTTTTTGTTTTGTTTTATTTTGATTAACCAATGATTCTAAGCCATTGGAGTCCAAGGTGTTTTCATATAACTAAAATCTCTGACCTAGATATTTTCTTTAGTATCTAAGAAAAGGGGGGGTGTTTTCAAATCAAATAACCCTTTAGTGACTATGTGACGAGTAACTGCTGACATTCAGAGTGATTAACATATTTGGTTAATGAAGGACAACACAAAACCTAATATAGTTGAGACATATTTCTGGATTGTCTGGGTCTACAATGCTTACTACTTTTGTTGTAACAAAAGAGGTCAAGAAGAGACTGTGCTGTACAAGAGACACTCGAGATTTCATCAAAAAAACATAAATGCAATGATATGCCAGGCCCTCATATTGTTAAGTCAAGGCCTCTTGTATCAAGAACATCACAGAGTATATTTCACAAATATTAACTATGCGAACATTTCAAAGTTTGAAAAAAGTAAACTTTATACAGTCTCCTGTATCATATTGATCACATCAACTAAAGGATAAATCAATCACAAGGTAATTCAACAATTGATGAAAATTTGGTATGTATGCCAAATTACACTCTGCAAGAAATACTGAATCATAATGCAGATTCCTTTTTTTTTAAAGAAGGATATCACATTCTCTAGAGAAAATACTGTCTTTCAGGGGTCAGTATTAAAATCCCACCAAGGGGTTCCAGTTCATATGAAATATTTTGTCACCTAACATCAAAGCTTCTAAAATGTTTTGATATATTTACTTTTTTTTTCTTTTTTAGAAGAAAAAAAAATGACTCTCCTATACTTACGATTTTTTTTTTTTTTTTTTTTGAGTTGTTGTCTCACTCTGTCACCCAGGCTAGAGTGCAGTGGCACACACATGGTCACAGCAGACTCCACCTGCTGGGTTCACACAATCCTTCCGCCTCAGTCTTCCATGTAGCTGGAACTACAGGCATATGCCACCACACCCGGCTAATTTCTTTTATTTATTGTAGACATGAGGTCTCACCAAGTTGCCCAGGCTGGTCTCGAACCAGTGGGCTCAGGCAATGCTCTGACCTCAGTCTCCCCAAAGTGCTGGAATTATAGGCGTGAGACACCATGCCCAGTCGAAATGTTATTTTAAAAAGTATTTTCTCATTCTTATGTCAAACTTCTTAAGGGTAAAAAAACATGTCTTTTATCTCTTTTCTTTCATACAGTGCCTAGCAAAGGTAATATGCTTGCTAAGTGTGTACTAAATATTTGCTGGATGGATGAGAACTATTCCAGTTTCCACAGGCAACAGGACCTTTAAAGCAATTTTAGTATATACTTTCCTTTTTTAACTCACCTAGGAACAAAATTATCATGAAAAAATAATTTGCATAAAATGAACAAAAACACATTCCCTCTCCTTTCCCAGCATGTTCTATTCTCATTATCCTACTTCATTTTTCTCCAGAGCATTTACTGCCATCTGACATACTAAATATTTATGTGTCTTTATTGTCTTTCTCCTCACTCCACTCCCCATTAGAATGTAAGTTGAATGAAGGCAAATGTTTGCTTGCTTGTTTTCAAGGTTGTATCCCCAGTGGCAAGAACATTTCCTGGGATGCTTTAAAAATACAATGAGTATCTGCTGAATACATATTCAGGGTTCATTACAAGAGTCATTGTTCCTTCGAGCAGTGTTTTTAGAGCTCTAGTTGTATAGTTACAAATAAGAATGTTTTACAGAGATATATGTGCAGGTAAACAAAAATTATTTCATCCCTCATGAAATGCATCTATCTTTGAGGTATAACAGAGCAGCCACCTGGAAAAAAGCATGTTTGAGAGAGCAAAACATCACATCCAAGTCTAATCACAAAAAGACCCAGAAAAGCAGGCAATGAATAAAACCGGTCTAAAAACAAAACCTTCAAAAACAACTGGTCATCCTAAAGTTAAATCTCTTTGGATCAGCAACAAAGAATTGATTCAGCACTGACTTATAAATTTTGCATTACTAACACTATGTCTTACAAGTTATTTCAAGGAGGTTAAAGACATTCCAATTCAGCAATAAAAGTGGCTGAAATGATAGTTAACATATGTTTGCTTTGTTAAGACTGTCAGTTCCTTGTCTACAGGGGTAGCTATGTCTGTTGACCTGCTTTGTTTCCTTCCACTGCTAATTATTTCATTATCTGTCTACTATGTGTTGTTTTTAAATCTCTCTCCTGCTCGTTAGAACACAATAATCATGAGAGCTGAGAGACAACAAGGCGGAGCAAAACAAATATGTGTTGAACTGAATTCAATAGAGATCATGATGCCAATAAAATTAATTTCAATCTACAACCTAGTTTCAAGAAATTCAGTTATCATATTAAATATCCATACCAGGCACTTAATATGAAGACAATTAAATAAACCTCAATCTCTTAACATTCTGTATTCAAACCAACTTTAAAGCTATGCATAACTAGTTAATGTAATTACATAAATGAAGGGCTATCAACATTAGGTGGCAGCAGAAGTACACTGTATTATAATCCTGAAACTGATTTTTTTCATATGTAGAAATCTGACCCAGAAATAGGGCTACACAAATAGCTTCACATTTAAAATATACAAAAGGAACTGAAAATAAAACAAAACATACAAAAATATTATCCCTTCGTATTCAGATTTTTCAAATTATTATTTTTATAAATAAAACATCTGAGCAGTATTAAAAAGTGTTGACAATGTCCTATAAACATATTCAAATTTTTGCTTTATCCTTACTCTCACATTTTACATCCAAACTGCAATCTCTACCTTCAAAATGAAATCTACGGCCGGGCTCGGTGGCTCAGCCTGTAATCCCAGCGCTTTGGGAGGTCGAGGTGAGTGGATTGCCTGAGCCGGTGGGTTTGAGACCCTCCCGGACAACTTGGCAAGACCTCATCTCTACAAGTCAAAAAACTTAGCCGGGCATGGTAGCGCCCGCCTGTAGTTCCAGTTACTTGGAAGGCTGAGGTGGAAGGATGGCCGGAGCCCAGCAGGTCGAGGCTATGGTGGCCTGGAGTGCACCACTGCCCTCCAGTCTAGGCGACAGAGTGAGGCTCCAACTCAAAAAAAAAAGAGATCTAGAACATGACCACTTCTCGCCATCCTTAACACAGGCATTCTGTGGAAGCCAGCCCCATCATTAGCCTGGACCATTTCAATAGCCTCCTGCCAGCTCTCAGCTTCTGTTGGCTCTCCCCACCCCATAACCACCCCAGTCTCTTTCAGGAGCTGAGTTCTGCTCAGACCCTTCATAAACTGTCTTCCACACACCCAACCCTAACTTCATTCCCACTATTCTTCCCCTTGCTCACTCCACTCCAGCCACACTAGTCTGACATCAGGTTAAACACTCTCCACCTAATGGCCTATATATATGCTTTTCCGTCTTCCTAAAATGCTCTTCTGACAGATACCTGTCCCATACCTCCCTTCAGGTCTCATCTTAAATGCCATCCAATCAGTTAGACTTTCTCTGACCACCCTATTTAAAACAGCAATCATCCTCCTTCACTGCTTAATTTTTCTCCACGTCATTAACCAGCATCTGGCATAGTTTATATATTTCATGTATTTATTTATTTGCTCTCTCTCTCCCACTAAAATTTAAAATTCACAGCAACAATGATTTTAGTCTGTTTTCTTCGCTGCTGTATTCTCAGAACCTTAAACAGTGTCTGGGGGCAGGCATGGTGGTTCATACCTGTAATCCCAGCACTTTGGGAGGCCAAGGTGGTAGCACTGCTTGAGCCCAGGAGTTCAAGACCAGTCTAGGCAACACAGCAAAACCCCACATCTACAAAAAATTAGTTAGATTTGGTGTTGTGTGCCTGTAGTCCCAGCTACTTGGGAGACTGAGGTGGGAGGATCACCTGAACCCAAGAGATTGAGGCTGTGATCCTGCCACTGCACTCCAGCCTGGAAGACAGAGTGGGACCTCCACTCAAACAAAAACAAAAACAGAGTCTGGTAAATAGCAGCACACAAATAGATGTGAGCAAATGATTCTTCTTCCAAATAAGTATCTAGCAATAGTCTTATAGACAAAGTTCCATTAAAAGTTCAAGCCTATTATTGATTTATTTACTACCTTTTAAGTTCAAGTATGCACAATTCACGTATGTATGTATAAAAATAAAGTGATACTTTTTATAATGAATACATTTTAAAGCAATGTTAAATCAAATGTGTTTAAGCGACTACTATATGTTGGAATTATGTATTTTTTAAATTTAGAAGTATTCTTACAGTGTTCCTACTTATCAGAATTGCAAGCAATGAAGCTCTTCTTTATACTCAAATCAAACAGGTGAATTCAAAATTGCCATTACGTTTTAACTACTGATGAGTTTTGTGGGTTCAGGCTCTGCTGGCTTCAGAAAGAGAAATACAGGATCACTCTCAGCCAAATGACTCTATAATCGGTGCTGACTGCTGAATTCTGAACTACATCAGTAGCTAACTACTGATTATAAGATGCCCAGATTTAGTCTACTGTTTACATACTGTAGAATAAACACTTGAGCAGGAGATACAGATACTAAAGGATGTCAAGAAATTTTCAAAATATAGTACACACCTCTAAAACTCTCAAATGTCCTTAGTCAGGATAGTTAGTATTACAGTTAACCTCCTAAAAAATGACTTATAAAGTATTTAAATGAAACACATATAAGAACGTCATCAATATAATTGTAATACATGGCAAGGACATTTTTTTCACATAGTATACCTGTACAAATTCCAAAGAAAAAGTTACAAAATTGCTTGGAAACTTGTTTTTGCTTTGCTTTGTGTTTGTCTGCAGGGGTGGGAGAGGTATGAAGAACAATTTTACTTTAACAAATGCTGCGTATTTTTTTTTCTTTCCTTGGTGTCAAACTAAATGAATCCACATGCTAAATTTAAAAATACTTCTAAATTTAAAAAATACATAATTCCAATTTGCCACATACAGCAATGTCCATAGTAAATTAACATGCTACATTTTATGCACATAGCAAATAAAACAAAATTATTTCTTAGTCACAAATTAAATAAAGAAATAACAATTACCAGAGCCATAGAGATTTAGATATACCCTTGCTTCTTGCAAGTCTACTTAGAAAGATCCCAAGTATAAATGGGTGTGTTCCAAAATTTTCCTTGAAAGTCACTGCTTTGGAATCCAAAAATGTGTTCTCTTAAGGGAACAATGTCAAATACATTAGTTAAGTTCCCAGTTTGGCCATAGCATGTAATATCACATTAACTTAAACTTTCTCTCAGAGTTGACTCACCTCCATTACTCTCTGGGACTCCTTTCTTCTAAACTGTTTCAATCAAACTGTGCGTTAATTGACTTTTGTGGCCTAACCTAGATAAATAATTATCATGCTTGCTATGTGTCACCATGAAAATAAGCAAACACTGCAGGGCAAGAAAGGAAGAATTACTGAGAATATTTATGTCTCTGGAGAGGGCTGGACCCTACTAGGATGTTCATATTCATAGATGGGATATTAAAATTACAAATCCTAAACCATGAAAAATGAGTATATAAAAACGATCTCCTCCAAGCAAGAAGAAAATCAGAGCAATTTGTACTTTTATAAAAACAGGTTGTGGACTGGCTAAGAGACCACACACATACACCTCCTTTAAATCCCCAATTATTTAGCCAGTGCTACAGAACTTAATAGAAGCCAGGTGGATACATAGAGCCACATAACAGGCACACAGGCAGCTTATCTTTGTGGGTTTCACAAGCAGCACACAAGGAAGGGCCCAGGCTGAGCTGGGAAATTCTTGCTATTTCAAAGCCCAGAGGCTTAATTGACTGCTCAGAAGTACTCATGCCATTAATCCATGTGATTCCATTTAAAGGGATGTTTGGCAATAAACTTTCCTGATCTGTAAATCAAACTCAGTCATCAGCAAGGAAGCCTGCATCCTCATTGTGCATGAGAAAGTAAAGTTGATGCCCGAGTACTCCTGAAATTTCCCCTATCTCTGGACCTTCACTGTCCCAAAGAGCCCAGCTCCTGACAGTCCAAGTTTATGAATGAAATGAATTCAGATTACACTTCTGAAACTGTGGATGATTCCAACAAGGAGTCTGGTCTAAGGATCGTTGTCCCAAATCTATTTCCTCAGACAAAGATTCTCCTAAAGAGAGAACCTATCCTAAAACATGGAATTTTTGTTCAAAATATCCTCAATATAAGTACTCCATGCTAATGGTTTATCAATGTGGCTAATTATAACCTAATATCTCAACTACTGTACTTTTCACTATGAATTTATAATATATTCTCGGAAAATTCAACTACTTTATGCAGAGACTTTTAAAGATTAACTGAGATAACACGTAAAGGTTCTAAAAACAGTATCTTTGGCATAGAATAAATGTTTCAAAAAAGTGTGTGGGTTTTGTTTTACCTGACTGTAAGTAGACTGTGCATTGAATCTGATAAGTAATAAGTAACATGAAGTAATCTATCGCTGATTGCTGTATGTTAATATATCTGAAGGATTTAATTACTTGCTATCTAATTATCAACATCTATGCCACACTGCTTCAACTGCAACTCATGACTGGCAACACTGTAGTGTTTCTGTCCCATGGCTGCTTCACTTAATTCATCCCATTCCACTTATCCCAAGGCAATTACATGTATCTGAGCATCTAACAAAATAGCATTGCAGGGCACCCACTTACTCTGTTGTCAGTACACTAACTTCATACCGCCATTCTATTTTCTTTCTATGGTTATTTAAATAAAGCTGGCTTATCATTATCATCTCCTTCAGAACAACAAGTTAATATCTGCCCGATACCAACTGAGTAGCCCAGCTTCTATAGGACAAACTGTTCCTTGAAAGAAATGGAGATTTCAGTTCTCCTACATTTATCTATTGTCTCTCAAGGCAATGGTAATGTCAACCAAACCAATGGCAGTTCTAAGTGGCAAAAAGAAATCTTTACCAAGGAATTCTGATACTTAATTTCTATGCACATCACTATATATCCTTAAGAAAAGGACCTCACGGTGTGCTTACAAAGATTTCCTTATCACAGGCTAAAAAACAACTTACAACAGATTTTTCTGAAACTGAATCCAGGAAAGGTGGATGCTTGGCCTGGCTCATCTTTAAAAGTCCCTTCCAGTATTGAGATTCTATTCTCTCTCCTGTTGCTATATGGTTGTTAAGGTAAAGTCCCTGAGTAGCTGCTTCAAGTACTTTTTTAGTCTAAGCCTACTGAGGTTTAAAAAACATATATATCCCCACAAAAAGGAACATGCTTCAAGAGTTTCCATCCCCCAGGGCGCAGACCAATACTGGTCCATGGCCTGTTAGAAACCAGTCCGCACAGCAGGCAGGTGAGCGAGCAAAGCTTCATCTGTATTTACTGCTGCTCCCCATTACTTGCAGTACTGTCTAAGCCTACTGTCTGATCAGCTGCAACACTAGATTCTCACAAGAGCATGAACCCTATTGTGAACTGTGCATGTGAGGGATCTAGGTTGCGCACTACTTACAAGAAGTGAATACCTGGTTATCTGAAGTGGAGCTGAGGCAGTGATGCTAGCACTAGGGAGCAGCTGAAAAATACAGATTAACATTAGTAGTGAGGTTTGACTGCACAGAGACCACAATAAATCAACTGCTTGCAGACTCATATTAAAACCCGATCAGTGAGTGGCAAGTGAGTTGATGTACGTCAGTTGTACAGCTGCATCTGATGGCAGGCTTTAAGTTAGAATCTAATACTTATTTTAGTCCAAGCATGGCCTGCTCATTATTTTATTTACCACTTCCATCCACGTTGCTTTTTTTTATAATGAGTTATATAATTATTTCATTATATATTACAATGTAATAATAAAAATAAAGTGCCCAATAAATGTTATACGCTTGAATCATCCCAAAACTATCTCCCCTGCCCCCTGATGCATGGAAAAATTGTCTGCCACAAAACCGATCCCTGATGCCAAAAAGGTTGGGAACCGCTACTTTTTAACAGCATGTTCCGGGTTTTTTGCAATAGCTACATAAATCAAACAAATAAGAAAAATCTAGTTCTTTTCCATCTGTGACCCAAAAAAAGTTTTAAGAATTGGCTAGAAAGAGGACTTCATTTTTTTGAAGACGCGGGGTACAATTCGGGGTTAAGTATATAAGTGGTCATCATACAGGTAAAGGTTTGGGCCTCCCATTGGTCCTCATTTCACCTGGTTTTGGATCAAGAGGTACCCTTATTAATGCTATGCCCCACCCCCCTCAAAGGTTTTAAATCTTGATAAAATTCTCTAAATAGCTTTAACTCAAGAAAAGTGTTAAGAGTCTAAGTATATACAAAAAGGTATCAAATATTTGTCTATAAAAGCAAAAACGACTCAAATTTTTACAGTTATCATGCTATTTTTAAGAAGTTGTTACAGGACACATAAAAGTAATATAGCCCGGGGAATACTGCATCAGAGAAGACATATTTTCATTTAACCAATAATCAACAAATATTTCCTATGCAAAGTCAGTGCTTATAATAGTGGTTAATCCGGTGTACAACCTCAAGTTATGACAAAGACCAAGAAGAGCTAGTCAACCTAAAACTTATCAAAAACAGCTTCTTTACTTTTTCTATTATAAATGACAAGGATAGCATGATCTGAAACTCTAAGATCATTATCATTTCACATACCAAAAACACAACACTTAGCTATACTTGTCTAATTTGGCAACATTATATCACATCTAAGAATTTCATGTTCTTCATGGCATGGCTAAAATGTTGAGTTTGAAACTTAGAGAAATAACCAGATCGTTCTATACTTTCAATGTAGTTCTATACTTTCTTTGTAACATGAGTAATTTTTATCAGTAGCAAACAAAAAGTAAAACAAATTTGTTTTACTGTTATCCTTGCCAAAAACAATCACTGTTAAAGGTATGGTGAAATATGTCCATATCTGTAAACCTGCCTCTAGGCAACAAAGCAGTCTTTGGTGTATAAGCAACCTGAAGAAGGCAATCTTACATTAAAAACTCTGCTACAGAATCATGATAACAAGATATGCTAAAGAGTTCTTTCTAGGTTGTAAAAGAACACATCTTTAATATACCAACACTTTTTACAATATTCATTCTTATAATGTTAAAAAATGTTATACTATGAACATGTGTTAATTTCAGTCATAAAAATACAAAAAAGCTAATTTTTTATTCTAAGAAACTACCCTACTAATATTATTAGTACTGAATAACATGCAATTTTTAAACATATTGTTAAAAGGAACTTTTTTCCAAGCTAGAAATGATTTGGTGTTAAAGTCATTTATTTCTATTCATTCATACACAAATATATGTATGTATGTATGTATAGGCATGTGCATATATACACACATACATGTATATGTCAAATGTGATTATTAGAGGTCAAAATGAAAGAAATATCATACTCTTGTCTCCCCATCTTCCTTCCTTCACCTTAGCCTTTTAAAATGTTATCTTATCACTCATTTGTCAAATATTTTTAATTGCCACTCAGCTCCAAGTACTATGGGGGCATGTGAAAGGAACCTAACATCCCACTTGCTCATCTCTAGACAAGTCATATATGTACCCACACACCCACACACAAACATAAACACTTATTTACTTTTAAGTTTAGAAGATTAATGGAATTCAAGTATTTCCTGAATTGCTCACTAAAGTATACTAATAACTCTCAACCCTATCACTTACAAGTACATTTTGGTTTTGTTTTTTTTTTGGGGTTTTTTTTGAGTTGGAGTCTCACTCTGTCGCCCAGACTGGAGTGCAGTGGCCGCTCCCAGTCACTGCAGCCTTGACCTGCTGGGCTCCCATGATCCTTCCGCCTCAGCCTTCCAAGTAGCTGGAACTACAGGCATGCGCTACCATACCTGGCTAATTTTTTGACTTATTGTAGAGATGAGGTCTCGCCAAGTTGCCCAGGCGGGTCTCGAACCCGCGGGCTCAGGCAATCCACTCACCTCGGCCTCCCAAAGCACCGGATTACAGAGTGAGCCAATGAGCCCGGTCATTTTGTTTTTTAAAAAGAGCAAATACTAAATACGTTTTATGGAACTATGCAAAACTGTATATTAAAATTATTTATGTAATTGTTAACAGTGAACTTTATAAATGTGAATTATATTTCTTTCCTACAAAATGAGGAGAGCTACTGCAGATGGTTCCAAAAGGAAAAACGGGAAATAAACCTTGACAAACTGTTATGTTAATGACAAAAAAGTGGTTTATATAGTAAGCAGCTAAAGATAAAATCACAGAAGAAGTGATATGTCAAGTTGACCGTCTATACTAATAACTTATTTGTTTATGCCTGAAAAAAATAATAGTAATATATTTTAATTTTGTTATTTTGGAAAGAAAGGTGGTACGATGACCACTTGTGTACCTAATCCTAAACTGTACCCCACATCTTTAAAATTAAAAAATAAAAAAGGTGAAATAATTGAAATTTAGGTCACTTCCTTGCTTTAAAAAGATTGGGCACTGAACATACTTCTAATCAGTCAATATCCACATTTTCAAATCTTTAATTTGTCTTCAATTTCTATTCTGGATTTGTTCCTCAAGTATTGCTTATGTTCCTTCTCAACACTTTCCAAGTTACCTTGCTAAAGCAAAGCTCTGATCAAGTTTTAAAAAGTCACTGCCTAAAATCAGTCTAATGATCTTAGACTTGTACTATCATTGTCCCACCTATTTGTTCAGTTTTCTCTGTATACTTCCTTCTATCTGTTCCTAGTCACTAACAACTCACTTTTTGAGATATTTGAACATACCCTGTATTCATACCTTTGCTCATGCACTGTATACCATGTGCCTGGAATAGGCTACCCTGCTCCCATCTCTGCTTATTATTACACATGTTTTCCATAAAACTTTCCTCATATCCCTTCAAGTGGATTAATTTCCCTCTTTCCAGACTCAAGGCATTCTTGATTATGTTTATATTACAGAATTTCCTATATCTTATCATACATTAGTTATATACAATAAGTCTAACACCACACTAGATTATAGGCTTACCAGAAGGAATTGCCTACAGCTCAGTAACCATGCCCTATTGTTAAATATACCCACCAACAACTCTAGAAATGAATTCTGCATGTTTTAGACAATCAATAAATATGTTTGATTGGCTTACCTCAGCTCCTATCTGTGAAGCATGCTTCCCACATTTTTCTTTTTTAATTCTCATTTGACAAAGAGGGCTGGCTTTATAAGGAAGACCTCAGGCTATATCCAAAAAGTCAAGTGGTTTGTGACTGAACAAGCAAGCAACTTAAAAAACAGTATCTGTTCATGACAGAAGTTTCTTACACATCGTCAGAGGAATTAGCATGAATAAAGGCAGAGAAAATAAGAGAATAGCTTGGCTAGAGATGAGCGAATGGGACGTTAGGTTCCTTTCATATGCCCCCATAATACTTGTAGCTGAGTGGCAATTAAAAATATTTGACAAATGAGTAATAAGATAACATTTAAAAAGGCTAAATTGAGCCGGGCTCGGTGGCTCAGCCTGTAATCCCGTGCCTTTGGGAGGCTGAGGTGAGTGGATTGCCTGAGCCTGCGGGTTGGAGACCCGCCTGGGCAGGCGAGACCTCATCTCTGCAATAAATCAAAAAAAAATTAGCCGGGCGTGGTAGTGCACGCCTGTAATTCCAGCTACTCAGAAGGCTGAGGCAGAAGGATCACCAGAGCCCAGCAGATCGAGGCTGCAGTGGCTGCGAGTGGCCACTGCACTCCAGTCTGGGCGACAGAGTGAGACTCCAACTCAAAAAAAAAAAAAGGCTAAGTTGAAGGAAGGAAGATGAGACAAAAGAGTATGATATTTCTTTCATTTTTATCTCTAATAATTACATTGCTTAAAATGTACTGAATATAGTATAGATGAATTCATTTTCCTTGGGTTCGATCAAATACAAAATGACGCTCAAGTACACACATTTAATAAATGCACACATGGTGAGATTTAGCTGTCAGAAGAATGGCTCTAACTGCAAGAATCTCTACAAAAACCTAATTGGAATCAGAGCTGACGTTGAGATCGCTGTGATACCATTGTGGCCCAAAGCCAAATCTCTTTTCTGGCTGACAATGCAGGCTGTGTCACTGGACATCAATTTCACACAACATGCAACAAGCCACTAAGTGTCTAGTCCTCTTGTGTCTGTCTGCCAAAGGCCAGAGCCCATCTTCCCTTACAGTAGCCCCAGCTTATCAACATGCTCAAATTTTATTACAACAAAGTCTTAGAAAGCAAATACAAGTAGGTAAAGAAGTCACTTCTACTCTTCTTATTAACATCTTATCATAATTGAATAAACCAATTTTCTATAATAAATGAGGTGGAAAGCCTTAGTTCCCAAGCTGGCATTCTAAACCTCCCACAGCCCTGTCAAGCTTCCATCCTGGTTTCACTACTCCACTAATGGCCTTCTATTCTACAGCTAGATTTTACTGACTGTTCCTATACAAGCTCCTCTAACACTTAGAATCACCTATTGTTTCTGTGAACCCCAACAGAATTCAGGCATACCACTTTCACATTTGGCATTTCTTAACTTTTAGTGTTATCTGTTTATAGGACTCTAAGATGGGAAATAGTGAAAACTTATTTTTATTTGTGGTCACTCTAGAATTACGGAAAGATAAGCTTTGGAATTAGTTAAGTCCAAATCTGAAACTCAAATAAGCTACTTCCTGGCTGTGTGGTCTTAGATAGGTCATTTGATTTTCTCAATCTAAGTTTCTTCTTTTGTAAAGGCAGTCTATAATATATCACCATCAGTTGTTCTGAGAATTAGAACTGACGTATATAAAGTACATAGCACTACATACTAGGGATTCAACATATACAAAGTACATAGCACTACATACTAGGGATTCAACGTATATAAAGTACATAGCACATACTAGGGATTCAACGTATATAAAGTACATAGCACTACATACTAGGAATTCAACACATGGCTGCTATTATTATCACTCAACTTCCCCTCCTCCTCTATCCAACTCTCTACAGGTCCATCACATCAACTTATTGTTAAGAAATGAGAAAACGTCAGAGAACTAGAAGATCAAGGGGAAAAAATGTGAAAACTAAAATTCTAGGGAATAAACTAAGCCCATAATTTAAATTTCATCTTAACCAGGCTTGCAGCAACCAAAATGACTTGGGGGGGAGGGGGCAATATTTAGTTATAACATTCTTATGTTAAAGAGAACTGTATATAAGAGGTCTTCATGAAGAAGTCAATTTTCATATGTAATTGGTTACGAGATCAAAGATGTCTTAAGTAACTACAGAAATGTCAGAGCTGTTAAATGCTTTAAGTGAAATGTTTCTTCACATCTATGTTTAAATTGCTTCCTCTATGAAAAAGAAAATTATTTTAAAAGATATCATGAAGAAACTCCATTAGCAAGCGGTTAGAGCAGAGATTTATATATATAATGGAACGCCTTTCTTAGGTTGATTTTGGAATAAAACACAGAGCAAACTATATATTACATACGGCCTAAAAATGTGGATGCCTGGGCCTGTAATCTCAACACTTAGGGAGGCTGAGGCCAATGGACTGTCTGAGCCCACAGGTTCTAGACCAGCCCAGGCAACTTGGAGAGACCTCATCTCTGCAATAAATCAAAAATTAGCCAAGTGTGGTAGGACACACCAGAACCTGTAGTTCTGGCTACTTGGAAGGCTAAGGTGGAAGGATCACAAGAGCCCAGCAAGTCGATGCTGGGGTGGCCGTGAGTGTGCCACTGCATTTCAGCCTGGGTGACAGAGTGTGACGCCAACTCAAAAAAACAAAGTGGATGTGATGGATCCTATGGAGTGGTTGAAACCAAGTAACAAGAAATCACGTTACAACAAACCTAATTGTAGGGATAAATCTATATAAGTTTGAGAAATGAAAATCAACCATCATGTCCGAAAGTAAAGTGATACCATCTGCCTTAGAGTGGCTATGGGAATCATACAAACCGATGTGTACTTTATTGTTCACATTTCCAAGGGTGAAAGTCAGTAAGTAAAAGAACAGAGAGAGGGAAAAGATAAAGTAAGTCTTTTAGAAATACATTTTCTAAATCTAAGGGCAGTAAAATACATTAACACTCAACCTCTACTCTCTATCATTTCTCACCTTTATACGTCTGTATATCTCCTTCAGTTTGTCCAAGATGTGCAAATGTCAATCTCTAAATGTCAAATCTTACTTATTGAGACCACCCACATTCCATCTCTTCCTGCACTCCTATACATTCAATCAAAAGTGGTCCTTCTCCCTTCATAATCTCCTAAACCTTTTCACTGACCTCGTCTCATAGTAGTTGCAGGCTGCAACCTACGTGGAAATATATTTGTTTCATATACGCTCTCTCCCACCTACTGGATTAGAAACTTTCTGTGGACAGAATCACCTTATAAAGCCCCCAAAGGGCTGTAAAAAGAGTAAATACTCAGTAAATGCCTGATGAATCAAGAGGAATAAAAAGTAGTTGTTGCAAAGTCTGAAATTATTTTAGCATAATTATATTATAGCATAAGTATGTTATTGTTTCCATTTCTAAACAAATCTAACAATTCTAAACAAAATCAGCAGCAGTGGTTCATATCCTGCTAACAAGAAGTAATAAAATGATATTACTTTGGGTTTCTTTCTTTGCTTGGAGATAGGTGATTAAAGTGTCAAATTTTGTCTGCAGGTAAAGTTTCTTCAACTTCAAGCACATGCCTACCACTCAAAGAATGTAAGTCTTTGGTACATTTTATATGACCCCTGAGGATTTCTACTCATTTGCCCTCTGCTTGCCACCTTCCATGTACTAGTCACTCAAAAGGTCAGATGGGGACACGGGGGTAAAATATAGAGTCACAGGATCCAACTTTTTCAAAAACTCAGTGGTAAGAAAAAGAGAGGGGGAGGGGAGAAATGTGGTGTACAACACTTGAAAACAAATTTAGGAGAAATAACTAAATGAAATATGTGAGCCTTTTTTTTAAAGATGCATACCAATGTATGAAATGATATAATCCATGAGACTTGCATTAAAACTTTCAAGAAAAAAATAGACGAAGAAAACATTGCAAAATAGCATTAACTGTTCTAAATATAGATGAAAAGAAGGTGAGATGTTCAGTATAATACTCTATCTACCTTTCCATATATTTGACATTTTTCGTAAAAAAAAGTGAAAGAAAGCTGTTGATGTGAGACCTGGATTCCTGTCCTGGTAGGACATGTACATGTTTCAGAGAGGTATAGATTAATCACCATACCTCTCTGAAACATGTTCTTCATCTGTTAAACAATGACAGTAATACAAGGCCCAGAGAATTCTTCAAGAATTAAACTATTATGTAACATAAGTAGGACGATGACATCACACAGTAATTATACAACAGATGTTAGCTATTATTACTACTAATATTCCTGCTAGAAGGTGGAATAACCTGATTTAAGAGTCTTACTTTCTTACTGTACACAGAACTTACTGGGATAGGAGGTGTTCACCTGTATGATGTTCACTTGTATACCTACCCTTGAATTGTACCCCACATCCTTAAAATAAAATTTTTTTTAAAAACTGGAAGAAAAGATCACTCACCTTTCTCCAGTCCACTATTTGCCAAGAGATTATGGTGGTAGGTGAAAGCCACAAAATGGAACAAAAGACAAAGGAAGCCAGAGTGCCACCTCCATCAACACTCTGACTGATAGCTACCACAAATCCCCATCCCCACCTCCACCACGAAAATAACTGCAAAGAGAACAGGAAGCAACTTCTATGATAGCAATAGTAAGATATGTATGTCATTAACAACAAAAATCAGTTGTTACCACATACAATAAAGAATTAAAATTAAGAGTTTGTCCCTTAAAGGCCAAAGTAAGATAAATTCACTCTCCTAGAAGAAATAATGGTCATTATTCCAATGGCACTTCCACACAGGAAGCAAATGATTTCTCTTGAAAAGGCCAGACCAGATACAAATACATACACATCTACTTCTGTTTCAACCCATTCCTCTTTTTGCAGTAAATTTTGAAAACAAAAAGAAAATCCTTCTAACTTCAATATGCAAAGAGTATATTTGGCTTAATTCTTCCTTTTGTGCACAAAATATGTTTTCCCATAAAAACACTGAAGTCCTACAGATGCCACAGACTCACAGATTGTTCTCATCCCCAAACTGACAACATTCAGGTAAAAAGAAACAAATAACTCATTTATTAAAAATAGAAAAGGTCCTAATACATATACACATCATTGTCAGTGAAAGGAAAACTACTGACTAGTAGATATAACAGCAGCAAAAATCACAGCTGCCTGGAGAACTGCTCTTGTAACAATAGCAGAAATAGTGATGATAACATTAACAACAGCTTATACTTACTGAATTTTCTATGAGTGAAGTGCTTTGCTAAGTGATTTCCCTATGTTAACTCATGCAATCCTCACACTCAATGAAGTATTGTGACTCTTAATTCCCCACTTTGCAAATGAAGAAAATGAAATGTAGTGGTTTGCCAAAACGAAGGTCATACAGTCAGTACCCAAGAGAGAGAGGAATTTAACCTAAGTCTTACTCCAAAAGCCCATGCCATTAATTACTGAACTACACAGTGACTCCCAAATAGATCCTCACACCTGCAACAAGCCTGGAGCTAATGACTCTGTTATTGCCACAGCCAATTAGCGGCATTGACAATGATAAGCCATATTTGACTTATCACCACCAAATAAACAACTGTTAAAAGTTATTTCCAGTCAGTATACATTTAAGAAAAGAAAATTTCACCTTTTTTTAGAAATAGTTTTCTGTATTTATTTTTTGCCATGTTTTGAGTTCAAAACTCACCTTATGCAGGAACCTCTGTTCAGAATGAATCATTTTCTGAGGGTTCCAGATAATGAAGTGTTACTGTACTTAAGAATGGAAAATTTGTGAAAACAGTGATTCAGAGATATATTAGAAACTGAATAAAATATGATGTAAGTTACCAACATAGCATAAAAGACACATATTCTTTTTTTTTTTTTTTAACTCAAGCTGTATTTTAATCTCAAAATGCATGGAATTAAACTAATTGCAAATGTGAGTATACACAAAAAGAAGAACGTTCTATACAGAAAACTAGTTCCCTTCTTGTTGGTAAGAGGACAAGGATGTTTGCTCTGGAGTGGTATGTGATTCTTTTTTTTTATATAATTAATCAGTATTTTTTATTATCGTTTTGTGGAGTACAGTTAAGGGTTAGGTGTACAATTACGTTTCATTCAGGCACCCTGTTGATAAGAGGTGTTTTCCCAGTCCCAGATAGATATTAGCTACTGTTAATCCCATCCCCCTCCCCCCCAAAAGACACATATTCTTAACTTCTTTTTAAAATCTATGAAATGTCAGATATTTAATTCCTATCACAGAAAATAAGTACTCAACTTTTACAAGTAATAATTTTTGAAAAAAATATTCCCTTTCAAGTTCTGAATACTTCCAAATCTCAAATTTATTTTAAATTTATAAAATTTAATGAAGGAAGGCAAACAGAATGGACAGAACAAACAAACCATGCATTTCATGTTTGCTCACGAACAAACTTTCATCCAAACAAACTCTGTTTCTAACACTGCACATAGTGCTTTGATCCATCCCTATCAGCACTGTGTGCAGTATTAGAAATGGAGTTCATTGCACTACTGAAGTAATATTTTGCCACACAAAATCTTAAACAAGTGTAATTCACATGTATCTATAACCAAGATTTCAGGAAAAAACTGAAACGGTTAATATATTAAGTATTTTTTGTTGCTTCTATTCATAACTTTATTTTGTTTTTCAAAACACAAAAATCACATTGATTTAGGGTCGCAAGTATTTACTCTTTCATTTTAATAAAATAATCCAAGATACAGGATCAAAATACATTTTGATGACTAGAATATTAGGGTGGAAAGTAGAAAACAGCATTTACATTATTGTATATATAAGTTTATATTCCAATTACTTTACTTATTCAGCTCAAAAGAATTTCTGCACAGTTTCTATGATTCTACAGACAATTCACTCAATAATTATTTTAAACTTTTTTTTCATTTTCCTCATTCTGTTATTGTAAATAATTGTCATGATTTTATTCCTCCAAAAATGTGAAACTCTAAGTTTGCATTACTATTAGCAATGTGTTATGGTTTAAGTTCATCCTTTTTTTTCTTCCTTATTTTTGCAATGATACTAAACATGTCTCCAACTATGTGATGAATGTTTCTGGCAAAAAGAAGTTATAACTTGCAACTTTTCACTGAAGTATATATCATACATAAGGCATGAGTACATCCATTAAGATGCCGTTTTTGTTTTTGTTTTTTTGAGTTGGAGTCTCACTCTGTCGCCCAGACTGGAGTGCAGTGGCAAGCTTCCGACCACCACAGCCTCGACCTGCTGGGCTCAGGTGATCCTTCTGCCTCAGCTTTCCAAGTTGCTGCAACTACAGGCATGCGCCACTACGCCAGGCTAATTTTTTGATTTATTGTAGAGATGAGGTACTTGCCAAATTGCTCAGGCTGTTCTCCAACCTGTAAGCTCAGGCAGTCCTCTCACCTTGGCCTCTCAAAGTGAGCCACGGCACCCTGCTGATGTTGCTTTTTTCTATAAATCTGATTTCTAATTTCTTCTGGCTTCAGGCTTTTGGGCACATTGTGATTGGATCACAGGACACTCAATCAAGTAGGGGAGACAAAACCTGAAAATGTGTGACTAGATAAAATGTAATATACAAAATTATCTTTTGTGAAATAATTATAGCTATGCTATGGTAATTCAGAAGTTATTATTGCTGCTTGGAGAAAATGGGAAGACTTTGTGGAGGAGATAGTATTTGAAAATGAGGTTTGAAAGAAGGATGTAATGAGATGCCGAAATAAAGAGGGTATCTGCCTGGAGAAAAACAAATGTGTGATGAAAAACATTGATATTTTTGTTATAAGTGTGCTTAAACAGTAGCAGGAAATAGATCAGTAAGGTAGGTAGGACCAGCTTTCTGAGGATCTTGATTGGTATGCTAACGAATCTTGGATTGTTACACCTTATAAAATTTGTTTTGAAAATTACTTCAGGAATGAACTTGTCACAATGATCAAGCAGGTCTTGTTATTCATATTCTAATGAGTGTGTAGGTTTCCTTTGTTTTTACTAAGAAGAAAGTTATTGTTGCCTTTATTGGTTCTTTTTGTTTATCCAATAATACTGCTTTCTACTGACTACTTTGTAGGAAAATAAAACTTTTAGTTTTTCATAGCTTGATTAAATCAATCCTGATTTTCAACAACTATGAATTTTTACCACACGAGATACTTTAAGAATAAAGATGCTTGCCTGTTAAAATTTCTTGGTGTACATTTTTTGATAGTATTTATTTGATTTGCTATTTGCTGATACATGAAACAAATTTCTTTTTGAGTTGGAGTCTCACTCTGTCACCCAGACTGGAGTGCAGTGGCCACTCGGTCTACCGCAGCCTCAACCCGTGGGCTCCGGTGATCCTTCTGCCTCAGCCTTCCAAGTAGCTGCAACTACAGGCGTGTGCTACCACACCCGGCTCATTTTGATTTATTGTAGAGATGAGTTCTCGCCAAGTTGCCCAGGTGGGTCTGGAACCCGCAGGCTCAGGCAATCCACTGACCTCAGTCTCCCAAAGCGTGGGATTACAGGCTGAGCCACCGAGCCCGGCAAGATGCCATTTTTAACTCCCAATTCTAAACTCCTAAAGAACCTATGCTCTATATCCTATACAAGTCTAGCTACTGTATGCTACCCTTTCCTTTTCTAACTGTTTTGTCTGATTCTGCTCTTCTCATCTTAACTGGACTCCTTGAATGCAAGAGTGCTATGCATCCTAGAACCAGTTTTATAGTAAGCACAAAAATACCTATTAAATGGTGAAGTCACTTCTCACAAAGGTGAATAAACAATGTTTCCCCACAATACCTTGTCCTATAATGCAAACTTTACATTCTCTTCAAATTTCAAACTGTACTTCCAGAGAAAAGTGTGAAACTCACATGGTGTTTTGAAAGATATACTGCCAACACTGACCCTTAGTGCCCAAGCATAAAGTCACTGTGAGGTAAGTCCCTTGCTGCAGGAGAACAGAAGCAAGGAGGAATAAGAACTGGCAAGACCAGAATATTGAATGTCACAGTTCACTGGCTTTTTTTTTTTAAACTAGAAGGTAGTCCAGAGTGTTTTTTTAAAAAATTAGTTTAGATACTAAAAGATAAACAGATGAGGACTGTAGAAATGCAAACTGAAGAGATCCGGAACCAAAGCAAAAGACTGATGAACATGAGGCCAGGGCAGGAAAATTCAAGGAAAAAAACTAGGAAACACATTGTGGTCATCTACTATTCTATACACTGTAAGCTAAGTCAAGAGCTTGTCTCAAAATCTAAAATGACTGAAACTTGAAATAAAAGGGAAAGTAGAGAAGGAGGGGATAAAAAAACTAATATCTGGGGCATTTGAAATTGACTTTGATATTACCAGTAGTTAACTAATTATTAGACTTCTTGAAGATTGGCACTTCAGAATCAGTATACAAAGAAACTGTCCTGCTTCAGAAATCCAACTACTTAAATTCAGAGCCAATTTTAGCATGGTTCAATTTGTTGTAGAGGACAGTGGTGGAGTATATGTGTATGCCTGCAGAAGCAAGCAACAGACAAGTCAGATTTGATTTTATTTAAACAAATACATGGTACTAACTCAAAATCTGAAAGGAAGAAAAAAATTAGAGTGTATGATACACTTTAGAAGATTATGTTCATAAAAGATTTAGTATACACAAATACATAGGAATGTCTAACATCAATAAATAGCAGACATACATTAGAGAGAAAATAAGAAAAATAAAATGAGGAACAAAAATTAATGCTCACATGACCAGCATTTTGATAATGTTGATAATAATTAACAAATACTGGAATTTATCATTCCAATCACTTTACATATATTATCTCACTTAGCAATTTCTATAACCCTATATAAGCCTAAGTGGTAGGCACTATTAATATCCCTCATTTTACAGATGATACTAATCCACAGAAAGCTAATGTAGCATCACACTGCTAAGAAGTGGTTCATTTGTATTTAAATATTTTTCTGTTCTGTAACAAACCCAGATTTTTATTTTATTTATTATTTTATTTTACCTTACTTATTTTATTTTATATTTTAATTTTATTTTACATTTTAATTTTATTTTGCTTTTTTTATTATTTTATTTTATGAGTCAGAGTCTCACTGTAGCCCAGGATGGAATGCAGTGCCACCATGACAGCCACCACAGCCTTGACCTGCTGAGCTCAAGTGATCCTTCCCTTTCAGTCTCCCAAGTAGCTGGAACTACAGGCACATGCCACCACACCCAGCTAATTTTCTGATTTATTGTAGAGACAAGGTCTCACCAAGTTGCCTGGGCTGGTCGCGAACCCTGGGCTGAGGTAATCCTCTTGCCTCAGCCTCCAAAGTGCTGGGATTGCAGGTGTGAGCACTGTACCTGGCATAAACCCAGAAATTTTGAAAGAAATATCTCCTGTCAACCATCAACCAACAGTTCTCAATATCTTATTTCTCTAGGACAACTGAAAAACACATTCAATTCTACCTTCAACAAAAGCAACAGCAACTTCAATGAACAAAAAACCACCACCATAACTTTCTAGGAAAGGATTTTTCTTTTTCTTTTTTTTTAATTAAAAAAAGGTAGATTTATTAAAGGAAAGATACATTGTGAAGGGCACAGTGGGCAGGACAATAGAGAGTGTCTGCTATAAGGAAAGGATTTTCTTTTTCTTTTTTTGTTTTTTTTTTTTTTGTTTTTTTGAGTTGGAGTCTCACTCTGTCGACCAGACTGGAGTGCAGTGGCCGCTCCCGGCCACCACAGCCTCGACCTGCTTGGCTCTGGCGATCCTTCCGCCTCAACCATCCAAGTAGCTGGAACTACAGGCATGCGCTACCACGCCTGGCTGATTTTTTTTTTTTTTTTTGGATTTATTGTAGAGATGAGGTCTCGCTGCCCAGGCGGGTCTCGAACCCGCGGGCTCAGGCAATCCACTCACCTCAGCCTCCCAAAGACGCGGGATTACAGGCTGAGCCACCGAGCCCGGCTGGAAAGAATTTTCTTTATTGAGTTTTTCTAAGTTTTAAAAGAAGGGCAACATTAAGAGTTAAAGATCAGCAATATTATACTTACTTGGAAGCTTCTTAATATAAGTAAATGATTCTCTTTTCTGTGCCACTGAATAAGATAGGGTCAAAGTACAGGTTCTGAAATTATTATGTCCACCAAATGAAGGTCCCAATCTCAGAGTGTATGTAGATATCATAAAAAACTGTTTCAACAGAAGTGGTTATTTTGGAACTGGCTATCTGCCCAGAGAATGCCAGAATATATTTGCACCTAGTGAACAGAAAGAGAAGTGGATGGATTTGAACTCCATTTCATCTCTACTAAGGTCTAAATAACACTACAATACAATTTCCTCACTCATTACTTTTAAATATAATTAGACTTAGGAAGGTAAGCAGGTAATTAAAAGAAAAAAAATTCTATCATTCATTTCTATCACTTTAACTTAAAGTTCATATTCCTACATACTTTCACTGATATTTCTTAATGGAATTTTGGAGATTTTAAGCCTAAACAACCAATATTGATATCGTTTTGTAAGGTGATATCTATAAAAATGATATAGCATTTAAAAGATACACAAGATATATTTAAATGTCTATCAAGAATTAGAAAGGTAGTGCTGTGTTTGTGAATAATGTTATTTATAGATCATATAAGCAGCATTTATATTTAATTCCATAATAATGATTTCTTTTGCTGTTTAAATTAAATCTTCAATTTTACACTAACTGATACTCAAGAGAAAATAATTATAAATGTGCCATATCCTGTCCTTTATTTCAAAGCAGCAGTGTAAAACAATAAAGAGCTAATGTGGTCCTGATGATTGCTGTACATTTCATTAAAATTTCATCTCTCTGTGTCCCATTTAAGGACTAACCACATGCTTCTGACCATATGGAATCAATTATGCAAACTTTGTGATTTCTTCCCCAAAAACAGAAGAAATAGTATAAACTATAAAATAATTTATATCACGTATACAGCTGAGTTTTCCAATAATTGTTACAATCAAAATACTCAATGTATAGTCAGGCCAAATTCAATTACAATGTAATAGAAATTTCCAAATTTTCAGAAAGGAATTTAGAAATCCCAAACAAGTGTTCATCAGCATATATTTTTTAAATAATAACTAATTTTTAGGCAATACAGTCTCAATTGTTACGCTTTTTTTCAACATGTACTTCAACACCACTGAATGAAACAAACTTTTAAAAATAAAACTATGCATGTGAACCAAGATGCATCATAATAGTAGCCAACTCTCAATTTTCCAAAGGTTGGAGAACACTAATAGTCATCCCAGAAGCAGCATGGGGTAGCAATGGTAACCTGGATCTGCCTCTCCTACTTTGACTTGGTCATACAAACTGAACAAGTTACTCAGTCCCTTTGGGCCTTGGCTTTTACCTGTAGGAGGAGACTAGACTAGATTCTTAGTTTGCAAACATTTTAAGCAAAATCCTGGCTACAATAAAGTCTCCAGTATAAAGGAGACAAAAGAGGATGTCTTACTCCATTTTAATATCCAGCTATAACAAAATACTTGAGACTGAGTAATTTACTTTTAAAAATCAATTTATTGACCAGGCCCGGTGGCTCAGGCCTGTAATCCCAGCACTTCGGGAGGCCAAAGTGAGCAGACTGCCTGAGTCCACGGGTTCTAGATCAGCCTGGGCAACTTGGTGAGACCTCATCTCTAAATCAAAAAATTAGCCACACATGGTAGTGCATGCCTGTAGTTCCAGCTACTTGGAAGGCTGAGACAGAAGAATCGCCTGAGCCCAGAGGTCAACAATGGGGTGGCCGTGAGCATGCTACTGTACTCTAGCCTGGGCAATGGAGTGAGACTCCCAACTCAAGAAAAAAAAATCAGTCTATTTCTTATAAATTGTTCTGGAGGATAGGAAGTCCAAGATCAAGGGGCCTGCATCTGGTGAAAAAGGAAGGGAAAGGGGAAAAATGAAAGGAAAGGAGAGAGAAAGCAAGAGAGAAGGGGGAGTGAGAGAGAGAGAGAGAGAGAGAGAGAGAGAGAGAGAGAAGAAGAAGAAAAAGAGAAGAGAAAACAGAGTCTCACTATGTTGCCCAACTTGACCCCAAACTACTAGACTCAAGCCATCTTCCCACCTCAGCCTCCTCACCACACCTTTTTTTAACCTACTCATTCTCAGTCTAGTGTTCTGAGTAACTGATGATGGCTATGTTAATGAATATCCCCGATGAGAAGAAATAATAACCTTTCAAGTGTTAAACAGTCACTCATGCAAACTGCCACATAATCAAACTGAAATGTAAGAAAGCAGATAGAGGCTGGCATGGTAGCTCAGCTTGTAATACCAACACTTTGGGAGGCCAAGGCAAGTGGATTGCCTGAGCCCCTGGGTTCAACACCAGCCCTAAAACTTAGCAAGGCCCTGTCTCTTCAATAAATTAAAAATTAGCCAGATGTGGTAGTGCACGCCTGTAGTTCCAGCTACTTGGAAGGCTGAGGTGGAAGGATAGCCAGAGCCCAGCAGGTCAACACTGGGGTGGCAGTGAGTGTGCCACTGCACTCCAGTATGGGCGACAAAGTGAGACTCCAACTCAAAAAAAAAAAAAAAAATAGTTACCAAAACAGATCTCTTTTTCCTGAAAACAGGAGAGTCCAATCTTTCTGAGTCAGCTTAATAAGGAAATGCCCCCCCCACTTTAACCCTTACCATAAAAAGCAAACTGAAGTAATCTGTTGTTAATCAATCAGCTTTGCTTCCATTGTTCTGTTTCCTTATTCCTATCCTACAAAACCTGCTAGTCTGCCATTGCCCAGTGGGAGCTCTCATTCTATTTTAAAATGTAGGCTACCCCATTCATGAATCAAGAATAAATGGTAATGATATATAACTAAATGAATAGTAATTTTGTCTTCCGACACAAGAGTAAAAGTGGATATAGAAATATCCATGTGGGCCAGGCTTGGTAGCTCAGCCTGCAATCCCAGCGCTTTGGGAGGCCAAGGTGAGTGGATTGCCTGAGCCCGCGGGTTCGAGGCCCGCCCGGGCCAGTTGGTGAGACCTCATCTCTACAATAAATCAAAAATCAACCAGGCGTGGTAGTGCACCTGTAGTTCCAGCTACCTGGAAGGCTGAGGCGGAAAGATTGCTGGAGCCCAGCAGGTAGAGGCTGTGGTGGCCAGAAACATGCCACTGCACTCCAGTGTGACTGAGTGAGACTCCAATTCAAAAAAAGAAAAGAAATATCCACGTGAATGTGAATTAATACAAGAGGGTTAAGGACGGGTAAGGCTGCATAGTTATTCATATAAGCTCCATCCATAAATTTCCCATAGAGGATAAAGGCATATCTTTCAGGCCCAAAGATATTTTAAACTTTTCAATGTCATCACATCTTCAATTTAACCTATAAATTATTTAATCAATGCTTTGAGAAGAACTGAGTCAGTACTAAATAGTAACTATAAGATGATTTCAGAAGAGATAAAATTCATATATCTCCAGATAGCCCTATTAGGGAAATAATATAATTTGATCAATTTGTTATCTTGATCATCAATTTTATATATAATTCCTTATCAATTATACTTTTACAACAAATGACTTTTTCTATTTTTCTCTTTTACTACATCTTAATATTTTAGTTGACTATAATCCAAGTTGAACTGCTCATTAAAGTCTTATTAAACCAATAAGACTTTTTTTAAGAGCTAAGATCTCAGTTGCTCAGACTGGATTCAAAGTCCTAGGCTCAGAGGATCCTCCTGCCTCAGTCTCTGAAGTAGCTGGTACAACAGGTACATACCACCCTGACAGGTTTAAATCAAGACCTTTTAATGCAAAATACAATATCTTAGAATGTTTTATATGACTTGGAACAACAGTAAGACTGAAATTTACTTTTGCTTAACAAATTGTTTCTTCTCAAATACTTATAGAGCATAAACAGCACCACCTAGTATGTTTCTGAAACAAAACAAAGGCTTAACTATGACAGAAGACAACAGAAGCTGGTATTTACAAATCAATAAGCTACATCCTTATTAATTTAAAAAGTCATATTAATCCAGACATTCATTAAATATATCTTCTTTATATAATACAAATTCATGAATAATTGTTTTGTTTATAAGCAAAATAATTTTAAAATGTGTTGGGAAGGATATTTACAAAAATTCATAGTAAAGTTCTATTGCATTTTTGAAATCTTAATAAAACAGACTATTCCCTAATATAAACCGACATTCTAGTAATATCTTCAAATTGCTAAGCCTATACGAAAGTAGGAAAATGAAATACACAATAATGATATATTTTCAATGCCACATATCAAAAGAATAAAACAATTACGTCCTTAATTCTCAAGGAAGCACATGACAAAAGTAAAACTGAAAATGTTCTTCTAGGGAAAAAGGGGAAGATATTTTAAGTTGCAATGGCAAGAATTGGTCTATTTAATATTTATTAAAATATTTATCAGAAATTTTTACGTATTTATGAAGAAACAGGTCCATTCACAGGTTAACTGGCTATTGGGTTTGAAGGCTTGCTGCTCCTCAAGCAAAATATTTGATCATATACATTTCACTCATTCAGCATTATGTGCCAATACACATGAAGTTTGTATCATTTTTTAAAAACTGAAAAGCTTTCTCCCACAGTTTCATTTTTATTATTTCAGAGACAGGCATAAAAAATATATTTAAACAATCTCAAATCACTCACTCAAAGTTGACCCCTGAATATTAACAATTCAACTTCTTCAACCAAAATCCTCTACGCCCGATAGAAAAAAGTCAACAACAAAAAAGGAGACTTTTGGAATACAGCAATAAATATGAAAAAGAATTGCTTTTTGTTTATGTATTTAACCAGAGACTGCTACAGCTGCAGAAACCTCTTCTGACTCATGTGACATGAACTGCTACATTTTAAAATGTATACTTTAAACAAACAGCTATTCAGCTAAAGGCTTCAGGCAAAATCTTCCACACCTAGTCACACTTGCACAACAAGAGGGCACCACTTTTCCTCTAAAACTTCAATACAATTACACATAAGGCCACAGGCTGACCACTGAAAATTACACATAGGTATAACTGTTACACACAGATTGGTGATATAACTGCTAACAAATGCTACTATATTGCCTACCATAATGGACATTTTAACAACACTGCTAGTTACAAAGAAAGCACAAAAAAAGCAGAATTGAAAGTCTAGGTATAGAATTAATTTTAAATGGCTGAAAGGTAAGTTATAGCTAATACACAATTTAAGAACTACTTTGTTCTAGCAAATATTTTAAGATTATGTTTACTTTTGGTCATTTGTTCATTTCATTTGTGGTGTACTTTTTCACCACAAAAGTAATACTTAGCAAAAAGTGTAGCTGGAGTATAAACCAATTATAAATCACTTCGTACTCATCTTAAATTTTTTGAATCAGTCTTCCAAAAGCACATCACAATACACAGTTAAGAACATTAGCCTTCAGGTGATATTGGAGAAAAGGGAATGCTTATTCATTGTTGGTGGGACTGCACAACCTCTATGGAAAATAGTATGGAGATTTCACAAAGAACTAAAAATTGAATCATTTGACCCAGCAATCCCACTACTAATGATTTACCCAAAGGATAAGAAATCATAATATTAAAAAGATACTCCTATGTTCACTGCAACACTATTCACAACAGCAAAATAATGGAACCAATATAAGTGCCCACAACAATTGACTGGATAAAGAAAAAATGGTATATAGACACCATGAAATACTATGCAATCATAAAAGGAATGTAATCATGTCCTCTGTAGCAACATGGATGGAGTTGGAGATCATCATCCTAAGTGAACTAACTCAGAAAGAGAAAACCAAATACTACATGTTCTCCCTTATGTGTGGGAGCTAAATGGCCACAAAGTTAGAAATAATAGACACTGAGGAAACATTAAGGGGAAGTACAAAAGCTCACTATCTGGGGAACACGCCACCAGGGACCTAATCTCCACTGCTACACAAGATGTTCACGTAACAAACATGCACTTATACCCTGAATCTAAAATAAAAATTTTTTTAAAAGAGTATTAGCCTTCAAACACCTGCTTTTAGACTAAAAGTCAATGTAAACCACCCCAAAGAAATACAGCAGTCTTCTGCACTAGTGCTGCAGTGAAATTGTGGGAGAACATTCAGATTCCTGACAGAAAAAAAATGGCAGAATTTGTCTCCAAGAAAATACTGAGGGCCCCTCTGAGTGTCTTGTTCAAGATTAAATAAGGGTTCCAAGTAAGAAAGGGGTGCACCATTATTTGTTTTTTGAGTACTAGAAAAGCTTTCTTTGTCGAATGCCTATGTCCACTTTAGGCTACATCCTCATGCCACCTTGCATACTGTGGACTGCCAGAGTTCCACCATTCATGTCTTGCTCCCCCATCCATTCATCTTCCCTCAGTCCCTACCCAAACTTCTGCTTAAAATGCGTAACATGGATTCTCCTTGTTCTTAAGATAAAAACCCAAATCCTTGATGGTCTGAAATATACCATTTGTGGCTTAACTATGCCAATCTATCTCAATCTACCCTTTGATCAGCCGCATCTGATCTCATGCTCCCAGACCTCAGATGAACAACTTCTCTGACTTCTCATTAAGCAGCATACAGCTCATAATTGTACGTATCTTATTTATCTGTGTAATTTTATTAATGCCTGTCCCCCACCCCACCACTATATTCCCCAGTGCTTATTATAGTGACTGGCACAAACTGAGCACTTAATACAAATTTGTTGAATTAATGAATACAGAAAAGGATTTTAAAAATTAATAAGCATCATTCAGTAGAAAAATTTACTACATTTTCATATGCAGTCATACAATTCCTTATTTTCGCTAAACTGAAAATCTGTGAAAGGAACCCTTTAGAGAACAAAATTTTCATTCTTGGGCTTTAAGCACGAAGACAAAATTCTTCATACATGACATCATGAATTTATATTACAAAAATAACAGAGAATTTGGGCAACCCCTTTGGGTCCCCTCCCACTGTGGGAGCTTTTCTGTCTTCTCAATAAATCCTGCTTTAAAAAATAATAATAATAGAGGATTCTAGACTTGAATATCTAAAAACCAGACTGTGATTTAAAGAGACAAAAGATTAGCTTGTAAAGATTTGTTTAAATGTATAAAAAAATGGATTCACAAGAAAACTTAGGCAGTATAGAAACTCCTTGAAGATAAATGCTTTGTAGAAAATAATATATTTTAATTTATTTTTTCCATAAAAAAATACCAGGGCATGAAATTGTTGGAAAGAAAAAAAGTAATATTATGTGTTTATAAATGAAAAGAATCCCTCAAATAACAGCAGATTAAACTATCTGATTCCCAAAAATGGGGGAATCAAAAGATTAGATACCAGCCTATTGAGAATACAATACTCTTTTACAAAATGTCACAATCAAAATTCCAGTACATAATGCACAGCATTCATTTTTCCACTTTAGAGTTATGCTGACTTACAGATCTGGAGTTTTAATTTTTCCCCACAATATTTATACTTTTTAAAAATGTACTCTTTCAATAAAGACCATAACTTACAAGTATTTAATGTGATCACTCTGAGATGTCAAGAGATCAATTCACCACATTGTGTACTCTATTCCATTAGAACATGATCACTACGGAGAGATTTAAATATAAACATCAAATGGTAACCACCTAAACTTAGCTACCCTGAGAAAGACTGTTACCACCATGTAGATATTCAAATGTGGTCTTTCTTCACCTAGAAAATGTGGTCTTTCTTCACCTAGACTTTTATTTTCTTGACTCTGTTCAGTGTTACATTGCTAACATTTCCTCTTGACATGTATTGATCATGCTGATAGCTATAATACTGCCTTTCATTCCCACAATTGATGGACTATGTTTTATAAAAGTCTACATAAAATGACTAACAAGCTTACTTAATTATTTTTTTAAAGCAATGACACTTCCTAGATAGCACTTTTCACTACATTTGAAAAATTATAAAAATCATTTTAACACTTTACAATGATTCACCACATGTAATTTTCATAAACACATTATTTTCATAGATCATCTAAGCTACATGTGCCAATTCTATCGTCATCGCCTACAGAAACAATCTAATCTTGTGCACTCTACTAACGGGTATAAAACAAAGAGCCATAGGTAAATGTAGCTCTCAAGGTTCAAATGAAAAAACTTTTATTTATAAATAAATAATCCTAAAGGATATAAACACATAACCAAATTATTAATAAGAACATATCAGAGTACTGAGTAGAAGCAGTATGCCTTTTTTATTTAACTCCAAGAATAATGTCTCATGCTTAATAAACAGTTTTCTGACTGAATGAACAAATAGCACAAATCTCTGTGACAAGAAGCTATTAGGCTCTTTCTCCTCACTCCCAGCCTTTGATCAGAAAGGAGGGTGAGAAAGAAAACTGAACCTGGCTGTCTTAAATCTTGGTGATCTATAAGCCTTCAGAATACAACTAATTCTATATGCACAACAATTTTTTATTTCTATTTTTTTTTCTTTTTTTTGAGTTGGAGTCTCACTCTGTCACCCAGATTGGAGTGCAGTGGCTGCTCTCGGCCACCGCAGCCTCGACCTGCTGGGAGCCGGCAATCCTTCCGCCTCAGCCTTCCGAGTAGCCGGAATTACAGGCACAAGCTACCACGCCCGGCTAATTTTTTGATTTTATTGTAGAGATGAGGTCTCATCTGCCCAGGCAGGTCTCGAACCCGTGGGCTCAGGCAATCCACTCACCTCAGCCTCCCAAAGACGCGGGATTACAGGCTGAGCCACCAAGCCCGGCATGCACAACAATTTAATCTTGCCAGATACTTCTTGAAAGTTTTCCTATTTTATAAACTCTTCAGATCTCAGTTGGAACATGGGGGTGATCCAGGGTAAGATGCACACTAAAATAAGAATTTCTTTCTTCATCATCCGTGAAAAGACAGTTCTCTGATTAAGCAATTTTGACAATGGCTATATGAGAAGGGGAAAAGTCTGGCATATATTATAGGCACTCAAATACTCGTTGAAAGACTAGAATCCAAAATGGAAGCCCCTCAGACAAGGTAGCAGAAAAGACAACAACAAAACACCCTCTGAAATGAAAAACAATAGGGAACATAAGCTACACTTAATACGAAAAACTACAGGAGTCTTCAAAGTGACACAGAACTAAAATGTCTGGTGAATCCAATCATAACAGAAAAGCACCACTAAAAGCAAGGATTACATATATCTGTTACAACACTGAATTAATGATAAAACAATGGGACTCTGGGTGACAATTTTTTTAAGGAATTAGAATGGAGTTTGGCCAAAGCATTAACAACAGAAAACAGACATTAGAAAACCAGATACCACAGAGACATTCACTACTGTGGAGCAGGAATACACTAATAGGCTTTCTCATAACCTGAGAAAAACGTCCAATTCCTTTAATCCTGTGTTTACCAAGTAACTCTTTGACTCCTAGCTTAGCTTCTCAGGTACTAAGACACCATGAAAGAGAAATGAGTAATCTAATCATTGAAAAAATGTAACCATTCCACTATCAATGAACTAACAAGCACTGTGGGCTATAAATCATCTTCTTTCTGAGAATGATAACAGGTTCAGTTCCCCAGAACTGGATCAAACCTGAGAAAACTGGTGAAACTATAAAGATGCGAGCCTATAGCGGTCTCACACGTTTTGGTTTCAGAATCCCCTTTAGACTCCTAAACATTACAGAGAACTCCAAAAGTTTTTGTTCACATGGGTTATATTTACCATATGATATGTTTATCATATTGGAAACTAATACTAATAAAAAATTTAATATACATTTGTTAATTCACTTAAACACAGTAATAAGCCCATTATACATCAAAATAAATAGTTTTAGGAAGGCAAATCACTGAGCCTACCACAGACCCATGTGAGAGGCTGCAAATTCCATTTCAAGGCAGCTATGAGCCCGCAGAACAGACTTCATGAACAAAGTTCACCATCCTGAGTTGAAAAAAATGTATGGATAATAAGTTATCACTGAAATTAAATGGTGTCAGACATGTCCAAGGAATACTGTGGGGGTCTGATCCCTTTACGAATCTTGTGACAGATGAAGATGGCAACTGATGGGCAACAGAACAAAAACTGGAATGGCGGTAATATAAGAAAACAACCATCATATTAGAAGCCCTGGCTGGAGTAAAAATAATGGCTGTTTGGCAGAGAAAGCCATGTCCCATGTCCAAAGAGGGACCACGTACGTTTTCATATTAAACTTTTTGTTAAATAAACTTTTATAATAGTCAAAAAATATTTAGAAAATATAACTAAATATATAACTAATATAACATATTACAGTGAGAAGAGGTGCACTGATTTTCATTTTTCCAAGTAATTTTTAATTAACTAGAAATAAGATCTTTGTTGCCCAGGCTAGGGTGCAATGGTGCAATATTGAATATATCATAGAATGTATTGAATATAATATATTGAATATAATGTATTGAATGTAGAAGCAGATGTGACAATCCAGTTGTCTTCTATTAAGAAGTTGTCTGCCGCCGGGCTCAGTGGCTCAGCCTGTAATCCCACGCCTTTGGGAGGCTGAGGTGAGTGGATTGCCTGAGCCCACGGGTTCGAGACCCGCCTGGGCAGCGAGGCCTCATCTCTACAATAAATCAAAAAAGCAGCCGGGCGTGGTAGCGCATGCCTGTAATTCCAGCTACTCGGAAGGTTGAAGCGGAAGGATCGCCGGAGCCCAGCAGGTCAAGGCTGCGGTGGCCGGGACCGGCCACTGCACTCCAGTCTAGGCAAAAGAGTGAGACTCCAACTAAAAAAAAAAAAAAAAAAAAAAAAAGAAGTTGTCTGCCTTAATAGAACACAACTGGATTGTCGCATCTGCTTCTACATTCAATACATTATATTGATTTGGTTGAAGTATACAAAGAAAATCTGTCTTCACACAAATATATAGTTGGGAAAGGGAAGAGTATTTTATACCCTTTTCAGTTAATTGTGGATATTCTTCTCTAACACTATACCAAAACTTAATAAATGATAGTTTCTAAAAGGTTATTGAAATGTGAAATCTAAAAATGATACCAAGTCCAGCATGGTGACTCCCTCCTGTAATCCCAGCATTTGGGGAGGCCAAGAGTTCGAGACTAACCTGGGCAACATAGTAAGACCCAGTATCTACAAAAAGTTTTTTTTTTTTTAATTAGTTGAACTTAGAGACACATTCCTATAGACTCATTTACTCCGGCATGCTGAGGCAGGAGGATCTCTTGAACCTGGGAGTTTGAGGCTGCCGTAAGCTATGATGGCACCATTGTACCCTAGCCTGGGCAACAAACAAGATCTTATTTCTAGTTAATTAAAAATTGCATCGATGAACTTCCCGTGTTCTGTTACATTAAAACCCAACAGTCTATATTGTACTTTGAAAGGATCTTTTACCCATGCACAATTTTCAATATCATGCACTGGTCATTTGGAAAATTCTGGTTCACAAACTTATGGAGATCTTTTATATGTTGACATTTTATAACACAATATTTAAAAATCACATTTACTGATATCATCAATAATCTTAGCAGAAAAATCTGTAAATACTGAGAAGCTATCAAGTCACAGTGGCAGATACAAGTTTTCCAAAACTCTAATTTTTTAATAAAATCACAAACTTTTATCAGTAAGCAATACATAATGTCAGTTTTCCTTGACAAATTCACTGTTCATTTTGGAGAAAACACCTACCAAATACCTAAGTCTGAATAACCATAGTTTATCAGTCGTTCTCTCAAGTACAAATGTTCCCTTATTTAAAAAGTGGGTGGTTTAACACAAAACTCAAATAACTGCACAAATGCTTTCCCTTGAAATAGTCATCATAAGCAGCAGAAGCACTTTATGCATACTTGTAATTTTTTCTCACAGCATACTAAAAAAGACATGCACTGAAGGGTCAACATTTCATAAAATTAATAATTTTACTCTTTCATCAAGGACACTCTTAAGGAAAATCTAAGGTCGCGTTTTCTGAAGAATACAATTGACTATCAATGTTTGGTGTCACTGCATCAATTCATGTGAAGGCGCCAGTAGGTTTTTTTTTTTTTGAGTTGGAGTCTCACTCTGTCGCCCAGACTGGAGTGCAAGTGGCCGCTCCCGGCCACCGCAGCCTTGACCTGCTGGACTCTGGCAATCCTTCTGCCTCAGCCTTCCAAGGAGTTGGAACTACAGGTGCGCGCTATCATGCCCGGCTAATTTTTTGATTTACTGTAAAGATGAGATCTCGCCAAGTTGCCCAGGCGGGTCTCAGTGCAGCAGTTTTACATCATTAGTACAAGTATCAATAAAATGGAAAAAAGGCAAATAATGTCTTAATATTATATAAGAATAGCTTTGATCTTGTAGGAGCCCTGAAGGGATCTAAAGGACCATCTGCCCCCCAGTCCCACCCTTCCAATTCCCCACCCCCCCACACCCACACACTCCCCAGTGGGTGCATACCATACTTTGAAAACTACTGGCCTAATGGTTATCAAGGGAGCATAAAAATAAAATAAAATAAAATAAAAACCTGCCTACTGGAAAGTCTTGCCTAGAGTAGCCACATGGCTTTGATCCCAGAGATTTACTGTAGCTGCAAAGATGCAGGGTCCCTACTTGGGGAAACAATGGACATACGGAGATGTCTAATAATCTTTATATGAAATAAAATACTTCACCCTGTAACAGCTACTTCTTGTGGACAGCTACTTCTTGTGGAATAACACAAAATAAGTTTCTGCCTATGGTGAAAACTACTTTACAGGTCTCCAAAAATACAACACATCCAGGCTAAACATACCCAATTGTTATCCCCATTCCCCATATGACATGATCCTCTGATCTAGCTACATCCCAGCCACTGCCTCCATAGTGGCTCCAGTTTTAAGTTCTTCTAAAAATAAAACTTTCTAAAATGAACATATCATTTCACAGGGAAAAGACAGCAAGCACTGAAACTATTAATTATCCTGATCTGGCACAAGGCTTCTATAAGATAGCCTAGATATCATACTAACTTTATTAGTCATATACCAAAACATCCAACTCTTTTTCACCCACAATACTGACAAGCCCCATCTTCTCCTTCAATATCTATCCACTTGTATAAAACTACAATGTTGGTTTTATAAAATCAGCTTTATTTTTTTTAATCAACTTTATGAAGATTTTACAAGTATGACTTTCTTTCTCGTTATTCAAGACCTTATTTGCTGCTGTTTCTAAATCAGTAAGTGTTGAAAAAGATAAAACCACAGAGAAAGGCCGGTGACCTAAAATTGTAGCTCTTCTTTCTGGTTCAAATAACTCAATCAAGATCCTTTAGGTATATGCCCCCCTAACACACACCCTATATTTCATAGAAGTTAAAATTCTATAAAATTGCAACTTCTAGTCAATGACTCTAGAAAAGAACCCAACAGTTTCTTCTTAAAATGAAAAAAATCATGTTTCCAGATATAAAAAAATGTAGTCAGATGATCGTCATCTGACTACATTTTTTTATATCTGGAAACATGATATATCTACATTTTAAAAAGCCATGACAAATTGCCAATTCATTATTCCAGGTAGCCTTCAATGTCAATGCCAGAAAGAGCCTTTTGGCCATACATCCTAGATGAAAGGACAGCCTCTCCCAGGTTCACTCTCTAGAAATGAGAAACTTTCTGTGTTTTGTAAATGGTTATAGAAAATGAAAATACATTTTATGGAATTTAGGTATCTTTCTACTCTGTACTTGTTACTTTACCAGAAATGCTAACAGTATCTACCCCCAGGCAACATAGCATACTGGGAATCTTTGAAGTAAAAAAGTCCTAGAGTTCTTGCTTCACTATCTTAAAAAATTAGGGACCATAAGCCTTCACTTTGCATCTCTATGACCTTGAACCTGTCCATTTGTTGAAACCTCTACAAATTCAGAAAACTGCATACATCATAGCACTACCATGAAGAATACTTGGGATGATGTATATGAAAATGCCTCACAAACTGTGTGGCACAAAGTCAAGTCCTCAATATATATTAAGTTTCCATCCCTCCTGCCAGTGTCTTCCAAGGAATACCCATTCTCTCACACCAGTATTATGCTTCCTTCTGTCCTATTTAAGACAAAGACTAAGTATTGTTCTGGAGTCATACAGAAAAGTTGTCACTCCCAGTCCAGGAACTAATAATTTTCACAGAACATATTACAAACTGTGAAATAATTGAGATCAGAAATTACAGTTGTTCATCCTTGGATACAGGTGCATTGCACACTGGAAGCACTCAGGGGGGAAAAAAGGCCTGCCAAATTGGTGATTCTATATCCTCAACCAAAAAAAAACAATCACCTATGGAAAAATTAAGTACATCTTCTAGAGTAAAATTTTCCAATCAAAAACTCCTTTCTCATATTTTAAAAAAATGACCATAAGACCCTAAAATAAAAACTTCAATGGTTAAATATAATTTGGCAAGGTATGACACTGTGAGTGCTCCTCAAATGTAACTATCACATGTATCAATAAAACCACTATAGATAAGAGAGAAAAACTTAAGAAAATATGTTACAGTGATCCAGAGACAAAGGCATGGACACAGATATAACTTACTAATTTAATAAGACATAGGACTGTCTTATTTCACCTAGTAGTATATAGATCTGTAAAGTAGTTATTTTCAATACAGAATACCAAAAATGTATATATTTTACAATGAAAAATTATTCACTCTTGTTTTATAATCCTATTAAACTTGTTTCCTTCTTCCCCTGCATTAAGTGATCAAATCATTTCAATCAGATGTTTAAAATACTGTAACTCCTTTCCTCAACTGCCTTACAGAGTATGTATTTACTAAGTAACAAAATAGAGAAACAAGAGATGCCGTAAAATTGATAAATATTTCTAAACACTGGCCTGGTCCAACAACTGACACACAAAATATCACCAAACCAATTCAATTCTATTTTCATTTCCACCTCACCAAATTAATAAAAATCACTATCACACTATACTATCACCTAAGTTGCCTTAATTACAAGGAATCAGGAGGAAAAAGGACTACCTGTAATAAAGGGCTGACTGAGTGAATATTCTCATCTCATATTATAAGAAACAGGAAGAGTGGAAAAGCCAGGATAATTCAGTACAAATATGTATATTAAACTTGAGCTTCGGGAGACCAAGACAGGAAAATCACTTGCAACCATGATTTGGAGGTCAAACCGGGCAACATAGCAAGACCTTTACTCTACAAAAAATAAAAAATTATCTGAGTATGGTGGTACAAGCCTGTAGTCCCAGAGCTACTCAGGAGGCTGAGAAGGGAGGATCACTTGACCCCAGGAGTTCGAAATTACACTGATTGTACCAGTGTCCATTCTCCCTACACAGGCCCCACAAAATACTGCCGGGGTAGCCGAGGTGGTATGCCCTGGGCATTGGTGGCCACAAGACCTGCCTCAGAACTGCTCATCTGATACCAGATGAGGCTCTCTATGTGGTTATTGTCCTGTGTCCTGGGCTCATGGTAAAGGTGGTAATGCTATCTGTTTCAGTTTCTTTCCTTTTTAAAGACAAGAGGCCATTTTTCTTCTTTGAAAAGTTCGTTTGAGAGGCCTGAAGTGGTAACTGAGGTGAGGAATGGCCAGGGTTGGCCTCATGTGCACTCTGTGCCAAGTATACCTCTATGCATACCACCCTGATCTGCCTTCAAGACACTGAAGTACCTGAATACAAAGTGCAAGAAAAAAATCTGCTGAGGAGTTTGTACTTTTCTAAATAAAATGGGGAGCAACAGCTTCTAAACCCAGGAGTATTAAGACCATAACTTTTAAGAAACATAATTCAGAGGGGGGAGTGGAGGAGGGAGGCACATAACATCAATAAGAGTACCTGATCTCAAAGCAGGCCAAGTAAGGTCCAAAGGGAGGCCCAAACTTTACCTGTATGATGACCTCTTATCTACCTAATTCTGAATTGTACTCATCTTTAAAATAAATTTTTTTTTTAAAGAAACATAATTCTTGGAGCGACCTCAAAGGTGCAAAATAGAGACAGAAGAGACTAAAAACAAAAAGACACACGAGGAAGTCCTTAATAAAGACATAGGAAAGCAGAAATGAAAAGGAAGCAGAAGGAAGTAGAATTGTTGGAACTTTAGTGACTACAATTACAAATGAAGAAAAGAAATGGGGGTGGATTTCACTCCAGGGATTCAAATGTGGGTAAATAACTGAGAAATTATATCATTAAGCCTTGAGAGGAAACACAGTAAAGTGTAATAGTGAAAACTGGAGGGGGGTCATTAATAAATAAAGGCAAAATGTCAAATCTCAGATGCTGGTGAAAGATTTCTATGGAGGAGTTCACTATAATATTGGAAAAATAAGAGTGAAAGGCAAGAAAATAGTCCAGTCAGAGATGTTATCAAAGGCTCAGTCCCAAAGAGGAAACTAAGGAAGTTACGATAGTGGAAGACACTTCTGAACACTCAAGTGGAGTGAGGAGGGAAAGAAGAACAAAACTGTAACAGAAAGAAAGCTAAGGTGAAGAAGACTGCTGAAGAAGAAGAAGACGAAGAAGATGAAGATGAAGAAGAAGACTGCTGAAGAAGAAGAAGATAAAGAAGACGAAGACGAAGGAAGAAGACGAAGACAAAGGAAGACGACGAAGGAAGAAGATGAAGGAAGAAGACGACGAAGAAGACGAAGGAAGAAGACAACGAAGAAGAAGACGACAAAGAAGAAGAAGAGCAAATAAAAGTATATGACTCATACTAAGGCTCAATAAATATAAGCTGCCATCATCATGATCAAAAAAGGACAGTAAGAGGCAGAAAAATAGGAAAGTATCAAAAAAATGAGAGAGCAACAAGAGGCAGAGGCTATGCAGAACATATATGCTAAATTTGGTGAAGGCTGAGAAGTGGCCCTAGGGCAGGGCCTTTGGACATCACAGTGAGTGTGGTATCAGTAGGTTAGTAGGCAAAGAAGATTGCCATGGGTTGAGGATAAGCAGAGTAAACAACAGAAGTTGCTTTTTTGGAGATTTTTTTAAATGAACTGAAAACATGACAGAGCCTTAAAGAACAAAGTCAATGAAAAAAATTTTAGCTGAAATTTGTTTAAACTCCTCTCTTGCCTTTGAAGGAGGCTAGACCCATTTTAATGCCAACTGTATTCTTGTAATAGTGATCCACCTTTTCTCAACTCCTTCATTACTTTGTTTCATCTGTTTTCTCTTTTATTTTCCATTTTTTTTCCTGTCCACTGGCTTCTTTCTCTTAGTCCACACCCTTTTGGTTCTTGAACTATGAACAGGCACTTAAAATCAAAAATATCAATTTCCACACTCATGTTAACTGTGTATAAACTTTATACAAAGGAAATCAGAGAATCACATGGAAAGAAGCAATTTTCAACACCATCACAGCAATTCAAAATCTTTCAAACCTTAAGCATTCAATCTCAGTCTCAGATAAAGATAAATTCTCAGGGGAAAAAAAGAAAACCAATAAATTTTTACATAATTTATGTCCATTTTTACAAGTATGCACTTCTGTCTTCCCAATGTAATGCTTGTTCACTTTGTCCCTAAGTGGAACTAGAAACATCACTTTGCCTTAAATCTCAGTCATTTCACATTAAAGTTTCTCAAGTAATAATGATATTGAGTATAATTTTTAAATTGAATTATATTATTTACTCGGTACCTAACCACACCATGTACTTATTAGTTTTAAGACAAACCTCTTTCACCACTAATTATCTCTCTGAATAGTAAACTTTGTGTTATTAAGGATGTACAAAAAGATAAATCTGTCCTATGAGAAAAAAATAAGAGTTCACTATTATATTTAGAAAAAAGTGTCACTAAAAGTATTTACTAACACCAATTTTAAATCTGTAAAATCAATTCCTTCTTTAGAATTCTCAAAATACAACTCTTAATATAGGTCACAATTTTCAGAGTTAGTTCCACAGATACATGATATGCATATAATGGTTAGCTATTATTGTACTCTTTGGTACTCAACCAAAGATTGATAACAATATTATTTTATATTGAAATATTTACAGAAATCTAAGTTGTATAGCTCAGCAAATGAGTCCAATTTTTGCATAATTTGGAGAAACTAAAGTCCTAAGGACTTGCAGAACAAAGTCTTTAAGACTGAGCCACAAAGCTATGTACTAGATAGTTCTGAAAATTAATGTCAATTTTAGAGCTAAGTCCAACAACACAACCATGAAAAGTTATGCAGACATTCAAAATGAAAAACATCAATTTCCCTACTCATGATAAAAGTATCCAACAGACAAACAGATGAACATGAATGTATCTTTATTAGTAGCAACATAAATACTCTGATCCTGTGATACATCTACACTGCTCTTACAACCCACTTACCTTGTCTTCACCTCATAGTAAAGAATGATGTCTTGTCTTATTTTCCTCCTACTAACCACTTGACAATGGACATACATACAATGTCTTAATCAACTTAGCAGTACCCAGCACATGTTAGGAATTCCTTTTTTTTTTTTTTTTTTTTTTTGGTGAATTGAACTGAATCGCTTCTAAACTATTTTGATCGCTTAGAGTTTGGAAGACAGTTTGAAATGAGAAATTAATTTAACTCGTATTTCAGTGGATCTGAATATAATGAATTTATTAAAGTCTGCATAGCTCTGCTTTCCATTAGCAAATCAATCTGCATTAGAACAGATTTTTATGCCATGAATTAATGTCCCTACCACCTACTGTGAATAGTGCATTCTAATTTTCTCCATAGAAGTTACAGTTTGAAAACATATTCACAAATATAATTTCTATGTAAAAAGGAAATACTGAAAGCAGAACACAGCTTTTCAAACTGAAAAGATACTGAGTAACTATAGTTATGCTTCTTAAGTCTAGTCAAAGTTTTAGTTAAGCTCTTCCAACAAAAGATTTTTAAATTCTACAATTCACCTATATGTGTATATGTACAATTTTTTTTAAAAAGCAGTATTTTCAGGTCAATAAGTACTAGAGATTATTTTTCTTAACTCATGCTACAATACGGAATTTGCATCTAAAACTACATTTAAACTCAGAAATTGTGTGCACAAAGTCAAAAATAATGTTATGTATATGAGTTAAGAATAACTGTGAAGATTATCTCCAAGTCAAACAACGGTGTCAGATAATGGGACAATTCAGGTACCTCAGCAGGGAAAAATTTTTTTTTAAAATGTTACAGGAGAAGAGAATGGAAGAAAGAAACAAGAGAAGGGAGGAAAACCAAAGACATCGGGGCAAAGTCTTGAAGTATAAACACAGTTATACATTCTCCATCCAACAGTGCCTCATTAGATAATGAGTAGTTGTTTACTCAACTACAATCAGCTATATTCTGCATCTATGGCCACTTCTATTAAGGAGTGTAAGTAGATACCTGAAAGAGTTGTAAAAGACTCCAATAATACAAATAACACCAGTAAGATGTTGGTTATCCCATAAATGTGAATTTCCTTTATCTGTATCTCTACAATCCAAGTGACATACTTTATGGCTTTTTCCATTCCAGACTTTTGCAGTGAACTGAGCTAAGACGAACAAGTAAAGGGATTTCACTTCAGTCCTTGTGGTTTGACACACTGCCTTTTTATAGAGCCCCAAGTTGAGTGTAGTTTTTAACAGAGGAGTCTTTATTACTATCTGTACAGTGAAAATCAAGAAAGAGGAGGAAGCAAAAAGACAAGAAAGTAAGGCTTAGTAGAAGGCAAAGAAATAATTATTTTCTGGAAAGAAGAATGATTAGATGTCCCTAAAGTCAAGTAACAAAGAAGAACAAGGATCTTTTTTCATTTTTTTAAAAATGAGAGACCACTGGATCTACGGAGAAAGATGCTATTCATTGAAGAAGTCAATAAACACGACATCAAATCAGGTCAGGCTAAAGTATCAGAAACCCTCTCTTGACCAACCAACATAAATTTATAAAATGACAGTATTTCAAAGAGTGTCATCCACACAGAATACAGGCAAAGCTAAAGAAATATCCACCTCCCTGCCTTTTCTTCATTCTCCAATGATCTCACTTCCATCTCACTAAGAAAATTAATTGGAAAGTAATTTCCTCAAACTCCCAATTCTACATCTACCCAAATAACTGCTTCTGAAGCCAGAACCTGGGTCTTCCTTCTATTACCATAAATTGCTGTACTCAATTCTGGGCAATTTTAACCTCCAGGAAACACCTGGCAATTTCTGGAGACATTTTTAATCAGCAGTAAGGGGAGAAGAATTGTACTTCTGGCGTCTAGTAGTGGGGGCCACAAATGCTGCTGAACATCCTACAACGCACAGGAGAGCTCCACAAACAAAATTCAGCCCAAATGTCAATACAAGTTGAGGAATGCCAATCCAAAAATCTGAAATACAAAATGTCCCAAAACCCAAACTTTTCAACCATGATACCACAAGTGGAAAATTCCACACCTGATCTCATGTGCTAGGTTACAGTCAAAATGCAGTTAAAACTTTGCTTCCCAGCCGGGCTCGGTGGCTCAGCCTGTAATCCCACGCCTTTGGGAGGCTGAGGTGAGTGGATTGCCTGAGCCCGTGGGTTCGAGACCCGCTTGGCCAACTTGGCGAGACCTCATCTCTACAATAAATCAAAAAAATCAGCCGGGCATGGTAGTGCATGCCTGTAATTCTGGCTACTTGGAAGGCTGAGGCGGAAGGATCGCCGGAGCCCAGCAGGTCGAGGCTGCGGTGGCCGGAAGCGGCCACTGCACTCCAGTCTGGGCAACAGAGTGAGACTCCAACTCAAAAAAAAAAAAAAAAAAAAAAAACTTTGCTTCCTGCACAAAATTATTTAAAATATTGCATAAAATTAACTTCAGGCTATATGTATAAGGTGTATATGAAACATAAATGAATTTCATGTTTCAACTTGGGTCTCATTCCCATGATATCTCACTAGTAAGTAAATATTCCAAAATCCGAATACTTCTGGTCCCAAGTATTTCAGATAAGGGACACTAAACCTGCAGTGCCAAGATTTTAAAACCCTGGCACAGATGAATCTGTGTTCCTATCTAAAGTAAGTCCTTCCACTTGTGCACTGGATCCCTCACCCTCTCAACTACTAAAGGGCACAGGTCCAGCAATTCTCGCCTCTTGCTATTGCACCTACTTGTCAAAAAAGGGCAGAATCCTATTTAAGTAGATTCCAACAATTTTTATTTAAAGTGATATACATTTTAAGATAGCTGAAGTACCAATCAAAATTAAAGGGTTACTCAAAGCTGTAGCCGTTTTTCCTTACTATATAATTGCATTCTTTATATATAAAAGCAATTTCTAAAGAACCTGGAAGTTCTTTCTCAAACAGAAAACATGCCCCTTGAAACCTAACCTGAACACATCATTTATAAATAATCTTTCTTTTAAAAAAAAATTACCAATCCAACTTTTAAAAAGTTTTAAAAAAACAATTATCATTCAAGTATTTGATGTCATCTGATTGTAAACACACATAACATAAGCTAAACCTAAACTTCCTTTGCATAGCAACCAACTGGAATCTGGCACTGACAATTAGACAACAGGAATACAAAACACTCTATAATGACACTGTAAAGCAATCATTTACTTAAAGTAGATCAAGGTTTCAAGTAAAATAAGGTTTGTCATTTGAACAAAATGGAAAAAACTTTAAGAGTATGTTTCTCCAGATTATTTTTTTCTAACTAGAGCACTACAGAAATCTCACAACAAATAATTTCTTGGTTGTTTCTTTAAACATACTTACTCCCAGTGATAAGACTTAAAATCACATTGCAAAGTGCTATTCCACAGTGAACTCTGGTTAACTGGAAAACTCCTTAGAGCGTATACTTCGCAGGTCAACCACCTTTCACTTTTCCTCACTTGCTTCATGACTTCTCCCAGTTTAATTTATATTGCTAGACATTATTATCACTCCTGTGCACATGCCCTCATCTCCCCAGCCCTCATTTTGCGGTTTATATTAGCAAAACCCTACTTAAATCCAACTCCCCACCTAATCTGTGCTGCTGAATATAACTAGAAAAAACCCAAACCCATGCAAACAGGTCTTAATTTAAACTCATAACCACAACATAAGTGGGTCCTTGCCATTTACAGAGAAATCAAATCACATTTCCCTAAGCCCTTCACTTTAACAACTGTCCTACATTACTATTTTCTTATGAACACTCCACAAACCTCTGATACTTCTTCCTCTATCTTTACTCTCAACTGATGACCTTGCTTATTTTTTAGACAGTTACAAACCACTGAAAGAGAAATTCCACATTTTATATCTACCACCTATCAGTCACTGTACTCCATACACTCTGCCTTCTCTCTATGCTACAGATGTCCTTGCTCTTGCTTAAGGCCAACCTCTTACTTCTGCATTATCCCCCTTTCCTAGAGTTTACTGAAGGGCACTGCTCCAGCAATTCTATAATTCTATACTCAATCATTTTCATTCTCTCTCTCTCTCTCTCTCTCTCTCTCTCTCTCTCTCTCTCTCTCTCTCTCTCTGACACAGTGTCACTTTCTCATTCTCCACTGTATTATTCCCAACATAAAACAAGTAAAAAAGCAGAAGGGCGATAAACTTTAGAGTTCCAAAGACACAATATGGAAACCAATTGATTCCAACATATATCACATGTTTACTCTCCCTACCCCAAAATCCTGGCCACAGTTCAAGGACACCCCTGCCCAAATTCTTCCCTCCCTCCTCCCACACAAAATTCCTGCAGGGCACTTTCAGAGTACTTTGGTCACCCTGCTAACATGCTGCTGTTCATGTACTACACAAAGGTATGCATTTTTATCTCCCCTCTTGAGATTTTAAGCTACTTGAGATTAACGACTGAGTTTTAGTAACCCACACAGCCTGGCACACTGCAGTCAGGCAGTAAATGAATGATCATCAAAAGGAAGACAATATATTTTTGCATGTATTTCGTAGAGCTTACAAATTTCAAAAAAAAATTTTACTAAAATTTGTTGAGAGAAAAGATGATTTAAATGTACTGCAACAAATTTTTAAAGGATCAGAGAAAGACAGGAAAACAACAGGAGTCTGGATCAGACAGCAGTTTATAACGGCTCCATACTGGGGTCTAAAACAATGGAAAACAAATTCATAGTGGTTGGTTAAAACCACTCTAAAGATTATATTAGTGCTAAAGTTTCCGAGCTTTTCACAAACCACGGTGTGGCCAAACAAATGTTCTAACACAGTTTTTAACTGAAACATTACCTATGAGCAACTTCTTCAGTTCAGTGACACTTAAATATCAGACTGGTAAGCTACATTTTAAAAGGCACATTTGTAATATCAATCTGTAAAACTAAGTTAAAGTATGGAATAGTGTTATAAAACATATCAAAGTGAATAGATATTATGAAAAATGACATTTGATTTTAATTTTAATATTAAATTTCAAATCTCTGAACATTTCCTTATGAAACACTAAACTGACAATTCCTAGCATTATAAATAAACATATATTATGGTATTGAGATCTTAAGTCAAATTGTAGCAAAAGCAAAACACTCATGAAGATGAAATGTCATTTTTTAACCATAAGACAAATATTCCAATATGTTCACAAGATCTGAAAGTTTATATTTTAAAAATGTTAGGATTCAATGAAATTAGGTAACACTACTTTTTAGAGGCAAGAAAAAGGAAACAAAAATTAACATCGAATTATTTCCCTCTGTGGGTTATAAATTCTCCTTGTATAGAAAAAAGTGTGTGTGTATGTGTGTGTGTGTGTGTGCGCGCGCGCGCGCGCGAGGGTATGTGTGCATGCGTGCAAGAATGAAAATGTATGTAAGATTCCTTGACGAATAAATGAGACAACTGTCTTTGAGATAACTGGGTTAGGATAAAATTCCAAGGTTTGTAACATTACACTAAGTGGAAGCCAGCAATGCTCCAAATACAGTTTACAAACCACCATGCCAACTCCCCTTAAGCCTCATTTAAGAAGGATTACCGCCTACAATCTGACCTCACTGTGCCACTGTTTTGGTGGTAAGTCCAATGAACTGATTAAACAAACATGGGGTTTCAACAAATGTACTTTTCATTAGCTACAGAGAACACAATGAAGAAGGCTATTCAATGTCCAGAAAGTCAGACCCCCTTTAGTAAGATTGCCACAATTTTTAGTTTAACCTTAAACTTCTAGGATACAATCAATCTGCAGTAAATTTGGTGGATTATATTCTACTGCAATAGTAAATAAAACTAAAAGAAGTAAATTAGCAGTTTCAAAACATGAGCAGCACGCAAAATAAACTTTTTAAATGTGCATAAATGGAAACTATACTTTCAGGAAATGTGGGGTTTGTATAACAATGAAGAGAGGGATGTTTTCAGCTAAGTGGCAACCAGCCAATGTCTTACTTTGAATCAAATCTGTCATTGAAATGAAGTTAGCCAGGAAACAATAAGAATAAAAAAAAAATTAGGCTTCAAAGAAACAAAGACTTAAAAAAAATTATGTGGCAAATACTCAAAATGTCAGTAGAGTAACAATAAATCATTTATCCAACCTGGAATGTAAATAATTTCCAGAAATGTCAATTATACCAGACTTCTATCTAAGCTGCAGGTTTGAACTACTTTTCTGGTGTTAAATATTTACCAAAAAAAAACAAAAATCAATGAAAACTATTATTCTGATTTAAATCACATATCTAAAAAACGTTAACTATTTATCACTTGAATTGGCACTCAGTTTTACAAAAGAACTAAAAGTCATTCCTATTAAAGTTTCAATACTACGTAAGGCTTATTTGACAACCATTACCAAATATTTATGACCCATACCTGTTGGAAATACTACTGCGCATGGCGGTGGAATTTTTCACAAAATTATAATGTTTGAGTTTCAAAAGAATACAATTAGAAATATCTTTCGCCAGGCTCGGTGGCTCAGCCTGTAATCCCAGCGCTTTCGGAGGCTGAGATGAGTGGATTGCCTGAGCCCGCGGGTTTGAGACCTGCCCGGGCAACTTGGTGAGACTTCATCTCTACAATAAAATGAAATAAAAACTAGCCGGGCGTGGTAGCATGCGCCTGTGGTTCCAGCTACTTGGAAGGCTGAGGCAGAAGGATCGCCGGAGCCCAGCAGGTCGAGGCTGTGGTAGCCGGAAGTGTGCCACTGCACTCCAGTCTGGGCGACAGAGTGAGACTCCAACTCAAAAAACAAACAACAACAACAACAACGAAAAAAGCAATATCTCCATAGGAAGTGTCTCCTGTATTAATGAATCACAAAAGCCCTGAGAAATCAGAATATCCAACACATCTAAAATATTTGTTTCAACACTTTAGGAAGCCAATGCAGGAGGACTGCTTAAACCCAGGAGTTCGAGACCAGCCTGGGCAACATATCAAGACCTCATCTCTACAAAAAGATCAAAATATTAGCCAGGAGTGGTGGTATGTGCCTGTAGTTCCAGCTGCTGGAGGATGAGGGAGAAACACTGCCTGATCCCAGGAGGCCGAGGTTGTGGTGAACCGTGATAATGCCTCTGCACTCCACCTGGGTGACAGAGACATCAACTTTAAAAAAAAAAATGTGTAGCCGGGTTCAGTGGCTCAGCCTGTAATCCCGCGCCTTTGGGAGGCTGAGGTGAGTAGATTGCCTGAGCCCGCGAGTTCGAGACCCGCCTGGGCAACTTGGCGAGACCTCATCTCTACAATAAATCAAAAATGAGCCGGGCTTGGTAGCGCGCACCTATATTTCCAGTTACTTGGAAGGCTGAGGCGGAAGGATCGCCGGAGCCACTGCCCTCCAGTCTGGGTAACAGAGTGAAACTCCAACTCAAAAAAAAAAAAAAAAAAAAAAAAGCCGGGCTCGGTGACTCAGCCTGTAACCCCGCGCCTTTGGGAGGCCGAGGTGAGTGGATTGCCTGAGTCCGCGGGTTCCAGACCCACCTGGGCAACTTGGTGAGACCTCATCTCTACAATAAATCAAAATGAGCCGGGTGTGGTAGCACGCGCCTGTAGTTCCAGCTACTTGGAAGGCTGAGGCAGAAGGATCACCGGAGCCCAGCGGGTTGAGGCTGCGGTAGATTGAGTGGCCACTGCACTCCAGTCTGGGTGACAGAGTGAGACTCCAACTCAAAAAAAAAATTTGTTTCATGTATCAGCAAATAGCAAATCAAATAAATACTATCAAAAATGTACACCAAGAAATTTTAACAGGCAAGCATCTTTTTTTTTTTTTTTTGAGTTGGAGTCTCACTCTGTCGCCCAGACTGGAGTGCAGTGGCCGCTCCCGGCCACCGCAGCCTCGACCTGCTGGACTCCGGCGATCCTTCCGCCTCAGCCTTCCGAGTAGCCGGAATTACAGGCATGAGCTACCACGCCCGGCTGATTTTTTGATTTATTGTAGAGATGAGGTCTCGCTGCCCAGGCGTGTCTCGAACCCGCGGGCTCAGGCAATCCGCTCACCTCAGCCTCCCAAAGGCACGGGATTACAGGCTGAGCCACCGAGCCCGGCTGCATCTTTATTCGTAAAGTATCTCGTGTGGTAAAAATTCATAACTGTTGAAAATCAGGATTGATTTAATCAAGCTATGAAAAACTAAAAGTTTTATTTTCCTACAAAGTAGTCAGTAGAAAGCAGTATTATTGGATAAACAAAAAGAACCAGTAAAGGCAACAATAACTTTCTTCTTAGTAAAAACAAAGGAAACCTATACACTCATTAGAATATGAATAACAAGACCTGCTTGATCATTGTGACAAGTTCATTCCTGAAGTAATTTTCAAAACAAATTTTATAAGGTGTAACAATCCAAGATTCGTTAGCATACCAATCAAGATCCTCAGAAAGCTGGTCCTACCTACCTTACTGATCTATTTCCTGCTACTGTTTAAGCACACTTATAACAAAAATACCAATGTTTTTCATCACACATTTGTTTTTCTCCAGGCAGATACCCTCTTTATTTCGGCATCTCATTACATCCTTCTTTCAAACCTCATTTTCAAATACTATCTCCTCCACAAAGTCTTCCCATTTTCTCCAAGCAGCAATAATAACTTCTGAATTACCATAGCATAGCTATAATTATTTCACAAAAGATAATTTTGTATATTACATTTTATCTAGTCACACATTTTCAGGTTTTGTCTCCCCTACTTGATTGAGTGTCCTGTGATCCAATCACAATGTGCCCAAAAGCCTGAAGCCAGAAGAAATTAGAAATCAGATTTATAGAAAAAAGCAACATCAGCAGGGTGCCGTGGCTCACTTTGAGAGGCCAAGGTGAGAGGACTGCCTGAGCTTACAGGTTGGAGAACAGCCTGAACAATTTGGCAAGTTCCTCATCTCTATAATAAATCAAAAAATTAGCCTGGCGTAGTGGCGCATGCCTGTAGTTGCAGCAACTTGGAAGGCTGAAGCAGAAGGATCACCTGAGCCCAGCAGGTCCAGGCTACGGTGGCCATGAGCTTGCCATTACACTCCAGCCCGGGTGACGGAGTGAGACTCCAACTCAAAAAAATAATAATAAAAGCAAAGTCCTCCTACACACACCACTGGGGGAAAAGAGGGCTGTGGACAACACACTTCAATTGTTATACCCTCATTTTCATTCCTGTTTAGGGAGTTTGTGACAGAACAAATTGTTGTTTTCAGAAATAATTTATATAGATCCAATAAGTTAAAAGTTTTAAAATATCATATTTTATTGTTATAGAAATTCTGAATTAGGCAAATTAGGCATGTGATACTAAGTTCATTACACAGCTGAGGAAGTTAAATCCCAAACGGTTAAGTAACCCACACAAGGTCATTACAGCAAAAAACTGGAAAAGTTGGCACTACAGTCCAAGCTTTCTGATACTTGGTTTATTGCTTTTGTTCCATTACACTGTTGCTGGACAATCAGTAGGTCAAAGGTCAAAACCTAAAATACACAACTTAGGAGAGCCCAACACATTAAAGATCAAAGATACAATGACAACCTTTATAATCTCCTGTAGCTCTAAGTCTGTATTTAATGCACCTGTGATACATCTTTGTCTTTCCTCTAACCACCACCTAGAAAAATGTGTGCCCAAGTCCACACTTTTCAATTCAAAATTATTTCCCTAACTAATCTAACCATCCTTTTATACTACTCTCTCAAACAAACCTTCAGCTCCAAACAGCTGCTTCCTGCTATGCTGCACACAGCATGTTTATTAATACTCAGTGCTTTGTGCTGAGCAGCTATCACTTTCCTACCCACACTTGCCCTTGTTTGTTTTTGTTTGTTTGTCTTGTTTTCAGTAAACTGCCTTAATTATTCCAGCGCCCAGATTTCATCCTTCACCTACAACGTCAAATTTCACATTTTATTACAGGTATAAGGTGGTCTTTTTTTCTCTGTGAAAGTCAATACAAAGTAGTGGTTAAGACCAAAGACCATGGAGTCAGATGCCCTTGTCTATGACTTATATAAGAACCCTTTGATTTAGGTTACTTGACTTCTCCATGTTTCAATTTCCTGTCATTCAACAAGAAATCATAGAGTAATCTCTCCCCAATGCCAGTGTCTATCACTGTCATTCTTCCGGTGTCACAGTTAGTTTGATCTCCTCAGAACTACAAACTAGTCCATAATGCTGGACACATATTGTTTAACTTATATTTCATATTTTGATCATATGCTTTTAAGTTTTTCCAAGAAAGGTTCAATTTGCCAGGTTTTCTCTAACATACTCCTTTTATTTTATAATGTGAATCAGTACACCCAAAAATTGTATTTCTATAATATAGAAAAAACAACTATGCTAATCATAGAGGATATATAGAGGTGAATATCTGCTCCATTAAATCTGAAATCTGTACTGCGCCAACTGTTCCATTTAATCAAACACCATGCAAACTATTAAGAGTTCCCTCCGACTTTAACAGCCAATTTCACAGAGAAAGAGCAACTCACTACTAAAAGATCTTAATAATACACATGGTCTGGAGAGTATTGCCTTTTTTCTTTTTCTTTTTTAAGTTGAAAAGGCTTTTCCTGTCAAATCAATGAAATCAATGAAAAGCCTCTTGAACACAGCAAGAAGACAGAGTTGATTTTAGCTACAATGTAACTCCCTGCAGAATTTCAGAGTGCCAACAATAGTGTCATTTTTCTCACTCGTTTATTAGATTTATTCACATTTTTTCAGGACTACAATAATCAGTGCAACATTATTGGTTCCTCACCAGTATTACATTTCATATAACATAATTAAATTATAAAAATCACTGTCATGTCACAGCTGCTATTATTTGTTCTTAAAATAAATTATAAACATCAAGGATAAAATTAATTATATTAAGACCAATTTTACATTTCTAAAATTCCATGTTTTTTTTCAGTCTGAGAATAGGTAAATATTCATGTTAAGAAAGAAAGGAAAAAAAATCTATGCCAAGATTAAAGGACACATTGTTCAAAAATCCTCAATTTTCAATAACTAATAAAGGATGGAAAAAGTCACAGAAATAGATATTGATCCGAGGTCAAATTTTATATTTCCAGCAACATATATAGATGCCAAGAAGCTAAGTAAAACAGCAACTGAGTCTCTACCAAGTAAAGAAGAAAACATTCAACTTTAATTAAGTTTTATTTTGAGATAACAGATTTATATGCAATTGTAAGAAATAAAACCAAAAGATCCAGCACACGCAGCATCCTTTATCCAGTTCCCCACTGCTAGCTGCTTCCAAAACTATAGTACAATATCACAACCAAAATATTGACACTAATACAGTCAAAATACAGACCATTTCCATTACAGCAAGGATTCTTCATGTTCCCCTTTTATCGCTACACCAACTTTCCTCCCACTCCCACCCCTCCAAACTCCTGACAACCACTAATCTCTTCCCTACAACTCTGTTCAAGAATGTTATATTAAATAGAATCATACAATATGTAACCTTTGGGAATTTCCTTTTCAATCAGCATAATTTTCTGGAAATATATCCAGGTTACTGTGTTTCAAGAGTTTTGTTACTTTTGTTAACCTGTAGTATTCCATTATATAGATATACAGTGTGTCTAACCTTTCATTTGTTGAAGGACATCTGGACTGTTTCCAGTTTGGGCTTTTACAAATAAAACTACCATAAACACTGATGTTACAGGTTTTTGTGCAAACATACATTTTTACTTATCTGGGATAAAAATCCAGGAATACAACTACTAGACTCAAGGGCAGTACCAAGTTTAGTTTTTTAAGAAACTGCCAAACTGTTTTCTAGAGTAGGTGTACCATTTTACATTTCCTCCAGCAACATATAAGTGATCCAGTTTCTCCATATCCTTATTAGCATTTAGTGTTGTCACTGTTTTTTATTTTAGCCATTCCAACACGTGGTATAATGATAGCTCATTGTAGTTTTAAACTGCATTTCCATAAAGACTCAAGGTGTTGAAGGTCTTTTTATGTGCTTACTCGCAGTCTGTATGTGTATCTCATGTCTTTTGTCCATCTTCTAACTGGACTATTTGGCCGCTTTACTACTGAGCTTTGAGAAACCTTGATATATTCTAAATACTAGTACTCTGTCAGATATGTGGTCTGCAAATATTTTCTCCCAATTCTGTAGCTTGTCTTTTCATTCTCTCACAAGATAATTTTTTATTTTTACTTTTTTCCTTTGCAGGGCAGAAGTTTTTAACTTTATTAAAGTCCAATTTCTTTTTATGGCCTGTGCTTTTGGTATCAGATCAGATCTAAAATCTTTGGGACCTAACCCTAGGTTCCAAAGATTTTCTCCTTTTCTGATGTTGTTGGCAAAAATTTTATAGTTTATATATTCCATTCAGTCTGCAATCTGTTTGGAATGGATTATTGTGTAAGGTGTGAAATTTGGGTTAGGAAACATTTTTTTGACTATGGATGTCCAACTACTCTAGCACCAATGGTTGAAAAGTTGTGTGTAGTTTCTGCATGTAAGACCTAAACTTGGGTAGATTTAAACAGGGGTGGGGTGGGAGGGTGGTATTAGTAATTTAAGTGGTATTGTATTTTTGATATGGTCACTGTTATTCTACAGAAATTCAATTGATTTTTGTATGTTTATCTTATATCCTGTGGCCTTGCTGAACTCACTCATTAGTTCTAAGAGGGTTTTTTTGAGGGAAGGTTATATAGATTCCTTGGGATTTTCTACATAAATACTCACAGCATCTGCAAAGTGAGTCAGTTTTATTTCTCTTTCTTTCTCAATTTTATGATTTTTATTTATTTTTCTTGTCTTACTGCACTGGCTAGAACTTTAGCATCATATTGAATAAGAATGATGAAAGCAGAAGACAGACATCCTTATCCTGTTACCAATCTTAGAGGGAAAAGTATTCAGTCTGTGGTCACCATGAAGAATAATCTTACTATAGGCTTTCTGTAGATGCTCTTTATCAAGTTTTATACATGCAATATTATCAAGTTCCCCCACTATTATTTTTCTGAGTTTTTATCATTAATGTTTTATAGTAATGTTTGAACTTCAATTTGTCACAATCTGCAAAGGGAATTCACGAAGTATTTGTTCTGAAATAGTTTTCCACTCTGCTCATTTTTGTTAAGTGTGTGAAGTTTATGAATACAAAAAGTTGCTCAGTATACTAAATCTGAATCAAACTGCATTCCTCCTTATTATACAACATATGCCTTACATCAACAGCTTCAAGTCCTATATTTTTCAGGAAGCAATCCAAAACACTATCACTTAGGCAACTTGTCAAACAATCTGATACTTTTTGTTAAATAATTCATCAAAACTGAGTTGTTGGTTTTTTTGCATTCCATGGTTTTAAAGGTTTACTTGTTTTAAATACAGCATAAATTATGATGTTCAGTATTGTTTTAAACATGAAAATAATGCAATTTGACCTTATCAATGAAAATATGAGACTTTCCTAACTTGGGATGTTTTCTGTTTTACTTACCTTGAAAACCACAGTTTGAAACAGTCACTTACTGTTAACTACCTCAAATAAAATTCTATCCTCTAGCTGCTATTTATCTAGTTTATTAAGTACGTTGGTGTGCTCAAGGACAAGTGGTATAATACTAATCAACCTTTCAACTTAAATATGTATCTGTTTTTAACTCTCAAATTTTAAAATGAGAGTTTTAAGGGCATAGAAATCTAGTTTTAATTTAAAAGGCAAAGACAAAAACAATGCATCCAAACTATTAATAATTTTTATCCTATCTTAAATGGTATTCATTTTCTTATTAAAAACAACAAATATGAAGTAGTTTAAATGAACACGCTAATAAAGTAGTTAATATTCAAAATGCTAGGAAAGCAGATAAAATGGTTAAAAAGATACAAGTTTAATGCCTACTAAAACAATCAATAAAAGAACACATAAAACAACAATAGTAAATGTACAGGGCTATGAAAGGGTGGTAGCTATTGCCTCTACACCTTCCACATCTCCCTTTCTGTGAACTACCCACATCCCTGATCAAGTATTCTCTACCCACCCAAGCGACACAGCAAGTATGCCAAAATTTTAAAACGGCCAAGTAGTTGGAGAAAATTTAACTCACAATATCTAAGTTAGTTACATTTGCCTCAAAGATAAATGTAACAATTAGTATTTCTACCTGCTTAACCTAAAAGAGAGTAAACAGGGCCATTGCCAGGCCATGTGGCCATTACCAGGCCATGTGGCCATTACTTTGCTAAGTTATGGTCAGGCCATGTTTCATGGCTTTGGCCCCTTCCCCCTACCGGGAGAGGTGAATCTCCTCTTTCTTTCTCTCTCTCTCTATTTTACTTTTAAATAAACTATATTTTCCAATCTAAAAAAAAAGGGAGCCAGGCTCAGTGGCTGAGCCTGTAATCCTGTGCTTTGGGAGGCTGAGGTGAGTGGATTTCCTGAACCTGCGGGTTCAAGACCCATCTGGGCAACTTGGCAAGATCTCATCTCTACAATAAAAAAAAAAAAAAAAACCCTAGCTGAGCGTGGTAGTGCACACCTGTAGTTCCAGCTACTTGGAAGGCTGAGGCAGAAGGATCGCCGAAGCCCAGCAGGTTGAGGCTGTGGTGGCCGGGAGTGGCCATTGCACTCCAGTCTGGGCAACACAGTGAGACTCCAACTCAAAAAAATAAAAATAAAAATAATTTTTTTTTTGAAGTAAACAAAGAAAAAGAAAGTGACTACAAATATAAATACAAAAACAAAATTGACAAGAATGACAGAAATGAAAATTAAAATCTCACCTAAACACATTTAAGAAGAAGAAAATAAAATCTTAGTTAACAAAATACACCACTTTTTAGTTTAAAAGTTTTAGTCTCTGTTACATCATAGCACTTATTCTAGTAATGCAGGACTATCCTTTCCTAAATAACAATAGACATACTGAAAACATGAGTATATCAAAGTGCTATGCCAACCTACTCAGGAAGTTGGACAGTTCAAGACTCTTCCATTTCCAGGGCAATGACAAGAGCAATTTGAGAAAATAAGGAAAACTGATGCTTATTTCCATCTCCAACACTAAAATAAAAGTAACTTTAAAATTTTTTTGTTTTAATAATAATCAAAAATATTTTTCAACATAATAAAAGTACTAATATTGTTCATTTTTTGTCTTAGACACTAAAAGTCTAAACTTTAAACTTAAATAAGCATAAATATCAACTGAGAATAAGTCTGTACATTAATTCCTTATTTTAGAAGTAACTTAAAAAGTGAGCCATCTAATTATTTTTCAGTATTTCTTAAGAAAAATTGTGAAGCATTTTATCTAAATACATTCTCAAATCTAGTCAAGATGAAAATTTAGTGTTAAGAAATCTCTCAGGAAAAAACAACTCCTAATAACCACCAATACCTCTTCTCTAAACATAGGTAGGAATTCCTGATTCTTAATAATCAGAGACTTCAAAGGAAAAAGCACAAAGAAATGAAAACCGTATGTCTACTTCTCAGGAGAAGGAAATCAGGGAAACAGAGTGACAACCAAGAATTGCCTCCAATCCAACAGAGAAATGTAATTCATAAGTAAATTGATCACTTGACAAGCATGTCAGAAGAAAAGTCTTTAAGAGTGAACTCAATGAGAAGCTATCCAAAACTTAAAGGTGGTCACTCACAGAAATTAGCAAATAGACATTAACAAAGTTCAATTTCAGCATTTAAAAGCTCCAATTAATTTTTCAGCCTTCTAACAATTTGCAAAACTTCAAATAACCACACCGAAATAAGATTACTCACTCAGAGTATCTTCTAATTCCATATTTTAAAGAGGTACATGTAAATAACATAGGTAAAGGAAGGGAAGGGGAAAGGGAAGTGGAACGGGAGGGAACAAAGAAGAAACCCTGTCTATACCCACATCCCTACTTTCCTAATAACTGTAAAAATCATTCAGGACTACTTCATCAGCAAGTACACAATCCATCTGATCAAATTTACCTTAACCACATTCAAAAGTATTACAAAAGTGTAAGGCCAACACAGCCAAATACATTTTGGCTGAACTACATACAGAGAAAAACCTCTACATCCTAAAAAATATGAAAAGAACCATAAATCATTTTCTTAAAAAATAGATCCTGAATTATACCCCACATCTTTAAAATAAAATAGAAAAAAAGGAAAATCATAATTATGTGAAAAAAATCAGCAGAGTGTTAAATACAAAGTATATTTGAAATGTAACAAGCTAGAAATAATTCCATTTTTTTAATTTACCTTACTTGGACTTCCACTCAAAATGACATCATAAATTACTTTGAAAACTCACCCTGCTTCAAATAAAAAGTAATGATAGATAAAATGTAGGAAAATAAATTAAAAAGACATGTCTACGCTAAAAGAGGGGGTGGGAAGAGAGACCAGCATTACCATGAAACAAACACAGAACAGTGAAGTAGGGACAGAAACCTGCTGGGCTCTGGTTTCAGGATATCGATATTGGTGGGAGGCCTAGATTTCAGATTCCGTGGAAACAATAAAAGTGGCCCACCCAAGATAAGAAAGTAAGGCTGAAGCCGGGCTCGGTGGCTCAGCCTGTTAATCCCACAGCTTTGGGAGGCTGAGGTGAGTGGACTGCCTGAGCCCACAGGTTCAAGATCCGCCTGGGCAACTTGGCGAGACCTCATCTCTACAATAAATGAAAAATCAGCCAGGTGTGGTAGCGCATGCCTGTAATTCCAGCTACTCGGAAGGCTGAGGCAGAAGGATCGCTGGAGCCCAGCAGGCAGGGCTGCGGTGGCCGGGAGCCGCCACTGCACTCCAATCTGGGCGACTGAGTGAGACTCCAACTCAAAAAAAAAAAAAAAAAAAAATGTTTACAAAGTCACCAGAAAAGAAGGAACTGTGGGAAGTGGGAGAACTTTCCAGTCAAAGCTGTACCATGACATGAAGAAAACAAGTAAGATAGTCTATAAATACAGTAAATGAAATATGAAATCCCTTCAAACAAAACAGAAACAGAAAAGTCTATAAAATACCTAAAAGTAGCATGCCTAGTAAGACCTAAAAGACAAATATAAAAAAATTCTAAGATTTATTTTCTAAAAGAAAAAGTGAAACAAGCCTGGTAGAAAAAAAAAACAAATTGACTAAAAAACCTGAACATAAATATTTTAAGTAAAAGTAAGTTTCATGCATTCATTCGTTTGTTTGTTTCTGTAGAGATGGGGTCTCCCTTTGTTGTCCAGGCTGGTCTTGGATCCCCGACTTCAGCAATCCTCCCACCTCAGCCTCCCAAAGTGCTGGGATTACAGGCATGAGTCACTATGCTCAGGCTTCTAAAGTAAGTCTTAATTTTAAAATAAGCAATGGAAATGAAAGACAGAGTAAAAGGCAAAGTTTAAACTGCAAAAGCTAAAAGGGAATTAATGAACAAGAAAATAATAATAAAGGATTTAACTAGGAAGTTGCAAAAGCAAAGTTTTTAAAAATACATACTATCGAGGTCAGATATTTATCATCAGTTTCAGAACAAGCAAAGAGACAATGGGAGCAGAGAAGAGGAAAAAAATTACTCACGCTGAATCATAAATGATCCAGACAGACAAACAGTATAACAAATCTTACACAAAAAGAAAAGTATAACCTAATGGATAAGCTAACTTTCAAGAGGCAAGAAAAATATATACTAGGTTAACTCACCTAACCTAAATTTTAAATTATATTTTTTACATTTTTAAAGGTGACCTTGTATAAGGTCAAAATTTTGTATAATACAAAATTTGTATAGCCAACATGCCACCCAAGAGCACCATAGAGATCCTGTTGTTCACAAAGAGGAAAACTAAAATGGAGGGCCAATAAACAAGGTGCAATTAACAAAAGGGTCTGGCTGGCCCCCTCTTCATCTGCAACTCAACAGTCCTTAAAATTCACTTTCTACACCCAGAGAAATGAGGCATGAGATAAGACTACTTTCTTTCCAAAACTGTGGTAATAAAACTTGTGACTGGGTAGAAGAGCAACAGAATAGGAGAATATAGAATTTCCAGTAAAGAATAAAACTTCTTGCTAACTAAAACCAAATATATAAAAAGCAAAGCTAGTGCCACCAACAATAATTTATTTGATCAAAAATATCTCTTAATTATTTCCTCTCAATTTAAAATAAGTAATCAAAAAGTAATAACACTGATGCTTTAGGTTGCATTTCCATTACAAAATTTTAACTCTCTTTTGTGTTCAGTTGTGTTTGTACAGCTTAAAAATCCAACTACTTTATCCAAACTGGTTAAGACGGACAACTGGCTAAAGACAGACAACTGGTGTGTTTTAGGGACACTATGAGATTAATAAAAGTGCATTAATTTTAGTATTATGTGGACATGGCTTCAAAATTTAAAGGCATTTATATCTATCTTCTTAATAATATATTTTGATGGGGATACATATCAACAGAAATCTCTCAAAGAGATATAGTAGTTTGAATAATAACCACATAAGTCTGAACCACAAACTATAAAGAAGAACATCAGTGTCTCTCTCAAGACAAAGGATATTTCTTTGCTGGTAATAAACCATATATTCACTTTACTTTAGTCTAAGCCTCCACCCACGCAATCCCTAAAATTACACTGAGCTCCAGTGGATGAAAATACAGCAGATCTGCAGCTTAACTGTAAAAACAGAACTGTGTACACAGCAGAAGGGCTGGTCTCCCTAACTAGCACAGTTCAGGCAGCATCTATCTGACAGCATAAAAAACACACGACACGCTTTCTTCAGTTATCTGTAAATGTCAGCAAGCCTTTTGGCCCACTGCCATAAGAAACTCTATCTCTGTTCTCTGTTTTATCTCTTTGTCCATTCTTCAGTCATTTAGCACAACCACTACTCTATTTTCATCGGTAAGATGTTCTTCAGGGACAAAAATGGGAGCGCCAACTGCTTCAAAAGCAGTTACTCACCAGCTGCTAGCTAAAATCATGAAAATTAGAAAGCAACACTTTATGATTTTTTAATCAAAGGAGTATAACATTTTAAATTGGCATTTATCACCCAGCAATCCATTCTCTTTTATAGAAAGCCAAAAAAATTAACATGTTCACATAAAAGCAAAAATTTCCTTTGATAGGAAATTTTTTCATAGGAGAACACTTACTTAGAAAATGCCTAAGAAAGCACAAACTCATTAACAATAAAAAATACCATCAAGAGAGTTTTTTTAATGTATGGCATATAACTAAAATGAAGTGTTTGTTATTTGTTACTTTCCTTTCACACACTAAGAAACCAATAATTTTTTATTGAATGGTACAGGAAATAAAAGTACTAGAGAACTACAATATTTAAGAAAATTATTTTTAAGGTATTCCATCTTTTTCTCCTACTTAGGTCTGAACTGTACCACTGATCTTATATCACAACCTGGCCTAAATCTACCTTTTACTTCCCTGCTGACACAAAATTCCATGTTCAAGGATATTCAACATATCCCACATGCTCAAAAAAATGAAATGCTCATGCTTTTTTTGTCTTGTATTGTCTGCTTAGTGAAATCTAACTCTTCTTTAAAGAAAATATTGTTCACCTACATTTGCAATGTTTTCAACAATCGCAAAAAGAATAAAGGGCTTCTCTGCTCAGACCCCCTACAGAAGTTTAGGCCTGCCTCTTCACCTTGAGATTGGTCAGACAGCCTCACTCATGGGGTCACAGGAGCACAGGGTTTCAGTAAGGAAGCATTCTGATTATTAAATTATTTTTGCCATAACTTACAGTTTTATAGTTATCTCTCTCTTAGTGTCCATGATTCTGCCTCCAATACCTCCCCTAGAGAGCTCCTTAAAGAAAGGAACTCAAGAAATTCTTCTTATAGTCATAGCTCTTACTACTTGCCTTCCACATAGTAAGCATGCAAAAACTATTTGATGAATAATAAAAACTGAATGGCTGGATATGCTTTAGGAACATAATACAATGAATGACAGCTAAAGCTTTGGATAAAGATACAGATGCTTGGAACCTAAAATGTCAAGTCTTAGTATAATAGAATACAATTACACAATGTTAATGTCTCCTACTGCCTCTCTTTAAGCCTCAACTCTCATCTCTCCCTGCCCCTAGGAACCACTAAAGTTTGTATGTCTACAGTTGGGCACATTGATAGAGACTGTAGAGGTTACTGCCTGATCCATTCAGAGAAAAAGTTACTATCTTATTTGCTTGTTCTTTCTCTCTGCTCTACGAATCTGATTCTGGCCACTTCCATGATTCCTTTTCCATTCTGGGCCCATTTTCCTCTCTCATCTCTTCCATCTTCTGCCCTATATTAGCTGTTACATGAGAGGGCTGGCCCATTTTATATAGTACTAGTCCGATAAGAAACCCATTTTATTCTATACAGTAAAGCAAGCTTTGGTTTTAATAGACTTTGTAAACCTTATCTCAGCCATGTCTGCGTAAGAAAATCAAGACGAGAGTGTACACAAGTGATACAGACTTTCATGTACCCTTTATCTTTATATCAAATAGCTTCCTATAGCAATATCCTCATCTGCAAGAAACACTAAGTCCTTATTTAGGAATACTAAATTGTGTCACCCTTGAGGCTTACAGAAGCTTATCATTTGACTTTTAAACATTCTCTATCTCATCAAAAGCCTAAGTTTTTACTTTCAGTAAGCGTGTAAAAGCATATTAGCACTGATTTCCCTGCAACACTTTCAGGAAGATAGTTCTCATTTGATTAAACAGTCATCAAATTTTAAGGCTAGGACTCCATACCCATTAAACATTATTTTTACTTTTTAAAAATTCAAACTTGTACCAGGAAAAATAATCTCTTGGCCCAGTATCAAAACCTACTATCTTCTACTCCCCCAAGAAATTTTTTAAAATTTTAAAAAATTAAAATCAAACTGCCCTAACATCATACTTCCAATATTTAAGAAGTTAATCAACTAAAACTAATACCTTTATACACTAAAGGGCATCAATCAGATGGGCAAATTTTTCTTAGGAAAATAATTTCAAGTTTAAGGTTATATGAGCATTTTCTATGGTAGACTATTTTCTAGGTAATACCTAAATCAGCAGACTGCCAAATTTTTTGGCATGGTTGAAATAAAATAAGCAAAACACAAACACAGTTTAAGTAGCCTATTTTTAAAATTCACATGTGATTACATTATCTCACCAACATAAGATGTGTTTAATAAAGTGACACCAATACTGTCTTTTTTTAGTGTCATATTTCCTTCTTACACCAGAAAAAAAACAACTATGGCCACATGGCAGACACTCAACATTTCCAAAGTACTTCTATACTTTTTACAATGTTAACAATTAGTACACTATACCCATTTTTTCTTATCACATTACATAAATTATATTAAACAAAGACACTAGTTATATTCACAATAAATTACCATACATACTAGTAAAATACCATTTGCAGTTCAAAATAATACGAAACATCAAGAAAAACAGGTAAAGAAAAATAATCTTTCCTGTCAGGTCTAAATTATAAAACTTTGAAAATTCATTCAACTAGCAATTATTCAACTGCTAATGAGTTATTTAGCAGGCACTATGTTAACAATGTCAATTGAAAAGTATGAATGTAGACTGATTTCAATGTGCCTATACTGGGAAGGAAAGAAACACAAATAGCAAAGCAAACAATTCTGGTGCCAGAAACCTATAGTAACTACAAGTCTATATGAAGCACACTTCAAACATAATACGTGCCAGGCTCGGTGGCTCAGCCTGTAATCCCGTGCCTGTGGGAGGCTGAGGTGAGTGAGCCTGAGCCCGCGGGTTCGAGACCCGCCTGGGCAGCGAGACCTCATCTCTACAATAAATCAAAAAAATCAGCCAGGCATGGTAGCGCATGCCTGTAATTCCGGCTACGCAGAAGGCTGAGGCAGAAGGACCGCCGGAGCCCAGCAGGTTGAGGCTGCAGTGGCCGGGAGCGGCCACTGCATTCCAGTCTGGCCAACCGAGTGAGACTCCAACTTAAAAAAAAACAAAAAACAAAAAAAAACATAATACACCCCCCAACCCCAGGAACCAGGCCACACAGCAGGTGAGTGATGAGTGAGAGAAGCTTCATCTGTATTTACAAGAACCTTTCTGTGCACTGTACATGTGAGAGATCTAGGTTGCATGCTCCTTAGGAGAATCTATTGCCTGATGATCTGGCATGGAGCTGAGGTGGCAATACTAGTGCTGAGGAGCAGCTGCAAGTACATACTGACATCAGCAGTGAGGTCTGACTTCACATCCCCCCTTCCCAAACCCTACTCCCCACCATCCATGGAAAAATTGTCTTCCATGAAACCAGTCCCTGATGTCAAAAAGGTTGGGGACCGCTACTCAAGATTAACTGGTAAATATTCATGCTAGCCTTGAAGCCATAGGAAAGATTCTAGCCTGTAAAGGAAAACTGACTGTACAAAAACTACAAGATCAACTGAATATAGTAGTGCACATCCCAGACTGGAGTGCAGTGGCACAGTCACAGCCACTTCAGTGTCAACCTGCTGGGTTCTGGCAATCCTTCCGCCTCAGCCTTCCAAGTAGCCAGAACTACAGGTACATGCTACCAAGCCCAGCAAATGTTTCCTGATTTATTGTAGAGATGAGGTCTTGCCAAGTTGCCCGGCTGGTCTCGAAACCACGGGCTCGGATAGTCCATTCACCTCGGCCCCCCAAAGTGCTGGGATTACAGACTGAGAAACCAAGCCTGGCCTCACTTTTCTTTAAAGTACTCTATCCTATATTAAAAATATCACCTGAAAATGTTTCACACAGAAAGCACAGAGGAAAGGACCTCTACAATATCAAATCATTTAAGCATACATTTACTTTAATACCATATAAGCTATTGTATCAATTTTGGTAATCAAAGATATCCAAAAAGCGTTCTAATAAATCAAGAAACCCTGAAATAGATATGTTTCCTTGACTGAAAAAGAAATTTTAAGTATGAAGAAAAAAATAAAAATAAACAATAACACAGAGAAGTAAAAATGATACATATGAAGATCAACATATGTTTCTTAAATGGTGATCCGCATAGCCAATCAATCCATAAGCTGTGTATTAAGAAAGGTAACAGTGGCACATAGTCAGCAGCAATGTTAGTGTATTTAATAGTACATGTGAAGCAAAGAACATCAAGGAGGAGTCAATAGACTTCAGGGGATCTATGCAGGGGAAGTCTGTCTCCCCACATTTATATGCACAGTTTCAGGAACATGTGCATAGGCACTTTTCTGTAGATCATACAAAGCTTTCTGCAGATTTTCAAATAGATGAATGATCTAAAAAAAATTAAGAGTCACTCATCAGCCAGGCTCAGTGGCTCAGCCTGTAATCCCGCGCCTTTGGGAAGCTGAGGTGAGTGGATTGCCTGAGCCCGCGGGTTCGAGACCCGTGTGGGCAGGCGAGACCTCATCTCTACAATAAATCAAAAAATTAGCCAGGCGTGGTAGCACGTGCCTGTAGTTCCAGCTACTTGGAAGGCAGAGGCGGAAGGATCGCCGGAGCCCAGCAGGTCGAGGCTGCAGTGGCCGGGAGCGGCCACTTCACTCCAGTCTGGGAGATAGAGTAAGACTCCAACTCTAATTAATTAATTAATTAATTAATTAATTAAATTTTTAAAAAGAGTCACTCATCAAAAACTACAAGTTTCCAAAGTTTGTAATGTGATTTTTCCTTGAAAATGAACAATAAGAAAATATGACTATAAAAAATAGGGTTAAAATAAGGTTAAAACCAGCTATAATCAAAACTCAAAGAAAATATTTTTGTGGCATTAAAGAAATGTACACTATTCTATTTGCAAGCTGTAAATTTGAAAATTTAAAGTTTTAGGAAACTCAACTAGCTTTACAAAACAGATGTTGCTGCCTATGCCATTTAATCAATTCAAATCACATTCCTAGAAGACAATATAGCCATCTGATGAGTTCAGCGTCAATGGAATAAGCCAAATCCACAAAACAGCATTTTACAAAAATAATCAGTGGTTTAAAGCAGGGCATGTGCAAAATTCCTGAAATAACACATACATAATTCACTGCCAAACTCAGATCAATTCAGAATCTGCAGAGGCAAGAAGCATTATTATGGCTCTGAAATCCATATTCAGTAAGGCTGTGTTCAGAAAGTTTCATTTCAATTTCAAGAAAGTAAATGACTAGAGAAGCTTGATAATAATTTTGGCAGATATAAGTACCCTTCATTCAAAGCAGAATCATTTTACAGAACTTAAGATTTTTCTTAAGATAAAGAAAAACACCAATTTATAGGACCCAAGTCTTGAATTTAAAGATGAAATGCCACCTACTTGAGAAATATTAACACTGTATATCCTTATATATTATAACTATACAGACAACAGTTAGAAGCAAAAGAGCACAATGGAAACATATGAAAAAGTATAGCCTTATTAGAGATCAGGTTGTATTTCTGACTGTGCAGCTAACAGGCTGTATGAGTCTGAGAAGTTACTTCACTGTTCAGTGTCTTGGCTTACTCACATTTCTAACTGCCTATGGCTGAAATGCACAAAGAATCCCAAACCTCCCTAAAAATCATCAACCTTTAACCACCCTTGCCCACAGCCTCTGAGGTTCTTCATGGTGAGCATCTTCCCACAGATTCATTCATGTCCTCCTCAATAAGGCAATTTTAATGCTTCAGAAAAATTAAAAACTCTCACAAAAGGCTTGGGAGTAAATGGAAAGGTAGGAGGCTTTCAAAAATGTGTAAAAATCTGGCACAAAAAGGATAAAAAAGAAATGAGGAAGTTTTACAAAAGCACTCCTGTTCTTTTCGGGATTCAAAACCAAGTACCTGGAAAGCAGATGAATGGGCTTTGCTAAGTTTTCAGATTTATTTCAAGATTGCTTTTCGCAAAAACCAACACAGACACTTTTAGTCTGAGTTTATTCGCCTGCAAAAATGGGGGGACTGGATTAAATGACTGGTTTTTAAGTCATATTCCTCTGAACTCAGGTTTTATACAAGTGCCTCGGTGACCTTAGAACAAAACGTCTCCACGCTATCTTTAAGCAGGAACAGTAAAGGTTTTATATATTAGGATTCCATGTAAGACTTAGTTTCACAAGTAAGTTCTGTTTATAAAATGTCTGCAAGTATTTACCAAATAAATAGGCCTTCAAGCACAGACATTCTGCAGGTATGATACCATCACTTTGTGTTGGTATTGTTCTCTATCTGATGCCAGGAACACAATAACTTTCCTGAAGCTATTGTTTAAAAAGCGTTTTTTAAGTGGAAATGGACATAAAAATTTAAAAAGTCAAGTGCTAATAGCTGGTAGCAAAAATGAAGATGTTTAAAGAAAGACTAATGCTAGCCTAAAATATAAGGGCAGAAAGACACTGGGGAGTATCTCAGACAGACTTATGAATTGAACCAGTTAACCATACGCTTAGTAAAAAACAAGAAAAAGCCATCTGCACAAATATTTTTGATGAACAGGCAAGTCAGGGCAAAAAACTTTACTTTATGGAGGAAAAATCACATGTTCACAATGGTATTTGCAAAAGTAGGACTGTTGGAAGGCTTCAAGATGCATCTCTTCCAAATGTCAATGGCGTGCTATATCCCAATAACCTAGTGATCTTCTTCCAAAAGTCAACCTAATTCCCAGTTCTGCACACAGATTAAGATTTTGTGGACCACGATCTAGCAATCTGTCTAATTTGAGAGAGACAAAAATTTCACAGAACCTAACTTACCATGAAACACCAGTGATTTAGACCAGCTGCTCCAGTATCATAAGCTGCCAGGTGTAAAGTAAATTGCTACATTCTACAATTGCTATCAACTAGGAGTAGCTACTGCCTAGGAAGAATCTGTAAGAACTTTCCTGGCTAGAAGACTGCTGTCTCAATATCCATGCTGCAGGTAGCTCATGCCAATTCTCCCCACAATCCTCTTTTTTTTTAAGGTAGAAGAAATTTCCGCTACCTAAATTATAAATCCTTTTTTTTTTCTTTTTTTCTTTTTTTGAGACAGAGTCTCACTCTGTCACCCAGGCTGGAGTGGAGTGGCACACTCACAGCCACCAAAGCGTCGACCTGCTGGGCCTAGGTGATCCTCCCACCTCAGCCTTCCAAGTAGCTGGAACCACAGACGCGCACCACCACACCAGTTTTGGTGTTTTTTTTTGTTTTTTTTTTAATTGCAGAGAAAAGGTCTCACTAAGTTTCCCAGGCTGGTCTCCAATCCCTGGACTCAGGCAACCCTCTCACCTCAGCCTCCCAAAGTGCTGGGATTACAGGCATGAGCCACCGCGCCTGGCTCCTAAATTATAAATCTAGTATCAACTGTCTTGCCCCTAGCTTTGTGTTCTGGTGTTTCACCACTGCCCTGGCTTTTAATGTAACACTCTTGTCTTATACCCCACTATTAAGCTCCTCAAAGTTGCCGTTCAATCTTTATCTCACTCTCCATTTTATGTCTTCCCTTTGTCTACCCCTGTCTTGTGCTCACTCTGTTTCCTAGACTTGGCTCCTGTCCTCAAACCTAAACTTTCCTTGTCTTGTCTGTGGACCCTAGTTTGCTATCTTACTTTCATAAGCTAACCCAACCAGAATTCAGAATTGGCAAAGAATAGGACATGATCCCTTTCAGAATTTATGAAATGGCTAATACAAAAAAACGGTAGGATAATATCACTTCCAAGAAAAAGTAGCAGCGTGACATAAATACTAATCACAGTCGGCACTCACTCACAAATACCTCACTCACTTCTTGACGATCTCCTCTCATGATTACCTAGGACACTATCAACTACTCACATGGTCTGACTTCTGGGACACTCAGGTTGATCTTCACATTGCTCCAAAGCCTAAACAGAACTTAGAAAACAATAATGGAAACTGTAAAGGTACCTACCAGTGGAGAGAGAAGTCAGATTTTATTTTTATCCATTTGTTCTAGACTTCATGAGAAGTTCAAAACATCGGTTAAATACATATTCCAACAATACACGGAAAGTGAGACAGCACTTCTAAAATATGTACATAAAACAAATTTTTTCTAAGTCATTTTTTTAAACGTTTTTTTCTAGCTTCTTTCCACTCAATGACACGCAAATAGAACTAGTCCTCTTCTCATCAACTACCTGGAACCAAAAACATGGGTTCTTTATTGCAAGATTTCTTTCCTTGCCACCACATGAAGGAAGCACAACGGTCATTCCTATCCACCCCCACAAGAATCACCTTCTCAACTGTTCTATCATTTAATTTTTAAAAACAGTCTTTTAAAATAAGAGTTAGCTCCTCTTCCTAGACTTTCTTTCTCCGGAGCCCCCTCCACATCTTTTTGGCCAGAGGGAGGGAGAAATGCTGGGCTATTAGTTCATTCAGAAGAAAATGGGCTACAGCCAGAATGATAAAAACAGATGTATTTTGATAAATTACCATCAATCTACTCCATTTGAAATTGACTCAATTTATTTTCTTACCCTATCCTTTCATTCAAATCTATTTTCTGCCATTCCTGGAATGGGAGACAACAATAATACTTCCTGTTTTGAGGAAATAAAAATCTTACCAATGAGATAATCATAACCACATGTATTAAATCCTTTACAAAAATATATTTATTATAAATACAATGCTTTGTGCTTTGAAACTTCAAAATACATTGTGTAACTAAAATGTCCTTTTTTTGTTTTCTTCAAATAAAGAAAACAAAAAACAGCAATGATAAATTGGACAAAATTAAGTAAACTGCCAAACTTTCAGGGAGTAACTTCAGCAGAAATAGAGATGCTTAGGTATTATTATGTCTCCAAAGTTGTCAAACTACAGGGAAAACTAAAACCTTACCTTAGGCACAAGATAACAGAGCCAAGCTGTATTACTTATGAGGAACGAAAGAATGATGCTTCTTCATATGTGAAACACAAGTAAAGTTATCTATACCAATACATGTAAGACTCATCCATCTCAGAAATAAAAATCTACCAGTGAAGAACTTTCTTTTTTTTTTTTTTTTTTTTTTTGAGTTGGAGTCTCTGTCACCCAGACTGGAGTGCAGTGGCACGCTCCCGGCCACCGTAGCCTCAACCTGCTGGGCTCCGGCGATCCTTCCGCCTCAGCCTTCCAAGTAGCTGGAACTACAGGCGCGCACTACCACACCTGGCTAATTTTTGATTTATTGTAGAGATGAGGTCTCGCCAAGTTGGCCAAGCGGGTCTCGAACCCACGGGCTCAGGCAATCCACTCACCTCAGCCTCCCAAGGCGCAAGATTACAGGCTGAGCCACCGAGCCTAGCTGTTCTTTATTATTAAAGCTGGGGATAGAGAGCATTAAAAAGTTACCAAAGCACTGATTTGCAATTATGTATCTGCTCCTATTCAAACATCCTTAAAGAAAACAAAAATTAATCTGCATCCTCTATAGAGCTCACAGTTTACATATTAAAAAAAAAAAACGTATGTCCTTGCTAGACATATTTAAAATATGCCTTGTTTTGAAAATTTGACCTTGGCACCACCTTTCGTAATTATAAAAAGATTTTTTTTTTTAAACATAACCCCTAAAAAGCAAAAGTAAAATGAAGCCAGGCTCGGTGGCTCAGCCTGTAATCCCGCGCCTTTGCGAGGCTGAGGTGAGTGGATTGCCTGAGCCCACGGGTTTGAGACCCACTTGGGCAACTTGGCGAGACCTCATCTCTACAATAAATCAAAAAATTAGCCGGGCGTGGTAGCGCGCGCCTGTAGTTCCGGCTACTCAGAAGGCTGAGGCGGAAGAATCGCCGGAGCCCAGCAGGTCGAGGCTGCGGTGGCCGGCAGCGGCCACTGCACTCCAGTCTGGGCGACAGAGTGAGACTCCAACTCAAAGAAAAAAGTAAAATGAAACAAAAGCACCTTACTGTGTAACCAGCTGGTGGTAAAACCACAAAGAGAGGAATTGTTCTGAGTGACTTTAAAGCACATTCCTAAAGGGATATACACTAAGAAAAACAAAGAAAATCTGTAAAAACACATATGCAGCCATGCACCACATAATGGCATTTTGGTCAACAACAGATGAACGGCATATATGACAGTAGTCCCATAAGATAATAAAGCCATATTATTACTGTACCTTTTCTATGTTTAGATACACAAATATGTACTATTATGTTACAAGTGCCTACAATATATTTGGTACAGTAACCTGCTGTGTATGTTTGTATCCTAAGAGCAACAGACTATGCCATATAACTCAAATGTATAGCAGACTAATATTACCTAGGTTTATTTGCACTCAATGATGTTCATGCAACAACAAAATCACCTAAAGATGCATTTTCTCAGAACGTATCCCCGTTGTTAAGTGAGGTATTGATGTATATTAATAACAGACAACAACCACAAAAAATTAGCATTTCCAGTAATGATACTGTTGACAGCAGTGTTAGTATGCTAGGACTGCTGTAATTACAGCATGGGATAATACAAATAAGAAATTATGTTGAAGACACCAGTTTGGGCCCGGGACAAAGAAGATACAGATAGATATAAGAACAGTGGTATGTAGTTAAAACCCTATAGTTCTGAATCTGAATCACCACATATCAGTACAAATGACCATGTCCTTTAATTTAAAAAAAAAAAAAGACATGTATCTAGGTCTGTTCAATGAAAAGGCCTAGAAACAACAACTAAGTTAGTAGTAACAAGAATCCTCAGTGCTTAGATTGTGGTCTCCAAATACTATGCCCCAATTAAAGGAAACATAATTCCTAAGTAAAATAGCTGATTCCAAAACTGGAGTATAAAATGTACAAGATAAACCTGAAACATCCTGCCATACCAAAAAGCAAGGACAGTATCAACAACTACTTAAAGTCATGTCAAAAGGACTCAGAAGCCATCTTGAGTAGGCTTCCATTGGCAAAAGACAAAACATCAAGAAGGGATACAGTGGTTCATCACTGTAATCTCAGCAAAGTGAGAGGCCAAGGCAGGATAATTGCTTAAGCCCCCAAGTGTGAAACCAGTAAGGGCAACATAGCAAGATCTCTCCCTTACGGGAAAAAAATCCAAAATTTATGCAGGTGTCATGGTGCACCCCTGCAGTCCTAGCTACTTGGGAGGCTGAGGTGGGAGGATCGCCTGTGCCCAGAAGGTGGAGATTGTGGTGAGCCGTGATTGTGTCACTGTGCTCCAACCTGGGCAAGATTAAGACCTCGACTGAAGGATAACAACTGCAATACATCGAAACACTGTCTATTTAAATTCATGAGTTCATAATATTAAAAAATAAAGACTCACAGGTCATCTTTGGAGAGATTGACGACTATCACTCTATAAGGTAAAGTTAATACAGATATATCTCTTTGAAAATCTTTCTTCAAATTATATTCAAAATCAGGTCTGTCATTTCAATAACTCAAATAAGACTCAACTGTTCTAGGGGAAAGAGGGCAAAACTAATTCAAGTATTCTGTATGAAGAATAAAGTATCAGAAAAAAATGAAGTAGTGGTATCTGACTGAAAGTATGATATAAAAAACAGAAATGTTAAAGCCCCTCCATCATCATATTATTTTATACATGCCAATTAGTATGTCTTCATATATAGGTCTTGGTAAAATAAAACGCAAGAATGATCAATGATTATGAGGAGTGTTCAGAGTCTAATAGCTTTTTAAATTAAACATTTTAGGGATGCATTGCAGAGGACTTTAAATATTCCAAGTACGCTACAAAGCAGGATGGTGTTGAAATTTGATTCCTGAGGAAAAACTACAAGGAGAGATATTTCAATGTTCAACATCCTTAAAGAATTCCTACTTTGGATTACTTTGAATTAAGTGAGAATCCTAAGGCCAAAATGGGGAAGTATTTTTAAACTGCCCCCAGGAAAATTACATGTGCCAGAAGTTATCCCTTCATGGCTTTGTTTTAATAAAAAAAAAAAAAAAAAAAAAAAAAAAAAATTACCCCTACAATTGTGCCTTATCAATCTCTGGTCCCTTCCAATGCATTGTCCAGCAAATCATTAATATCCCACACTTTTCTGAAATATAATCTCAAAAAGCATGACTCTACTTGTTACATACTTTAACTCATCTATTCCCTACTATGCTTTCCTTCCTAAGAATTTTTCTTACTATTCCTCACTCTTTCTACCAACTGCGTTGGGAGTAGTCAGATAAGTTATTAGAAACCAACCTCCTACCACTATGAGATTTGCTCCAGACCTTCTTAAACATTCCCATGGCAAAAATAAAACCAAGATGATACTTTTGCAAATGATACAGAGCTCTCAAACTGTGGCAAGCCCAGGAGACTCACAAGTGGTCTTGCTCTATTCTAGGTACTTGATTCTAATAAGATTTAATTATAGCTTAGCCAAAATTAGGCTTCCTCTTGCAATATTCTTCTAAAAGTTCTAAAAAGTTAACCATTTTTCCCCTAAATTTTTTTGGGTAGTTAATTGCCATAAGTTAGACTAAGCCAATTTAAGTGAAAACAATTCAGTTGCCCTCCCTTCCCACTGCAACTTATGTATGACATGAAATATGACATTGTGGAAAAGGGGGCAGACAGGATTACAAAATAATAAATCTTAAAAGTATGTTGAGTCACAGCAGAGACACTTTAAAATGATTTCCAATCACTACAATAGCACACATTCTGTAGATGATATTCAAAGGATCAGAATCTTCAGTGAAATCATTTCAGGACAGAGTATAAATTGGATTGCACATCTGGATCTTCAGCTACATTCAAGGAAAGTCAACGGCTTTGAAATGCTGCCACAATTACATTCCTGAAGGAAATCAGAAAAACTGCCAAGCAAATAGTATGAATAATACTGCTACTTCTCCCAAACCTCTGAGAGCATTTAATAAACGTTTGTTGAATGAACTGCCTTATTTCATGGAATACATACTGTAGGTCCTAAAATTTCTTTTTAATAAACCTCCCCAAAGTAATAATTTTTAAGAAGCGGCCCAAAAGCAACCTCAGAATGTAACCAACGTATATGTATGTATGTATGTATGTATATATTTTTTGAATTGGAGTCTCACTCCATCACCCAGGCTGGAATGCAGGGGCAGGCTCACGGCCACCCCAGCATTGACGGACCAGGCTCCAGCGATCCTTCTGCCTCAGCCTTCCAAACAGCTTCCAAGCGGCTGGAACTATAAGCATGCGCTACCATGCCTGGCTAATTTTTTTATTTATTGTAGAGAAGAGGTCTCGCCATGTTGCCCAGGCTGGTCTCAAATCCACGGGCTCAGGCAATTCTCTCGCTTCGGCCCCCCAAAGTGCTGGAATTATAGGTTTGAGCCACCACACCCGGCCTATTTATTTATTTTTAAATCAGGGTCTCACTCTGTTGCACAGGCTGGAGTGCAGTGGCACAATCACAACCCACCACAATCTTGATATCCTGGGCTCAAGCAATTCTTCCACCTCAGTCTCCCAAAAAAGTGGGACTATACAGGTGTGTGCCACCACACTCAGCCAATTTTTTATTTCCTGTAGAAACAAGATCTTGCTATGTTGCCCATATTTTTATATGGTATCACGGCCCTAAAAATCCAACCGCAAGTCCCTTAGAAAAAATGCATATGTTCTATACAGAAGCTAACATTAATTGTATTAATACAAATACACAAAAGCAATCAAGGATAATAAAATCCAAAATTGGCACAATTAATCTACCACACTTATTTTAACACATAAGCAGAAAAGTACCAAAATAAACCTCCACAAATCCTGCCTGGGTTTGGGAAAAATGTAAACAGTAAACTGGCATGATAATAAATAAAGAAACTTCTAAAGAAAGCTAATGGAAGTTGAGCAGCATTGACAAATGAAGTAGATGAAAAGTACTCTCATGGTTTACCACCCCAAAGCTGTCAACTTGAAAAGTCTAGGGAAATCATCAAGAAGATCAGCTCCCTACCATATATTTACCACATCTCAAAAAAGGAGAGGAAGGAGAGAGGGAAGAAAGAACTAAGGGAGGACGTGGGAAACTTTATGACACTCTATGCCTCCAGCCAGAAGAAGAAAATGTCCTACTACATTCCTGCTCAATAGCTTTTTTTTAGAACACCTTTAGTACCTCCCTCTTAAGATGGTGCCCAAAATGGCCTTTTGGCCATTTCCAACCACTGCTGAAAACTAGACCAGCACTGTCCAACAGAACTTCAGTGGTGATAAAAATGTTTTGTGTCTGCACTGCCCAACAGCGTAGGTTCTAGCCATATGTACCTACTGAGCACCTGTTGTGAGATTAAGGATCTAAATTTTTCATTTTATTTAATTTTAATTAAATAGTTGCATGTGGTAAGTGTTACTATACTAAACAGTACAACTTGAGAGTTAAAGTTCCTGAAATTGCATTGCTGAAAGCAGTTTTGCAGACAAAATGTACTTTAAGGCAGAAGAGTAGCTGATTCTGCCTCAGAGTCATGAACTTCAGAGAAAACAACAAAAAAACTTTCTTAAAGTATATCTCTAAATATCAGCCTACATGGTTCCTAAACACTAAAAGGGTGTACCCTGAATTACCTTATTTATATTTCAAAGCAGCTGAGTTTGGGAATTAGAAATGATATTTATGATATGCAAGATAAATATAAGGGACAATAGGATGGAAAACTAAATCTAGAAGTTTCAAGATTTTGTTTAAACTTTTTTAAAAATAAAAGCAATTACTCATCAAAAGTCCCAAATGCCTATTTCAACATCTCTAGTTTTAAAATGTCCCCTTCTCAATTATACTCCTCCTATATCACATTTTAATCTTTGATTATATTCCATTTGAAAGTGTTATATATGGATCTGCTAGTATATCTTGATAGTGCTATGACATATTCCTAAGAAAATTGCAAGGCAACATAAGAATAAGAATACAGTACCATAGGTCAATAAATAACTATTGAGATAAGTTGGAAATAATGAAAAAAGCTTCTGAAATGTTTATTAAACTACACATATAAAACATTTTGTCTGAGGAAGCTAAGCCAACCAGATAATCATATTATAATAAGGCCTTACTTAACATTATTAAGTATTGAAAACTCCACCTTGAAGCAAAATGATGTATAACAAAACCATTTTTTTCTTTTATCAACATTATAACAGAAAGACATTGAAGGAAATGACATTACTCAAAGATCTGCTATATGTCATTTCACTGAAAGTCACAGTTTCCAAGAATCTATTGGCATTAAGTGAGAACTTACTGAATAGCTCTGTAATTAAAACTTAAAGTTAGTTCATGAATAATATCCTTTTTTTTTGAGTTGAAGTCTCACTCTGTCACCCAGACTGGAGTGCAGTGGCCGCTCCCGGCCACCGCAGCCTCGACCTGCTGGGCTCCGGCGATCCTTCTGCCTCAGCCTTCCAAGTAGCCGGAACTACAGGCACACGCTACCACGCCCAGCTGATTTTTTTATTTATTGTAGAGATGAGCTCTCGCCAAGGTGCCCGGGCGGGTCTCGAACCCGCGGGCTCAGGCAATTCACTCACCTCAGCCTCCCAAGGCGCGGGGTTACAGGCTGAGCCACCGAGCCCGGCTATAATATCCATTTATAAACAAACCCACAAGATTAAGTAGCTAATTCTGTAATAACAATAATTAAGTTAATTTTTATAAATGGCGAGAAATTGATACTGTTATTTTCTTATTTGAATAAAAGTAACTGAGGAATAACAGATTCTCTCACATGAAATCACTGAAACTTCAGAGCTTCCCAGAATTTAATCTCATAATTTTATTTTTAGTTGAGAATAACAATAATTCTAATAAGCTGGCCCTTTCTACTATAAAGATATTTTTTCAGCCCAAACAACTGTGGATAGGCAAAAATCATCCTGTAAATGTCACACATATGAAACAAGTTAAATAAAATATGCTTCTCCAACCTAATACGGTATTCAAAGTTAATCTTCCGAGCTCACATAAGCAAAAAATAATAACTTTAACCTACAATCCAAGCCAAACACATGTATAGAAAATAAAATCAAATATGTTCAGTCCTAATGATCAAGTTATATAAAACAACAACTTAAAATATCAGGAATCTCAAGTGAATTTCTAAATATACACAGTCCTTACTCAACAACAAAACTAAGGCAGAAAAGACACAGTAAGAATTTTAACATACACCTTTCTTCTGAAACTAAAAATCCCAGCACAGTTTAAAGTTATGATTAAGGCAACTCCTTGACATGCTGCCATTAGATCAAGTAGACTGTCTACTAGGATATTGCTGTGGTGATCAGAGAAGACTATCCTAAAAAGAAAAAAACAAATACCATTGTCAACTATAGTTTCAATAATAGCATCTAAAAACAAGTCTTATGCTGGAAGCAGAGCCATTTATAAATGAGGCATAAAGCCTTCTATCACCATAATTTTCATGACCTGATGAACTTTTACAGTTTAGACTTCAGATTCAACTTCAGTGTCGACTACCCTCCAATAAATCAAGCAGATTTCTGACACCACCAGTTCCATTTCACAGGGATGGACAGATGGATGGATGAATGGATGGAGAAAGGGAGAGAGAGAGGAAGATAAAAAGGGAGGGAGGGAGGATAGGAAGGAGAACAGGGAGGGAAGAAGAGAAGGCAAGAATGACAGACCTCCAGGGAGAGCTATATAAAACAGACCAGGAATGTTTACCTTTAAACTGCTTGCAAATCAAAGACAAAGCCAAGTATGAAGGGGTAAGTATTCTGAAGTTTTAAAAAAAAATTAGTAAAAGAACTAAAATTATTTGCAAGTTTCTTCTGTAGTGCAAAAGCTGTTTTATTTTTACTACTTTGTAATTTATTCAAATTTCTAAATCTGAAGTTTCTGATTTACTTACACATATTGATCACTACTAAATTAGAGATCCTTTTATTTTAAGGAACATAATTTTGGTAAAGAATTATTTAGCTACCAGTTAGAAAAAGTCAATAAATGCTTTCAGAAATCTGGGCTCATTAGTCCAGAATTTAAAGTTCATATCTAGCAAATACAGCATTACATCCATCTTGTACAGAATTCCCTTAGCACAGACACACACACACACGCGCGCGCGTGCACACACATACTCTTGAACACATAAAGTACTTTCAAAAGTACAGTTAATTCACAGTAAATAAGTACTGTTTCTTGGACAATCTAACTCACCTTGCTATGCAGTAACTAAGTTCTTTTCTTTTCTTTTTTTTTTAAGTTGGAGGTTCACTCTGTTGCCCAGGCTGGAGTGCAGGGGCACGCTCACGGTCACCCCAGCGTCAACCTGCTGGACTCAGGTGATCCTTCTGCCTCAGTTGTTCAAGTAGTCAGAACTACAGGCATGCATTACCATGCCTGGCTAAGTAACTAACTTCTTAAAGCCAAGAGCCATTTAATGAAACTGCAATTACTCACCTAGAAACCTTCTCTCTTCTCTTAGACCATCAAAAAGTTCAACAACTCTTTTTTTAAGTTTCAAAGCACCTATTTCAAAGAATCAAGTATTTTCAAAATATAAACTAAAAGCCTAATCAACACAAAATCAAAATTTCAATACTATACTTATATTCATCCCAAATTTGGATGAAATATATAAAATACCAAAATATCTCCCTGTTTGGGCACCAATAATGTCTAAGGAAAATATGATTTTCAATAACAGCTTTTTTCTCTTATCTCTTCCAAACTACTTAAAAGGAGTTAGATTAACCAGCTCAAAATCATTTCATTCAACATGCTCAAAAGCAGTATCAGACCAGTTCACATTTGTAACTAAAAACCTTCTACCTAACTCACTGTCGTTTATATCAAATGGCCAATAGATATATTTGGTTAGTTCTGAACTACTTTATCACTACCCCCTAACAAAAATCCTCAAACATAATAATCTTTGCTGCCTCATAAACATGCTTTTATTGGACTGATCAACTAAATTCAGGCTACCCTATTTAAACACGTAAAACCACCAATGTGGTCTCACATGACTACTATCAAATAATATATTCTAACATTCAGGGAACCCACAATTTTACAAATCATCAAAATCTACATTAAAACTTCCAAGGAAAAAAATTCAAAAATAAAAAATAACTTCCAAGGACATAATGTATATATGCATAAATTAAACTAGCAACAGGTTAATTTCTTTTAAATGTTCCAATAAACAAGTTTATTTTTTGGAGGAGTTTAGTTAAAAATATTTTATTTTGCTTTAGTTACTCCCAATAATCTGGCATAATATAATATGATGATCTTTGTGCTTTTTCACCGACGAATGAAGTAATCTAAACGATAATACTTTCTTTAAATGAACATTCCCTGCTTCCTTTAGTAGTAACAAAAGTGTATCACAAGCTCCTTTTCTTACCAGTCTTGGAAAAATCTGCTCCCCAATATTCCATATAATCTTCAAAGGCTTAGTCCATTGCCTAAGAGATTAAGCAAAGGAAGTCCTACACAACGTGGTTCCTATCTACCTATCTTTGCCGCCTCTAGCACCTCACTTAACTTGTCCTCTCTTCTACCACATACACTGTAAGCCCTGAATACACAGCTACTCAGATTCCAATTCAATTTATCCTATCTTGCTAAAATACAAAAAAGCTAAAGGTGCTGAGATTTTATCTTTCTTACCCACAATGCCTAGCACAGTTATCTAGGAAAGAATAACTGTTAAATGTATGTTTCATGGATATAATGAATCTAAATCATTTACCCTTCCCTATACTTCAGCTGATTCATTTTAATGCCAATAAATTAAAGCTCAAATTTCAAAAGTTCAATATTTAAGGATCAAAAACCAGATGTGATGAAATATACACAAAATGGCAATTCAATGTCCCTCATTGCATCTTCCCAAAAATGAGGAACCCACCTAATAGTCTACTTGTCACCAATTTCCCTGCCACGATTTATTTAACATATTGCAGCCCAGATTAATCCTCCAAAATGTTCCCATAATTCTCTGCTCAAGACTCTCAAGAGATAGCTCTAATGGTCTGCTGAATGATGGTAATACATTAACCCCGTTTTGTTTCAAGGTACCCCATCATCTGATTTAAATTGTCTTTTCAAACTTATTTCTTCCTCCTCTCTGTATCACACCCTTTCAATATCCAAGCTGAAATTCTAGCTATGACCCGTACTTATCCACTGTGCCTTTGCCCTTATGACTACACTTCTACTAGACTATCATTTCTTTCTCCCACCCCTGAAACCCACATATCCCAATTCACTCTGTGAAGCATCATTTTAAATGTCACTTCCTCCATAAGACTTGCTTAATCCTGGTAACTATAGATCACTTCTACTCTTCTGAATTTCCAGGTACTTTATCTGTACCTCCATTATGGTTCCTACTACAAGTGTAGTATGTACTGTTTCTGATAGTCATCACTCTTACTAGCATCTAACCTTCAAGGTTTGCCTCAGAAAAGAAGGGGACAGAGATACTTCAGGAAGAAAGCTATGCAAAGGTACTACAGTGAGTGGTTAGAAAAAGTGAAAACTATGGCAATGGCTGAGAGAACACCAAGTTTAGTTTAAACACATACTGACTGCTGGGGAAAAATTGTGAAAGATTATTTTACTGGTCATTATAAGCCTAAAAGCCGGGCTCGGTGGCTCAGCCTGTAATCCCGTGCCTTGGGAGGCTGAGGTGAGTGGATTTGCCTGAGCCCGCGGGTTCGAGACCTGGGCAACTTGGCAAGACCTCATCTCTACAATAAATAAAAAAATTAGCCAGGCGTGGTAGCGCGCGCCTGTAGTTCCAACTACTTGGAAGATTGAGGCTGAAGGATCGCCGGAGCCCAGCAGGTCGATGCTGCAGTGGCCGGAGCGGCCACTGCATTCCAGTCTGGGCAAAAGATTGAGACTCCAACTCAAAAATATATATATATATGTATATATAAAAGCCTAAAGTCAGGCTGGGTATCCATCCTCTTGTTTTCCATATTAACAAATATACTATTATTCCAATGTAGGAGATTTGACTGGTCACGAAAATTTTGGTGTTTTGAGAAATAGTTATTGTAGCAAAGACCAATGCACTATTATTGCATTTGATTTGACACTGAAAATCTTCAACAAAGATGTTTCTAGCAAGGAAATCTGGTATCGATGTAGAAATACACTCCACAGCAATATATGGCAGCAAAGTTAATATTAAGGACAGAAAATTTTAAGCAAAAATTCATTGTCTTTCACTCAAAGAAAGCTTTAATACTTTGGCATTTTTTATGTTTCAATGATAATTTGGGAAGTCTTTCTATTAGCCTGAGACAATATTAACTAAAGACCCTAACTCAATTGTGTTGAAATGTGTACTCTCCACTCTGACAGTAATCACTGCCCAGGAAAGACAGACAACATGATACATGAGTATGTGTTGCTTGGGTATCTACCCACCTGGATGTAGATAACAACCTATGTGGGAAGAAAGTGCGAGCCCAGTTGTGAGGAGAAGTCGAGTTTTTATAAGTGACTATCTTGCAGTATTCAAAGGTACAACAAGACAAAACTAAATCTTGGGAAGCTCAAGAAAACAAATGACTAAGCACATTTTTTAAAACTATATTTTAGACCTGCACATTTAGCTGTCTTAAACCATAACTACAACTCCTTGAGTTTCAAACATATGAATAGTAACGTCCTATCATCCTCCTCCCACCACTAAAATAAGTTCACATCTAGCTCATCTTTCTATCATCCCAAAGCAATATCTTACAAAAGACAAATAAATAGTTAGCTAAACATTTTCCTGATGTGTAGCAAGAACAAGAAATTGGAAGAGGCAACAACATGAACAGAGCATAAGTAATTCCTCTATCACAGCACATATCACACTGTAGTGTACATACCTGCTAACTTATCTAATTGTGTCCTAAAGGATAAACTCTGAGAGAGCAAGAACTGAGTTACTCAGTTCAACAATGATATGGCTCTTCTATAAAGTGCAATTGCACATCATGATTGAATAAGGAAAATGACTTAAGAGTAAAGAGAACCAAATGAAACCTCACACACATCATGAATATTATACCAAAATAAGGAAACCTAAATTGAAAAAATGCATTAATTAAGTTTTTGGAAAAAATGAGCAACTAGTTATATATTTCAATCTTCTAGAAGTCAGTAACAATGTCTTTCCCAACACACAACACAGTGCCTAGCACTCTACATATACTTGTTGAACTGACTGTATACTTCCCCTCCTCCTCCAAGTGTAAGAGATTCAACAACATAGAGATTCAATAGCTTAGCTATCTAATCTGCCTTTCTCTAATTAAGCCTTTGTCAAGTCATTTTCAGAACTTCTAAATTTTATTTAAACCCAAAGGCACGATGGTCAAATTTATTTCAAATAATACTTTCTGGAAAATTCAAAACATAAAAGGCAATTAGCAAAATGGGATTTTTTTTCCTAGCTTTCTTTAAGTATGTCCAATAACCTTAACCTAGTTTCGTAAGTAAAAAGTCTCTTTAAATCTAATATTTAATACATCGGCAATTATTGCCCACTCTGACTAAATATAACAAAGTCAAGGTCCATTTTTACTCTGTTCAGAATAGACACTTGACGATTCCTGCAATGCCAACCATTATAATTATGTCAAGCAACCAAAATTTTCAACAAAAACGTGCTTTTTATAACAACATGCCTTTACCCTACCTCTGAAATTCACAGTTCAGTATCTATGTACTTTTTGGCATTTTCCAGAAATTCAGTCTTCAGAAAAGTTTCGTATTTAATACACCAGCATTTTTCTAATAACATTTAAGGTCAACCTTTTAAGAAAAGGAGAAAGAAGTTGTAAAAGACTCTCTAATTTCAAATTTCTTCTCCAAGTAACCCAAAACAAAATCTGCAATGTGATAGGGGAACTTTAACAGCATAATGTAAAGCATTTAAGACAAGCAATAAAATATCCTAGTGCTAATTTTTCCAAGAATTTGGAACTTAAATTTTCCTATTTTCAGAAATCCAAAACCCACAAAGAATAACTTTAAGGACCTTTCTATTACAAAAGGAATACAAATAAACTCACTATATATTTTATATACATAAACATTATTTTAAAGATCTAGAGATCTAACCAAATATAAGCCTTAGGAATTTATACCATAGTTCTTAAAAGTTAGGCTGAAAACTACCAAGGTAAAAAAAAGCAAATCCCATACATCATTTTAGTCACTTTAAAAAATACTGGAAGCAGACAGAATAAAAATAATAAAGAGATAAGCATCTTAAATTTTCTTTTCCTATACATAACTTATTTTTAAAATTTACAGTAAATTTTATCAATATGTAACCAAGGGAAAAAAACAGGAAGGTATCCACTCATAAATATGAAGATTTAAATTGCATTTATGTTATCAGTGTACATTTACATGATATCAAAAAAATCTAAGTGGCACACTGTTCAAGTAAAAGCAGATGCCTATTTTTACCAGTATTCCAGCATTTATTTAGGGGGATAAACTAAAGATATATCCAAATTACAAATAAAAAAATGAAAAAGTAAATTTATTTCTGAAGAAAATTAAGACTTCTATACCCAATTCATGATCCTTAGAACTTCTTTACAAAAAGAGATGAATATAAAGATTAATTCACTTTTTTTGTCTGTTTGTTTGTTTTGAGTTGGAGTCTCACTCTGTCGCCCAGACTGGAGTGCAGTGGCCGCTCCCGGCCACCGCAGCCTCGACCTGCTGGGCTCCGGCGATCCTTCCGCCTCAGCCTTCCGAGTAGCCGGAATTACAGGCGTGCGCTACCACGCCCGGCTAACTTTTTGATTTATTGTAGAGATGGGGTCTTGCCTGCCCAGGCGGGTCTCGAACCCGCAGACTCCGGCAATTCACTCACCTCAGCCTCCCAAAGGTGCGGGATTACAGGCTGAGCCACGGAGCCCAGCTAATTCACTTTTTATATTCATAAAGTAGTCTCAATTAAAATCCCTGGATAACTATCAAACTTTTAAAAAGCATTCATTTGTTGTACACATATTAATTTAATTTTTTGTATACAGCATTTCCAATGCAAAATTATTTTGTGGGTAAAATGCTAATGCTGAAACTGAAACAAAATTCTATTTAGTGAGTGTTCAGTCTTTTAATGCCTAGGATCTTTTTTTTTTTTTTTTTTTTTGAGTTGGAACCTTACTCTGTCACCTAGGTTAGAGTGCAGGGGCATGCTCACAGCCACCACAGCTTCGACCTGCTGGGCCTACGTGAGCCTTCCAAGTAGCTGGAACCACAGGCATGTACCACCACAACTGGCTAATTTTTTTGATTTATTGCAGAGACAAGGTCTCACGAAGCTTGTCTCGAACCCCTGAACTCAGGCAACCCTCTCACCTCCACCTCCCAAAATACTAGGATTATAGGTGTGAGCCACCGCACCAGGTCCTAAAGTCTTAATTCCAGAAAGCTTTTACCAAATTAAGTTCAACTGTCAGTTTTTAGAGTGAAGTAGCAAAACTAGCTGTAACACTACCTATATGGACTAAAGCTTAAGATTAGCTTAAGCTCGGTTAGTGCCATTATAAACTGATTAATCTTCACAAAATAAGTATCAAATTATCAAATAATCATGGAATCAATTCAAATATCCATAAAATAATAATGTGAATTTCTGTTTCAATGAATATTACTCCTTTCAAACTCTATTGCCCTTTACTCAGAGGTTTCCAAGAGAAAACTATTATTTACATAGTCAAATTCTAAATTCCTACTTCTCTTAGCAAGCCACCAAAATATATAGACTGGATTTAAAAACAGAGGCCATAAACAAAGGTTCTTGCTTTGTTGTGACTTGAATGACACAATTTAAACTTTTAGAGTTAATATACCTGAGAATGCATTAACTTTAAAATAAGCTAACAGGTAAATTTTAGGCATAATACCTAATATTTTGAAACTAAACAGCTGGGGAAAAAAATGGTTCTGCTATTTAAATAAAGCAGTCCCTCTAGTGTTCAACTAGTTAAATTAACAGTTTCAATGTAGTAAAAGACGCCACTTATTTCATAACTACTAAATCTATCCCACGTTAAATAAAAATGAATTTAATAAACACAAAAGAAGGTATAAAAAGAAATCAGTAGAATCTTGAATTCTTCCTGTAAATTACTCAATTTAAGATTCCAAAAGAAAGAATAAATTCAAAACTGATCATCAGAATAAATCCAAGACTGATCATCAAGCACCCATCATGATATCTAGCACATAAGAATACAACCATAAGTATTCAATTATTGCTTTCTTGTTTTCAACATATAACTTTTTCAAACTATCATTCATTCATCATTTATTTATAGTGTAAAATTAGACACAATAAGCACAAATAAAAATGATTCTACAATTAAAAAGCAAAATGTGGAAAAGAAAATAGGTTTATTATGGCAGACAGCATGAATTTGGAAGAGTAATCCTTGATAATCAATTACTCTTGCTGACTCTGCATATGTTTTACTAATAAAAACTTCCAAAATACTCTAGTCAATTGATAATTAAGAGACATCACACACTACTAATTTCTGAGGCATTGATCCATATAGAAAATAATATAGAACATATCAGGCAATTACAAATTACAGAAGCAAAAAATAATATAAAATGTAATTTTAATTTTTTATTCTAAAATCCCATCATGAGAAAGGGCATAGATTATAGTCATTCTTCCACAGTCAAAGGTAGAAAACTGTCTGGTATAAAAGACCATGTTTCTAAACATCAAATGCCTACAGATGATTAATAAAGACAATACTGACAATGCTGGATGGGGAAAAAAATTAAGTTTTATCTACAGACAGAAAGTATGGTCAAAACTATGAAATGTAAAATTATAACCTTAGTTAGCATCTAAATTCATGAAGGTTTAACTATTTTGACAGTAGGGTTCATTAAAGGAAAAATACAACTACAAAATGCAATTATACAACATTTAAGCCTATCTGCCTTTCATATTCACTTCATGTTGTACCATAAAATAAAGATGTAATCCCCATATTATAGACAAAAATAAAGACAAGCAAATTTAAATGTCTATGATGCCATTATTTCACAGGAAGTGGCATAGTGTGAACACTCAATTCCTTATTTTTAGTTTACTTTCCATACTTATAACCTCTACCTCTCCAAAAGTAAAAGATAAAAAATAAATTTCTCCCTGTCCTCTGTTCCATATGCGAGAGTGAACAAGAGAGAGTAATCCACAACCCCTGACCTATACTGTTGTTGAATGCCAGCTAAGCTAAGGCCACAAAGGGAAAAAGAGAATAAGAGATAATTCCTGGCCAAAAAGGTCTAACCCACTAATGATGGGAAGACCCTCTGAGCATCCCCTGGGAGACATGGTGGCATTCTATGTTGCCAAAACAAGATTTTGACCAATAGAGGGAATCCAAGCAACTCCAGGCATATGTATGAATGTGTATGCAAGCATCTTGGGAGGAGACAGATCAACTTTCTTAACAGCCTTTGAAAAATGCCAGTTTAAAATTATAGAACGTGCTATCTTAAATGTTTAGAAAGCAAATATAACCAAAAGGCAATCTTCATAGCATGAACACAAGAGTATGCCAACACTAAAAACTATTAAGGATTTCATTTTAAATGTTTGCCTAAATCAAATACTGTCTCATTTTAGCATGTGATCTGCAACCATAATATTTAAGAAGCTAGTAATTAAATCAGGATTTCAGCATGAGAAATATAAGGCTCAATGAAAGCTATGAGTCAATTTGACTCAGGACATTCTCAGAGAGAGCCTCAGCCAAGCAATCTTACTAATCATTTCCATGTAGCAAATATTAACTTTAATGTTGGACTGGCAATTTATGACATATGTAAGACAGTCAAGGTCATTCAACCCATGATGTATTTATAAGTTAACAAGGATTCTGACACATAAATATCATTAAACACTTTTATCCAATAAATAGTATTCTTCCACAGCCATCTGTTTCAGGGGACAATTACAACACAAGCTTTTTGCCAAATGCCCAAACTACTTACTATCTACAATACTAATAAAAATAATTTATGGAAAATTATTCAATTAATTTTTTGAATTTCCATTTTAAAAATTAAACTACAGACCACAAGAAACTACAAAAAAAGAAAATTATATTGTCTTTTCAACACGCATTTAAAAGAAAAGAAATCAACACATCAAGAAACTCTTTCAAATGTAGCCACATAGTCTCCTTAAAACAGTCTCCTATAATAACAGCATGTTTTCCTATGTGATCCAGAATACTGAGAAGGCTCTCTAGCATGTGCTAGACTGATAAATCTTTATACAAACTTCTATTACAATCATTAATCTACTAATTAATTTATTAAACAAACAATGTTCCCAGCATTACATTGGTTCTAGAATTACAATGATGACCAAAACTCAGATGCAGGTCCTGCCCCCAATTCGTTTATAACCTATGGGGAGCTTCTATCTAGTCCTATTCAAAAACCAACTCCCTACTGAAGTCCCAGCTACTTAGCCTACTGTTTAGACTCCATCCCCAACTTGCACAAATACACACTTTCAAACAATTTCTTATCTTTACCTTTTACCAGTAAACATCTGAACTTTCCTATTCTATATCCTTGAACATGCAATTACATACACGTGCTTGCCCTGACATAGCTATATATCAAAGTTCTATCAATCCTTAAGGTTCAGCTCAAGAATCAACCCTTCATGAAAGCTCTGCTTCCTTCCATATAGTTCCAATACTACCCTGTGCCCCTCTTAGGAAACATCACTTTCTACTCTTTAACAATGCTCTGTGTATATACACTATCTCCTCTATTAGGTTCTCAGCTTTTGAAATGCACAAAAGGCCAGGCTCAGGAGCTCAGCCTGTAATCCCAGCACTCTGGGAGGCCAAAGCGAGTGGATTGCCTGAGCCCACGGGTTCAAGACCAGCCTAAGCAACTTGGCGAGCTCTCATCTGTACAATAAATCAAAAATTAGCCAGACGTGGTAGCACGCCTGTAGTTCCTTCAGCTACTAAGGCTGAGGCAGAAGGATCGCTGCTGCCCAGCAGCTTGACGCTGGGGCAGCCATGAGTGTGCCACTGCACTCCAGCCTGGGCGACGGAGTGAGACTCCAACTCAAAAAAAAAAAAAAGAAAGTGCAAAAAGGCTTCTGGTTCATTTCTATATTCTGCATAGCACCTAATATAATGCAGCCTCAAATAAATGGTGAATAAATAAATGGTGGTAATTCTAAATATAAAAGATCATCAAACAATGATAATACTTTACGTTTATAACTCAAAGAATGTTTTTTATAAAGCATCCTCTTATATGCCATTTGATCGCCATTATTACACAATACTACAATTTTCAATGCGTGGGCAACTGAGTTGAATCAGTACTGACCCCAGGACATCCCACGAAAGTCTTTTTGTCCACTGAATATCCTCTGGCACACTGCCCCAACTGTACTGGGAACCAAACAGATATCTGTGGGTATCTGAACTAATCACTGATACTGCTATATTTAAGTCATTAAACCATTTTTTTGTAAAACGGCATGTGCTTACTGGGGACTGGGGCTATAGTCAAATCTGCTTGAGGCTCTGGCTGAGTTCTGGTTAATGAAGCCTTAACCATGGCAATGAGGATAACTGCTCCAGTCCCCTTTGCTACTCAAATCAAGAGACCCTCTTTGTTATACTATTCATGAAACCTATATATGGTATGGCAAATATTTCCTTAATAGGAGTCATTGTCAACAAACGTGATTTCCTCCTTAAACAACTGGGATTGTATGTTATTTGTCCAAGGATACCAAGGTAAGCATCCTTCTCATTTATATCTACTAGGCTGCTCTTAAGATAAGCTAACAATACAGTGCCTGAAATTTAACTGAAAGTATCCAAATATTTCTTCTTTAGACTAAATATATTTCATGTGAATAACATACCTTCTTAAAAACAGCAAACACTCAAAAAGCTTACATTTAAACAAGTTCATAATTATCTATAAAAAATAAAATCATCTTAATGAAGAGACCTCATCCTGAATAGGTTCACACTTCCCTTATTCAGGCAGTCATTCCACAAATATTTATTTATCTCCTCCTGGTGTGAGAAAGTAAGCCTTCAAGAAGATTAGCAAAGTCTTACCTCCCTCATGGCTAGCAAAGTCAGAAATAAAAGTAATTTTAAAAAGGAAGATATTTTGCATATGACATTATATTAAATGGGAGGAGGAGCCTACTACTGACAGATTTATGAAAACTCTAACCTTCACTTTACCATTATATACATATAATCTTTCCAACACCAAGATACTTCATCTTTATCTAATTTTGAATTTTTATCTATCTTTTTTTTTTTTAATCAAGTCAAGTCAGTTCTGCTGCTTGATTAACTACAAACTGCAGGGCATTATTCCACCACAATACCCTGGCAACCAGCTCATATTCAGTTACACTCTGATAGCACAAAAAAAAAAAAAAAAAAAAAGAACTAATTGTATGATCATGTGGATATTGTGGAAGCCCTTTAGTTCAATCCTAGATGGGCCTCAAGAGGATAATGCTTATTCTGTTGAACTCACTGCCAAATCACAATACGAAAAAGCCAGGATCAAAACAAGACCCAATTATACAAAGAGTGCATTTTACCAACGTCGGGTTTATAAGAAATAGTTATGTGGCCCTGTACTTGTGAAAAATTGTTCACAAATATTTACATAAATGAGGCTTTAAAGAAAATTATCCAACACTTACTAGCCATAATGATATTCAAAGAGAATCTCTTTAGGTAGCATTAGGACAACAGCTCAGTCATAAAATGCTTAAAGAAACAGAATCCAATTTCATAATTCTCTAGTACTTAAAACAGATTTCTATACTGCTTGGATATTTTTAGTGGAAAAAATCATATTTGTGTTATTTCTAGCATTAAGATTTTTTTTTTAATTTTTAAATCTTAGCTCCCAATGATGCTCATGACTTCATGACTGAATATATCAAGTTCTAATTTCCATCTGCTCAAGTATCATCAAACAAAACCAAATGGAAACCATTTGTAAAGACTTTTTCAAATAATTATTCACAGAAAGTCAGGCAGAGATCTATAAATCAGTTTACTCTACTATACTTTAAATAGATCCAGAGACCATGTAACAACTAAATGGTAGCCTGAGCAACCAACCCTGCTTCACTCAACAGCATTCCTGTTCTTTTGCTATATAGCTCTGATTTCTCAATATCTGGCCCTATGTCAATAGACCTATACAAAAAAATAAAAATAAAAGAAGGAAAAGAAGACATCTTTTTTTTCTTTTTAAGACAAGTTTTCACTCTGTCACCCAAGCTGCAGTAAAGTGGCATGGTCATGATTCATTGTAGTGTTGAACTCCTGGGCTCAAGCAATCCTCCTGCCTCAGCCTCCCAAGTAGCTGGGACTACAGGCACAGGCCACCAAGTCCAGCTAATTTTTCGTAGAGATGGGGGTCTCACTTTGTTGCACAGGCTGGACTTGAAATCCTGGGCTCAAGCAATCCTCCCACCTCAGCCTCCCAAAGTGCTGGGGTTACAGGCATAAGCCACAGTGCACAGCAAAGAAGACTCCTAATGGCAGTAGATCCTAGCTTTTCAATTACTTCAATAAGATACAAGCATACCTCATTTTATTGCAATTCACTTTACTGTACTTTGCAGACACTGCATTTTTTACAAATTGAAGGTCTGTGGCAACCCTGTGTCAAGCAAATCTACTGTCACCATTTTTCCAAAAGCATGTGTTCATGTCATGTCTCCGTGTCACATTTTGGTATTTCTCACAGTATTTCCAAATTTTTCATTATTATATCAGTTATGGTGATCTATGATCCAGTGACCCTTGATGTTGTTATAACTGTTTGCAAGCACCACAAACCACACCCATATAAAACAGTGAACTGAATCCATCAATGCTGTATATGTTCTGACTGCTACACTGACGGGCTGTTCCCCAGTCTCCTTTTCTTTATGACCCCCTAATTCCCTAAGACACAACAATATTAAAATCGGGCCAATTAATAACTTTACAAAGGCCTCTAAGACTTCAAGTGAAAGGAAGAGCTGCCTGTCTTTCACTTTAAATCAAAAGCTAGGAATGATTAAGCTTAATAAGGGAAGCACGTCGAAAGCCAAGATAGCCCAAAAGCTAGGGCTCCTGTGCCAGTTAGCCAAGCTGTGAAGGCAAAGGAAAAGTTCCTGAAAGAAATTCAAAGTGCCCCTCCAGTGACCACAGGAATGATAAGAAAGTGAAACAGGCTTATTTCTGATGTGGAGGAAGTCTGAGTGGTCTGGAAAGAAGATCACATCAGCCACATCATACCCTTAAGCCAAAGCCTAATCTGGAGAAAGGTCTTAATGCTCTTCAATTCTATGGGAGCTAAAAGAGGTGAGGAAGCTGCAGAAAAAAAGATGAAAGCTAGCAGAAGTCGGTTCATGAGGTTTAAGGAAAGAAACCATCTCTATAACATAAAAGTACAAAGTGAAGCAGCAAGTGCTGACAGAGAAGCTGCAGCAAGTTACCAGTTACCCAGAAGATCTAGTTAAAACCATTGAGGAAAATGGCTACATTAAACAACACATTTTCAATGTACACAAAACAGTATTATGCTGGAAGAAGATGCCATCTAAGATTTTCACAGCTAGAGAGAAGTCAATGCGTGGCTTCAAAGCTTCAAACAACATGCTGACTCTCTTGTTAAGAGCTAACACAGCTGGTAACTTTAAGTTGAAGACAATCCTCAATGACTATTCCAAAAATCCCAGGGAATTTAAGAATTATGCTACATCTCATCTGCCTATAATCTATAAATAGAACAACAAAGCCCGGATGACAGCACACCTGTTCAGAGCATAGTTTACTGAATGTTTTAAGCCCACTGTTGAGACCTACTGCTCAGAGGGACGGAGGGAGGGACGGAGGGAGGGAGGGAGGGAGGGAAGGAGGAAGGGAGATTCCTTTCAAAAATATTAATAATTCTGCTCATTGACAACAGACATGGTCACCCAAGATATTAATGTTATTTTCATGACTGTTAACACAACATTCATTCTGCAGCCCACAGACCAAGGAGTCATTTCAATTTTAAGTCTTATTATTTAATAAATACATTTTGTAAGGCTATAGCTGCCATAGATAGTGATTCTTCTGATGGATTTGGGCAAAGTCAACTGAAAACCTTCTGGGAAGGATTCACCATTCTAGATGCCATTAAGAATATCCATGATTCATGGGAGGATATCAAAACATCAACAATAACAGAAGTTTGGAAGAAGTTGATTCCAACCCTTATAGATGACTTAGAGAGGTTCAAGACTGAAGTGGAGGAAGTAACTACATATATGGTAGAAAACAGCAATAGAACTGCAATTAGCAGTAGAACCTGAAGATGTAACTGAATTGCTACACTCTCATGATAAAACTTGATGAATGATGAACTGCTTCTTATGGATGAGCCAAGAAAATGGTTTCTTGAGATGGAATCCTACTCCTCGTGAAGGTGCTGTGAACACTCGAAATAACAACAAAGGATTTAGAATATTATATAAACTTAGCTGACTAAGCAGTGGCAGGGTTAGAGAAAACTGAATCCAATATTTTTGGGACTCTAATTTTGAAAACAGTTTTACTATGGGTAAAATGCTATCAAACAGTATCATATGCTACAGAGAAATTTTTCATGAAAGGAAATCAACAAAACAAATTTCATTGTTGTCTTAATTTAAGAAATTGCCACAGCTATCCCAAATCTTCAGCAACTACCACCCTAATTAGTCAGCAGCCATCAACATCAAGGAAAGACTCTCAACCGGCAAAACATTACAACTCACTGAAGGGGTTCTGGTGATCATTAGCATTTTTTAAGCAATAAAATACTGTTTAATTAAAAGTATATACACTTTTTTGTTTTGCTTTTTTTGAGTTGGAGTCTCACTCTGTCACCCAGACTGGAGTGTAGTGGCCGCTCCTGGCCACCGAAGCCTCGACCTGCTGGGCTCCGGCTATCCTTCCTCCTCAGCCTTCCAAGTAGCTGGAACTACAGGCACGCGTGCTACCACGCCTAGCTAATTTTTTTGATTTTATTGTAGAGATGAGGTCTCACCAAGCTGCCCAGGTAGGTCTCGAACCCACGGGCTCAGGCAATCCACTCACCTCAGCCTTCCAAAGCGCTGGGATTACAGGCTGAGCCACTGAGCCCAGCTGGTTTTTTTAACATAATACTATCACACACTTAACACACTACAGTAAAATGTAAACATAACCTTCATAAGCACTGGGAAACTAAAAGATTTGTGTGACTTGCTTTATTCCAATATTCACTTTACTGAGGTGGTCTGGAACCAAACCAACAATATCTCCAAGGTACTTTTATGTACTTTAATGTACTTTATAAAAGCAAATGCTAACTACTATAAATATTCAAATGCGTTGTATTCATATCAAGTTTTAATGACCCCAAAGCAATATTTATTTTATTTTTACTTCCTCTGTAATCAGTGTGAGATATGCTCAGTTCAAAGGATCTAGACAAATGCATGAACTGAGGCTATCTTAGTAACATTTGCCAAGTGTCACAGAAAACATTTAAAATCAAAACAGGTAAGTCTTCTGTCCAGAATTACACAAGGCAGTGTTCTTTCTATAAGAAAATAGATTTGATATAAATAAAATTATAGCAGTTCTGTGGGTTTTAAGTTGGTCAGGTAAAGTTAATTTACTCAGTTACTATGACACAAACCACAGTTTATGTATTGTCTCCCAGCAGACAGTGGTTTCAACCTTTTTAAAAAGGGTACAAAATATGGATTTGGGATCCACTACTACCAGTGACATAACTAAGTCATGGACTTTTTCTAAGCTTCAGTTTTCCTTTGGGTATGATAAGTTCAACATATAAATAAATGAGAAAAGACAGTTATTGTTGATGACCCACCAAGATCTATTTCCCACTTCTTCCTTCTTAAGAAAACCCTAGGTTTATTTTAGGGAATTTTTATTTCAGTTCCTACATAACTTATTCTAAATAGTAGACAGACCTAATGCCATTTATGTATGCCAGAAATAAATTTGCTTATAGGCAAAAAGGTGTTGTTCTCTATAAATGTATATCTCCAGTCTATTCAATTTTAACTTTTTGTACTCGGAGACATTTCACAAACCACCTACTAACAACTCAACAGCATTTTTTCTTTTTTACAAATAGTGAAAAACAAATCACTTTATATTAAATAGTATAGCATTGGAGTCAACTGTTTTATTGTAATGGAATTGACTTATAATGAAATTTTAGACACTGAGGAACTTGTTTGACAAAAAAAATCAAAATTTTATCTCATATTTTTCTAACATGTGGTAACGTGTGAGACAGTCACTGACATGCATTGCAGGTTCATTGATGCATGTTATGCAATAGTAATTTATTTGAAGTCTTCCATCTGATGTTTTTCTATTCCAGCAAACAATGCAGTCTCATGTTCTTCCTCTCACATTAATAATATGTAATTTATTGTTCAGTCTATTGTCCAAAGACAATGTGGAAGAATGTACTCATGATTCCTAAAAATCACTTCTCAACTGATTGATCATATCTCAGTATATATCCTATCCCATATTTGCTTTTTCATGCAACTTGAATGGAAAACTCCAAGGAAATATACAATTTTGAAAAATTGGCACTGGCATAAGTTGATCCTGGATAATCACCAGCAATCTCTTTATGTCCCCTGAGAGGGGACATCTGAGTGGTTTGCTAGATTTATGATGTCTCTTAAGAAGGGACATCCAAGTGCAAAGGGTTAATGTTCAAATACATAATTTTTTCTTGAAGTATTTAGGCCCTTAAGTTCTACAAATATTTAAACTTTTTTGACAATTTTCCACATTCAAATTCTTAGATCAACCTCCCTAAACAAAAGATAAAGCAAAGAAATTATCTTATGGGGGGGAATCTTTAGCTATACCACCTTAATGTACAACAACCTCGTCTAAATCTTGATGTTTTCTATTAAGTTACAAGCATTTTAAATTAAATACACACAAAGAGGAGGAGGGTGGAATTGAACATTGGTGTCCTTAAAATTGCTAAAGACTTATCGGTCATCACTAAAATTCATCACATCTTTTTAAAGACTATATAATATACCAAATAACAGTTTATCTAGTGTTAACTCTATTTTCAATCCTATGTGTTCCAATAGTGATTCTAATACCTCATTTAAGGAGATTTTACTGAGATTTACTTTATACAAGTAGGTGACTTTGTATCAATGCAAAACATTAGACTATAATGCCAAACTTACTAAAACAAAAATCCCCCTAACAACTGATTAAATTTTACCCTAAAGCAACAATCTTTAAATTATAATTAAAATTTATAAATTTAATTTAAATTTGTAAATTATAATTTAACAGTTTTTTCATTTTCATATCATTAGGACTTAAGTCTTTGACATGCTATTTCACCACAATCTCAGTATAAGTGCCTTATTTTTCACAGAAAAAAACTTATTACATGGTTCAGTAAGTTGCCTATGACAACACATCGATTTTATTTACATTCAAAAGTTAGATTTCAGCTTGTTCTCTCAATATCAAGCACATTTACCTTAATAATTTTATCTAATTCATTAGATTTTTTAATTCTTCATATTTAAGAATTCTGAAGTAATTATGATCTTACCATAATTTTACAGTATAAATTTACTGTTTACCAAAATCTTAATAACTATTTTATTTTTTCTCTTAAGGATACATTTATTAAGACTAACATTTAATTAAGTATGCACTAGAATCATTTTAAAAATTATATAATAAAAACCATTACCATTTCACAGCCTTGGCAAGCTAACTTTTTCAAAACAAAACAGAAAAATAAAACAGCAATATAATTATTAAAATAATCAGAAAATGTATATCAAGACTTGAATAACTGGCCAGGCTCTGTGGCTCAGCCCAAAATCCCCGCACTTTGGGAGGCCCAAGCAAGTAGATTGCCTGAGCCCACAAGTTCAAGACCAGCCCGGGCAGCTTGGCAAGACCTCATCACTACAATAAAAATAAAAATAAAAAAATTAGCCGGATATGGTAATGCACACCTGTAGTTCCAGCTACTTGGAAGGCTGAGGCAGAAGGATCACTAGAGCCCAGCAGGCCAACACTGAGGTGGCGGTCAGCGTGCCACTGTACTCCAACCTGGGCAACAGAGTGAGACTCCAATTCAAAAAAAAAAAAAAAAAAAAAACTGTATATACAGTCTTACTTGTTTAAACTTCAGTCACTTTCAAAGTACTCTTCATTAGATGCAATATACCTATAAAGTCAGTTTCCACTGCCCAAAACAGTTTTTGAACTGGTCAATTTTGATGCCTTTTAATGCTTCTGCCATTTTTTGTTTCATCTCTTCCACATTAGCAAAACGTTTTCCTTTGAGAACTTTTTCAATCCGAGGAAATTTTTTAAGTCATTCTGAGAGAGATCAGGTGAACTGGGAGGGTGGAGCATGGGAGGGGTCATGCCATTTTGGTCAAAAACTGCTGAACACTCAGCACAGCAAGGGCAGGTTGTTCATGTAAATTACCCATCATGAAATGGGCAAACACACAGAAAGAATCTCCAGAAAGAAATTAACTGAAAACGAACACAATCTCTCACAACAACACTAGCTGGTATACTAATGTCGATGGGTTCCTAGAACATTTACCTAGCAGGAAACGCCTATATACTTACAAGGGACCCACCATTCAAAATAATTCTGGATTTTGGGGGAGGGGGTTCCCTCTTATATACTACTTAGAGCTAGCTGCCATTTACCACTGGATGTGCATTTTTCCCTAAAAGTATTTGTTTCTAATAAAATACAAATGTATTTTTCTATTATTATCCACAAAACAACAAATATGAAAGGTAAAATTTACTTTTCAGAAGCACTATAACAATCTCTAATATTAATTGTGAAATAAATGTTGATACATAAAATACTATAAATCTGCAATGCTGCAGAATGATGTAATTCATGTTCTCAAAATCACCAAAATTCTATACTTGAAAAATAAATAGTCGCAGGAGTGGTCGTGAGAGTGCCACTGCACTCCAGCCTAGGCGACACAGACTCCAACTCAAAAAAAAAGAAAAGAAAAAGAAATAAATCCAAATAATGGGGAAAAAAATTATCTTCCAATTCCATCAGAGATTAATTTCAACAATTCACAAATTTGCCATAGCTAATGAAAATATAGATTTTAAAAAGCAAAATGAAAGAAAGTCAAGGATCAGATTTTCTCCCTGGAAAAAATATTTAAACTGAGTGACATTTTACTTAGAGTTAATTTCATTTCTGTCAATTTTATTACATGTAAAAGAATCATTACTTTCTCAGAAAACAAATGTATTTCATTTCAATTGATAATAAACCCATTTATGATTTTAAGTTATTTCATTTAGTCAAAGATAACCAGAAATCACCAAAAATCAACTGAATGTTCACAGACTCTAAGATATGCAGTATATTTTATTCCTACACATTTTAGTCATTATCTATGATTTTAGAAAATTCAGAGTTAGCACTTCACTTTTTAATATGCTAAGTAATATGGGCTATTAATTTTCAGAGTTTGACTTTGCAATCAAAGTTTGCCTTTGTTAGATCTTCAGTGTTTTTCTTCTCCTCTTGACCTCAGCTGTGACTTAAGTATGTAGTCTTTATTTGATCTTTTAACTGCTTTTATAAAAGCAGACAGTTCAGTAAGTTTTCTGTTAGCTTAAATATGCTCAAAATTAGAATCTTTCGAGGAAAGAGATGTTCACACAGTTTCAAAGTTTCATCCCACATTTACTTAATAATTACAAAAGGAAAGGATATCTTTACACTGGAGAAATCTGGCAGACACTACCTTATAAACCAAGTAATCTAACTTAGTACTAATGTGATGGAAAGTACTAATGCCATGGAAAGTACACAACACTTACTCAGCATTCTTGCCAAAAATGTTTATCCTGACACTAATCAATTAGGAAACAGATAAATTCAAAATATAGAACATTTTACAGCACAATTGAACTGCTCTTTTCAGATGACATCAGTATCACTGAAGGACTAAAAAAAAAAAAAAAAGGCAACTTGGAAAATGTTCTAAGTCCACGGTCTTGTAGGCCTCAGGGACCAGTTTCGGGGAGGATAATTTTTCCATGGATGGGGGTTGGGGGGAATCATCAGGCATTAGATTCTCAAAAGGAGCAGCAACCTGGATACCTCGCATGCGCAGTTCACCATAGGGTTCAAGCTCTTATGGGAACCTAATGCAGTCACTGATCTGACAGGAAGCGGAGTCCCCTAGCCCTCTGCTCACCTCCTGCTGTGCGGCCCGGTTCCTAATAAGCCACAGACAAAACCGGTCCACAGCCCAGGGGTTGGGGACCCTTGTTCTAAATTACAGGAGACTGGGGTGGTGGGTATACTTTAAAATCCAGACATCTTCGCCACTATACAATGCACCCATGTAACCAAAAACTATTTATAACCCCTAAAGCTACTAAAATAAAGAAAAAACAAGAAATAAAAAGCTAAAAAAATTTTTAAATAAATAATTACAGGAGATAAAGCATCTAAAATATGTGATCCTGACTGGGTCCTGAATCAGAGGGAGAATGCTATGAATGGTATTATTTAGACAATTGGGGAAATCTGAATATGGACTAAATGTTAGATAATTTAATTGTATCCATGTTCAATGTCTTTAGTATGACAACAGTGTCATGATTATGAAGGAAAATGTCTCATTCTCAGATGACTTACATGTTTAAGTACTTACGGGCAAAGATTCATGGGGTCTGAACATTACTTTCAAATAGTTAAGTTGGAAAAAAGGTATATGCATACAAGTGTGTGAACATTTTTCAAAATGAAATGATGGAAAGAATGGAGGAGTTATGTTTCTAAGCAAAGGATACATCTAAGCAAAAGTTCTATCAACCACATCATTTGGGATTACAAATTATAATCTATAAATACAGATTATAATACTAACAAATTATCTTCCTAGCCTCTTCTCTCAGCCTTCCCACGCCCCTGCAAAATACTCACTTCTTCCTCCAGAGACTTGCAATTAGTTCAATGATATAAACAACAGCATTGGTGTTTTAAATTATCTTACCCTGATCACTGTCAGAAAACCAGATCAATTTTTCCTAGCTCTCTGATGTTTTTACAATGGCCCATACCTGCTGGCAAAGGTAACAGTACTCTTAAAAATAGAAAACGTCAGCACTTAGGTCTCTACACAACAAAGGATGACAACTGTCAATCTGCCCCTAAACCGGCAATAAAACCAATCCCTAAGACTTCTGACACTAATATTGGGCCAAACATTTTTAGAAGTCATTTTTTATAATTTACATTTGCCTATCTGTAATAATCAAAAGAAAAAGGGATAACACAGATAAATTAAATTTTAAAATTATAAACAATGTACATTTAGTGCAAATGTTTTTTTGTAGAAAATATGCAATAAATTGGCTACTTCCACCCCCATGGGAATTAAACTAGAAATAATAATGCCTTGTTTTAACTAGGTTTCAATCTCCTCAAATTATCGACTCATTTAAAATCTTCACAAATTGTATCAACCCTTCTGAGTACAATACTATGCTATGTTAAAACCTCATAAAATAAGTTTCATTCACTGATTGCAACAAGCGTTCTTAAACACACACAAGGTTGTGTCTGATACTTCTTCTGGACCAGAAATTCTCAATGCTTTGGAACAGGCAATCTCCCATCCTCAAAGGTCTGTGCTTTAGAGTTTCAAGACCACATGCCTTTCCCACCACTGATTAATCAGCAATGAAACTGCCAGGAAACTGTGTTTATAAAATAATTTTGTTTTGTAGATTAGTAGAAGTCAACTTAACTAACATACTGTATTAACCTCTAAAATTGAAATTGAAAGTGCAGAAAAAAATTGAGTTAAGATAAAAGTCTCAAAGACTATTAATATAAAGTATAGTATATAATCATTAGTATTTTTAATTTAAATAAATCTGTACCCTAAAGTAAACAGAATGTTTAGGTTCTTATCCCAATTTAGAATTTAAAAATTATTACAATATTAAGGTCTTCCTGCTCATATTCATCTCGTATCTTACTGCTAAATCAATCTTCCTAATTATATCTTGTTCCTGATCAGAAACCTGTAACAATTCCTCAAAATTTGTCAAATTAAGTCCAAATTGCTCATCCTTGCTTCGGTGTACTCCACCATCCCAGCCTTTTAGTGGAGAGACTATTTCACTTCTATCCTATGCGTCAAGCAACCTGCTCTTGCTATAATTCACTGGATGCTGTAGGACTCTGTACAGGCTACTTCCCCTGACCAGGACAAGCTACACCCCAACCTAGATAACTCCTACATTTTCTATAAGATTCACCTAAAACCTAACTCTGGGCTCCCCAATCATCTCCCCTCCTTTGTTTCCCATGGCTAAATCTAATGCTGCTTTTGCAGGATCCCATAACTTAAAATATTTACAGCATTTACTCCTTTGTATCAGAATTAGAGATTCATTTAGCTACCTACCCAATGAGACTGCAAGCTCTTTAAGGATAAAGACTCATTTTATATATCCAGGACTGAGTACAGTTTCTGCCAAATGCAGAGGTTGAATAAATGGGCCAGAAACTAGGAAGGCTATGCTACCAACCACTGGCACTAAGGTTCACAGTGTTCCTGTTATAAGTTTATAGAACACCAATGGAACTGCCAATTTGTTTATTTGGAAAGCAGTTAATCTATTATTCCACTTGTCTTATATTCTTACAGTGTTCACCACATCATATATATATATATTAGTATCCTTGTTTCATATTTTAGACTAACAACTAATCAAACGTAGGGACTGCATCAAATTCCTGTAATTGAACCCAAAGACGGAGGAATTCATTTTTGTGTTCATATGATGGATGGATGGACACAACCTCACAATGGGCATATACATATTTAGTATGTGCCCTGCTTTGACACTATTATGGGGAGAAGTCAGTAAAGTTACAACTCTACCTAACAGGGATGCAACAGTGTTAAATCTTAAAGTACTTACTGCCTCATAATGCAATTTAGGGTTTGCTACAAAATTTTGTTTACAGCATATGTCTAGACAAATTTCATACAAGCATGGGTATCTCTGCTGCTCTAACATTTTATTATTCCCACTTATTGTACCCAGAAAATATAATTACTAAAAAATATAATTGCTTCAACCTAAAAGCATACTTTAAAAATTAATATTTGATAAACATTGGAAAGAAATAAGTATTATATAGACCCTATTATTTGAAAAATGCCAAAACATTTTAATTTTGATGCCTCAATTAACTGTCATCAAAGTAGCAAAGAAAAAATTACAAATGTAAACTAACTGCTGTATGTTCTGCTGTAAGTACTCTATTGACTTCTTTTAAAGTCAAAACCCAATTTACAGTTGGAAACTGAGGCACAAGTAAGTTAAATAATTTGACCGAGAAAGCACAGCTGGCCAGGCGCAATGGCTCACGCATGTAATCCTAGCACTTTGGGAGTCCAAGGCAAGGGGAATCACTTGAGGCCAGGTGTTCAAGAAAACACAGCTAGTAAGTGACCATGATGGCATTCAAACCCAAGCAATCCACAAACCAATATCTGAACCACTATGCCATACAATATTAACAGCAATTCCCCAGACAAGAGCCCAAAAGTGTTAATCTAAGTGATCCAAGTGAGAGAGACAGACTATAAATGTGTACAGTCTTCTCTCAGGCTATTCCATAAATATTTCAAGAATTTAAACAAAAAGTGTAATATCATAAAACTAACTTGTGTGTGTATCCTGTGGAATTAGTCTCATTTTGTGGGAATACTTTACAAATTTAAATGCAAAATGGTTACTTTGGTATTATGATTTACTGTGAGGGTTCTTACTAGAATGCTATTCTGAGTACATGTAAAGACAAAGATAAATGCCAAGTAACATAACTAAAAGGCAATTTAAGGAACAGTAAAATGTCCCTATAAAAAGAGAATGTTACAAATAATGGTAACATCATGCATGCTTCACATTGAAGTCTGCTAACAGGATTCTGCTACAACTTATTTTACTCAAAATAAAATGGCTCAAATATATTAGAGAATGAAACAGAGTTCAAAATACCCTCCATCTGTATGGCTGCCAATTAATATATTCTTCATTTTTCTATGACTGCTCTAGCTCCCTTTACTAGAAACAAAGTTGTCTTTATGTCACTCATTTTTCTAATTAAGTCTCAGATATTTTCTATTATTAGGTTGAAACATATAATTCACCCTTTCAACCAGTTTTACCTACAAAAATGGACACTTAATATGACTATATATAAGAACTCTCTCAAAATTCAACATATTAAAAAGAACAGACACACTCAATGAAGTTATAATTATTCCAAATACTGCAAGAATAAACAGTTGACAATGTTTTCAAACTCAAAAGAAAAAATAATCATTCCCATGGGGAAAAATTCACTATATATTGTTAAGTGAAAAAGACCAGATTACAAACTAGTATAATACCAATTTATACATAAAAACATCAACTAATAAAAATGTTTTAGACTTCAGGATGTTAATTTCTTTGTTCTCTACGTTTTCCTGATTTTCTAATTTAAAATAATACCATAATTTTAAAAAACAATTTAAAAATAAGTCAATCTTTGCCTAACTCTTTACCAAAATATACTTAAATTAATGAAGCTACATATGTACCCTAAAGCAACATAAAAAATTTTAAATAGCCTACACTTTTTTGTTAATTCAATAATAAAGGCCATGAGAAATAACACAATAATAAGCTATTTCTAAAAATACTGATAATTTTCTTTGTTAGTATAAATAACTTTATTCTTACATCAATGAAATAAGCCTAATTAACAGTTGAGTTTGGTTTCCTCATCATTAGACCGCTAGCAAATAAAGAGCAGGCCAAAAAGTTAAAATGCAAGAGATCAGTATGGAGCAGGGAAATAGAAAATTAGAATGAAATATAAAGAAGAAACTAAAAGGAAAAAAAAAGCTATATACCTTTCTACTACATATGAAAAATGTTTTAAAAGAACAGAAATATGTTTTGATATATACATGGACAAACAAAAATGTTATAAATATCTTCCAGGTGACATCTAATTTTTAAAAGTCTAATAAACAGAATTCAGATGTTCTAAAAGTCCAATTTTACCAAAGTTAAATGCTAACTACAAAAAAAAAGGCTCTGAGATGAAATTAAGTTCTGAGATTTTGCTGATTAACCAGCTAAGTAACCATCTTACCCAGAATGGGTTCTTATATTTATAAACAAATACCCTAAAAAAATATCAGGACAGAGGTTTGAGCTGAACAGACCCAAGGACCATTAAACAATTAGTCCACTGTGGTTTACCGCCCTCTGGCTGCCGTGGCAGGAGACATCACAGATGAAAATGTCTGCCAAGAAAGTTAGAAAGGTGTTAAGCAGAAGCTGGGAGGAAATTCTTCAGGCAAATGTAGAAGCTAATTTAGAAACAGGCCCTTAAATACACATTCAAGTAAGTTTTACTCCTTCCTCTAAAAAATATTTAAAAACATCAACTAACAAAACATTTTAAATACTGTCTGAAATTTTCAACCATAAATTAACAAAATAGAGTTTGGAGATAAAAGTTGGTTATGAGAGACTAAAAGTGTTAACATCTAACTAAAGATCAGAATTAGTCTCACCTTGGAAAAATTCCTTAACATGCTAGAAAGAAACACTTAGGTAAAGAGGTAAAAAACTTTTACTAGAAGTTCAAAGAATACTGATAAAACTTCCTCTGATTATAAATCTGTGGTAAATATAAAAGCAGCTTACAATAATGACTCTTACATTAATTCAAAGTTTCCAGGTAGTAAATACAATTTGAAGATAAATATTAGGCAACACTGAAGCCAACATTTCCTGGAATCACCGAATAATATAAGCAAGAATACAGCAAGGGAAAATTTGCTACACCAAATTCAGATCAGATCATTTATATTAATCTTTCTTCAAAAAACTATTCTATGTCACGTCTTAATTTTGTCCAATAAGGCTCAAAAGTAAGTTTCTCCACTTTCCAATCTTCTACCAGAGTTCAGCTAGCAAAAAACCACAACAGTCACAGTACAAGAAAAAACAATTCTATTCATTTCACTGTCTTGTTAATTATTCACAATTCCCTATCATTTTAAAACAGTGGATCTCAGCCTTGTATCCACCCTAACACACCCAAGAAACATAATGCTTTCTAAATAACAGTGGTTCACAGAATTCTGATTCTCAGCACAACTGGGAAAGGACTAGAAAGTTTGTAGGGAAAAAAAAGAGATGGGAGTAAGAGGGATGAGAGTGAGAATGTTCCTTGAACACTTGGGATCTTTCTTTTAAGCAAGTCTTAATTTAGTAATCTTTTCAAAACTTATCATAGTTCAAAGAAATGATGCAAATAAGTTTTACAAAAAAACAGAAACCTTACCCTGCAGTTCATGATGTATTACACCCACTAGGTTGGGTTCATCTCCCCACCAGAATATCCATAACTCTTTGCAATCTGGTTTGACATCACGACGCCATACACAGAGCAGGTTGGCTTGCAGACAGCGAATGAAACTTAACAGGATTGGATCATCTTGGGCTGGGGCTGAAATTATGGGTCCACAGTCCCCATGCCCTCCAAAATTGTACCTACGCCATTTGATTCCCGTGAGTTCAGCCTGGAAAAAGACAAAAAAATTGCAATAGTTTTGATTTTTCTTTTTACTTTTATAGACCTCTGAAAACAGGCTTCTTTACAGAAAATAAAATGTACTAAAATAAATATTTACACCAAACTTCACATCATAAGATTTCTCCCAGTGACATGTCGATCCTTCTCGATTTTAAGGTGGGAAGAAAGTTCACTTCTATTAAGATATCTGGGCCGGGGGTGGGAGGGGGAGACACTTCATCATAAGGGTACCTGATCTCAAACCAAGTGACATGGGGACCAAAGTGAGGCCCAAATTTTACCTGTACAATGATCATGTGTATACATAATTCTGAAATGTACCCGCATCTTTAAAATAATTTTAAAGAGTATAAAAAAATTATTTCTACGTAGCTCTTTATATTAAATGCCAAAATTAAACAAGCAGATAATCATGATTTCCTATTGAACCATTTTATTTACCTACACATTTACTATACAGTCCATTTCCTATATTCCACATTCAACCCATAAGTTATATTTACAAATCAGATAGGAGTTTTTAAAAAAATTTGTAGAATTGCAATAATTTATTTCAAGGAATTTCTTCCCATCCAGAAGCTACAATTTAAACCCTTGTTTTTATCAGAGAAGCAGCATGCAGTACCCTAGTGCTTCTTCATGAATGCTAAAAGGCTATTTATGTAGAAGATGCTAACAAACTGATGCAAAGTTATAAGCAATTTATTCATGTTATTTAACATGCAGCGCACAGAAAATCATTGCTTCTATAACAATTCCCTAAGGTAGCTTGGTCTTTTGTTTTTTAAACACATTGTAAAACATGAGAACTTGAAACAAGCAGAGAATAAACACTGTATCTTTGTTCTATTACACACATTTATATTTTAAGATTTCTTAAATCTTAGGTTTAAAAAACTAAACTTCAAAGATGTTTCAATACAAATGAAAGCCAAATTCCAAACTTAAGTAGCTATAAACTATAACTGCATATTCAAAACTGATAGTAAACCGATTCATAATATAATTCTGTACCAAACAGTCCATATGTCTACTGCATTCAATCAAGGTTGAATTTGGTCAACAAAATTTTTTTCAAGTTTTTTCAAAAAAACTAAGTACCACCGGATAGAAAAAATAGCCATAATCTTCTACCAACATAACTGAAATAAATTTAAAATGCTGAAGCAATCACATAATGATCACATTTATGAAAAAAAAAATTACCAAGTAAAAAAGACTTCACTTCAAAAAGAAAGTTACAAAGAGAATATCCAAAGTAAAACTATCTGAAATTCAACAACTTATCTTTTGCACTATAAGATTTGCAAATCTAATCTTTAATGAATATGCTTAGTAAATGCCGGTATTGGAATCATCTAGGCTTTCTCTATATGTTACTTGATTTCCTCTAAATATGAAAGTGCTACATGGTCAGTGTAAAAAGTTCAAAAATAATATACCATAATCACACTACAAATAATTATTAACATCTTATCATATGTCCTTCCTGTTTTTCTGTACATATACATTTTTTATTCTTATTCTTATTTGAGTCAGAGTCTCACACTGGTGCCTATGCTGGAGTGCAGTAACATGATCACAGTTTACCGCAGCCTCCACCTCCTGGGCTCAGGCAATCCTTTCACCTCACCTTTCCCAAGTAGCTGGGAGGAACTAAAGGTACACGCCACCACACCTGGCTTTTTTCGTTGTTTGTTTTTTTCTGTAGAAAAGAGGTCTTGGTATGTTGCCCAGGCTGGTCTTGAAATCCTGGGCCTAAGAAATCCTCTCACCTCAGCCTCCCAAGGTTCTGGGATTCAGGAATGAGCCACTGTGCCCAGCCTGTATATACACATTTTTAAAGCAGAAACCCTGCTGCTTGGTTTTACATCCTGATTTTTCACTAATTATATTGTTATATATTAATAATTATACTTCAATAACAATTTTAATGTTTGCAAAATATTCTATTCACTATCTGGAGAAAATATAACTTAACCACCTGGACAAGCTTCCATTTTTTTTCCACTACTGCAATTATTATAATTAGTGCACATATTTGAACACTGTTATTTTCCTGATTATTTCTTTAGAAGAGATTGCTTGATATAGAATGACCAAAGAATATAAATATTTCAAGACTCAAGAAGAGTACTACCACACTACCTTTCCATTAATAATGCCCCCAGTAAGAACAGCTGCCTCCCAAATTGCATGTCTTTACCTGCCAATTTAATAGAAGGGTATGTGTCCTTATACAAATATGTAGTCTTTGCTCTACTTGAAGGAAACTGTTATCACCTATTTGATCAGAAGTATAAGCTGAGGCTATCCTTTCAGGGTTTGAGTCCCCAACTCCATACTTACTAGCTGTAAGTAGCAAGTACCCAGCAAGTTACTTAACCTCTGTCCCTCAGCTGCCTCACCCATAAAATGAGGGTAACAGTACTTAACAAGGTGTTGACTAAATAGCACACATGTAAAGTACCTAGGGACAGTGTCTGGAACATGGCAAAACCGTACATGATATTATCAGCATACTAGTAACAGTAGTGCTATTTATCTTACTCTGAGTTATCGATATCCTTTCTCCATTTTTCTATCTTACAAGTTCCTTTGTTTATGTGAATACAAGTAACGTGTGTGGTTTTAATCAGAAAGTCTAACATCAGTCTGTAAATAAATGTTAAAGAAGAGAACAAAAAGAATAAATAGAGGCAGTTGAAATCTTATTATCACCTAAGCTAAAGATAGTGGTTCTGTGGATCTTCTAGGGAGGGATAAAAATGTATCAAGAAAATATGAATCAGTCATACTGACATTAACCATATTTAAACAGTTAGACAATTAGGAGATATCAGAGATTTAAACATCGGATGAGTCAGTCTCCAAGAAAATCTGCACAAAAATTTACTCACTAGAACACTTTCACCTGTAACATCCGGCACAGTTGAGAAGACAAAATATTTGACTTTGACTCAGGAGACTGGTTTCCTAATCCCAGCACTTCCCCACTAACTTTCTATCAGTGCTTATATGCTCTCAGTGGCAAAGGGAAGCCGCTACCACTTGCTCTATGGTCTTTACAAAGTTGCAAGTGATATAATCACTTCATAACTAAATCTGCCAAAAGACCTGAAAAATGTCCAATTATTTTAAAACAATTTAGTTGTTTTATTTTGAAGTTAAAACTAAATATCATACCAGCCTTCATTGGAAAATCTAACAATGAAACATTAATCAAGCCTAACAGTGATAACTAAATATGAAATGGCTATTCAAAGACATTATTTTAAAATTTAAATTAATGTTTGATAAAAGAAAAGACAACATAATAATATTGAAATAGTGTCCGAGAAAAAGAAATTCCCATCATGGATATTTATTCAATTAAATTTAAATGTCTTCATGTACCATGATCACGTTTATAGTTAAACATCAAGCCCACCCAAGTTCTATTGTCCCAATTTCTGACAAATGCTTATCCAAAAACTCACATGGTTTTTAAAATACAGAAGCAAAAAGATCATAATAAAATGTACAAGGAACAAAACCATGTATAATAAAAACCACCACCATCATTACTTATTAAGCATCTACTTAATGCCAGGCATCATACTTGGATTTTCATATATTAGCTCTAATACTAGGCATCATAATAGGGTATACATATATAATTTTTAGTCTTTACAACAGACAGCTAAATAAATTAGGACTCAGAAAGGTTAAATAATTCTCCCATAGCCACAGGTAGCAAACAGTGGATCCCAAATATAACTGGATTTATACCATAACTGAATTTAAAGCATAAATTTTTACCATACTCTGCCATGCTGCTTCATAGGGCTAATTGTAAAAATTAGTCCAAGAGGATTATAAAATAGCACAAAGAAACTGTCATCAACTCAATTTAGCAATAGCTAGACCTCATGGTTATACTTTTTTTTTTTTTTTTTTTTTTTGAGTTGTAGTCTCACTCTGTCGCCCAGACTGAAGTGCAGTGGCCGCTCCCGGGCACAGCAGCCTCGACCTGCTGGGCTCTGGAGATCCTTCCGCCTCAGCCTTCCAAGTAGCTGGAACTACAGGTGCGTGCTACCACACCCGGCTGATTTTTTATTTATTGTAGAAATGAGGTCTCACCAAGTTGCTCAGGCGGGTCTCGAACCAGCAGGCTCAGGCAATCCACTCACCTCAGCCTCCCAAGGCGCAGGATTACAGGCTGAGCCACCGAGCCCGGCTTATACTTTCTAATTTAATAAAGTTCATGAATCTTTCTTTAGTCTTCCTGAGGTATTAAAAAAACTAGTATAAGTGTGCCCACAAATCATCCCATGAATAGAAGAGATTTTCTTATTTCACTCAGATAATTATATGCTTTCTTTTCATGTTATCACTATAAGATGGTATCTATACAAGCTAATTCTTAGAGGGTATTATAACAAACCAAGAAACATAACTATTCTAATAGCAAGACAGGCTGGAAGGAAACTTGCTCAGCAATGGCAGACATCTGTTGTAGAGGTAGTCAACATTTGAGCTCAGAAAATTGAAGTTAACTAGTAGAGACTCCTCTGGCCTAAACAGAAGGCAGTCAGTTCAGAATGGTTCTAATTAAATAGATTACAACAGAATCAGGATAGATGCACTTCCTAACTGCATAAAAGTAACTTAAAGAAAATTTATATTGATTCTTAGTGTCCTATGTGTCAGGTACAAAATGTAGGAAATGAGGAACGGAGTAAAACCAGCAGATGCTGATAAGAAGGAACCCAGGGTATTGGTATCATGGAAAGAACACTAGTTGGAGATCAGGAGATCTAGGTTCTAGGCCTGGTTTTTCAACAATTTACCTATATGATGTTAGGAAATCTACTCTACCTCAAAGGTGCATCAGCTTCAGAACCAGTAAAGTAATAGGGCTTGACCTAGATACTGTAAATGAGTTCAAGTCTCCGGGCCCAGGCTAATTACATCCCACTCACAAAGGCAACTTGCAAATGAGATAGAACCTTCATTGGCCATCTTAGAACAATCAGCAAGAACAGAAGAGCTGCCACAAGATATTCAAAATTTCAAAAAAACAATTGAAATAAAGATTCCTCAAAATACAGGACATCAATCTAGATTTCTAGAATGGTTTGGAGAAAAGGCAGGTGTGATAATTTGGGGTTAACAAGAATGTACCAGTATATTACAAGTCTGCCTAACCTCACCTCCTCCTGTAATAGAGTTACTACTACTCTAGTGGATCAGGAGAATACAGTAAACATATTAAGTCACCTCTCAACTTTAGTCAGAAAATAGGAAAAAGTCACATACAATAGAAAACTTCTATTAAAACATAACTAACCAACTCCAGGTAAAGCTAGCAGAGTAAACACACACATCTGCTTTTGCTCTCTCTTAAATCCCTCTAAAACATCAATAAAGAAGTCTGTTTCTTTGTTTTGTTTTGTTTTGTTTTGTTTTTCCTTAAGTCATAAAATCGCAGTGGTAGGTAGAAGATAGCATCAAAACTTTGAAAGCTAAGAAACAGATGTTTACAGGGTAACGAAACTTACAATACATAAGACATAGAGAAAGCAGAGATACAACCCAATTGACACAGAATCACCTCAGCCTCAGAAATTAAATACAGGTAACTTTGGAAGTAGGTAACTTTGAAAGGCAGAAAGGAGGTCGGGTTCGGTGGCTCAGCCTGTAATCCCAGCACTTTGGGAGGGCAAGGTGAGTGGATTGCCTGAGCCCACGGGTTCGAGAACCGGCTGGGCAACTTGACGAGACCTCATCTCTACAATAAATCAAAAAATTAGCCGGGCGTGGTAGCATGCGCCTGTAGTTCCAGCTACTTGGAAGGCTGAGGCGGAAGGATCACCGGAGTCTGGGCAAGAGAGTGAGACTCCAACTCAAAAAAAAAAAAAGAAAGGCAGAAAGGAGATAAAATAAGGAAAAATGGTTGAAAGTTTGCTTAAAGGCACTCAGATGCCCAGGTATACTCCCTACTGCACAGAGCTGAGTTAATGCCCCTTCTTCACCCAAGCAACTAATCAGAAGAGAATTCTCTGGAAACAGTAAAAGAGAGGGTGTCTGGACTAGGGGACACAGGAAAACCAAAGGCAGGTAACAAGAGTAAAAACAAGGCATTTGGTGAATATATAGAGAATGAAGGTCATGAACCACCCTCTCTCCATCACCCTCTAAACATCCAGAAAGCTAGCAGCCAGTTCTTCAACTCCCAGAAAGGAGTCTGAAAAAGTCTTCTCTGGGAAATCTTTTTTCCAGAGAAAAGACCTTAAGATATTCAGATGGGAGGTTCCCCAAAGGAACCCACTCGGATCAGTGACATACACAGTAAACAAATGTCACTCACATGCTCAGAAATTCCAAGCAGTTTTTAGTCTACCATTCCTAAACATGAACATACAACCAAGAATTAATAAATAGTTAAGAAAAACCACTAAGGAATTATAGAAACAAAAACAAAAACAAATACAAAAACAAATACAAAACTGACTTGAAGGAAAGAGATAACAATGAGAGACGATAACTTTAAAAATACCTAATATTAATATTCTCAAAGAAACAAAATGGTACAATTTTTAAAAAGAACACGATGCTATTTCAGAAAAGGAAATTTTTATTAAAAGCTCTTGGAGAAGCCGGGCTCAGTGGCTCAGCCTGTAATCCCGCACCTTTGGGAGGCTGAGGTGAGTGGAATGCCTGAGCCCGCGGGTTCGAGACCCGCCTGGGCAGCGAGACCTCATCTCTACAGTAAATGAAAATATCAGCCGGGTGTGGTAGCACATGCCTGTAATTCCGGCTACTTGGAAGACTGAGGCGGAAGGATCACCAGAGCCCAGCAGGTTGAGGTTGCGGTGGCCGGAAGCGGCCACTGCACTCCAGTCTGGGCGACAGAGTGAGACTCCAACTCGAAAAATAAAAAATAAAAAATAAATAAAAAATAAAAGTTCTTGGAGAATTTTAAATAACGATGCCAGAAGTGATAAAATCCAGTGAAATATTTGAAAAATAAACTTTAGAAACTCTCCCAGAAAATAAAGCAAATAAACATAATGAAAAATGGAGGGGAAGGGATTAAACTAGAGGAGCAACCCAGGAAACTCAAATCCAAATACGAGCCCTTTCAGAAAGACAAAATGTAGGAAATAAAGGAGAAATGATCAATGAAATAATTCATTACAATTTCCCAGAAAAAAAAAGAACGTGAATTCTTAGATTAAAAGGGCTCTGTGAGTATCCTGAACGACGGATTAAGAGAGAATCAGGCCGGGCTCGGTGGCTCAACCTATAATCCCAGCACTTTGGGAAGCCAAGGTGAGTGAATTGCCTGAGCCTGCGGGTTCAAGATCTGCCGAGGAACATGGCGAGACCTCATCTCTACACTATATCAAAAGTTGGCCAGGCATGGTAGCGCACACCTGTAGTTCCAGCTACTTGGAAGGCTGAGGCAGAAGGATTGCCAGAGCCCAGCAGATCAAGGCTGTGGTGGCTGGGAGTGTGCCACTGCACTCCAATCTGGGTGACAGAGTGAGACCCCAACTCAAAAAAAAAAAAAAAAGGAGAGAGAGAATCAAAGAAAGCACATCACTACAACTTTCAGCACAAGACAAAGAAGATTCTCAAGCTTTCATATGGTAAAAAGAGGTCACAATCAGGAATTAGAAGGATGTCTAACATCTCAACAGCAATACCAGAAGAAGGCAAAGGCGCAATAATTCCAAAATTCTAAAGAATTATTTCCAAACTAGATACATAGACTAGTCTAAACTATCTAACAAATATACAAATAGGATAAATGGATTTTTTTAAAGCAAAAAAAAAAATTGCATTCTTTCTCAGGAAGCTATTGGGTACGTACTCACCAAATTGAGAGAATAAACCAAGTAAGAAGTAATGAGATTCAGGAAACAGACCCAACATGGCAGGGAGCAAAATAAATCCCTGAGAGTACAATGAATGATAATTCCAGACTGCCAACTACATACCAGTGCAATCCAAATTATGACAAGTCAGGTGGCTCCAGTAAAGATTAATTCAAGAAGATGAAACTAATAAAACTAACCTGAGAGTCTTAAAAGTGCTTCACACAATAGGCAGAAAGTATGGGGATGAGTTATAGAAAAATAAGCAGGCTGAGCTTGGTGGTTCACACTTGTAATTCCAGCACTTTGGGAGGCTGAGTCAAAAGGATTATTTGAGGTCAGGAGTTTGAGACCAGCCTGGGCAACACAGCAAGATCCTGTCTCTACAAAAAATTAGCCAGGCATGGTGGCACACACTTGTAGTCCCAGCTACTCTGAAGGACCACTTGAGCCCATAAGTTACCCATGATCGCACCACTGCACTCCAGACTGGGCAATAGAGTCAGACCCCAACTCAAAGAAGAAGAGAAATAAAAGACAGATGAAGACAGAGCATTTTTTTAAAAAACAGATAATCACCATCTTCAAGTTGTAAAGAAAAGGAAAGTAGCCAGTTTAACTAGATGTCTCAGTCATGTGTTAACATAATAATAATGAGAATGTTAACACTGAATAGTGAGTGGACCAAAATTACTATATGACTATTTTAGTAAAATGGAGGAATAGAAAAGGGGTATTTGCTTTAGAGGAGGCAGAGAGAATGAGCTAAACCTTCCTCTTCAATAGTGGAAGATCTAGAACTGAAAAACCTAAAAGTAGCTATAAGCTTAGAATTTAGAAACATTTAAGTAAGAACCAAGACAATCAACAAAAGAGGATCCATGTTTGCTTCTAAAGAAGGTGAAATAGAGGATAGGAGCAGAATGTTACTCTTATAAACCTTGTAGAACTATTTGGCTCACATCTGTAATCCCAGCGCTTTGGGAAACCAAGACAGGAGGATTGCCTGAGACCAGCCTGGGCAACATAGCAAGACCCCAGAGAAGGGGGAGGGGGGAATTTTAACAAAATTAATCAAACTGTGCTCAAGTTTATTTAATGTGATGTTACTACTAATACTGAGAACTCATACCATTTTGCAGGCTTATTCTAGACAAATTCCTAAGCGTAACAACAATTTAATATATCTTCTAAATAGTGATGCAAAAGCCAAAAGGTTATTTACCATGTGTTAAAATAATGTGTTGCTGTTGACTATTTCTTATCTTCATTTTACACTATTAAAACCCAGCTGGGCAGTGACATTCTTCCAGCTTCCTGCTCCAACCCATCTGGCTCTGCTTAAACTCTTCCCAGCCACAGCTATGGTGCTCGCCAGGGATTCCTCCTGTGCAGAGGGGGCTGTTGACAAGACATTAGGCCTCCCATCTGACTGATTATTTCCATTTTGTGAGAAAAGCAATGTGATATCCCTCCATACAATGAGGTCACATATAAAAGATGCTTTCTAACATATATATGTTGGCTGATTCATAACTATTTCCTCAAGTGTAATTTTCTTTTCACCCCTCAGCCTACCAATATTAACTCAAAAATGTAAATAAAGATTTTTAAGAGTTGGTTTAGCTGAAATATAAGTGAAAAAGGCTCAGAGGTTTTATTTGACAATAAGTTTAATACAATTAAACAATGAAGTAACCATTAAAAAGTTATCGCCATCTTAAGCTACATTAATAAGTATAAAATCTAGATCCTATTCAACAAATCTAACTTATCATGTCACTAGTCAATATTGCTTTCAGTTCCTAGCTCCATACTTTGAGAAGAAACTGGATAAAATGGAACAAATTAACAGATGAAAGACTAGGTTAGTGAAGAAATCTAAACAAGTCATATGGTAGAGGCTATCTGGCCTCATGTTCAGTCTTTTCAAGCAAGTTAACATGGCAACAAGAATAAAAGAATAAAGCCACATGAAAAAAAAACAATTGAATGAACTTAACATGTAGTAAAAAGATTCTGAAGTTATTTAAGGACTTGTATTATACAGAAGACTGATATATAGAAGATTAATTAGATTTGCTCAGCACAGTCCCAAGTGGTAGCAACAGAACCAAATGGAAAAACTGATGATTGAAACAAAGTGAGAGCTCCCTCAAGGAAAAAAAAAAAATCCCTGACAGAGAGTTAATCATAGATATGTGGGGAAGGGGTAAGGAGAAGCTGGTCAATACTAGATGAGGAGAATGCAAAGTGCCTTCAAATGTCTAAGGACTAGCTGAACAATGATTTATAAAGTTATTTTCAAACCTGAAATGAGTCTCAAAGATTCTGTCCAACAATAAGATTTCATAATTCTAATATCACTGTTATTTCAGTCAACTAGCTCAGGGGTTAAACTGTAGCTTCTGAGATGACCATCTGTTTCTACAAATAAAGTTTTATTAGTACACAACTATGCCCATTTCTTTGCATATTGTCTGTGACTGCTTTCGCATTACAACCACCTAGTTGCAAGTGGGGACTATATGGCCTACAGCCTGAAATAATGACTCCCTAGTCTCATAAGAAAAAGTCTGCTGACCCCTGAACTAAGATAACATACACAGGCAAATGTGACACTTAAAATATAAAGAACCAAATTGTCCTTCCACCATAAACAACCAGAAAACTAGACAAAATATATAAAACTACTGTTTTCAGACACTGGGCAATAGGTAGTACAGAGCTAGGATTCCTAAGAGAAGGAAAACAAATGAGGTGGACCCTACAAAAACTGAGGCGATTGAAATTTGTGAGAGCAGATCACCAGAAAGATTATTCAGAAAAAAGCTCCAAAGATTTGATAGGCATTCTTTTGAAATTGTTCCTAAATACTAAGCTGCACATTCAAACAGTAAAATTCAACAAGGCCAGGCAAAGAATTACCAAGGAGCTATCATTCCAAGAGCTCACATAAAGCTGGGAGGCTGACACGTTCTAAGAGCCAGAGAGAAAAAACAGTTAAATACTTTGGGCACTGAATAGAGATCATAAAAGGGCCACACCTCATAAGTAGGAAACCAGCTTTAGCAAAAAGACTACTCCAATCCATGCTAACAATCAAGTCTTAGAAAAAAAGTAATAATAATAGCTTGATCTTATTAACTGCCAGCCAATACAAAATTCAACTCTTTAAAGAAAGAAAATCCAGACTCAACAGCATAACATTCACAAAGTCTAGCAATCAATTAAAAAATTCCAGACTTTCAAGAAGAAGAAAAATGGGATCCATGACTAGAAGAAAAAATCAATGAGCAGAATCAGATCAGAAATGAGAGTAATGATGAAATTAACAGACAAGCATTTTAAAACAGCTATTTTTTTTTTAAAAAATAGAGATGACGTCTTGCTATGTTGCCCAGGTTGGTCTCCAACTTCTGGGCTCAAGCAATCCTCCAGCCTCAGCCTCCCAAAGTGCTGAGATTACAGGCCTGAGTCACCAAGTCCAATCTAAAACAGCTAATAAATATGGCCAAGGATTTAAAGAAAACCACAAATATAATAAGGACAGAAATGGAGGATATTTTTTAACAAGTGAATACAATTTCTAGAGTCCAAATATGTAAAACCTGAAATGAAAATGAACTGAATGGGCTTAATGCAAATGAGGCACTGCCCAAAAACAATTTAAAAAGAAAAAGAGAAAAGCCCAGGGGACTTGAAAACATACAATATAACTATCCAAGCTGAAAACAAAAGAATTTGTAAAAACAAAATAAATGACCAGCAAAGCCAAAGTAACTTTTGCAGTCAGAGTAATATCAAGCAATCTAACATATATCAGGATCCCAGAATGAGGGAAAAACAAACAAAAAAATGTATAAATAATGACCACAGTCTCCAAGTTTCATGAAATCAATAAGCCACTGATCCAACAAGTTCGGTGAACCCCAAGAAGCAAAACAAGCAAACAAAAAATCATACCAAAATACATCAAAATAAAATTTCTGAAAACCAGCAATAAAAAGAAAAATCTTAAAACTGGACAGAGAAAAAAAGACACATTCATAAGGGAAAGCAAAGATAATATTAACTACAGACTTCTCATACAAAAATATGCAAGTAGAGAACAACGGAAATATATGTGAAAATGAAAAAAAAATTTCCAAATCTAGAATTTTAAATCAAACACAAATATTCTTCAAAATTGAAGGTAAAATACAAACCTATTTTGAGATGAAACTTTAGATCTGTTTTAGATGAATCTTTAGATCTGAACATTTTAGATCTGTTAGCCAACAGATCTGCACCCAAAAAAAATGTAATTAGAAAAAAAATTTTTTTTATTCTTCAGGTGCAAGGAAAATGATACGAGATGGAAATCTGACCTCCACAAAAGAATGAGTACCAGAAATAGTATCATATAAATAAATATATCTGTTTTCTCATTTTAATGTATTTAAAAGCTTATTAACTGATTAAAGCAAAAGCAATAAGGTATTGTGAACTACATGTCACAATATATGTAACATGTCAGCTATATAGAAAATATATGCAGAAAAATGTCAGATATATAGAAAAAGTATGATGACAATAGCAAAAAGGTCAGAAGGAAAAAATGGGAGGTTTCTACATTATAAATAAAGAAGTTAAAGGAGTTTAATATTATTTAAAAGTAGACTGTGATAAGTTGAAGATGTATATTATAACCCTTGATCAGCCCTTGCAAAGTAAAACAGAGGTATATCTAATGTAGTGGAGATTAAAAATTGAATTATAAAAAATACTCAGATAATTCAAAAGCAAGTCAAAAAACAGGGAGAAAGGAACTAAGAACCAGTATAGGAAAGAAAAAAGGACAATGAACTTAAACCCAACCATATCAATATAATTATATTAAATATAAATAGACTAAATATTACAAGTAAAAGGTAGGGTTTTCAGAATTGATTTTTTTTTATTAAAGGCCCAACTACAAGAAATGCACTTTACGTATCAAGACATACCTAGGTTAAAAGTAAAATGATAGAAAAAAGATACATCATGCAAATACTAATTATAAAAGAGTTGAAATGACAAGAATAATACCAAAGCTGCTTCCAAGAGAAGAACTATTTCTAAAAATAAACAAGGAAACTTTGTAATGATAAGAATGGCAGCCAGGGCAGTGGCTCATATCTACAATCCCAGCACCTTGGGAGGCCAAGGCAGGAAGAATGCTTGAGGCCAAGAGTTTTGAGACCAGCCTGAGCAACATAGTAAGACTGTCTCCACACACAAACACACACAAATTTTAATTAGCTGGGCATCGTGGCATGTACCTGTCATCCAAGTTACTTGGGAGATTGAGGTGGAAGGATCACTTGAGCCAAGGAATTCGAGGCTGCAGTGAGCCATGATCACAACACTGCACTCCAGCCTGGGCAAAAGGGAGACTGTCTAAAAAAGAGAATGTAATTTTTCAAAAAGACATAAAAAACCTCAAATGTGCGTGCACCTAATAAAAGAGCTTCAAAATACATGAAGCAAAAATTCTGAAAGGAAAAACAAATACAAAATTATAATTAGAGATTTCAACAGGCCTCCCCCAGCAAAAGAAAAAGAATACAGAAAATCAATGAGATAGAAACTGTGGATACTATCAACCAACATAACCAAACTGACATTTATGAAACATGCCAACAACAGCAAAATACACATTTTTTTCAACTGCACAGAGAACATTCACCAAGAGAAACTATATGCTAGGCCATAAAACAGTGTTCAGAGAGAAATTTGTAGCTTTAAATATTTATATTAGAAAGACATAAAATCATTGCTCTAAGCTGCTACCTTCAGATGCTATAAAAAGAAAAGTAAATTAAACCAAAAATAAGTAGAGAAAAGGAAGTAATGTAGAAAAAAAAAGAAATGAGATATAAACATTGGCAACAGAAAAATCAATAAAACAGAAAGCTGATTTTTCCATAAGATTAATAAAATTGACAGATTCTCATTAGACTAATGAAGAAAGGAAGAATAGGTACATCATCAATACCAAGAATAAAAGAGAAGGTACTCTAAAATACACAACCTAAAAATACCAAAAAGACAGAGGAATTATTACAAACAACTTCTGTGCCAATAAATACAACTTAGAGTAAATGCATAAATTACTTGAAAGAATGATCAAACTAACACAAAAAAGAATTAGAAAACTTGAACAACCCTGTATCTATTAAATTCATGGTTTCAAACCTTCCCACAAAGAAATTTGCAAGGCAAGATAGCTTCACTGTGAATTCTATCAAACATCAAAGGAAGAAATACCACTAGTTTCACACAAACTCTTTCAGAAAACAAAGGAGGGATTATTTTCCAATCATTTTATGAGACCAACATTACCCATGATACAAAGACCAAACAAAGACATTATGACAAAAGGAAATCTACATGTTAATATTCTTCATGGACATATATTTGACACTCATTAACAAAATATTAAGCAAGCCCTATATGTAACTATATGTAAAAATAACAATACATCCCAAACCTAAAATTTACCTTGAAAATTCAAAATTTGCTGAAAAACCCATCACATAATCCACCATATTAACAGAATAAAACCTACATCAAAAGATGTAGAGAAAACATTTAACAAAATTCAACATCCTTTTGTGGTATTTTAAAAATTAAGCAAACTAAGAATTGAAGGGAACTTCATCACCTTGATTAAGGAGATGTTTGAAAATCCAAAGCTAACATCAATGACGAAAGACTGAACAATTTCTGCCTAAAATCAAGAACAAAGCAAGTATTACACTCTTACTACTTTATTCATTATTGCACTATAGGTCCTAATAAATTCAATAAAGCAAAAAAAAAAGAAGTAAAACACAAATTGGAAAGGAAGGTATAAACCACCTTTATTTGCAGATAATATACATTTTCAAAAATCCAAGGATTCTACAAAAAAAATCTAATACAACTAATAAGAGTTTAGGAAAGTTGTAATATACAGGGTCAATACATAAAAAGTAACTGCATTTCTACAAACTAGTGGTAAACAAGTAGAAAATACTTTAAAACAAATATTTTAAACAGCATTGGAAACCATGAACTACTTAGACATAAATCTGATAAAAAAAAGAAAATGTGTTCCAGACCTAGATACCAAAAGCTAACAAACAATGTTAAGAGAAACTGAGTATGTAAAGAAATGGAGAGCTAAACAATGTCCATGGACTAGAAGACTTAAAACTGTTAGAAGACTTAAAACTGTTAGTCCCAGCTACTTGGAAGGCTGAGGCGGAAGGATCGCCAGAGCCCAGCAGGTTGAGGCTGCAGTGGCCGGAAGCGGCCACTGCACTCCAGTCTGGGCGACAGAGTAAGACTCCAACTCAAATAAATAAATTAATAAATAAAATAAAATAAAATAACTTCAGCTACTTGGAAGGCTGAGGCAGAAGGATCACCGGAGCCCAGCAGGTCGAGGCTGCGGTGGCCAGGAGGGGACACTGCACTCCAGTCTGGGCGACAGAGTAAGACTCCAACTCAAATAAATAAATAAATAAATAAAATAAAATAACTCCAGCTACTTGGAAGGCTGAGGCGGAAGGATCACCGGAGCCCAGCAGGTCGAGGCTGCGGTGGCCAGGAGGGGACACTGCACTCCAGTCTCAGCGACAGTGAGACTCCAACTCAAAAAAAACAAAAAATAAAATAAAATAAAATGCCGAACACCCAGAAGAACCAAAACAATTTCAAAGAACAAAGTTGGAGAATACCCTAATACCCTTGATTTCCAAGACAATACTATAAAATTTAAGTAATCAGCATAGCTTAGTACTGGTATAACAGACATGTAGACCAAAGGAACAGAATATAAGGTTCAGAAATACACCAACACACACACACATATTCCACCAATTTTAAAAGATGCCATGGTAACCCAATGGGAAAAGAACAGGCTTCAACAAATGATGCTAAAACAATTAGCTATCTACCTACAAAACAAAAACAGAATTTTAATCCTTACTTCACATCATACAAATTAACTCAAAATGGGACACTGGATCACAAGTCTAAACCTAATAACTAACACTATAAAACTTCTGGAAGAAATCCTGTGAGAAATATTCTCCTACTTTGGGACAGCAAGGGTTTCTTAGGATATAAAAAGTACAAACCATAAGAAAAAAAATAACAGACAAGTAAAATTTAAAACTTTTGTTCTTCAAAGAACACAATTGAAAAAAAGAAAAGGCAAGTCACAATTAGGAGAAAATATTTGCAATACACGTTATCCGCCAATAGACTTGTGTCCAGGATATTTAAAGAATTCTTACAACTAAGAAAACAATCTGCCGGGCTCAGTGGCTCTAATCTGTAAACCCACGCCTTGGGAGGCTGAGGTGAGTGGATTGCCTGAGCCCGCTAGTTCGAGACCCGCCTGGGCAACTTGGTGAGACCTCATCTCTACAATAAATCAAAAATCAGCAATTCCGGCTACTTGGAAGGCTGAGGCGGAAGGATCGCCGGAGCCCAGCGGGTTGAGGCTGCAGTAGCCGGGAGCGGCCACTGCACTCCAGTCTGGGCAACAGAGTGAGACTACAACTCAAAAAAAAAAAGAAAACAATCTAATTTTTAAACTGGCCAAAAGATGCAAAAAGCCATTTCCAAAAAAAAGATATATGAATGTCTTAATATGCACATGAATGAAAAGATGTTAAACTTCATTATTTATCAAAGAATTACAAATTGAAAACAGTTACTATATTTACATATCCCTAATCCCAAAATCCAAAATGCTCCAAAATCCAAAACTTTCTAAGTGCCAACACCTAGTGCTTACCTAAGGAAATACCATTTGGAACATTCCAAATTTCTGAATTTGGGGATTAGGGATGCTCAACCACTAAAATGCAAATACTCCAAAATCTGAAAAAAATCCAAAACACTTCTGGTTAAAAGCATTTTGGCTAAGAAATAATTGACCTGTACTACACTTTATTAAGATAGCTGAAATTTTTAAAAACTAAAAGTGCTACCTTTTGCAAGTATGCAGACCAATTAGAATGCCTATAAAACAGATGGAATATAAAATGGTACAACCATTTTTTTAAAGTGTGGAATTTTTTTATAAAGTGAAACTTCTAGACATTTACAGAAATAAAAACATACATTACACACAAAAAACAGTACATTAATTTTCACAGCCAATAACAACTGTATGGATAAGCAAACTATGGCATATCCATGTAAGAGACTACTATTTAACAAAACAAAAATGACCTGCTCAAGCAATAATATGACTATGTGCTAAATGATTCCCTTTACAAAAAAAATTCTATCCAGCTACTTGGAAGGCGGAGGTGGTCGGATCACCTGAGCCCAGCAGGTCAAGGCCGCGGTGGCCAGGAGTGTGCCACTGTACTCCAGTCTGAGAGAGAGAATTGGACTCCAACTCAAAAAAATAAAAATAAAAAAAATTCTAGAAAGGGTAAAATAGTTCTATAGTAACAGGGAAAGGTTGGAGGACAGGAGGGAAACCCTGACTGCAAAAGGACAAGTAGGCATTTTTTTGCATCACAGAAGTGTTCTCTACTTTGATTTCAGTGGTTTCACAGATGTATACATTTGTCAAAACTCATAAAACTGTACACTTAAAATGGGTAAGTTTCATTGAATGTAAGTTATACCTCAATAAATATAATTAAAATGTTAAATATCAATGGAAGATTCCATGTAAACAATGTCTCAAAGTTAACAAACTACTTTTTTTTTATCCTTCTGCCTCAGCCTTCCAAGTAACTGAAACCACAGGCATGCACCACCACTCTTGGCTCATTTTTCTTGATTTATTGTAGAGATGAGGTCTCGCCAAGTTGCCGAGGCTGGTCTTGAACCTGTGGGCTCAGGCAATCCTCTCGCCTCAGCCTTTCAAAGTGCTGGAATTACAGGCACCCAGAACAAACTACTTTTAATATAACGAAAAATACTGTCTTGTATATCTCCTAGGTAAAAGTGAACCTTTCAGAAAGTATAAAATATTTTTAAATAAATTATTTTCATGTTTAACTACATCAGGACACGGGTTAATGACCTGTATTTATTAGCCTTAACTAAATGAGAATTATTGTGAAATTTCTAGAAACTGGGCTAATTTAATGAAGTTCATAACTGTTAGTTTGCTTCCCAACAGCAATAACAGACCATAAACGGACATGTATATTGTCTACGCAAATACGAATGCCTCATTCCTCCACCATAACTAACATACACTTTACACTGTTGTGGATAACAACATGCCCAGTTGCCGGGTTTGGTGGCTCACACCTGCAATCCCAGTACTTTGGGAGGCTGAGGCGGGAGAATTGCTGGAGGTCAGGAGTTCAAGACAACATGCCCACTAAAGAACTACATTTCCCAGCTTCCCTGAAGTTAATACAGTCTTGAAGCTACTAAGTATAGCCAGAAGTCTTCAAAGGTAATTCCTGGAAGTTACCTCAAAAAAGGGTATGTCCCTCCCACATTTCTTCCTCCTTACTACCTACAATGCCACCATTTAGACAGCCATTTTGGACTATATGCTACTAATGATTAACTAAGGACAATGGAGTAACAAGAGCCCAGATCCCTTGATGGACAAATCAGTTCTAAAATGCCTGCCTCTAAGTTTCCTGTACAGAAAAGAGAAATTTGTTTAAGCTATTATTCTATTTTTTAAAAAGGAAACGATTATGTCACTAAATAAATCACTTTGATGAGCATTTTAATAACTGGTTTTTTATTTTTTAAAAGCTTGAAGGCTTTTAGCAAGGTGATAATTTTTATATTTTAGATTATACAGTTACCATAGGCTTTTTACCTTGCCTCAGTCATTGACCAAAACAATAAATTATAATTTTTCATTTTCCGAATGATTCCTTGATTTGAAATAGTCTAAAAAAAAAAATCTATTCCCCTATCTGTGGGAAGAAATTTTAAGCTACATTATTACTCCATTAATCTCTGATGAAACTTTAAAAAATGTAAACTGTATTATCACTCCATTAATCTCAGGCAAACCTATATGCTCCAGTGAGTTCTACCTTAGTGCATGCACTAAATTATATGGTCTACACTGTTAATTTTTAAAAGGCTGAGAAAAGTGACCAATAATGTTTGGAACAGCTAGGAGCTTCACTGAAGTCCTAAAAGGAATTTAGACAGGAGTATAAAGAAAAGCATACAACAAAATGTACTGGTTACAAGTTCAGGCTCTGAATTAAGAGATTCAGCTTCTAATGACCTTAGACAAATTACTTAAATTTCTTGCTTCAGTTTTCTTACCTGAAAAATGGGAAGAGCAGAATCTACCTCTTAAGGACCTCATGAGCATTAAATGAGAAAAATACACATAGCTGGAAGTTAAGCAGTGCCAGCCCTGCAATAAGCACACTTAGAAACAGCAAAAGCTCTCAGGGGAGAAAGTGCATTACTGGTAAAGGTTTAAGTTGAAATATGAATTTCTATTACACAAATAAATAAATACAGTAGTTGGAAATTTTTTTTTTGAGCTGGAGTCTCACTCTGTCGCCCAGACTGGAGTGCAGTGGCCGCTCCCGGCCACCGCAGCCTCGACCTGCTGGGCTCCAGCGATCCTTCCGCCTCAGCCTTCCGAGTAGCCGGAATTACAGGCACACGCTACCACGCCCAGCTGATTTTTTTTGATTTATTGTAGAGATGAGGTCTCGCTGCCCAGGCGGGTCTCGAAACCGTGGGCTCAGGCAATCCACTCACCTCAGCCTCCCAAAGGTGGGGATTACAGGCTGAGCCACCGAGCCCGGCTAGCAGTTGGAAATTTTAAAAAGAAAACAACAAAAGACTTTTTAGAGATTAAACACCTTTAAAAATTAAAAAAAAAATCACAAAAGACATCTGGATACCCATATATATGAAAAGATTATCATAATGTAACTAGAAATCAAAAAACTGAAAATTAAAATAGATTTATTTTGCTTAGTGGCAAAAGTTAAAATGAGTAAGTTCCATTACAGGCAAGGACAGAAGTGGGCATTATAAACTGCCCACAGGAATGTGAGCTGCTATATCTTTTTTAAAAGTTTATGACTATAACTTTCAAATTTTAATGCATAACTGTACTATACAGAAAAAAAATTAAAAGAATTTTAATGTTTCTCATAGTTGATGTAGTTAAACAAACAATATATCCATCTTATGAAACAGGATACAGCTGTTTAAAAATGCAATAAAAAAGGATGATGCGTATCTAAATTTACTGACATGAAAAGATTTTAAGACAATGTTAATCAGAAAAAGCATGTTACAGGAAAAGGTAGTGAATTATCCCTTATCTGTAATTTTTAAAATTACAAGTCTGTCTATCAATAGAATGCATTAAAAAACTGTGGTATTAAGAGTAAAATACAAATGTACAGTTTGAACATACTATTAGAAGAAAGTTGTAAAAAAAAGATAGTACAATTCCATTTACAAAAAGTTCAAAAGCATACAAAACAATATATATAAATGCATAATGATTAAAACTTTCTAAAAATTAGGGAATGATACAAATAAAATTCAAGGTAAGGGAGAGAAAAGAGAATGAGAGAGAAAGAGAGCATAGACAGGACTTCATAAATGGCAAAATGGTTTTTCTTAAACTCGTATTAGGTATTAGGTACACAGGTGTTCACTGTATCATGATTCTTTCGACATTATGTGTAATTTACACAGGTTATTTTTATCTATTCAATATCTAATAAAACAATTTTGAAACTGCATATGTGTTTAGGCCCACAGATACATGCAAAAGTTTTGGAAAAAAAAGCCTGGAATAATACAAACTAAACTACTAGTAGGTACATTCCTGTGGGGGAGGGGAAAGATCCTTCAAGTTTTATGTTAGACATTTCCATATTGTTTGAATCTGAGATAATTGTGTAAATTTTTATTAAATTTTTCAAAGAAATTACTTTTCCATTAAAATCATAAGAATTGTAGCCACATAGAAAATATGTGAGCACAGCAGAATAAAAAATTCTATTTACACTGTGATTACATCTATATACAAAAATGTGCACACTAGCAAGAACAGAAGAACTGAGGTAAATCTGATCTAATGGAGTGGTGGAAACATTGGTAGATTTTTTACAATTTTCATTTCTTGGAAGTATTATTTCTTGGAAATATTTTGTATTTCATTAGTATCACCTCACTTGGAGAGAAATTAAAGAAAAATGACAACTGCAGGAAAGCCAACTTCTCTACATTCAGGGTAGCCAAGTGAAAAATCTCCTCACATGGAAAGGCTGAATGAATTTACAGCCAATCTACAATGGATAGTATACGCTGTGCCAGTAAGTGCACTCAAAACAACTGGAGAGGGTCCCCACCACACCAAGGAGATTACATCAAAAGGTTCTGAAGTGCATATGTACATTTTAGCGCTTAACTGAGAATTGGTGCTGTCACATAAAAGTGCAGCAGCCACGGAGAAGACTCCTGAGCACAGGGAGCCCGGGAACACATTGAAAAAAGTTAAAGGGGGTAGGGAGAGATGGGCAGGGATGGAGGAAGGGGGGGAGGAAGGGAAATAAAAATACAACATGGCGCCGGGCTCGGTGGCTCAGCCTGTAATCCCGCGCCTTTGGGAGGCTGAGGTGAGTGGATTACCTGAGCCCGCGGGTTCGAGACCCGCCTGGGCAGCGAGACCTTATCTCTACAATAAATCAAAAAATCAGCCGGGCGTGGTAGCGCATGCCTGTAATTCCGGCTACTTGGAAGGCTGAGGAGGAAGGATCGCCGGAGCCCAGCAGGTCGAGGTTGCGGTGGCCGGAAGCGGCCACTGCACTCCAGTCTGGGCAACAGAGTGAGACTCCAACTCAAAAAAAAAAAATACAACATGGCATAATAAGTGCACCGTCAAGTAACTGACAAAAAAAAAAAAAATACTGTACACTCAAAAATCTAAGTGCTAAGAAAATAGAAATAGGAATGACAGGAATGAAAATTTAAAACAAGCCAGGTTCGGTGGCTCCGCCTTTGGGAGATGGAGGTGAGTGGAATGCCTGAGCCCGCGGGTTCAAGACCCGCCTAGTCAACTTGGCGAGACCTCATCTCTACAATAAATCAAAAATTAGCCGGGCATGGGTAGCGCGCACCTATAGTTCCGGCTGCTTGGAAGGCTGAGGCAGAAGGACCGCCGGAGCCCAGCAGGTTGAGGCGCCACCGCACTCCAGGCTGGGTGACAGAGTGAGACTCCAACTCCAAAAAAAAAAAAATAAAGAAAATTTAAAACAATCCAAAATCAGAATGGAACACCAATGATAAACACTATTTTGTGGTCTCCACAAATCCCCCCGCTATTCATTCCGCTGGTTCCCAAAATCTGGCCATTTCCACAAAGGCATGAAGGAAAACAGGGGAAAACTCTATTTCATCCTCTTACCAAAAGCATCACTGATATGAAATTAATATAAATAAAACCTCTGTATAAAAAAATTAGTAAGAATATTTCAAAGCAGATTTGTAGAGGAAAAATGTATCTTCTTTCTGAGCTTGGCAGTATTAAATGTAGAGGCCCTATGCTACAAAGGCTGAAAAAGAGCCAACTTAGCTATCTCCTCTCTCCCCATCTTTTTCTTCTTATCAGCACTTTTCCATACCCATTTCTGATAACCAAAATTTCATGAGCTCTTACCCTGCCAAAAAAGTCTGATTCACACCTCCAACCACCACCACCATTACCACATACCACCTGCCAAAGGCTCTGTTTACTTCACCAGTCATGCGTCCTTTCTCCTTCCTTACCTTTTTGCTCCACACTCCCCTTCCTTATAAAACATATTCTTAACTACCTCAAATCTCTTCTGGAATTAGGTGGGTTATAAATGCTAATGTTTCTTTTCCCTTTATTTTCACTATTCCCTGCTTTAAAACTTTGTTTGATTTCTGTAGGGTTTAACAGCAAGAACCCAGGATTAGTGAATACTTTCCGATATACCCACATGTAATCAAAGCATAGTCTACTGCTTAACAACTACAGCTCATGGATGTTGCTAACTGTTCTTCCCCATTTTGCATACAAAAGAATGCAAATGCCATAAAACCAAAACCATGTGTTTAGCATTTGATTCCTCTCCAAAGACATATATAATTGGTTACCAAGTCCTGCCACTTCTACCTCCAAAATACTACTTCAATCCATTTCCTTCTCTCCATTCCTACTGACACTGAATTATTTATCATACCTAGACTGCTCTAAGAGCCTTCTCCCTGCCTTTGGTTTCTCCCCTATTACAATCCATACTCCACAGAGTCCACTGAGTTTTCTCTCTAAAACATAAATCGGATCATGCCATTATCCTCTTTAAAATCCTTCAGACATTCCTCTATGCACACAGAATTAACCCCCCAACTCCTTCATGTCATCCAGTCTGGCATCAACCATCACCTTTCAGTCTTGTCTTCCCTCTAGTAAAAAGTAAGAATTAAATAAAAAGGAGATAAATTTTATAAAAGACAATAGTTACAACAATATCTAGAAATGTTTTATAGCCTGCTATTGTATTATTTAAGTATTTATGTAACTGACAAATTTATTCATTTCCATCATACATTAACACCAAACTCAAACTTCTACAAAACAGCTAACCAGTTATGTCCACATAAGTTATTAAAACTAGACTGTGTTGTTTAAAATACTCCTATTTTCAGTTCCAAAATTAAAATATAAGGTACAGTCAGGCTCAGTGGCTCAGCCTGTAATCCCACGCTTTGGGAGGCTGAGGTGAGTGGATTGCCTAAGCCCGCAGGTTCGAGACCCGCCTGGGCAACTTGGTGAGACCTCATCTCACAATAAATCAAAAAATTAGCCAGGTGTGGTAGCGCACGCCTGCAGTTCCAGCTACTTGGAAGACTGAGGCGGAAGGATCGCCAGAGCCCAGCAGGTCAAGGCTGTGGTGGCCGGGAGCGGCCACTGCACTCCCGTCTGGGTGCCAGAGTGAGACTCCAACTCAAAAAAAAAACAAAAAAAAAACTAAAATTAAAATTAAAAAATAAAGTAGATTACAAGGAATCTAAATCGACAGATATTTTCTAAAATGGATGCTAACATATATCACTACATGTCTCACAGCCTTCTGGAAATTGTTAAAGTCAGCTCTGTGTCACACCTACCAAACGAGAAAGTTTGGCAACAAAATCAAAGTTACTTTAGAAGGTAAATGCCTACCTCAGCAAGTCCCACTTGTTTTTCCATTTGGAATATTCCTTGAGTTTACCATATAAACTACCAATACACACTATTCATCTTAACAGATTCATTAGAAAGGTTTCCTAAGAATTGGTAAATACTACTTCAAATCAAATTTATACAATTTACTAAAGCCAGTTTATTAGCTTACATACACCAAAATATGGGTTCTCATGAGAATCATTTTACTGTTTAATTAAATATTATAGGAACTTGCAGGCAGATTCAAGAGCAGCACCATCTGAGTTACAAAGCTCAGTTTCACAACCTTATCACCAAATAGCAACAAAATATCATTTTCATACATACCTCTCAAGTAACTTACAGACAATAATGAATGCACTCTATATGGGATCATGACACTTGATTCAATCTGTGCAGATGACCACATTTTGTAGGTAAAGCACTGTACTTTGAAAACTGTTCTTAGTAACTTAAATTTAGTTAAGCACTTGTATTTCAGAAGGCAAATATTTGTGCTGTTTAGTTGCTATGATGCAGATTTATGATCTGACATAAATCTTAAATTCTAAATTCTCAGGTATATTATATGTTACATCTGAAAAACTGTAAAGTACCCGTTCTTATTTTTTTTTTTGAGTTGGAGTCTCACTCCGTCGCCCAGGCTGTGGCATACTCGCGACCACCCCAGTGTCGACCTGCTGGGCTCGGGCAATCCTTCCACCTCAGCCTTCCAAGTAGCCGAAACTACAGGCACATGCTACAATGCTCGGATAATTTTTTGATTTACTATAGAGATGAGGTCTCGCCAAGTTGCCCAGGCTGTTCTCGAACCCATGGGTTCAGGCAATCCTCTCACCTTGACCTCCCCAAAGTGCTGGAATTACAGGCTTGAGCCACCGTGCCCAGCCTGTTCTTAATTTTTTAGAATAATTATTATGTTTTCTTAAAATATCTACAGTTTTAGGATTATATCACACTTTTTGATAGGATTTCAATTCCCTTTTATAATGTGAAATGTACTAAGAAAAGACGATCATAAATAAAACTATGTAATCTGAAGACCAAAGATAGTAAAGCTGACTGAGAAATTGTTTAAAACTCTTAGTAAATTAAAATTCAAAAACAGAAAATAATACTTGCTACCACAATTTGTAATCTAAACAACTAGCAGAGGCATCCCTACTATAGGTAAAGAGTCCTCTGCAACTCCCACACTAACTATTCAAAGGCAGATTACAATCTTCTTCAACTGTGGAAAAAATTGCTGAAGGAGTACGTATGGGATACTAGGCAGTGACCAATGAATAAAGTAACATTAAATGGGCAAAGGTAAGAACTTTGGTATCATATAAACCAAACTTCCAAGCTAAAACCTTAAGAGAGTACCACAACAGGATACGTTTATTAATTCCAAGGCTCTTCTTAATGATTACTTCTGCCTCACCAAAAATGGACCTCAAGATAGTATCTGACTCTTGCTAGACAGACATAAGGAGGATACAACTTAAAATTCTACTCTACCTTCATGATAATTTGTCTTGCTCCTCAGAAAGCAAAAATACCACTCCCACTTAGTTGATCCCAATATCTAGTCTTACCAAACAATGGATCGCTAAATCCACATTCACTGACGCTATAAGAAAACAAAGTACACTGAACCACTAGACTCAGAACCAGAGAAGGCAGCGGTTCAAGCACGGTTGGAAATCTTGACATGTATCCATAATGTATGTATGACAATATATCCAAAGCAGACCTCTTTCCAGGGCTTTTGCTCATCATCAGTAAGGCCCCTATCAGAGGGTAGTAAATTGCTCGTTTAGGCAGCAATTTTTAGCAAAAATTAGAACTAAAACAATAAGCTGCAAAGACAGAAAACACTGAACAAAAAAGCATCCATTAAAGTAAGATTTTTCTGGAGTGACTGGCTGTCTCTAAAAGCAATCCCAAAGAAAAAGAACCAAAGAATACTATAAACAATGGCAACATTATTTGATCCATGTCAAGGGGGCTGACTTTGAACAATACTCATTTAAGCAGCTGTATGTCACCTCTGGCATGGCCAGCTCAAAATCAATTTTATATTCGTGAAGTTGTAAAACTCTTTAATAAAAACAACCATTAAAGGAAAATAAAAAATAAAGTGCTTGTTGTAATCAACCATTATCAAATAAAACACAAAACTTTTAGCTAAAATTTTTTTAATTGATTTTGTTCATTCAGGTTCAAACTCAACTCTTCCAATTTTTGAATTCAAAAAGCACTCAAGGTATAAAACTTCCTGCACACTTATTTCCTTCTTAGCATCCTCACATCTTTTGTTTCTAGGAGGTGTCTTACTCTTCTGCAGTGATAACCCTATCAGCTCGGTTTCTTGATAATCCCCCAGCCAGACTTGTTTAATTAGTTATCAACTTTTCTTATATCGTTCATTTTTCCTTCACTCTCCACTATTGCTGGTCCTAAATCTACAAACACAAATCTACCTTTCAGGCTCTTCCCCTCGTACTCTCCTTACTCCTCCATTCTTCTTGCTTCACAATCACCCTCCTTCTGAATCCAGGTGTCTTCTGAATCCAACTGTAAAGTAAGCTGTGCACAGTGGCATGTGCCTGTGGTCCCAGCTACACCAGAGGCTGAGGCAAAGGGATTGCTTGAGCTCGGGAGCTAGGAGTCCAGCCTGGGGAACAGAGCAAGACCCCTACCCCCTTCTACCACACCCATCTCTAAATCAATAAATAAAACTGAAAAGTATCTGTATTTGCTCATCTTGCCATTCACTCATTCCTCAATCCACTATGTCCCAGATGCTACCCTCAATAGTCATAACATAATGATCTTAACAATGCCAAGCTGCCCAAACAGCAAGCCTCCTCATCTTTTACCCCTTACAGCTCTCCCCTTCAAGGTCCACCACAATTATATTTGAAAATCATGATTATTCCCTTTCTTAATTTTTATGTCAGAGACAGCAAGTTATATTGTCTACTTAAAGCACATATAACATACACATTCACAACATAAAAGTCTAGGCTTCATGAGAAGTCATCCTGAACCAAAATCTAATTTGTTTTAACCGCACAGAATTTAAAGTATGATGGGTTACACAGTTCAACAATTCTACTCTATGTAAGAGAGCAGTCCTAGAAAGGCTTTTAAACACATTATTAAATGTAATACCATTTAACATACTTGTTTTTCCTCAACTCATTTCTCATAATAGTTTCTATATCATCTTGGATTTTCTCCCGTTTTAGTTTCATATCCCATCTGCTCATTTAAGATTCACGTCTGTCCAGTTTCTGAAATATTTGTCACTTTAGTCATTAGCATTTTGCGTAATATAGCACTTTTTTTAAAGTTCAGAACTGAATTATTTTAGAAAACTGAATATTATTTTAACATCACCATTTCTTAATCTATATTGGTCTGCCCACATTTCAAATTTTCCACCTAATAAAAATTCAATTTCAATAAGTTTTTGTACTATTTTTTAAAAGGAAACCAAGAACAAGGACCATAAATTGGAAGTGCTCTTCTGCATACCACCTCAGTAAGAAATCAAGAAGAGAGACTCCGGGTTGTCAACAGAGCTTCCAAAGACTGTCCTTCCCCTTCTTCTCTAGCATGCCACATCCATCCATTTCTTCCAATTCAGTTTAAAACTCCCCTTCCGGGTCTCTCTGGCTATGAGGTATTATACAGTCCATGTCACTCTCCCTGTACTTAATACAGTATCTTAGAAATTAAACTGGACATGCAGATTCTTTTTTCCACATATCATATCCTTAGCCTTTTTGTTAACCCAACCTAGGCTTTAATCATTTCTGATGTACATTATTCCAAAATATATGTCTCAAATTTATCAAACATAGCATACAAAAAATTAGCATTTCTAAATATTAGTTTGCTGGCTACCACACCCGATCTCACCCAAATTCCATTTTTCTTTCATCTCACTGGATCTCAAAAGTCCTCATTTACCATACAAAATAGCAAACAGAAAGTTTGTCTCTAGGGGTGAGTGGAGGGAAGAAATTAAAGCAAGCCCCAAAAGGCAAAGAAATACAAAATCTTTTCCTGAACCTGCCACTATTCTCAATCTTAAGTAAAGGTATCAGCAAAGAGAAAGCAGCAGTGGGTCCCTACAAGAAGGGAAAGGAAAACTTGCTTTCTATCCTCACTCTAAAACTGCTGCTCTTCCCACGGGAAGCCATCCTCACCTCTCAACACTCTCTTCAAACCTCTCTTTCACGTAGCAAGCCTCTCCTCGGCCTAGATGAGGCCCTTGAGCTCCCACTGCCCATAGGGAAAGAGAGTTTCCCAAGTGCCTGATCTGACTGCCAGGACTGTGTAAGTCAGAGAAAAGGTGCTCCTGACACTCAGCATGGGAACAATAAGTGTAAGCTCATTCCCATAAAAATGCTGCTGAAAACTGTGTTTGAGTATAACACACCTAATTAAGTACAATACTAAGTAAACAGGCTAAGCATCATTTGTAGCACAGAAGTAAGGGTTTTCTGTGAAAACCAAGTTACAAATTAACTTTTTCTAATATGTTAGAATCCTGGAGACCACCTACATGTAAAATTCTAAACTTCTGGATACAACTAAGATTCTATTCCTATTCAACATGACTAATATAAAAATTACAGATTTGTGGGAGGGCTTTCCTTCCTTCAACAAGGGCTAAACAATATTTTTAGATACTGTCAGGTTGTTAAACAGAAAACAGAAATTGATAGCTGAATTCTCTCTGTTCAAAGCATAATAAGGGTTGTGACATGCGTGTCAGACTAAAACTTGATTTAGTCTTCAAGAAAAAAATATATTTATTAAGTACTATTTCTGACATTCCGTGAGACAAATAGTACTATTTCTGACATTCCCTGAGACAAATCTCAAAATGTTAATAGAACTGCTATTTAAAGTTCAAAGAGCACTCCAGAGCTGCCAAGGAATTAATAGCTTAAACTACCAAATAAGAGCCACAGTCCAATCCCCAATCTCAGCCAGTCATAGCTAAAAGCTGGTACAGCAAAATCACCCAGCACATTAAAGACACAGCACGCAACTGTGAATCATATACAGTTGTAATGAAAAACTGTTAACATCTAAAGATGAATTTCAAGTTTTTCTTCTCAATCGTGGCTTATTTATGAGGAAAGACATAAGAACAATTTAATCTTCTGCTTCCTCAAAAAAAAAAAATACAACATAAATGCTGTACTTAAAACAAGTCATTTCACCATTCCAGCTTCCTGTTTAACTGCCTAGGGCTAGTCTATAACTTTAGTTGTAATTTACTTGAGGTCTCTTCTTATTGAAGAAAACTATCTAGTGGTCCAAAGTGCTCTCCTTAAAAGGTACTCAAGATGATTTTTCACACCTTCTGCCTTCTATATTTTCACCAAGTTTAAAGAAGGAGAAACTGAGGGCATAGAACCATTATGTGACCAACCTGATCTAGCTAGTCACTAATAAAAATTTTGAATACAACTCATGTTTCCCTATTATAAATTCATTTCCCATTTTACTGGACTCATGGAAAGTAATCTTATAGCTTAAGATTGAGCCAAAGTTCGCCTAAACAGCTTAAAGAATTCTGCATCAAGTCCCAAATAAAATCCCCAACAGGCTTCAAAATCTATAGATTGCCTACTACAATACAGAAAATCTAAATAATAAAGGAATTTCTATTTCTTTGAGAAATAAGTCTCTTGATCAGTTGGAATTGACTGTAATATTTTCTAGAATTCATCTAAAGTATTACTATGCTAGTACATACAGGCTAGGTTTTATATATATATATATATATAAATATATAAATATTCCAAACACAGCTAAACATCTAAATAAGCTGAAATAAAAATAATATACTTGTGATTGGGACCCAAATGGTCAATGAGAACTCCCTTGGAGAATGTAGTGTAGTCTTTCAGCAATTCATTCATTTAACAAATAGTTAATGAGTACCTAACTACCAGGAGAATGGAAAGATGTTTTTCAACAAGGTCTCTGTCATACAGAAGCTCATCTGCCACATCAGGAGCCCAAGAAACTAGTTCTGCCTGTGGAAGTTAGGGAAAGTTTCACAGAGGAGGTGACATTTGAACCTCCTCATGAGTGGAATTGTGCTATGCATATATGCATACACAAAAACTAGGATCTAGTTCCAAATGTTCCAGAGTTAAATATATGTATGTTTTCCCTTATTTACCTTTAGGACATTAAAATTCAATCATGAGAACTGTCAACATAAAATGTTTTGTCACATCAATTACACCCTTTTGTGACTTATTAGCTCTCGAATTAAGCTCAGAAAGATTTAATCATCTTTCCAATTTAATGAAATAATCTGAAAATATGAAGAAGTCTCATGTACCTTATTCAAAAATACTTCCTTATAAACATAGCAATGTTTGCAGGGGAAGGAAAAAAGAGCATAATAATTTTCACTCAGTTTAATATTCTTTCAGATTGTCAATTTTTGAAATTTCCACTCAATATAATAAAACTTCTGTTTACAATTAATCAGATTTTATTTCAGTATCAAATAAATGTCTTAATACATCCAATTAAAGCAGTGACTTAATACAAATTAAGACTTATTACAGTAAAAAGATCTAATATAGATTTTAAAAAAGAAATATTGGCCGGGCTCAGTGGCTCAGCCTGTAATCTCAGCACTTTGGGAGGCCGAGGTGAGTGGATTACCTGACCCGCAGGTTCGAGACCCGCCTGGGCAACTTGGCGAGACCTCATCTCTACAATAAATCAAAAATTAGCTGGGCCTGGTAGCACGTGCCTGTAGTTCCAGCTACTTGGAAGGCTGAGGCGGAAGGATAGCCGGAACCCAGCGGGTCGAGGCTGTGGTGGCTGGGAGAGGCCACTGCACTCCAGTCTGGACGACAGAGTGAGACTCCAACTCAAAAAATAAATAAATAAATAAATAATAAAAATAAATAAATAAGAAATATTTTCCTGCTAGTTTATCTTCTCTTATCCATTTTTAAAGCTAAACCTACAAATAAATTTAAACTATGCAAAATAAAGACACAAACAAATTTTTAACATAACCAATTCAAGAGGTCCCTTTAACAGATATCGAATTTTACTATACTGAAAAAAATACACAATGTAGAAAGCTGTCAGTCAGAGCTCTGTAGTGGAAATAAAATTTTATAAGATTTTAACACAATTCATCTAGAATGAGAAATAAACATCCAGAAATATACATAATAAACCAGAATATAAAGATGCCAATGAAATAAAATTTTCCCTTAGACACAATTCATTCTAACTCTCATCTAGAAAGAAAAAAAGTTATCTTTCTTCATTTTTCTCAGACTAGACTCTAAATATACTCTAAGACATTTTATTAACTTTAAAAAGGAAGACAACTCTACTACAACAAAGATAACAAAACATGCTAATATAAATGAAAGAAAAACAGGAGTGCCTAAAGAAGGATTATTATAGCTAATCTGTGAGAATGAAATCTATTCTACACTACAGATAACCATAAAAGTTCTATAAGACAACGTAGTAAAGGAGCTGTCTCTGAAATAAACAAACAGCAAGCACAACATTTTAACAGAATTTAAAACTATTTTTATATCAACTAAAGCAGAGATAGAAAACTATGCTGATGTACATAAGTGACTTTATACCAAACAAAAATTCAACAAGCATACATATTTCATTCATGCAAATAAGTCTGAATTTACAATTCCTCGTTTATGTTAATATTTACCAAGATTAATGGAATATCATCTCCCCTATGTAATGAAGTGAATTCCCACAACAGAACAAAGCTAACACCTTCAAATCTTTCAAATAAACAATGAAAGCATAGACTATAAAGAAAATTAGCTGAATAAGATCAGAAAGAAGTTAAATGACTCAAGAGGGAAGAAAGTCCTAAATTCCAAGAACACATACAAATATTGACTCTAATTCAAAAACTCTAAGCAAGTCCTATGAAACAAATGAGGGTGTACACATGTGTGTGTTTTACTATACCCTACAGGCACATTTTTAGGTTACCTCACTTTGCAGTGCATTAAATGTAATTTCTTGATATAGAAATGTTTACACTATGACAAAATAGAAATTCTGGTGGCCATCAGCACATGTAGTTTGTAAAGCAGATTTGCAGACAATACATCTTAAATGACAACTAATAACAATGTTGCGGCAACCTTTTTTTCTCCATTTCTAATAAATGGTAGCAATGCACAGTTCAATACTAATAGCAATATTTAATATTCAACCATATTACTGATTCTCATAAACTTTGTCTACTCTCTCTCACTAGGTAGCTCCTGTGAAATAAATTTATCATCCACTCAAGAAAACACAAATCAATATTTCTACTAATAGTTCAAAGGAGAGGAACATTATTATTTTCTATCAAAAATAAGGAAAATATTTCAGAAAAATATCTAGTCTATCTTTGAATCAAACTTTGAGAGACAGCTGAATTAAATGTTCATAAAAAAACATCCAGATAAACAATCTCATTACTATTTCCGTTGAAATAAGGGTTTCATCTCAATTTTAAATTATTAGGCCAATATAACTATAGAACATACTACCTTTTGCAAATAGCTATTACAATTTTATAGCATAGCAAAAACTGGTGAAAGGGTGTCTTCTGTATTAATTTCAAGAGTAGAGATATCTGAGAATGTTTGATGGATACAAATTAACAAGACTACGCTAACATAGTCGGTGAACAAAAAAAGATGAATTTTTCCATAACTAATGAATATAATCCACTTCCATAACGATGTTAAAGGTATGCCTTAAGAGTTTTTTTTCCCCAAATAAATATCTAATATATTCAGGAAAAAATAAGACATTCCAAAGAATAAGCTATATAAGCACCTGGCATATATAAAATAAAAAGCAGGCCCAATCTAACTTCTTCACAGTGAGCACTTCAAGCAATAACACAGCAAAGTATTTGTAGCATACAGGTCTAAGGAACATTATTTTCTCTTTAAAATTATGAACTCATCACACGTACAAATGGCTCTTTAAAACGGTCCAGTAAACTGCTGCACTATGCCTTAAATTGCTGTCTATTATGTACTTAAAAATATTTACTGGCAATTGGAGGTTAATATGGCAACTATTACCGGGTGGCAATTATTGCTATTAAAAATATATAAATACTGTAACACCATGAACTACTAACAACAAAATGCTAAACAGAAAACACATATTAACAAATTATAAATACTTTCATTAAAGAAAATGAGCCACCATGGAAAAAAGACGCTTTAAATATAAATAAAATTGGAATGAATTGGAATGAAAAAATACCCTGTGTATAGTATTTTGGCACTTTAGAAGATTAGAAAAATCATTCACTTTTTCTCATTTTAATTTCACAGTCCTCCTTGTTTGGTTCTAGCTCAAATAAATAGATTTCAAAATTTCTACATTTACAACTGTCTCCTCTCTCTACAAAAAACAAATCTCTTAAGACAAAAAGAAATTAGGTCAACAACAGATTACCTTAAAAGCTTCAAATATAGAATTAATGGTCTTCAATAGGAATTATGTACTAACGTGTGTTTCAATTTAGCAAGAAGTTGAGATCATCACTCAATCACCAATAGGAAGATTCTAAGTAAATAAAGCAACCCGAGTGTGAAGCAAACACACCTAAGAATTACAGATCATTCCCTCACACTAAAGAGTAAATACCTATATCTAATTAAAGGGCACAAAATCACTTTCTCCATATTATATCAATAAAGAAAAATAAATACATACTTAACATCTGGAAAGTATAATGTCTTCTCACAAGGGTGAATTCACATACCATAGCACTGTTACACTTCCAAAAAGGCAGATTTAACACACTTAATTATAACTGAGTGAGTATATAACAAGAGTCACCCAGAAACGTGATGGCCGGCACGAGAAAACAGTTTTGAGTTACAAAGGCACAGCCAAGCGTGCATTTAATGCAGTAGCTACAACTCTCACAGCAGTAAGAATAAGAAACACATACAATGACCCATATCATATATACACAGTGGCATTTTTCACATATTTGGAAAAGGGAAAGACTGTTGAGAGGAGAATTTAGGAAAGTTGATTCCATGCAGTAGAAAACCAGAAAACGATAAGTAAAAGAGTAACACAAATAAGGCACCTGACTGCACAATCAACTTTTGTTAAGCTAATATAATGAACACTTCAAGGCAACAGTAGGTGAAGTTGGTGGGTCATTACTGTAGTACAGAACTTCACTATATTTTAATTTAGCTGATATGAGTATATACGTAAATTCTCTATAAACAATATTTTTCTCTGCTCAAAAAAAAAAAAAAAAAAAACCCCACAGGCCAAAAGGAAAAAGACATGCTATTTTAAACACATAAACAGTTCTTCTTTATACAAAATATGTTTTAATTTGAACAAGTGATGATTGTATCTCCTTTGGAAATAGCCATACTACACAATGTACTTTAGGCAACATATTTTTAATTTTCTGGATTGCTGCTGTATAGGATTTTCAAGAAAAACTCTCAGTTTGGAATCAGAAAAAATTTACAAGTCAACAGTTTAACTGAGTCAGAATTTTTTTTGTAGATAGTACCTTATTCACCCCCCATGTACCAGATAATGTAGACATTCTATAGTTCTATGGGAAGAAATCAACCCAAGCATTTCTGTTCAAAGTTGCTACCTAAAGAGTAATTCTATTTTATATATATATTATATATTACATATATAATATATATATTCAAAATTCAATTCCTTAGTTTATAGAGGTTTAGGGAAGAAAAACCCAAAATACAAACCTATAGTCAGTCAAAATCAAAGTACAGAATCCTCTCCCACAAAATTGTTTCCCCAAAAGAATCTCAAGCATGTTATCTCTGTAACATTATCATCCTTACTTAAGTTTAAAAAAAAAAGATAAAAGAAATGATATATCCTAAAGACTGTCTTCACAAACATTATACTTTCATTTGCCTACAAAATCTACACAAGCCATTACCAGTCAGCACGATACATGGTAATTTGTGAGATCTCTCCTCACTAATATTGGTCTACTTGGTTATTTTAATTACTTGTAAGTGTCAGCGTGGTGACCAGTCACCAAACAAAAACCATTTTAAATACCCCTAAGTCAATATGGTTGCTAATCTATAAAAGTCCCTGAACCTGACTGATACTAAATGATAGACTGAAGGGGAAAAAAAGAAGAGACAAATGAGTTTTATTCCCACCTATTAAAAGACCAAGAAAAAAATAATTACAGTATTAAAAGAAAGAATCACAACTTATAACTGAATTTAAAGATTAAATATCTGGATAAAAACATTGATGAAAAAGAATTTAACCTGATCGTACTAGAGTGGAAGCAATGCTATTATGTCACTCAGTCTTTTTAAGGTAAAAATCACATGTTGATTTTTTTAGTCTGCATAATTACTGAAACATGTTTAATAAAATAATACTTCCACTTGAAAAGTTGTCAAGAATTTGTATTTCTCTACTAGTCTCAAAGAAAAAAAAAGCATTTATGTCACCCATAATTAAATGTAACTAATTACAAATGAACACTAAATTATTTATCCAATGTAAACAAGGATTATGGGGAAATAATGCATCTATCCACAGCAGGAGTCACAGAAAATAATTTCCAAAATACACTATCTCCAAAGGCAGTCCCCTATACACATACAAAATAGGGTACACAACTTAAAATAAGTTGGGCGTTTTTAAGACTAAATTAAATAAACCGTTCAGCCAATTTTCCAATTATATTCTACGCTTGAGACATAATTGCCTTACATCTGTTTACAAATCTTTGCTCAATATTTAAACAAATTCGTACTCTCCCGGGCACATAGCTATACATACAGTAACTCATGCACAAAGCACATATTTAAAGACCACGCACTGCAATTATTAGCCTAAACGCCAGGTTTAACAACGTGAGTGTTTTCAGAGCTAGGTAAAACGACCCAATAAAAAGCAAAGATGGCATTTACCACCAAATGTCACTGCCATCGCCAGGAAAGAGTTGCTGGAGCCCTATACATTTTTAATTTCGACGAATCCAGACGTCGTCGTCGGGTGCCAGGCTTCCACAAGAACAATTGACACCCTAACTGCTTCAAGATTAAGACAGGCGATTCAAATCCGAAGGAAAAGTTGTCAATTATCAGAGAGAGAGCGAGCGCGAGAGAGGCGAAGGCAGATAAAAGCGATGTTATCAAACCGCCCAGCTTGTTGCTTTTTTGTGTGTGTGTGGATTCGTTGTTAGGATAGAGAAAACAGTTTTTAAAAGACACAGGAGGAGAGAAAGAAGAAAAAGCTTTCTCCACCTTCCGTCGGCTCGGCGCAATGGCTTTACGGCTCTCCAGCGTAGTAAGCCCCGAGATGCAGGCGGCTGTCGATGTTTACAATCGCGGGAGCTTCGGGTGCAAGAGTCCTTTACTGACACAATCGCATTCAATCAACTGTTTTCGGGCGAAATTGCAGGTGTCAATATGGAATTTTTAAAAATTCAAAAGGCGGGCGGGCAGCCGATCCGACAAGAGGGGAAAAGGCTGCTGCTGATCGCAGGCGCGGGCAGCACAGGGTAAAACCTCCCACATTTAGGGGGGAAAAACGGGGGGAAAGGGGAGGAGAAGGGGGTGTGATTGCCACAGAGGGTGGGCGTTCGAAGTGCGACCCAGAATCCGCAGCTCTGAGACTTCCACATGCAAATTCCACGCCGAGCGCCGCGCTCACAAATGATTTTTAAAGAGCCAAATAAACACTGGACGGGATCCAAGGCGAGGGAGAGACGATCCAAAAGGGGGGAGAGCCGGCGAGAGGCGAACGGCGGGGAGAGGCGAGGGAGGGGCGAAGTCCCGGCGGCGGGAGGAGAAAGTTGGTCGGCGGCGGAGGTCGGAGCCCCCCCGGCACGGCCCCCTCCCCGCGGCCCGGCTACTCACCAGCGAAAAGAGGTTGGAGTGACAATCCTCCAGGCTCGCCCCGTTCGCCACCCAGTTCGCTGCCGCAGTCATGATCCTCCGCGAGCCCGGCCGCCAGAGCGGGGCATGTCGGAGCGAGGCGTCCGAGGCGAGGCCGGGCCGGGCCGGGCGGCGGCGCCTCGCCGGGGAGCGCGGGCGGCCGGGCCGCCGCCGCCGCCGGGGGAGGGCGCGAAGGCCGGCGGGCCGGCGGGAGGCGCCGCGGCGACGCCGCGCCGGAGGCGGCGGGCCCGGGCCGGCGGGGGGGTCCGCGGCGGCCGCGCGGCTCCTTCCTGCTCGGGCGGCGGCGGCGACGGCTGCGGCGGCTACGGCGGCGGCGGGGGGCGCTGTCCGCGCGGCCCGGCGCCCTCCCCGCCTCTCAGGGCCGCCGCTGCCTCCCGGGCCGGCGCTGCGGGCCGGCCGCCGCCTCCGCCTTCCCTGCTCCTCGGCCGCCGCCGCCGCCGCCGCCGCCGCCGCCGCTGCCGCTGCCGCCGCCTTGTTTATCTCCAGCCACCGACTCCCCCTCGGCCCCCGCCGGCGCGTGAGGGGAGGCGAGCCCCGGAGCCGCCGCCGCCGCCGCCTCGGAGTCGCCGCCGCCGCGGAGCGCGAACTCGCGAAGGGGGGGGTGCGGACGAAGCCAGCGGGCGACCCCGGCAGCCGAGCGACGTCCCCTCCTTCCTCTTCCTCCCCCACCCCCCCCTCCTCCCCAGTCAGCCTCGCTTCTCCTCCCTCCCCGGGCTCGCTCGCTCTGACAGCAATGGCGGCCGCCGACCGCGGCTCGGCCCGCCATTGGCTGGCGCCGCGTCACGTGACGGGCGCCGGCCGCGCGGGGGGCGGGGGAGCGGGCGGGGGAGGGGCCCAGGAGCGGCGGCGGCGGCGGCGGCTCGCGGGAGGCGCTGCTGAGCCGAGAGCGGCCGTATTCTCGGACCGGGAAGAGGGAGGGAGCGAGGGAGGGAGGCCGAGAGGGTGAGAAAGAAGTGCGGGCCGCCGGGCTTCCCCGCTGGCGGCGGACTGCCGGACCGAGGCTGCCCCGCGTGGGCGCCCCGCCTGCTCGCGGTGCCCAGATGCTTGCGGGGCGCGACTGGCGAGCCCCACGCTGACCCGTGCGGCCACGGCAGAGGGCGCGGGGCCCCACGCTTGTGTCCCCGGCCGCTCAGGCCGGCTGGCGTGGCGAGGGCTCGCTGTGGGCCAGGTGGCAGGTCCAAGCGCCCTGGGGAGTGTCTCCTTGAAGGCTCACTCCGTCTTCCGCCGTTTGCAGAGGAGAAAAGCACAAAGAGATTAAGTCACTTGCCCGAGGTCGCACACCTGGAAGGGAAGCCAAGATTCGAACCCGTACACAGTGAAGCCAAGTTCTTGTACTGTGCTAGATTTTATATGCCTCGCCCAGGGATATTCACGGCTGCCATCGAGTGAGCGATTACTGTGCTCCAGGCACTATGCATTTAATACAGAAATGTTTACTGAGCCCTTACTCCTAGTTACAGTGTGCATTCATTCATTGCCTGAGTGTTTCCTGAGCTCTTGCTATGTGCCGGAATGTGTTATAACTTCCAGGCGATGTTGAGAGCAGACCCTCCCCCTTGGCTGCATTCATTTAATAACCAACATTTCCTGAGAGTATATGGCCTGGGAGTCTGGAGGAGTGCTTCTCTGAAGAGATTCCCACTCCTCAAAGCATTTGCTCCCTGAAAAGCTGGGGAGGAGAAAAATGACTTCTCTGATAAGCCACCAAACTTGGAAGAACCAGCTGTATCAGATAGATTAGGCCAAAAGAGAGAAAGAGTGGGAAGTAGAGGAGAGACGGGAGTACGGGAGTGTAATAAAAGGAGAGATGTCTTAGACACGTGAATTGAGCTCTGGCACTACCCCAAATACTGCAGAACCAAAACCCATGAGCAGCTTGTTATAACGTGTATTATCATGGCCAACACGATGCTATAACCGGCTGACACTATGTAACAACAAATGTACATACGTTATTTCACATAATCCTCAGAACAACCACAAAAAGTAGATACTGTTATTATCCTTCAACTGCCATAAGGCAAAGCGCAGAGGTGGGCAGTGACATCTTCCAATCTCTCACAGGTTCAAACTCAGGTCTCTTTGACTCCAGAGCCCACATGAATTCAGGGGGCTCTGTGGAAAGATCCCTCTAGCTGGCTTTGCCATCCCTGGTTGTGTTACCTTGAACAACATAGTGTAATTCTCTGAACCTCATTTTCTAATTTTTCAAAAAAAGGAATCCTGATTGCTGGTCCACTGACCTCAGGCCAATATCATGAATTTTCATTAAGATACTGTCGATGAAAGTGTTTAGGAAAAAAAGCCAAAGCACTCTATCAACACCCATGGTGTTGCTTAGGCCTGAGCAATCAGAAGGTAGGATGGTTCGATTCCATGTATTTACATCCATGTATTTACATCCGAGGGCAGGCTTCATCCTACACACCTGGTCACCAACTGTCATTCTTCAGAAAGTTTAGGTTCCATTAAAACAAAAAAATCTTCCAGAGCAAAATCTAACTGAAACATTAACAAAGTACTTGGACAATTTATAAAATAGGAAAGACAGCTTTTATTTTATTTTGAGTCGCAATCTCACTCTGTGGCCCAGGCTGGAGTACAGTGGCTCACTCTCACCCACTGCAGCCTTGACCTGGGTTTGAACCACTCACTACCTTCTGCCTCAGCCTTCCAAATAGCTGGAACCACAGGCGTGTGCTACTATGCCCGGCTAATTCTTTGATTTTTTTCGTAGAGACGCGATCTCGCCAAGTTGCCCAGGCTGGTCTCAAACTTCTGGACTCAGGCAAATCTCCCTCCTCCACCTCCCAAAGTGTTGAGATTACAGGCATGAGGCACCGTGCCTGGCTAGAACAGCTTTTAGATGCAGTCATAAACCACATAACATTTTGGACCACATATGTGACAGTGGTTCCATTAGACTATAATGTCATATTTATACTATGCCTTTTCTAAGTTTAGGTATGTTTAGATGCATAAATACCATTATGTTACAGTTGTTTACAGTATTCAGTACAATCACATGCTGTACGGATTTGTAGGCTAGGAGTAATAGGCTATACCACATGACCTGAGTGTATAGTAGGCAAGACCATCTAGGTTTGTGTAAGTACACTCCATGATGTTGGCACAAGGATGAAATCCCCTGTCAGATTTCTCAGTATGTGTCCCCATCATCAAGTGACACATGACTTCATATAAAAGAATGCTAAACCTCACTCGTTGCTATGGACTGTTTGTGTACCCCCCCAAAACACCTAAGTTGAAATCCTAATCATCATTGTAATGGCATTTGAAGATAGGGCGTTTGGGAGGTAGTTAACATGAGAGTGGAACCCTCTTGATGTATTAGTGTCCTTATTAGAGACACCAGAGAGCTTTCTTCCCTTCTCTCCCAGCCATTTGGAGACATAACCAGGAAGAAGTTTCTTATTAGGAACTGAATTGGCCGGCACCTTGATCTTGGATTTTCCAGCCTCCAGAACTGTGTGAAATAAATTTATGTTGCTTAAGCCACCCAGTCTATGGCAATTTATTATTGCAGCCTGAGTAGACTGACATTCTTCATTAGAAAAAAATTAATGCCATAAGTATTGGCAATATTTTATTTTGTTTGTTTTTTGAGTTAGAGTCTCATTCTGTCACCCAGACTGGAGTGCAGTGGCCACTCCCGGCCACCGCAGCCTTGACCTGCTGGGCTCCGGCAATCCTTCCACCTCAGCCTTCCAAGTAACTGGAACTATAGGCGCGCGCTACCACGCCCGGCTAGTTTTTGACTTATTGTAGAGATGAGATCTCGCCAAGTTGCCCAGGCGGGTCTCGAACCCGCAGGCTCAGGCAATCCACTCACCTCAGCCTCCCAAAGTGCTGGGATTACCGAGCCCAGCTTTTATTTTATTTTTTAGTTGGGGTCCGCTTTCACCCAAACTGGAGTGCAGTGACATGATCACGGCTACTAAAGCCTCAAGCTGCTGGGCTCAGGCGATCCTTCTACCTCAGCCTTCCAAATAGCTGGAACTACCAGCATGTGCCACCATACCCTGCTAAATTTTTTGATTTACTGTAGAAATTGACAAGGTCTACACCATGTTGCCCAGGTTGGACTCAGGTAATCCTCTCATCTCAGTCTCTTAAAATGCTGGGATTACAGGTGTGAGCCACCACGCCCAGCCTAGAATTGACAATATCTTAAAAGCTTAGATAAATGTGAGGAAGTAGAACTCTCATACACTGTCAGCGAGAATAGAAATTAACACCACAGCTTTGGACATCCATTCAGTGAGTATCAAAATGTATAATGCATATACCCTTTGACCCAGCAATTCTACATCTAGAAGTTTATTCCACAGAGATACTTGTGCAGATGCATAAAGTCATGTAGTTCAAGGATATAAACTATTGCATTGTTTGAAGGGCAAAAACTGGAAACAATCTGCATGTCCATCATTTGGGGTATAATTAACAATAGAATTTAATCCCATGTAGCCATTAAAAAATGATGAGTTACAAATATAGAATCTCAAAACTAGATTATTAATTGAAATATTTCTGAAAGGCTAACAATAAACTTTTATTAACATTAGTTGCCTTGCCAGGTGTAGTGGCTCATACCTGTAATCCCAGAACTTGGGAGGCTGAGGCAGGAAGATCATTTGAGCCCAGGAGTTGGAAACCAGTCAGGGCAACATAGCGAGACCTTACCTCTACCAAAAAAACTTTGAGAATTATCCAGGTGTGGTGGTGCACACATGTAGTCCTAGCTACTAGGGAGACTGAAGCAGGAAGATCACTTGAGCCCAGAAATTAGAGGCTGCAGTGAGCTATGATCATGCCATTGCACTCAAGCGTGGGCCACAGAGTAAGACTGTCTCAAAAAAAAAAAAAAAAAATTAAGCCAGGCTCGGTGGCCCAGCCTGTAATCCCGCACCTTTGGGAGGCTGAGGTGAGTGGATTGCCTGAGCCCGCGGGTTCGAGACCCGCCTGGGCAGCGAGACCTCATCTCTACAATAAATCAAAAAATCAGCCGGGTGTGGTAGTGCATGCCTGTAATTCCGGCTACTCGGAAGGCTGAGGCGGAAGGATCGCCGGAGACCAGCAGATCGAGGCTGCGGTGGCCGGGAGCGGCCACTGCACTCCAGTCTGGGCGACAGAGTGAGACTCCAACTCAAAAAAAAAAAAAAATTAGTTGCCTCTAGGGAGGAGAGCTGGGAGAACTGGAAGTTGGAATGGAATTACCTTTTACTATTCTGTTTGCATTTTCTCTTTTTATTTTTTCTTTACCAAATGTGTATATTACCTATTCAGTGCAATAAGTTATGAACAACAAAAATCAATCAATAAATAAAATTGAAAACAGGGTAATCAATCAAATAACACCATAGAAGTAAATTTAAACGCCAAATAAACAAAACAAGACACTCCCCCGCCCCCCCCCCCAAAAAAAACAACCTCATCTGAGATTTCCTTGGCTGTTGAAGCCAAGGACCCAAGTGGAAGAGAAAAGACTAGAAGTGCCATGTGATTGCTGTGGCAACATGAGCAGCCATGCAAACTAGATTCTAGTCCCAGATGCATTACGGAGCACCCTATGATCTTGGGCAAGCCATTCAACATCTCTGGGCCTCAGTTTCCTCAGGGATGCAAACAGCAGGTCGTTTCTAGAGTGTCATTTCTTGGACCCTCTTCACCGTTGAGATTACTGATAAAGATCCGCGTAGTTCTTACTCAACAGAAGAAGCAATAGGAGTTGATGGAAAACCTCAGGAGATAAGAGTAAAACAAAACAAAACAAAGTCCATCGGCTCACCAACAGGAAGTAACAAAGAACCCGACACGAAAACTTCTGAGTCCAGTTTCCCTACACGGAAGGTGTCTCCCCACCAACTAAGGACTTAGTTTCCCCATTTGCAAGAATGCCTGCTGCCCAGGCAGGAAACAGAAGTTCTACTCTGCACAGGTCTCAGGTCTATTCTGAGGACGACAGGTTAGTTCCCTTTCACGGTTACCAAATGCAATGGCAGAGAGAAAATGGAAGCAAAAATATGACAGAGGAGGAACCATCTATTAGAAAGACCACAGGAAGCTGCCACAGCTGCAGGGTGGGAGTGTATGTAGGAGTTAAAGAGTATCGCTTCAGAATAAGAGACATCTGGGTTCCAATCCCTGTTCGGGCACGCTCTAGCTGTGAAGCCTTGAGCAGGTCATTTAACCCCTATGACCCCCATTTCTTCCCGCGCATTGACCTCCCAGGGTGATAACTCAGGGAAAGTTCTTAGTGCTGTGCCTGGCTCTAAAGGCAGTGATCAATAAATTATAATGCTCACAGTCACTTGGCCATCCTAGGACTCGGGAAAGTGTTGCTCAGCCACATCACATAAAGATTTTCTTCCCTTTAACCTAAACCTTACTGGATATTTTTTTTCCTGCAAATAACAAAAGAACAGAATGCCAGCTACATCCAGTCAAACTCTACAGAAGCATACCAAGAAAAACAGAATGTTCTTCTCTCTGTTCCACTGGGATCACCAAAGTTAACACGTTACGGGTCATTACTTTGCTTCCTCCATACTTATACCAACCAACACAACTTAAAGACACCTTTCTAAGGGAATTTTTGTACTTTTATGAAAATGGGATCGTGTCACATATATTACTTTGAAATCTGCTTTTTTCACTTAAAAATTTATCACAAATATACCTCTAGACCTACATATCTGCATCTAACTCATTTTTTTATTAGTTGTGTAATGTTTCATAGAACACCTGTGCCATAATTTATCCAATTATTCCCCTATTCCTCAACATTCAGGTGGTTTCTAGATTTTTTTCCCCTACTTTAAATAAGGGTGCAATAAATATCCTTATCCATATATCCTTAGGTACTGACACTTTTATTTCTGTAGAATAAAGTCCCCCAAATAGGATTGCGTTTTTATTGTTAATAAATGTGTGTTTTTATTGTTAATAAATACAGCCAGAAGACTTTCCCCCAAAGGTTGTAGCAATTCACACTCCTTGGAGCAATATGGAAAGAGTGTATATACTTCCTTACAATTTTGCCAGCATGTGGATGTTGCCAGTCTTTTACAGTTTTTGCCAACCTGATGGGTAAAAAATGGTATCTTTGTTGTTTGAATTTGCTTTCCCTGAAACTCTAGAGAGGTTGATCTTCTCTTGAGTGCTTGTCCATTTTCATTTCCTGTCAAGTTGTTTGCTGTTCAAGTCATCAGCTTAGAACAAAAGAAAACCAAGTGTGGTTCCAATGAGAAGGAATTTGGCAGAATGACAGATGCCTGCCTTCAGCCACTCTCACCTGGTGTGGACAAGATAATTCATTCCATAATTCCTTAAATATTTTCTACACACTTGCACACAGTAGGTCAATACTGTTTGTTTCTTCCCTTTCATAATTCAATTTTTAAATTGAGATGCTTTACGTTCCCTCTAAAGTGGTCTTATGCCAATCAAGCTACACTGCCTTGGGCAATAACAGCTTTGCTCATAACCACCAAGGATTTCCTAATTGTTCCAACCTGTCCCCTAAGACAGTACAGAGGATGAAGCAAAAACAACAGCAGTTATTGCTACGTCTGCATGGGTAAGGGTGAGATTTAGCACTGGACAAGGCCTTCTTCAAATCCCAGCTCTGCCATTTACTCTCTTGACCATGTTGGGCTGTGATTTAACCTCTCTGTGCCTTGCTTTTCTCATCCCTAAAGCAAGGTCACCCTCATCTCTACCGCCTCAAACTATTGTGAGCATTCAGTGAGTTATTGCACACAAAGCAGTCAGCACCTGCCTGACACAAAGTGTTTAATATATGTCAGATTTGTTATGAAGACCCAGGACTCCTTTTCATAAAGTGCGGGAGGAAACTGAATGCCAAAAAACACCACCAAGAAATAATTTAAGCAATGTTTTGGGTTGTCAAAATGTCTCGTGAGACCGGGTGTGGCGGCTTAAACCTGTAATCCCAGAACTTTAGGAGGCTGAGGTGAGAGAATCACTTGAGACTAGGAGTTTGAGACTGGCCTGAGCAACATAGAGAAAACCTGTCTCTACAAAATAAAAACTACAAAGTCCATTGAGCATAATTTAACAGAGTCAGTGGCATTTCACTTACACCTTCTGTACACATAAGAAGGACTCTTGGCCCGGCTCAGTGGCTCAGCCTGTAATCCCAGCACTTTGGGAGGCCGAGGCGAGTGGATTGCCTGAACCTGCGGGTTCGAGACCAGCCCAGGCAACTTGGCGAGACCTCATTTCTACAATAAATCAAAAATTAGCCTGGCATGGTAGCGCGCACCTATAGTTCCAGCTGCTTGGAAGACTGAAGTGGAAGGCTGCGGTGACCAGGAACATGCCACTGCGTTCCAGTCTGGGCAACAGAGTGAGACTCCAACACACACACAAATAGAAGGACTCTTTTGCTTCAGATAATGCTGATTCTGGTAGCCCACAACCAAATAGCTTTCAAATAACCCATAATAAGGACTAAAGAAGTTATGGACAGTGTCCCCTGATATTTTTTCTTTGAATGACACGGATGCTGCTTGACCAAAAAAAAGGTGAACCATATTTATAATGTTTTCAGCCTCCACTAAGTTTCCTGCACATTGAAGTCTATGGCCACAGCAGGTGGGGAAATTTGGAGTCACCTGACACCAAATTCTGTTTTCTCTAATCTGACACACACATACGCACACACACACCAGAAACCTGAAGAGCCTCAATGCAGAACCATGAACTAGAGTTTTAGAGTGAACAAAATCATTTTTACAAGAAAAGAATGTTCACGAGGTGGATTCTGTAATTGTTCTTCTCTGGGGGTATGCAAGTGTGAATTCAAGGCTCGTGAAAGAAAGGGCCTGCCCAGGTGGCCCTGAGCCAGGCCTCGCTCGAGGAGGGGAGATGCCAACTTCTTCGGTGACTCTGCCAGAACACCTAACCCATTCTGTTTTCTGTGCTCCTGGCCAAGCCCAAGCATCCAGGATCCTGGAGGGGTTTTGTAAGGAAGACAAATGTCTTTTCACTGGTGGCCTAATCAGAGACTTCAGCAAGGTCTGGATAGGTGAAAAGGCAATCGATCCAGCCACCCCATCCTGGTGATACTGTTCTTTGGGAACTGACATTCAGGTCCCGGCATGTTAGACAAAGGCCACCATCCTCCAGGGACCACACTCAGTTCCTCCAAACTGTCTGGCACTTCAAATTCCCAGACATGAGAAGTCATTTCTTGTTCCAAGCATAGGTGTTCTTGTCTCCCTGCTGGCTGGGTCCCTGCCCCAGGGGCCAAATCTTGCTTTTTGCAACAGATTATTTCATTTAAAAGCAACCCTTAGCCAGGCTCGGTGGTTCAGCCTGTAATCCCGCGCTTTGGGAGGCTGAGGTGAGTGGATTGCCTGAGCCTGAGGGTTCGAGACCCGCCTGGGTAACTTGGTGAGACCTCATCTCTACAATATATCAAAAATTAGCCGGACGTGGTAGCGCATGCCTGTAATTCCGGCTACTCGGAAGGCTGAGGTGGAAGGATCACCGGAGCCCAGCAAGTTGAGGCTGCAGTGGCCGGGAACAGCCACTGCACTCCAGTCTGGGTGACAGAGTGAGATTCCAACTCAAAAAACAAAACAAAACAAAAACAAAAACAATAAAAGCAACCCTTAGAAGGAGCACAGTTCTTACCAGGGCAACAATTAGCAGGCAATAAAAATAAAAAAAATGCCAGCCGGACTCAATGGCTCAGCCTGTAATCCCACACCTTTGGGAAGCTGAGGTCAGTGGATTGCCTGAGTCCGCGGGTTCAAGACCCGCCTGGGCAACTTGGTGAGACCTCATCTCTACAATAAATCAAAAATGAGCCAGGCATGATCGCACACGCTTGTAGTTCCAGCTACTTGGAAGGCTGAGGCGGAAGGATCGCCGGAGCCCAGCAGGTCGAGGCTGTGGTGGCCCAGAGCGGCCACTGCACTCCAGTCTGGGTGACAGAGTAAGACTCCAACTCAAAAAAAAAAAAGAATAAAAAATAAATTAAAAAAATGCCGCATATGAAACTCAAGTCATCCCTTTGTCTTTCCTTTGCCCCAGTGGCAGGTTCATTGGGTTTCTCCAGTCACCTGGGTCGTAATTCTCAGTAAGGATAAGGCAAGCAACTCATCTCTCTGTCTTGGGTCTCAATTTTTTCTTTCTAAAATGGACCTGCTGGGCATGGTGGCTCAAGCCTGTAATCCCAGCACTTTGGGAGGCCAAGGCAAGGGGATTGCCTGAGCCTAAGGATCCAAGACCAGCATGGACAACTTGGCGAGACCCTGTCTCTACAGTAAATAAAAAACTAGCCAGGTGTGGTGGTGCATACCTGTAGTTCCAGCTACTTGGAAGGCTGAAGAAGAAGGATCACCTGAGCCCAGCAGGTCAGGGCTACCATGGCCACGAGAGCGTGCCACTACACTCCAGCCCGAGTGACAGAGTAAGACTCCAACTCAAAATAAAATAAAATAAAATAACCGCCAATCTCTTAGGATGTTGGTAAGTTATAATCAATTGGGTTTGTAAATTGCGCGTACAATTTCTCGATTATCAAATGCGCTGACTGCAATAGTCTATCATGGATAGAAATGGAGTATGTACAAAGTCACTCTGTTGCTGCTGTCAGTACAGATCACTTCCCCAAGGAAATAAATTACATTTCATTCTCTATATATTGTTTACTTTATAGTCTCTTGATCTTACTTTGCTGACTTCTTGTAGATTTTTCAGTAGCTTGCTTCCTACTTAATCACAACAGCTTCTGTAAATGTTAGCAAGTTGTGTTATGGGGATTTGCTACCAGCATTTCACAATGGTTACTGAACACAGAAGCCCCTTCTTCCTTCTTTATCTACCAAAAAAAAAGGAAAGGAAAAAAGAAAAAAAAAAACCACACCCTTGGTAAATATTTTCCTTACAAAAAAAAAAATAGATTTTTGAAATGATTTTCCAACATGCAGATTTTATTTCATGTTAACCATGTAATAACTAAAAGCACCCTTAGCATTGTTTTCCATTTGTGGGGTTTTTTTTGTTTTTGTTTTTTTTTATTTATTTTTTTGAGTTGGAGTCTCACTCGGTCACCCAGACTGGAGTGTAGTGGCCGCTCCCGGCCACCGCAGACTCGACCTGCTGGGCTCCAGTAATCCTTCCGCCTCAGCCTTCCGAGTAGCCGGAATTACAGGCATGCGCTGCCATGCCCGGCTGATTTTTTGATTTATTGTAGAGATGAGGTCTCGCTGCCCAGGCGGGTCTCGAACCCCGGCCTCAGGCAATCTACTCACCTCAGCCTCCCAAAGGTGCGGGATTATAGGCTGAGCCACGGAGCCCGGCGTTTTTGTTTTTAGACAAGGTCTTACTCTGTTGCCCAGGCTGGAGTACAGTGGCACGGTCATGACTCATGGCAGCCTTGACTTCCTAGCCTCAAGTGATTCTCCTGCCTCAGCCTCCCAAGTAGCTGGGACTACAGGCACATGCCACCGCACTTGGCTAACTGTTTTATTTTTTGTAGCGATGAGGTTTCACAATGTTGCCCAGGCTCATCTCAAACTCCTAGTCTAAAGCAATCCTCCTACCTTAACCTCCCAAAGTGCTGGGATTACAGGTGTGAGCCACGGTGCCCAGCTTCATTTGTGGTTTTTTTAGGAGGTCACTATTTACATAATGTGTGCTAGGTAAATTCATTATAATCTAATCAGTCACTTCTCAAAATTTCAACAGAAAGAAGCTTTCTTCTCCCATCTCCTGGCATAGCTAGCCAGTCCAGATGTACCCTCCACTGCATACCCAGTTACACCCTCCTTATCATCCCAACTTTTCAGGAGGCAGTTGATTTCTGAGGGTGTTTATTGGGCTTGTTTTATGCCAGGTATCTAATCTTCACAAGCATCTTATGAGGTAGGTCTTATCCCAGTTCCCATTTTACAGCTGAGATAACTAAGACTCAGAGAGATGAAATGACTTACCTGAAATCACACAGCTTGGAAATGCAAGGCAGAATTTGAACTTCAGCCACTGCTGCCTCCTGTACTAAGTAGAGTCTGGACAGCTTCCCCTTCTGCCCACCGCCCCACCCCCTGCCTTGCTTCAGACATCCTCTGCCCCTTGTTCCGAGTTTTCACCTTCCTCACTAGCCAAGTGTGGCTCCTCAAGATGTGCCACGAGAGCCTGGAGCAATACAGATCTGCCACTTGGCAGCCATCGGCTCTTGAGGAAGTGGCCTCACCCTTCTGAGTCTCAGTGTTTTGATCAATAACGTGGGCATAATTATACGGATGCCACAAGGAAGTCAGTGATCATAACAAGCATGGATATATTTATCGAGCTCTTCCGTGTGCCAGCTGTTGGGCCAGGCACTCTGCACCATGAGCTTGTTGGATCCTCCCAGCACTCCTGTGAGGAAGATACTATTATGATCCCACTTTACAGATGGGCAAAGCGAAGGATGGAATGGAATGCGGAGAACGTGCCTCCACCCAAACCTAAGCCACTGTTCGCTTTTGCTTTCACTCGCACTGCCCTAGCCTGCTGCGTTCGCTCCTCCACCTGGCAGCCAGAGGGATACTGTTCAAACCTAAGTCAGACCATGCCACTCCGCTCCACACTCTTCCACGGCTGCCATCTCACTCAAAGGAAAAGAAGAACACACTGCCATGGCCCACAGGGTCCTGTGGAAACTGACTTTCTGTTCTGACATCATTTCTTGCCAGCATCCCTGGTGCACAGCCTGCCTCAAGCACACTGACTCTCCTGTGACTCTTTCCCAAGTTCAACTTCAAGTTCCTGGCCCACGCAGAGCCCTCTTCCTCAGGGTGTCCACACAGCTTCCTTCCTCACTTCCCTCGGGTCAGGCGTCGCTATAGCCAAAAGGCACTCTCCTACCAATACCCTCCTCTCTCACCTCACACTGGGTTTAGTTTTCTGTTAGTATCAAAAGTCATCTGACATAGCATACATTTGTTTTTATGTATTTTTTTTTTACTGTCTTCTCCTCCCCCTATTAAAATGTAAGCCCCATGAGGCCAGGGTTTTATTTTTTCCTTGTTTGTTCACTGCAACCCTCAGTGCCTACAATGTTTTGGTATTTAACAGATACTTGGGCCTGGTGCAGTGATTCAAGCCTGTAATCCCAGTACTTTTGGAAGCCGAGGTGGAAGGATCACTTGAGGACAGGAGATGGAGACTAACCTAGGCAACATAGTGAGACCCGCCTCCACAAAAAGTTTAAAAAGTAGCCAGGTGTGGTGGTGTGTACCTGTAGTCCCAGCTACTCGAGTGGCTGAGGTGGGAGGATTGCTTGAGCCCAGGAGGTCAAGGCTGCAGTGAGCTAAGATCTCACCACTCCACTCCAGCCTAAGCAACAAAGCAAGATTCTGTTTCTAAAAATAAATACATACACAAATAAAAGTCACACATGCAAATATTTGTTGAAGAAAGGAATACAAAATAATATGGTACTAGGTCAGGTACAGTGGCTCACTTCTGTAATCCCAGCACTTTGGGGGCTGAGGCAGGAGGATTACAGGAGTTCAAGACCTGCCTAGGCAACATAGTGAGACTTTGTCTCTACAAAAAAAAAAATTTTTTAATTAGCTGGATATGGTGATGCATGCCTGTAGTCCCAGCTACTTGGGAGGTTGAAGTAATATCACTGGAACCCAGGAGTTTGAGGCTACAGTGAGCTGTGATTGCACCACTGCACTCCAGGCTGGGTGACAGAATAAGACCCCACTTTAATAATCATCATCATCATAATAATAACCCAGTACTATGTAGTAAGCTACCACCAGGGCTTGGCACAAAGTGCCAATACACATTTAGCTGTTATCGTCTGAGGTGTTCAATCACCTTGGGTCAGGGGCAGTTCTTCTTGAAGGACGAGGGCCCTGGCAGCTTCAAATCTCGCTCTATCCATGTCTGGAAAAATCAGTCCTGTGGGCCGAGCTCGGTGGCTCAGCCTGTAATCCTGCGCCTTGGGAGGCTGAGGTGAGTGGATTGCCTGACCCCGCGGGTTCCAGACCCGCCTGGTCACCTTGGTGAGACCTCATCTCTACAATAAATCAAAAAATTAGCCGCGTGTGGTAGCGCGCGCCTGCAGGTCCAGCTGCTTGGAAGACTGAGGCGGAAGGATCACCGGAGCCCAGCAGGTCGAGGATGCAGTGGCCGGGAGCAGCCACTGCACTCCAGTCTGGGCGACAGAGTGAGACTCCAACTCAAAAAAAAAAAAAATCTGTCCTGTGGAATCCCAGGGGTTAGTTCCCACCAACAGCAGCTGAGAGGAGACAGCAGAACTTCCCCACCTAGTGTGGGGTTGGATGAGGGCTGGAGGTCCCGGGCCACAGAGAAGGAAGTTTCCTAGGCTTCTTGAAGCATCTGCAGGAGTCACACTGCATCTTCAGCAGCACAAGTGGACACCTGCCTCCCAGAGCCAGAATCAGGGCCAAATCATAGCCTGAGCATCTCTATTAAGCTCTGTGCCCCTCCATAGCAACTCGGCCAGCACTGGGAATTAAATTTTGTATAATAATCTTATTTTTTTGTCTGATTTTGAAAGTAACACATGCCCTATAAAATATTCAAACATCAAAGAAATGTGTAATTTAGAAAATGAAACACCCCATTCCCCAACCCAGATAGCTCCTATTAACAATTTAGCATACTGGATATTCATCTAAATTTTTTTTTTTATATATATCGGGGTCTTACTCTGTTGCCCAGGCTGAAGTGCAGTGGCATGATCACAGCTCACCACAGCCTCAATCTCCTGGGCTCAGGCAATCCTTCTGCCTCAGCCTTCCAAGTAGCCGGGACTATAGGCGCATGCCACCATGCCTGGCTGATGTTTTAAATTTTTATAGAGAAGAGATCTTGCTATGTTGCCTAGGCTGGTGGTCTCAAACTTTTGGGCTAAAACAATCCTCCCACCTCCACCTCCCAAATTGCTGGGATTACAGGTGTGAGCCACCACACCCGGCCCACCCAAATGTTTTTCTAGATATTCTAACAAATTAATACTTACAAAAAGGGAACCATATTTTATATACCTTTTGCACTTTGTTTTTATTCTTTTTTTTTTTTGAGTTGGAGTCTCACTCTGTCGCCCAGGCTAGAGTGCAGTGGCATCATGGTCTCCCCAGCGTCGCCCTGCTGGGCTCTGGTGATCCTTCCACCTCAGCCTACCAAATAGCTGGAACTACAGGCACTCACTACCACACCCGGCTTTTGTTTTGTTTTGTTTTTTGTCTTGGAGTCTCACTCTGTCACCCAATCTGGAGTGCAGTAGCCGCTCCCGGCCACCCGGCCACCGCAGCCTCGACCTGCTGGGCTCCAGCGATCCTTCCGCCTCAGCCTTCCAAGTAGCTGGAACTACAGGCACGCACTACCACGCCTGGCTAATTTTTTTGATTCATTGTAGAGATGAGATCTCGCCAAATTGCCCAGGTGGGTCTCGAACATGTGGGCTCAGGCAATCCACTCACCTCAGCCTAATTTTTGATTTATTGTAGAGACTCGGTCTCGCCAAGTTGCCCGGGTGGGTTTTGAGCCCACAGCCTCAGGCAATTCACTTACCTTGACCTCCCAAAGTGCTGGGATTACAGGCTGAGCCACTGAGCCCGGTCTTTTATTCTTAAAATGAGGTATAATTTACATATAGCAAAATCTACCATTTTTAGTGTAGAGTTTTATGAGTTTTGGCAATGCAACTATTGTCATATAAGCACTACCACAATCAAGATTTAGTACAGTTTCATTAACTTTGCCTGCCTCCCAAATCCCCCCTTGCCTCTGTAATCAATCTCTTTCTTCATTGCTAGCTCTTGGCAATGACTAATCTGTTCTCTGTCCCTGTGAATTTTCTTTTCCAGAATGTCATAAAAATGAAATCATCTGGTTTCTTTCATGTAGCATAATGCATTTGAGCTTCATCCAGTTTGTTGCATGAATTAGTGGTGTATTCCTTTTTATTGCTGTATAATATTTCATTGTATTGATGTACCACTCGTTGTTTATCCATTTACCAGTTGCAGGAAGTTAGGGTTGCCTCCGGTTTTGGGGTAATTACAGATAAAGCTACTATGAACATTTACATACAAGTTTTGGGGTGAATATAAAGGTTCATTTCTCTTGGATAAATACCCAGAAGTGGGATTGCTGGGTCAACTGTTTTCCAAAATGGCTTTTCCATACACCTTGCTTTATTTTTGACCTAAGAAATACGTTACTATATCTTTGTGAAATCCTTTCCCACTAGAATGTACGAATGTAAGGACACTCTCCTTTGTTCACGATTGCATCCTCTGTACCTAGAACAGTGCCCGACACATAATAGGTGCTCAAGAAATGTGTGTTGGATGAAATGACTTCTTGAGACCTCTCTCCATGTGAGGATGTGTAAACATGCATTTTGCTGTCTGGATATGCCTCACCTTACTCACCGTTCCCTTGTTGATGGGTCATTGGTGCTCCTAGTTTTTCACTGCTACAGACAAGGCTGTTTCAATGTGCTTGCATATGGATTTGCAAATTTTTGTGAGTTTTTCATTGAAACAAATTTCTAGAAGTAGAATTTCTGGGTCAGAGTATATGAAAGATTGTGTAATAAGCTTTTGCAAAAGGTGCTACTGCTTTATACTTCCACCAAGAATGGAGGAGATTACCTGATTTGGAAAAGTTCCTTGTTCACCACAGCTTTGCTGACAATGAGAATTCCTAGTGGGGATAACCACCCAATCCACACTGCTGAGGATCTCAGAATCAGCAAGACCAGTACTTCCCCGGTTCGGGCATTTTATACATTGGTGCAATCTTCAGAGAAAATTGTGGAAACTGCCAACTTTTTGTTTTGCTAAGAAAGGACCCCAGATCAAAATAAAAACAAATCTGCTATCGATGAAACACAGTACCTTCTATCATCTGATAAATAAAAGTTCATTTCACTCCATTGAAACACTAGAAAGACAAGCTCTGAGAATAAAATAAATCTAATTATAATACATTTGAACTTTGGGTTTTTAAAACTATTATTATTTCACTGTGAATTGAGGGGAAAGAATGCAGCGTGGGTCTTGTGGACAGGTTTGGATGGGAGCCTAGTTACTACCAGCAGGCCTGCGTAGGTGACCCTGCAAGGGCTCTAAATGAGAACAAAAGGTAGTTGGGAAAAAAATGAAACTGAACAGGGGGAAGAAATGAAAGTGTTACAATTAGCTAATTGGGCCCAGTTCTTCTGGATGGAGCTTTATCTCCCCCACTGTGCACGGAGAACTTCTCCACATCAAAGACCACTTGCACGCCTAGAGAATTGGAACCGATGTTTATAGAGTGCTTTGAAGATGTAAAGTACTGTTTAAATGCTAAGTATCATTATTATTACTTTAAATTTTAAATACCTTTTTTTTGGGGTGAGGATTTTTTATATGTTTGCAATCCTGATTTAATGTGGAAGCAAGCCTGTCTGCTACATCCATACGTCGATACAGGCTTGGGTCCAATGTATCTTGGGTTTCTTGAACCAAGCTCACCACCTTGTCCTTGTAAACTGTGTTTTCCAGGAAGATGAACACTGTCAATCAGATGCTGTCAGTGTATGTAAGAACATGTCTCAAGATCTAATTGAAATACAGTATCTTTCCAGGCAGAGTTGATAGAGTTATCACATTACAGATTTTATTTGACTCTGCATCTCAATTCATTCCTTTGTATAGTTTCCAGATTTCTTCATAAAACAGAAATTAGACACAGTCTTGACATTAGAATTTCACGAAGAAGCAATCAAATCCAAATTACTTCGAAGAAAGAAAGGACTATAAAAGTAACTAAACAAAATGAAAGGAAAAAACATTCTGGAGGGCCCTCGTTCGTGAATTAATTTTGTTATTTGGTCCTTGGGACAAATCCAACTTAATTTAAGAGGTTGCCAGACAGAAAACACACGGAAAAACTTTTGCATCTGTGGTTAGTAGGAGTTTAGAGAGAAACATTGTAAAGTTTGAAAGTTTTGTTTACTTTTCATCCTCTTTTTTTTTTGCATATAACTCAGAAAATAAACTGGGCATTATCCTTTCCTTGACTTATACTGACTTGACTGGTCAGTATCCCTTCCATGCGTTCACTGTGTGTTAATAGTTTTTTCTAGAACACCAGTGGGGAATTTTTTAAATTAAAAAATCATCAAAGTTTAAATGAATTGCTGGACGTAAAACTTGGATCTGAAATGGAACATAGTCATTGGGCCTTTTCAATTTCCTAGGGTAACCAAAGACCAAAATGTGTTTTAAAAACTGTTCTAGTAATGAGATTCACAAGAGGTATCGAGTTACTAAGTGGCTTTTAGCCTCTTTTGAAACAGAAGTAAAGGAAAATCTCATTAATCTGAACTGTGCTAATAGTTATAGTTATAATTTGACCTGGCCTAAACTGCAATTTACCTTCAGTCTACCTGTGAAGAAAAGTTTACCAGAGTAGCCTTGTCAAGAAGATGGGGCAGGGCATGCTTCATGTCTTTAAAAGAATAAACTATCTCAACACTTTTAGCACCTCACTCTTAATCAAATAAATTCCTACCAAACCCAGATGAGTTGTAAATGTTGATTAGAGCAGAAGAAAAGTACTACTACTTAGAAACTCTTTCTTTGTCAAGTTCTTCTCTGTGCTTAAAAGGAATAAAGGTTCATTTTGTTTAAGAATTCTAAACAGTCCCTTTAATGCAGACAGACCTCTTAACCTACCCTTCACACCAATTGTTATGAATGAAGGAGGTTTCATTGAAGCAGTAGTAAAGATCTGTAATTACAACCACTAACAAGGGAATGAACTCAAAGGAATGTTTTTTTTTCCCACTTGTATGTGTCAGGCCATGTGTTTAGCCCTTTCTGATTTCTTTACACTATGCCCAGTTCTCAACAGCTTCTTAGTAGATGGTCACATTTACTATTAAAGTAACCTGTATCTTCTTCCAGCTATAGGAAAACATTAACTTCTCTTGGCCTCATTGGCATCAGTGGACAGGTAGAGGATAGTCAAAGGAAAAAGAGGGAAATATACATAAATAAAGAAATAGATGATGGACGGATGGAAGGATAGAGATAGATAGATGATAGATGGATGGATAGATCAAGAGAGATGGACAGAGGATGAAGGATGGATGGAGGATGGAGAATGGAGAATGGAGAATGGATGGATGGATGGATGGATGGATAGATGAATGGATAAATGGATGGATGGACGGATGGATTGAGGGAGATGGAGGATGGAGGATGAACGGATGGATTTATGGATGGACAAATAGAAGTATCCAAACCAAAGGAACTTTGGACATGCTATCCAGGTGTCAGTGAGTGATTTTTTTCCCTCCATTTCTGCAGTTTGCCATTCAGTCAGGGACTATGGAAGAGCATACTAAAAAAGATACCCATGAAACAAGAATGGTACAGTCCTTCTGGCGATCGCAGAAAGTTATCTGAGGACTCTGTGTGTGTTGCTCCTCTGATGGGGTCCCAAGGCAGCAGCGAGCTCACAGTAGGAGCTCAAGCAGACTAAATCCCAATCTGTTAAGGAGCTGGAGTAAGGGTCATAGGTGGCTCCATGCACCACAGAAACACAGAGGTCCTGCTGACTCAAAGGGCTGGTTTGATTCCATGATGCCTGAGTTTGGTTTTCCTACCACAGCACTGTTTAATGGGTGCCATTTAATGGGTGCTGAATGTCCCCAAATCTCTCCTTCCTACTAGAAGGAAATGCCTCAGATTCTTGCCATTCCATTCACATTTTTAAAAAATTCAAAAAGCTTTTTGCTTTACCAGATTATAAAAGCAATACCAAAATTAAACAAATAAATAAAATAGAATGGGGGTGAGAAAGGAAAAGAAAGACAAGCTCCCCATAAAAAAAAGCTAGCAATATAGAACAATATTAATGAGCAAGTGAAAATGATCTACAATTCCATCATTCAGTGATAGCCACTGCTAACATGTTGAAAAATATCTAATTAAGCAATAAAAACAATGTATTTAAAGACCCACCATGCTCCAGACATTGGAGTTACAGAGGACAACATGCAGTTACAGTCTCTGTCCTTCAAGACTTCATAATCTTCTGGGGGAAACAAATTACATGAGTTATTACACACATGATGAGTGCTTTGTACGTTGTTTTTTGCACTCAACAATGTGTCATAGGCATCTTCCCGAGCGTGTGTGTGTGTGTGTGTGTGTCAAGGATACCAATATTACTAAGTACATCAGCATTTCTTCTATCCTTTCTTCTAAAGAAGATTCTGCCTTTGCCTGCCTAATCCCTAGACTTTTGTTGGATCCACCAAGGACTGGAAAAGCTGAGAGTACACTGATTTGCATCAAGAAGGACCTGAAGCTACCTGGGGTAGAACAGTGTAGATCAAAAAGGGGATGGGGGGATTAAGAAGGAAACAGTGCCTGTAAAATGTTAATAATAGCCCAGGTTGAGGTCGGGAGGAAGTGAGGAGAGGCGCTTAAGAAAGGAGCTATCTGATGAGGGAGACTTAAGAAGATCAGATCGTAAGGATTCCTCAGAGAGATTTCAGTTCAGATGTCAATTATTTTCCAGAGCTTTGTGGATTCAGAGCTGGTGAGTCTTTGGAATGTGACACCATGTTGAGACTGGCCACAACTTGGCCCCTTGTAATCTAATACCATGCAAAACTGCCTTATTCTTTTTGATGGCCTCATAGCATTCCATTGTGTGTATATAACCAGATTTTATTTAATCCTTTCCCTTTAGTGATGTAGGTTGCTAGAAGTGCTTTCGCTAATAAATATAAATGCCATGCTGGACACCTTTTTTTTTTTTTTGAGTTGGAGTCTCACTCTGTCGCCCGGACTGGAGTGTAGTAGCCGCTCCCGGCCACCGCAGTCTCGCCTGCTGGGCTCCGGCGATCCTTCCGCCTCAGCCTTCCGAGTAACTGGAATTACAGGTATGCGCTACCATGCCCAGCTGATTTTTTGATTTATTGTAGAGATGAGGTCTTGCTGCCCAGGCGGGTCTCGAACCCGCGGGCTCAGGCAATCCACTCACCTCAGCCTCCCAAAGGCACAGGATTTTAGGCTGAGCCACCGAGCCCGGCTGGACACCTTTTTATATAGATTCATGTCTGAAGAAAGTGTACAGATAGGTAGACAAATGATAGATAGATGAAAGAATGAATGAATGAACAAAAGAATGAAAGAAAGAAAGGACACATTGTGGTATGTCCATATTATAGAATACTATTGGCAACAAAAAAGGAATGAAATATTGATACACATAACATAGATGAATTTAAAATATGTAATGCTGAGTGAAAAAAACTTCTGTTTGTTTCCATTTGTATAAAATTCTAGGGCTGGGTGTGGTGGCTCACACCTGTAATACTGGCACCTGGGAAGCCAAGACGGGAGGATTGCTGGAGCCCCGGAGTTTGAGATCAGCCTAGACAACATAGTGTGACCTTGTCTTTAAAAAAAAATTCTAGAAATAAAGCAGATCAGTAGTTTCCTGGGTACTGAGATGTGAGACAGGAGGAAGGGATGACCAAAGGGCATGAGGACACTTGGGGGAGTGATGGAATATCCATTATCTCGATTGTGATGATAGTTTCACAGGAGTACACATATGTTAAAACTTACCAAATGGTTCACTTTAAATATGTGCAGATTATTGCATCTCAATTGTACCTTCATAAAACTATAAAGTAGAGTATGATAGATAAATAGACACACAAGGGGTGGCTTAAAGGGGAACAAGAGAAGAACAGAGACCCCCAGAGTGATTTAGGAACAGCTGGGCTGGGATCCAAAGAGAAAGGCGGAGAGTCAAGTGCAATATGGTCTCCAGTGGGATACCACAGTGTGGAGAGGTGTTTTGGGGTTGCAGCCCTGATAAGAGGGCTTCAAGGGTGGAGAAGATGGGCAGAGCTGAGACAAACTTGGTCTCACACCTGAGCCCCAAACCATTCTAAGCCCCTTTGCAAGGGAACCTGAGATGGTCAAGAAGCTGAGATAGGCCAGTGTAGTAGTAAAGTCCTGTAATCCCAGCACTTTGGGAGGCCAAGGTGGGAGGATTGCTTGAGTCCAGGAGTTCGAGACCAGCCTGGGCAACGAGCGAGACCTTGTCTCCACAAAAAGTCAAAACATTAACTGGGTATGGTGACATGCACCTATAGTCTCAGTTATTCACTTGGGAGGTTGAGGTAGGAGGATTGCCTGAACTCTGGAGGTCGAAGATGCAGTGGGCCGTGATTGTGCCACTGCACTCTAGCCTGGGCAACAGAGTGAGACCCCAATTTTAAAAAAAGCTGGCGCAGACCTAGGTTCATGTCTCAACTCTAGTCCATTCTGACTTTGTGGCCTTGGCAGAAAAATTTCCCTCTCTAAGCCTCGGTTTCTCATCTGTAAAGAGGAGACAGTATTACCTACAATAGAGTGTGAGGATTCCTGAAATAAAGACACATAGTACTCGGCATACCATGTGATACATAATAGGCACTGAATCAATAGTTTATTTTGTTTTTTGTGTAATAGTTAAGAGATTAAGAGCTGGGACTCTGGAGTCAGGCCAACCCAATTCAGATCATTGTCTCTGAGCAAGTGACTTAATTCCTCTGAGTTTCCATCTTCTGATCTATAATCTGGAGATGATATACATACATTAGTCAGAAGTGTGGAAGAAAACAGAGGGCAAACAGACTGGGTAAGTAAGGAGAGTTTAACAAAGAGGTTATTTGCACAGGTGTGGACAGGGTTTAGGGATTATCACCCGAATAGAGTGCAGTACCTGGGCTAGCCAAGGGAGGCGCTGTTACTGCCCTGGGCCTGCTTCGGGAGGCGCTGTTCCCGCCCTGGGGCTTGAAGGGTCAATTCCAGAACCTGGAAAGGGGAGCTCTATGGAGAGGGTCACCCAACAGGGGCTGGGACTTTGGAGTGACGCACAGCCAGCCCATAGCCACATAGCCAGGAGGACTTTGGGGGATGGATGCCCCAACCTCATTCACTGTCTTCCCTCCTTGGTCTCCTGCCAGTGCCTCTTCTTTATATGGGATAAACCCAGCCAGAGACTACAGGGCTCAGGAGCCCACTGGTGCAGTTTGCCCAGGTCTCAGAGCAGGGGGACAAGAGGGTGAGTGCCCCTGGAGGGGCAACGGGTAACATTCAGTACATGAAGGTGCAACCTCACAGGCTGGATAGTAACCCCGAGTAATCACTCAACAGACCTTATGGATAGGCATTCAGCACACAGCAAAGCTCCCCTCCGTGGCAGCCCATGCTCCCCCTGGAACCGACCCTAGCTGGATTCTCAGGGTTGGTTCCAGGCCAGCCTTGACCCAACCCACAGTGCTGGGAATGGAACAGAGCTGATCTTCTCCTACGTTGTGTTTACTTAGGGAAAACTTGGCTGCTTAGAGCAAGAAGAGGTTGACTGTGGTTTTCTGCAACAGCTGGGGGTGGAGGGAAGGCAGAGAGAGGGGAACTGGAACGTATTAGGACTTCTGAAAGCCAAGAGACCCCAGAGCCCGGGAATCTGAGAAGAGTCCACACCGAAAACAGCATTAGCCTGCATTCTCTTCGCCAAGGGATGGATTGTGATTTGGGGGCTGAGCGGCATGTCCTGGGACCTCATGCCCCGGGAGGCAGGGCCACGGGGCAGCACCCAACACAGGCTATGTGGAATGTGCCACTCTTGGAACCGACGGAGGCTCTCGCTTTTAAAAATTGGCCTGTAAATCTCCGTATAGTTTTCAGGGTTTAGGAATTTTATTTTATCTGGATTAAAGTCATGTTCTGCTTTGGCATCGGCAGGCGTTTATGACTGTTAAAACAAGAAATGAAAAATATAGGCCTGGAATCAGAGAGGCTGCCTCCTGCCAGATTCCTAGGGGTTTGTCTTGGGGGCCAGGTTGAAAGTTTTCTGCCCCTTCCCCTCTGACTGCTCTGGTATTTTTTGATAAAGCTGAAGCTGACGGAATCTGTGCAATCAACGCCATAGCCGGGGAGGGCCTTTTAGGAAGGAAACTTTTATCTTTGGTTAGGTGAGCTTTCCCGTTATATGTTTCCCCCCTCAAGGGAAATGCACACCCTTGGGGCATTGTTTAAAGGGCTCTCTGGAGTTACTGTCAGATTGGCTTGGTTTAGGGGGCGGAGGGTTTAAGACTTTGGAATCATGGGGCTCGGGATGACTTTGAACTTCCCAAATGACAATTTTGGGCAGGATTTAAATAACTGAGATCCCAGCTTCCTTTGGCCTAGTTTGCCATTTTGTCTATTCCATCTTGACTTTAAAGTACACATGCATGAGTATGCACACACATGCACACACACATATATACACACTTCTTCCCTAATGGCACAAGTTTTACATGCATCACGAAGAACACTTGGAAAGCAAAGAAAAGAATCTATGCGGGGGATGGGGAAGGAATTGGAAAGCCAAAAATTACAAGAGAAAATCACTCAACATTTTGGCAAAGATTGTTCTAGTATTTTTTCCTCCTATCCATCTATCCATTGTCTGTCTATTTTGTTTTATTTATGTATTTATTTACTTGAAATAAGGTCTCCCTTTGTCACCCAGACTGGAGTGCAGTGATACAACCGTGGCTCATTGTAGCCTCGACCTCCTGGGCTCCTGTGATCCTCTTGCCTTAGCGTCTCAAGTAGTTGAGATTATAGGCACACACCACAGTGCCCAGCTAGTTTTAGCATTTTTTCTTTTTTGGTAGAGATGAGGTCTTACTATCTGGTCCAGGCTGATCTTGAACTCCTGACCTCAAGCAATCCTCCTGTCTTGGCCTCCCAAAGTGTAGGAATGATAGGCATGAGCCACCATGCCCGGCCCTACCCGTGTTTAATAGTATCACAGACTACATGCAATTTTGTGGCCTGAATGTATACTTCTGCATTTTTGCAGACAATCATTGTATTTTATGAAAATAATAACTACCACTTATTACACGCTGAGATTCAGTGCTTAAATCAGTCTTTGTATTCGGTGGGATCTGGGTTCAAATGTCAACTCGGTTCATTTTTGGTTGCATCTTTAGACAAGTCCCTTAACTTTGTGGGGCTTGGGTTTCCTATTCTGTAAGATAGTGATAAAAATGTTCTATCTACCTGAGAGGGAGGGTGACTTTGAGGATCAAATAAAGTTGTCAAACAAGGAAAAGCCTGGGAAATGCATAGGCTCATAGTAAGTGCTCAATAAATTACAGCTCCTTTTCTTACTTGGTGTGCAGCAATGATCTATATAGGACATTTGCCTGTGTTTTTCTTTTCGTGAGGGTGCTATGTGCAGCATTCTTTCCAAACCAGAACTCCGGGCGTTGCAGCATTTGCTTTGCGGTAAGCAGCGAGATGATTTTAAACTTCCATTTTCCCCCAAGAACACTCGACAAAATTGGCAGTCTGCAATATGCAAAAATCCACCCAGAAATGGAAGAGAGGGACATTTGCACAAGCTGGGTTGTGTCTACAGAATTAGAAGGCACAGTTGGACTAATTTTAGTGCCTAAAAATTGGAAACATTGGAATAATGCTCCATGAAAAATGCAAGTTCTGGAAAGTGGCAAAAGAAACCACCAGGAACGGTTGGATTTGGGGTCACTGCCTCAAGGTTTGGGCACGATCTCAACCTGTGGGTAGACCCTGTTTGGCTGGAAGCTGAAAGGTCAGGGGAGAAAGGGTTAAATGTCCTCCAAGTCCTCAGGTTAGAAGGGAGTGGGAATGTGCATGGCCTCTTCATTGTCTTCGTTTTCCCAGCTATCTGTTTTCCTTTGTCTTGCCATAGATAATTTTGATCCTGTGACCAGGCTCTTTGGTATTTGGTCCTTTGGGATTTCTGAGAGGCGCGGGCCCCTGTGATTGACCTCACGTGGGCAGACTGCACACAACTCACTTTGTATCTGCGGAGCGGAGCGGGGGCCTCGTCGCCTTGCGTCGCAGCCAATCAAGCCTGGGCTGAGAATTTATGAGATGAAGGCGCAGCACTTTGAAGAAAGGCGCCCTTGTCTGCTCCTGCGCCATGGCTCCGTGGTGCGCGTGGGGAGGTGGGGAGGGCTGGGCAGGGGCAGAGGGGCCGGCGCTCTGGGGATGGAGGGAGAAAGAAAAGAATCCGAGAAACCCGGGTCAAAAGTCTTTCTGTTGAACAGGAAAGAAAACTGAGCAGGGTGCCTTCCTTCCTTGCAGGTGTGTGCTCAACAATGGGCACCCGCAGGCCTGTCCCGAGGGTTACCGAGGCAGGAGCGGACCAACAGCCCTTGCCTGCGTTTCCCCCCAGCCCCCATTCCTACCCAAGAGAGCCAGGAGGGTAAGATCACCTCTAGAAGCAACCCTGGCCGCCATTAATTTAGAAGCAATAATTACTCCCCCAAGGCAGACAGGCACAGCTCCAAGTTCTGCTTCTACTTGGGGAATTGCTTCATGTCTCAGAGCCTTGGTTTCCCCATCTATGAAAAGGAGTGGTTAATAATAGTACCTCCTTCATTGGACTAGTCAAGGGGAATTTGTACACAACAGTCAGCACAGTGCTTGGTATACAGTAAGTGCTGAATAAGTATAAACTTTTTTTTTTAAAGCAGTGTCTTGATCTCTTGCCCAGGGTGGAGCGCAGTGGTGCAATCATAGCTCACTGCAGTTCGAACTCCTGGGCTCAAGCAATCCTCTCACCTCAGCCTCCTGAATAGCTGAGGATACAGGCATGTGCCACCACACCCAGCTAATTTTTTTTTGTAGAGATGGGATCTCACTATGTTGCCAAGGCTGGTCTTGAACTCCTGGCCTCAAGCAATCACCCCACCTCAGCATCCCAAAGTGCTGGGATACAGACGTGAACCACTATGCCTGGCCGAAACTATTACTAATAGCAATCATGTCTTATTTCAAAAGAGGTATTCTGCTTTCATTAAGGCCAAACATGAAGTCCATTCATTCAATCCTTTCATTCATTTGTTCAGACAATCAATAAACATGTAACAGGGCCTACTATGTGCTGGCTATTTTGTGTCCTTATTATGTGTTAGGCTTTGGGGTTTTCTAAATTTGTTTTTGAGTTGGAGTCCATTGAACAGATGCACCACAATTTGTTTATCCTTTCACGGGGTTATGGATGTTTTGGACTTTTTTATTTTTCAGGTATCACAAGCAATACTGTCGTGAACATCTCTGTATATGTTTTTGTTTGAGCACCTGTTTTCACTTCTTTGAGGTGTATATGTAGGAGTGGAACTCTGAGGTCCTGTTGTAATTTTATGTTTAATTTATCAAGATTTGCTTTTTGTTTGTTTGAGTTAGGGTCTCACTCTGGTGCCCAGGCTGTAGTGCACAATCGCAGCTCACTGCAAACTTGACCTCCTGGACTCAGGCAATCCTTCCGCCTCACCCTCCTGAGTAGCTGGGAATACAAGCACTTGCCACTATGCCTAGCTGAGTTTTTTGGTTTTTGTAGAGATGAGGTATTGCTATGTTACCTAGGCTGGCCTCAAACTCCTAGGCTTGAGCCATCCTCCTGCCTCGACTTCTAAAGTGCTGGGATTACAGGCGCAAGCAGCTGCACCCGGCCAGGCTTTGTTTTTTTGTTTTTGTTTTTGTTTCTGTGTTTGTTTTGTGAGTTGAGTCTCACTCTGTCACCCAGACTGGAGTACAGTGCCATACTCATGGCCACCCCAGCGTTGACCTGCTGGGCTCTGGCGCCTCAACCTTCCAAGTAACTGGAACTAAAGGTGTGCACTACCACGCCCAACTAATTTTTTATTTTATTGTAGAGATGAGGTCTCGCCAAGTTGCCCGGGCTGGTCTCAAACCCACAGGCTCAGGCAATCCACTCACCTCGACCTCCCAAAGTGCTGGGATTACAGGCTGAGCCACGGAACCCGGCCCCAGCTTTGTTTTAAACCCTTCCTGTGTATTAATTTATATAAGCTTCACGACCACGTGGTGAGGTGAGTACTTGAACATGACCAAGTCACAAAGCTAGTAAGATTAGAATCTGGGATGTGAACTCAGGTGTGCCTACTGTTCAAGTCCACGTGGTAAACACTCTGCTAGTCCAAACTAACAAATAACAAGAGATTCCAACCCCCCATCCCCTGCCCAGGGCAGCACTACTCACTAGAACTTTCTGCAATGATAGAAATATTCCTTATCTGTGCTGCCAATATGGTATCCATTGGCGGCTACTGAGGACTTGAAATGTGGCTCGTGTGATAGAGACACTGAATTTTAAATTTTACTTAATTTGGATTAATTTTAATGTAGATTTAAATAGTCACGGGGCTAGTGCCACTGCATTGAACAGCCTAGCTCGAGGAACTGAGTCTAGTGAAGAAATTCACCTTCACCAAGGTGGTGAGTGGTGTGCTGTGGCCCTGCTCAAGCCCCAAGAGACAGGAGGACACAGCCCTGGTGTGGTGGTGTGGTCTGGGATCACAAGAGACAGTCACCAGAGATAGTCACTTCTCGAGCCCAGTCTTCAGGAAGGAGGGGTTGGCAGGAGGGAAGGTATTTTTAAATGTGTTCAAATATGTTGGATTTCTCAACAGGGCCTGTGCTCAGCCAGAACTCTGGTGGAGATTGAAACCTGTAATCAAGACCAGGGTCCTCTTTGAGCTTTGAGATAACCAGAGCTCGCGCTCAAAGGGTGAAATAGTACTGGATTCAGGAATGTGTCTACTGTTCTGTTTGGCTGCGGGTACCAGCTTGTGTTTGGCTTTTAACCATCACTTCTCTGAAGATGTAAAAACACCTGGAAAACAAATTTCAAAAAATCTCTAGCTCATTTGAAAGCTTTGTCAATATTGTGCGAAGCCAAATGTCCAAGAATCACAAACCAGCTCTAGGCAGACAAAAGAGTAATAATAATAATGAGGATAATAATGAAAACCAGTTACCACTTATTAAGGCACTTACTTTGTGCCAGACCCAGTGTTAAGTGCTTTTGTGTATTGATCGTCTCATACACTCCTCCAATCCATTCTCTGCACAGCAGACAGACTGGCCTTTTTAAGACATAAACCCTAAATCAGATCACGCTAGTCTGTGGCTGAAACCCTTTAAGTGGCTTCACACTGTACTCAGAACAAAATCCAAGTTCCTTGCCCTGACCTGCAAGGCCTGACCCCTGCCTACCTCTCCCCATCTGCTCTCATTCTCCACCTACTCACTAAACTTCAGGCACATAAGACCCTCTCTCTGGTGTAAAGTGCCAGGTTTCTATCTGCCCCAGGGCCTTTGCACTCGGTGTACCTCCAGCTCCCCACCCTAACCCTTCACTAGAATGAAATATGCCAGATGGCAGGGACCTTGTCTCTTTGACTGTTGTATCGCCAGCCCCTAGGACAGCAGGTACTCAATAAAATTAGTTTCGTATGACTGAAATAATTTGAACCCTATGTACTAGGCATTATTTTCCTCATGTAACAGATAAAGATGGAAGGTCAGAGTGGTTAATTTACCCAAAGCCACACAGCTTGTGAGTCTCCCACTGCATGTCTGGAGGATTCCATCTATTTGCTCCTTGTCAGCCGGCTATGCTGAGGCTGTACAGCTGCCCTGAGAGGAGAAAGGTCCTTTAAGATGCGGTCTTTCTCCCCTCCCTCTGCAAACAGCCCTGGTTTGCCTCACTTAGTCCTTTAGTGCCAGAATCTGTCTATACACTATGAAACCTTAGCCTGTGAAACTGCCCAATCACTCCCTGAGTTTTACCTTATGTTTTTCTTAGATTACAAAATCACTATTGTAGAAAGACTGGAAAGTATAGGGGAAAACATGCAAAGAAGCTGGGAGAAAAAGCACTCATGCCCTCACTACCAGAGGTTAGCATGTGGTTTTCTTGCTGCCAGTCTGACTCTGTGTTGTCTCTAACACAGAGTCGAGATGGTCCCTGTATGTAATTTTCTCTCCTACTTTCTTTTTTTTTTTTTTGAGTCAGGGTCGCACTCTGTCACCCAGGCTGTAGTGCAGTGACCCATTCATGACGCACCATAGCCTCAACTTCCTGGGCTCAGGCGTTCCTTCTGTCTCAGCCTACTGAGTAGCTGGGGCTACAGGCGCACACCACCATGCCCGGCTAATTTTTAAATTTTTTTTTTGTAGCGACAAGGTCTCGCTATGTTGCCTTGGCTGGTCTCAAACTCCTGTGATCAAGCAATCCTCCCGCGTTGGCCTCCCAAAGAGCTGGGGATTACAGGTGTGAGCCACTGCGCCCAGCTGCCTCTCCTACATTTATCCCTTAACGTTGTGTCTAAGAGTCTGCTCATGGCATTATGAATTCTTTGTAAGCATTAAGACTAATGATTGCATAATATTCCTTCATTTGGGTACACCCAGGTTACTTTCATTTTCTCCTGTTTGGGGAACTCTTCCTTCATCTTACAGGTCAGTAAACCAAAAACAGGACTTAAATGCAAGGAGACAGGCATACAATTATGACTTAAATATAGAGATTCATGGACAAGTATGTTTCCCTTTTAAGATCAGAAAAAAGGTGTGTCTGTATTTTATCAGAATAATTATTGCTATTATTTTATCATTTCCTGAGAGTTCATACTATATGAAATCTGTGGATATTCCAAAGAAGATTCTGAATTATACCTAGATGTTTTTGCCCAAATCATGGGTTTTAAGGCTGTGTTGACTCTTAGTAAAATCCCCCTGGCTGCCTTGTCACCTACACCCTCTCGACCACAATTTTTCCCACGATGCAGCTGCTGCCACTGTCATTTTTCACCGCAGCCAGAGTGGGGTGGAAAAGGGCCCAGCATCCAGGGGTCAGATAGCAAGGTTCAAAGACTTTTATCTACGTGCCCTTGGACAAGTCACATCTCATCTTTTCTGAGACTGACAGTTCTGTCTCAGAGGACCAGGAGAGTTAAATTAAGGATCTGATGAGAAGGGTGTGTAGTAAACGCAAAAGTGCTATAAAATTGTTTGGAATTTCCCATGATCCAATGAGTTATGGCCACAATGGTTATTTAAAAAGACTTAAAGGTCAGCAGAGCCAAGGTTCTCCAGCCCAAAGAACACACACCGCATTAGTGGGTCTGCTGTTCATAAACATGGGGATTTGTGACAGTGAGTGTAGCTGGCTTGCTGGTTGGACATCCAGCATCCATACCCTACTGTCCTCTCCTAAACAGCAACCCTGTTTGGGTCGGGCATTCACCTAGACCCCCTCTTCAGCGTGTGACTCAGGACAAACTGACTCCACCCCTCAGCTCCAGCGTGGACCTGATTGGTCAAAAATAACCCCTCCCCTTGCCATGGATTGGTTCAGCCAGAGCGTATGGCCCCATTCTATCAATAGCTGTCTAAGACACTTGGGTATGTGAGAGACCGGTGGGGGAAAAGACCTCCTTGCCCCGATACTGTATCCCTGGGAGAGAGATTTTTTGCTTTTCACACTGGGTGATATTCCTTGAAGTGCTGTAGCATCTCGCTACCAGACTGGAGATGAAGCCAACATGGAGAGCAAACAAGCAGAGGGAGGATGGTGGTAGTGGTAATAATAACAACCATAGTAGTGGAAAACATTTATTGAGTACTTGGAGCTTGCCAGGTACTACCCTAAATGTATGGTATGCTTTAGCTCAGAGGGATGGCCCCGCCTCATTTCATGGCCCATGAATGTTTTTTGTATTTTTTTAATGATAGGTTGAATTAAAATCAATAGAACAATAATATTTCTTAGCATGTGAAAATATATGAAACTCACTTTTCAATGTCTATAAGTGAAGTTTCATTGAAACACATGCCCACTCATTTACCTATTGTCTATAGCTGCTTTCAGGCTACAACAGCAAAGCCCAAAATATTTACTATCTGGCCCATGGTAGAGAAAGCTTACCCACCCTTGCTTTAATGCTCACAACGACTCTATAAGTTGGTGTACTATTGTTATCCTGTTTTTCACAAATGAGAAAGCTGAGGCTCAGAGAGTTTAAGTAAATTGTCCAAAGCCACACAGCTATTAAGAGCCTGACTATCCAGTTCCAGACAGTCTGGCTCTGGAGTTAGTGCTCTTTGGGAAAGAACCTGATTCCCGATGTCATTGTTGAGACACTGAGTCAACCCTAAACCTAACCCTAGACCTGCCTCGCTTTTAGATTTTCAGGTTTCAGAGGTTTGTGGCATTGCTGTATTATTGAAGTTATTTTGAGACTGTGTTTCTGTTCTTTGCCAGGGAAAGCATTCCCATGAATGCTGTGAGAAAGCATTTTAGAAAGATAAGAGCAGAAAGGTAAGGCAAGCTATCAGCTTCTTAGACCAGTGGCCTTTTGTCCTTACTTGGGGAATAAAAACTTGCTTTCTCCAAACATTTCAAGGCTCCACAAGTTCCCTGTAAAAGGGATTATGAAGGAAATCCTATTTTAGAATTGCTGCTGATTTTGGCAATTTGCAAGATTAGCCTGATGAGGAATCACACTCGCTAATAAAATATCTCAAGTTGGGTTGCGTCTAATTGTTGCAAGTGTTAGTCGTAATAGCCTGTCACAGGGACTTCTGTGCCAGCGCGTCCCTCGCTTGGCCACAGCCCATGTGGAAAATCAATTTCCTCTAAATGTTTGAAGAATGGCGCAGAAGGACCTGATTTCTTTTCCCTCTGCTGGAGTCAATCTGGAGACAGTGAACCTATAAAATGAATGAAAATAGTTACAGTTGCAGGATGCAGGGTGAATGCCGAGTTAAGCAAAGCTTGATCACAGGCTCTAAATTCTAGCTTTCTTTGTCTGGAGGCCAGAGACAATATACGTTTATGTCCAGAACTGACTTGCTGTTAAAAAGTCACAGAGCAGGAAGAATGTTACTTCAACCTAGCAATTTCACTTCTAGGAATTGTTCCCACAGAAAAACTCCCACCAGTATGAGAGACAATATGAGTAGGGTATTCCTCATAGCCTGGTTTGTGAGGGTAAAAAATTGGAAGGAAGATAATTATCTGACGGGAGGGGACTGGTTATATAAATAGTGGTATGTCCATGCTCTGCAGCCACGAAGAAGAAAGAGATGACGTCTGTATGTATTCCTGTAGAAAGATTTCTGTGATTTGGCATGAAGTTAAAAAAAATGCAAGTTGTAGATATATGCATATATATGGTTTATTTTTCTAAAAAAAAAAAGCTTCAACAATAATATGCACATTTATATGTAGATGTTTGTACCTGAGTAGGGAAAGGTCTGAAAGGATACACAACAGGTTGTAGATGGTAGTGGCTAAACCCAAGGGTAGGAATGGTGAGAGGATTTTTACAACAAGGGTATATGGATTTGGTAATGAAAAAGGATATAAGGAAATTAGATTTCCAACTTGTTGTCAGGATAGCATGTGCTAGACATACTACCATTTATGAGGCTAGGAAGGGTCAGGCCTTGACTCCACAGGGTTTATAATCTGATCTAGCTGCATTGCAAGTCTACTATACAGCCTAATCTGATATATCATAGCTCTTCCTAGTCAATGATTGCCACAAAGGGACTTAATCCTTAGCTACTTGCCTACCAAATCAGAACCAAACCAAAGCATCCTGGTGCTAAGGCCGGAATTTTAAGATTTACTTTTTTTTACATGTTGGGCAAATACACATAACCTAAAATAAACTACTTTAAGTTGTATGATTCAGTGGCACTGAATGCATTCACAGTATTGAACCATTGCACTGTCTTGTTCTAGAACATTCTCCTCACCTCAAATGGAAACCTCATACCCATTAAGCAGTCACTCTCCAATCTTCCCACCTCCATCCCTGTAAATCCCTCATCTGCTTTCTATCTCTATGGATTGGTATATTATGGGCATTTCATGTCAATGGAATCATATAATATATGATCGTTTGTGTCTGACTTCTTTTACTCAGCATAATGTTTTCAAGGGTCATCAATGTTGTAACATGGATCAGTACTTCATTCCTTTTTATGGCTGAATAATATTCCTTTGCATAGATGTACCACAATTTGTCTATCCATTCATCAGTGATGGACGTTTTGGATGTTTTTATTTTTTAGATGTCATGAATAACATCTCTGTACACATTATTGTTTGAACACCTGTTTTCACTTCTTTGGGGAGTATATGTAGGGGTGGAACTGTGGGGTCCTATTGTAATTTTAGGTTTAATTGGTCAATATTTGGTTCTTTTTTATTTTTGAGTCAGGGTCTCGCTTTCTCACTCAGGCTGATGTGCATGGCACAATCATAGCTCACCATGGCCTTGACCTCCTGGGCTCAGGCAGTCCTTCCACCCCAGCCTCCTGAGTAGCTGGGACTTCAGGCACGTGCCACCACACCCAACTAATTAAAAAAAATTTTTTTTTTTTTTTTTTAGAAATGAGGTCTCCCTATGTTGCCTAGGCTGGTCTTAACTCCTGGGCTCAAGCAATCCTCCTATCTTGGCTTCCCAAAGTGCTGCCATACCCAGCAAGATTTGCTTGTAAAGCCCTAGAAGGCTAGTCTCCTGCCCATAGAGACATGCTGTGACTGGAAACAACTTCCCCTGAGTTTCCCTATTATGTTCCCTGAGTCTAGGCAGTTAAATACATAGATGAAGACAGTTACTATGTAATTACCTTATCTATACTTTAAAAATCATCTGCTAAGATTCCATTTCTTTTGGAATATTCCAAATGTTTCTTTTTCTATTACATGAATTTTGGGGGAGATGTTATTTAAAATAGATTAATTGAATGATTAATTCAGGATTTCTCATGTGTAAGTTTCTCTATCTATTACACTTGTGGAAATTCAACAAGTCTGATGATTCCTAGCTCAATGGGCACTGACACTGACCTGGTCAGGTGTCAGACCAGGTCTTACCAGGTGAGTAGGATCTTGAAATGGACTTTTGCTGAATGGTAGCCTGTGCTAATCAGCATATCGTAAGGCAGGCTAAACTTATAATCGATATAAACATAGTAGGTAAGTTGCTTTGTATCAGCAGGACCTGAACTGAAGTCCTAACTCAGCTGTTAAATAACTTACCCTGGGAAAGTTACCTAACCCTTCTGAATCCCTCAGTTTCCTCCTATGTAAAAATGTGTAACTCATAATAGGGCATACTTCATGGACCATTTATGCACTCATTCAGTGAACATTTATTGTACACCTACTGTATGCCCCATACTGTTCTCAGCATTGATGAAAACAAACAAAAATCTCTGCTTTTGTGAGGAGAGATAAACAGTAAACATAATAAGTAATTATAAGATAGTTAGATGGGCCGGGCTTGGTGTCTCAGCCTGTAATCCCCGCACTTCAGGAGGCCGAGGTGAGTGGATTACCAGAGCCCACAGGCTTGAGACCAGCCCAGGCAACCTGGCGAGATCTCTTCTCTACAATAAATTAAAAAATTAGCCAGGTGTGGTAGTGCACGCCTGTAGTTCCAGCTACTTGGAAGGCTGAGGCAGAAGGATCACTGGAGACCTGCAAGTCGATGTTGGGGTAGCCGTGAATGTGCCACTACACTCCAGCCTGGGCAACAAAGTGAGACTCCAACTCAGAAAAAAAAGATAGTTAGATGGTGATAAATTTTACAGACAATAGCACCAGAGGGCTGAGGGAAGGGCTGAATTTTACGTTATATGGTCAGAATAAGCTCTGCTAAGAAGGTGACATTTGAACACAGACTTGGAGAAAGATGGGGATAAGTCCTCTGGATATCTGGGGGGAAGAGGAACAGGAAATGTAGAGGCCCTGAGGCAGGTGTGTTCTGCCCTGTTCATGAAAAGGTGAGGAGATCTGAGTGCCTGGACCAGAGTGCACGAGGGCGAGAGGAGAAGGAGCTTTGGATTTTACTTTGAGCCAGATGGGGAGCCCTTGTGACCTGAACTGAGCATCATTCCATCTGCTGTGTTGAAAAATAGACCACAGACAGACAAGGGCAGCAGCAGGGAGACAAGCAAGGAACCTACTGTGGGAATCCAGGTGAGAGAGGACAGGGACTTGGACCAGGGAGGCAGCTCGGAGGTGGTAAGAAGGGATTGCATTCTTTTTTTTTTTGAGTTGGAGTCTCACTCTGTCACCACGACTGGAGTGCAGTGTCTGCTCCCGGCCACCGCAGCCTTGACCTGCTGGGCTCTGGCGATCCTTCCACCTCAGTCTTCCAAGTAGCTGGAACTACAGGCGCACGCTACCACGCACGGCTAATTTTTTTTTTGATTTATTGTAGAGATGAGGTCTCGCCAAGTTGCCCAGGTGGATCTCGAACCCGCCAATTTAGGCAATCCACTCACCTCAGCCTCCCAAAGCGCTGGGATTACAGGCTGAGCCACCGAGCCTGGCTGGGATCAAATTCTGTACATTCTACAGGTAGAGCCAACACAGTTAGTTTCCTGTCGGGAGCGTGAGATAAGATGACACAGGCAAAGCTCTCAGCACAGAACCTGCATGTACTTGGTGGGGAATAATGGTGGTCACAATTATTATCAAGGTGGGTCTAGTGTGTTGCCCTACCGGGGCTGATTAGGAACTAAAAAGAAGGTGACCCCGGCGGGACAAGTTATCAAGGTTCCTGTGAGACTTACAGTGTATTCCAGAGACAAGGGTTTTTACACCACCCAGCGAACTGGAGAGCCAGAGCAGCAAAGTCGTAGAATTTAGACCAACCCAGATATTTTATTATTTGTTTGTTTGTTTACTGAGTTGGGGTCTCATTCTGTCATCCAGACTGGAGGGCAGTGTCTCGATCACAGCTTACCACAACCAAACTTGACCTCTTGGGCTCAGGCAATGCTCCCGCCTCAGCCTCTCAAGTAGCTGTAAAGATGGGGTCTTGCTATGCTACCCAGGCTGGTCTCAAACTCCTGGGCTCAGGTGATCCTCCTACTGGGCTCAAGTGATGTTTCTGCCTCAGCCTCCCAAGTAGCTAGGACTACGGCTCACACCACTGCACCTGGCTAAATTGTATTATTATTTTTTTTTCTTTTTGGAGAGACGGTGTCTTGCTATGTTGCCCAGGCTAGCCTTGAACTCCTGGGCTCCAGCAGTCCTTCCACCTTGGCTACCCAAAGTGCTGGGAGTACAGGCATGAGCCACCGCACCTGGCCCAGTGTGCTTTATTACCCAACTGCTCCCTAGCCCAGGAGTCTGGGATTGCCAGCACGTCCCAAACTACAGGTGCATGCCACCACACCTGGCTAATTTTTTGATAATTTTGTAGAGATGAGGTCTTGCTATGTTGCGTAGGTTGGTCTTGGAGTCAAGTGATCCTCTCGCCTTGGCCTCCTAAAGTGCTGAGATTACAGACATTAGCCACTGCGCCTGGCCACCAGAGATTTGAGAACCAAGTCTTTCAGATAATTGCAAAGGCTTTTTTCTCATAGTCTATGGAAAGCAATACCAGTCTGGAAAATGTTTGTTTCTATATCCCCCGGCTTTGTAAATATTTACTGGCAATGTCCTTGTAGCCCAGGTGTTTATTTTTGGGTTTTCAGTGGAACCACCCAACTCCAGAAACCTTTTCAGGAAGAAACACCAATCACCAAGAGACAACTAACTGGATTTCTTTCAACTCACTGGATTCCTTTCAGCTCACGTTCTCTTTGCTCCAAATTCTAGAGACAAGAGGTCGGTCTGATGATGATGGAGATGGATTTTTTCAGGGGAATGCCAGCCTTACTCCTCCTGCCTCAGACGATCAGTCCTCCTGCTTATCTTCTGCCAAACTCTTCCCATTGGACATCTGGACCCAGCAGGGAGAAACAGGGACCAAAGCACTTATTTTGGCTTTGACGTCAGCAAAGGACGGCTGATGAAATTCATCATCAGTGCAGGTGAAAACCCACCACGGCGTATCTCTCTTCACTCTACCACCTTCTTTTCTAAAGCTGGCAGAGGACTCACTTTCTTTTGTTTTCATTCTCTTCTGGATTAAGGTTTGAATTTTTTTTACAGTTAATTAGAAGATAATAACACCAGAGAGCTTATTGTTAATTATTTGTATCTGTACTTAATACTTATAAGTGTACTCAGTTCTGGCGAGCTAATATTTGGCTTGTCAGATGTGTTAGTCATTGTAATTAATTGAGCCCATATACATTTACTGGTGCTGTGGGTAGAGTTGCAGGAACGACGGCAGATAGGCAAAGTCTCCCCTGTCTTGGGCTTATCCCTGGACAGAGAACTCTGGGGGAAGCGAATCCTTCTTGCAACTTCCTCTCTTCACCTGGCTGACTTCTCTCCTGTTTCCTCCCTAGCAGGCCTTCTTAGACGCTCCCTATCCTCTCCCTCGCAGCTCCTGTCAATTTCCTTTGTACCCTCAGACCAGGGTGCCTTGGTTGTGGGGCCCAGGGCAAAATAAAAACAAGGAGCCCCTAGTTCAAGGACTATTGAGAATTTCAACATGGCCGCAGCAGAGCCTTAAAGCAAACTCGAGGCTCCGAGTGACTGCACAGGGGACTTGCCCATCAAGCCGGTCCTGCATGCCGTTGGTCTTCATGGACCTTTCTCCATAAGGCAGCTTCCCACCAGAATGTGCCCTGTCCTTCTTCCCTGCAGCTTAGCAAGGAGTGTGACGCACAAGAGGGGCTCAAGAAGGAACAAAGGAATCTTCCCAATGCAAACTTGAAAAACGCAGTGTCACCATGTACGATAACTCCTCCTCTTCAAAGCCTCCTGTGGAAGAGGCAGAGGGAAGTTTCTGGAGGAACAGAAAGGTTCTGTATCTATGGAGGGGTGGCAATCACTTGGGGGTGTACATTTGTCAAGACTCATTAGACTGTAGCCTTAAGAAGAGTGCATTGTGCTGTGGGTGATTACGCGTCAATAAAAAATAGCATCCCCACAAAACTCCAATGTCTCTGCCTTATCCTCAAGATAAAGTCTGTTCTCTGTTGCATGCCACTTGGGGGTCCTTCCCAGTGGCCTGTTCTGAGTTTTGCCCTCTCACCTCCAGCACTTCTGTGGCTCCTTATTTTCTAGCCATAGTGACTGCCAGCGTATCCCAGATTCCTGTACGTTTTAGTTCTTTTCTTTTTTTGAAATTTATTTTATTTATTTTAGTTTTTTGGATACAGGGTCTCACTCTGTCACCCAGGCTGGAGTGCAGTGGCACAATCACAGCTCACAGGGTCTCACTATTTTGCCCAAGTTGGTCTGGAACTCCTGGCCTCAAGTGATCCTCCTGCTTTGGCCTCCCAAAGTGTTGGGATTACAGGTGTGAGCCACTATGTCCAGCTGGAATTTATTTTTATTTTTGTAAATATGAGGTCTTGCTATGCTGCCCAGGCTGGTGTCAAACTCCTGGGCTCAGGTGATTCTCCCACCTGGGCTCAAGTGATGCTTCTGCCTCAGCCATCCAAGTAGCTGGGACTACAGGCTCATGCCACCACACCTGGCTAAATTTTATTTTTATTATTATTATTATTATTATTATTATTATTATTTTTGTAGAGACGATGTTTTGCTATGTTGTCCAGACTAGTCTTGAACTCCTGGGCTCCAATGATCCTTCCACCTTAGACTCCCAAAGTGCTGGGATTACAGGCATGAACCACTTTACTTGACCCAGTGTGCTTTCTTATCCAACTGCTCCCTGGCCCAGGAGAAAAAAAAAAATCAGCCAGGCTCAGTGGCTCAGCCTGTAATCCCATGCCTTTGGGAAGCTGAGGTGAGTGGATTGCCTGAGTCTGCGGGTTCGAGACCCGCCTGGGCAGTGAGAACTCATCTCTACAATAAATCCAAAAATCAGCCGGGCGTGGTAGCGCATACCTGTAATTCCGGCTACTCAGAAGGCTGGGGCGGAAGGATCACCGGAACCCAGCAGGTCGAGGCTGTGGTGGCCAGGAGCGGCCACTGCCCTCCAGTCTGGGTGACAGAGTAAGACTCCAACTCAAAAAAAAAATCAAAATAGGTAACACCCCTGTGGCACCAGCACCAGCTAGAAAGGACTAAAGAGCATTGACAGAACAGAGTCCCAGAACTCCCTGCTGGGCCAGGTGTTAACCCTTTAGTTTCTGTATGATGGGGAGAGGAGGTTTGCCAATCAATATGGAGATGGTTGAATATCCTGCCTGGCGCCATCATATCCATGTGTGCCTGTTGCTTATTAACCCACCATCTAAAACATGGACCAGTCCTTTTCTGACTGACGTCGCCCTCCTCCTCCAAATCTCAAGTGTTGTCTTCAGGAATCTTTGCTGAGCCCTCTTCTGTCTTGACCTCTCCTGTCATATCTCTATTGATGTGTTTGTCACACCATCCCCGATTAAGTGCAATTAATCGGGGATGGTGTGACAAACACATCAATAGAGATATGGCAGGAGATTTCCAGTCTTCATCTCTTGAGAGCAGACTGCAACTTCCTGTCACCAGAGTCCAGTAAGGCTCCTGATACACACAGCCCCAGGCACCTGCATGAATCAAGGGGTCTTCCTGTTGGCTTCCTGGCACACAGTGTGAACATAGATACATAGGTGTGGGTGAATGAATGAATGAGTGAATAAGTGAGTTTCTTTTTTGGGGGGTGGGAGTCTCACTCTGTTGCCCAAGCTGGAGTGCAATGGCACTCTTATGGCTACCGCAGCCTTGAACTGCTGGGCTCAGGCAATCCTTCTACCTCAGCCCAGCAGGTCAAGGCTAGAACTACAGATGCCACTGTGCCCGGCTAATTTTTTTTATTTATTATAGAGACGAGGTCTTGCCAAGTTGTCTAGGCTGGTCTCAAGCCCCTGAGCTCAGGCAATCCTCTCACTACTGCCTCCCAAAGAGCTGGGATTATAGGTGTGAACTGCCACGCCTGGCTGTGAGTTTCTTCTTTGCCTTATCTATAGTTCCTTTATTTTTTAAATTTTTTTAATTCCTTTTTTGGGCAGAGACAAGGTCTCGCTGTGTTGCCCACGCTGGTCTCCAACTCCTAGGTTCAAGCAATCCTCTCACCTAGGCCTCCCTAACTGCTGGGATTACAGGCGTGAGCCCCCACGCATGGATTTACATTTTTAAAAATTGCGATAGTGGGAATTCTTGGGACATGGGTTTGTAAAGAGCTTTGCAGCAACTAAGATTTCCCACTCTGGACCCAGGCCACCTAGAGGGATTCTAGCACTTGCCACTTGTTGGCTTCGGGCATGTGACTGCACTTCCCTGAGCACCAGATCAGGTCATTATCGATCTGACTTCACAGGGCTGTTGAGAAGCTCTAATGAGACGATGTCAGCAAAGCACTTAGCCCTCAGCACTCTGCCTGTAGGAGAGATTGGATTTTTTTGACCATGGAGCCTGAATCGGTGGTTGTGGTCACCTGACGCCAGGAACAGAAGTCACCTGCCACTTGCAGCCATCCTGGAATACTGACTCTAATTGTGTCTTCCACAGTGTACCTTGTCTCCTGGGGCAGTGAATGGCAAAACCAGAATGAACATTTCCCTTCAAGGAGGATTAACCATCGGCAGACGTTACTGAACCGCGATCTGAAAGACAATGGAAATGGACATTTTCTCCTTTGCCTCCAACTTCCTGTGTCTCTGCAGACAGGCCCCAGGTTCAGCCATGAGAGAGACAACTGAGAGGGAAGTGGTCCTAGCCCCATCAGGGAAACCCACTCTGGTCTGCCTTCCCAATCAGAAAGCCTGCTTCCAGCCCTTCTGGATGTTCTGCCCAAGAATGATTCTTGGTTAAACATGGCATAAATTGTCCCATCACCCCACACCTCCATCTCCATCCAAACCACAGCTTCCCAACGCAGCCTTGCATTTCCAATAAAAGGTAGCTTTGCATCCTGCATAAGAACTCAGATGCCAGACCCAGACTGACTGAAGTTCAATCCCAGTGTTTCCATTTACCGATGGCGAGATCTTAGACAAGGTTCGTAACCTTTCCTGGTTTTATTTACCTCCCTGTCCAGTAAGGAAGAACAGCGTCTGTGAGGACTATATGGTACTTACTAAGTGGCAGAACTTGTGGGAGTTTCTTAAGTGTTGGTTATTATTCTAATTGTTTTAAAAAGAGAGTATGGGATGGTAAAAATTTTAATTTTAATAAATTTAATTTATTTATTTGTAGAGATGAGGTCTCACTATGTTGTCCAGGCTGGTCTTGAACTCCTGGTCTCAAGTGATTCTCCCACTTCGGTCTTCCAAAGTGCTGGGATTATGGGTGTGAACCACCGCCCTTGGCCAAAAATATTTGTAAAATTCTATAGTAGCTGGGCACAGTGGTACATGCCTGTAATCCCAGCACCTTGGCAGGCAGAGACGAGAGGATTGCCTAAGTCCAGAGATTTGAGACCAGCCTGAGCAAACTGGTGAGACCTTGTCTCTACAACATAAAAAATTAGCCGGACATGGTGGCACATGCCTGTGATTCTACCTACTTGGAAGGCTGAGGCGGAAGGATCACCTGAGCCCAGTAGATTGAGGCTGCCGTGGCCTTGAGCGTGCCAGTTCACTGCAGCCTGGGTGACAGACTGAGACCTTGACTGGAAAAAAAAAAAAAAAAAAGTCAGGCATAGTGACTCAAGCCTGTAATCCCATCACTTTGGGAGGCTGAGACAAGAGGATTACCCGAGTCCAGGGTTTCGAGACCAGCCTGTGCAACTTGGTGAGACCTTGTCTCTACAACAAAATTCTCTAGTAAACCCCAAAGACTTGCAAAATTGGAAAAATGTGCCACTGACATTTTTCTGCATGTGAGGCTGAAAAATAGCTCCCCAAAACATTCAGGATCAAACCCCTAGAGCCTGGGGATGTGACCTTATTTGGAAAAAGGATCTTTAAGGGTATATTTTGTTAAGGATCTTGAGATGAGATCATCTTGATTAGGGAGAGCCTGAAATCCAATAGAAGAGTCCTTATAAGAAGCTAGAAGGGTAAAGACACACACAGGGGTAGGTCATGGAGGCAGAAAGGGGAATGGTACAGCCAAAGTCAAAAAAGTCAGCACCACCAGAAGCTGGAGGAGGTGAGGAAGGATTCTCTCCTAGACCCTTCAGAGGTAGCATGGCCCTGCTAAAACCTTAATTTCATTCATATATTTATATGTTTTAATTTTTTGTAGAGACAGGGTCTCACTATGTTGCCCAAGCTGGTCTTGAAATCCTGGCCTCAAGCGATCCTCCCATCTTGGCCTCCCAAAGTGTTGGGATTACAGGCGTGAGCCACCATGCCCAGCTTGATTTTGTTTTTATTTCTGTAAAGATGGAGTCTTGCTATGCTGCCCAGGCTAGTCTCAAACTCCTGGGCTCAAGTGATCCTCCTGCCTTAGACTTCCAAAGTGCTGGGATTATAGGCATGTGCCACTGCACCCAGCAACACCTTGACTTCAGTCTTCTGGCTGCCACCTAGTTTGTGATAATTTGTTATAGCAGCCCCAAGAAACTGCTACACCCTGTGGCATCTTCAGTGGGGGAATGCAGCAACTTACCTACACTAGGCAGTCAGAAGGCTAGAGAAGATGATTCTGCAGTATTTGTGCCTTGTGCACTGGGGTCCTTTCAGCCTGATCATTAAGACCAGACAGACTTGGGTTCAAATTCCAGCTTTACCTGTAGTAGCTGTGACATCTTAGACAAGTGACTCAACTTCTCTGAGCCTCAGTTTCTTTCTATGTAAAACAGAAGTAGTACAATACCTTCCTCAGGAGGTAATGGAATGATTCATTAGATATGCCTGGTATGTGCTTGGTCTGCAGAGACTGCTTAATGAATGGCTGCCGCGATGACAAACCTTTCACCCAAATCCATCTAGCTCCACAAGCACATGGCAAGCTTCTGTTGTGGTTATGGAGTGTCCTGTGGCCCTGGGGACCCACAAAGCTAAGGGGCCCAAGTGAGCGGAGCTTGTGACTGGGCCTGGTTAGCACCATTCCTTTTCTTCTGAAGGAAAGGTCTAGTTCTCCCGAGGTGCCTTGTGAAATAGCCAGTCATTCTGGCTGCTGCTTTGTTCCTTGCTGAAGTCAAAGATGGCAGAAAGCCTTGACCCTCAGCTCCATGCTACCAAGTTGCTGCTCTGTTTCTGGAACGGACTTAGAAGCAGGCGGTATGGACTCCATGACATTCCTCCTTCGCCTTCTTCCAGAGAACGTCTGTTTTCAGAGGACTCCGCCATCCATGACCTTCCTACTTACTGGCTCGAAGGGGTACATCCTTTCCACTCACTTAAAAGGACATTTTCCCAATGAGAGTGGGTCATATTTCAAACTGCATTGCCAAGGTATCAGGACCAGTAAAAGGGGGCATTTAAGACCGTATTTATCTCGACTGGCAAAACAGGTCATGGCTGTGAAAGAAACAGCTCGGGAGAATGAGGCAGCCTCGCTGACTCTGGGCTCTCTCTCCTACCCCCACACACACTGTTTAAAGCATTCCAGAGCTGCTGCCAACTTTCCTGGCAGAGCTCTTATTTCTTTACATGTATGTTGCATTCCATCTGTTTAATGTGCGCTCTGTGCCATTCACGGATTTTGGCAAGGTCTGGCGAGGTGGCACGGCACGCTCAGGCTTGTGCTTAGCGAAACGGGGCAAGAGGCGGGGGGATTGGAGGCCAACGAAGGAGTCTTACTTCCTCCTTTGGCTCAGGAGTTGCAAAGATTGAATTGGAATAGCATAGCAGTTTTTCTCCAGATGTGGCCGAATCACATGTGTACCACGCTAGCCTTTCACCCTTCACAGAGGGGTTTCAGGGTGCAGTTTCGTGGTTGCTGATACACAGCCAGAAAAACAAAAGTGATGGAGAAAGGTAACAGTGGGGAAACTGACTCATATTCATGAATCTGGTGTTTCCCTAGAAACCCTGCAAGGCCTTGAAGGCCAAAAAATGTCAACACCTGGATCTGATAGTCCCAACGCCTGAAGAAAAACTGAACTCAATCTTTACATTATTCCCGAGAACCATTAAGTACTTGGTTGGTGAAGCTGAGGCAGCGTGCTGTGATTTGGATCCAATTTCATCCACTTGGAAGACAGGAAAGCCAGGTTTTATGCACTGCCAGAACATCTGGTGAATTCAGTTAAAAAAAAAAAAAAAAAGCACCAGTCCGGTGGGGGAGAAAAGAAAACCCTCTAGAAACAGTTGTTGGGTATTGGGTGACCAAAAACATTCCACTGATTGACTGAAATGTTCACTTTTCCGTCGGTTCCTGGTTGAGCAGAGTTCTTCAGAATAGGGAAGCAGAGACTTCACACAGAGAAAGGCGGATGACGGGGTTAAAAACATAAAGATTCACACTTAAAGAAAAAGTGAAGTGCACATGTCTTGAGTCCAACCAGGAGAATGAACAGAGTCTCCCTGCTAAGACACCAAGTTAACACACCTGATTCAAGAGAGAGGCCTGATTCAAGAGAGAGGCCTCGGCACAGGAAGAAAATAAGGTACCGGCTTCTGCTAAGAAGCAGCCACATGTGGAATAAAATGAGTGCGGGTTGTGTAATCCCAGCTGGCCAGTTGTAAGAACAGGGAGAAGGAAGAAGCAGGGGGAACATGTTTCAGATGTGATTCAAGACGTCCTGGATCCCGTCCTGACCCTCTGGGTTGGAATTTCTGACTCTCTTCTCTGCCTTGAGTCAGAATAGGAAACCGTATCCTGACCGTGCGTTTCTTTTTATAGAATGAAACTTTCTTGCCAACTTCCTCCAGAGCACAAGATCATCCCTCATCGTCTCTAAACAATACGCCAATCATCAGATGGAAGTAAAGGGGGTACACTGTCCTATTTGCACCAAACATAACCCAGGCCCGGAGCAGAAGACAAACAACACGAACAGGGTTTGGCTTTCGTACTGGGCCTGGTAAATACAACATGTTCTTACAGGTTGGAAAACCGTCTGGCTCATCTTTGTACTTTCTCTCTTTCTCCCACTTCTTCTGACTTGGATCTCATCATTCTGCTCTGACGTTGGCCAAGTTCACGTTTGCCAGTTGCTGAGTGGATCATGGATGGTTTGTAAGATGAGCGGTATGCTAGGGATGAGGGAAAAGGCAGCTGAGCGTACACCGCCTGTGTGATCAAACGACCCCCCTCGGTCCTGAATCCCCACCCAGCCTGAGAGGTCGTCCACACACTGATAGACCTCAAGGAGGATGAGAACAGAATGACAATGACTGTTCACCGGATTGCCATGCTTGTGCTGGCGACGAAACCCGCAGGAGACCCCTGATAACCGGCGAGTGGGGGGTCGCTTGTCAGTGTAAGGTATACGGGTGCTTGCAAGCCTGAAGGGGATGTTAATTGAATGCAAAGCGTTTGGTAGTCCCTCATTAAAAATGGATTTTGTTTTCAGTGCTTTGAGGACGGGAAGAGTGAAGTTGGAAACTGTGCTTTGTAATTGAGAGCAGGTCTCCTGCCAGATTCTAGCAGCTTTAAGGGATAGCCAGTTTTAGGTTTACAGTACTACATTCTGGCTCATTGAAATTGCATCTAAACGTTGCCAGAATGTGTCATAAACTACAAAATCTGTACAAAAATATATTGACATAATGACTCCGTTGCCTCAAGTCAGAGGGGTGGGGGAACCATGTGTCTCCATCAGCACGTTCCTGTTCTGTCTCATGGCAGACTTGGGTCACCTGGGACAATTATCATTCATGGGATTCCGACCCTGGTCTGACCAGTTCACTCAGTTGCTTAGAACACACTGTTTAAAGGCTGAGGATGCAGCCTCACCCTGTCCCCTGGCCACAGACGGCATCCCTCCCGGCGCAGTACCAGACGAGGGCTTGAGGACCAAGCCTGGTGGGACTACTCTCACTTGCTCCTAGAATAAAGTCCCTTGTGTCCTGCTGGCCATTGTCAGCTCTGATCACTTTTCACTCCCGACACAGAGCACCTTGTCTCTGAGCCTTCAGTTGACCAAAGTCCTCCGCCTCTTTGCTCATCCCTTTCCCCCTGCCAGGACCCCTCTTCTCCTGGCTACTTCCTGCCCCACATGCTCGGTTTACAGGCTGATTTTTCATGGATGGCTTCCCTGACCCCTGGGACTGGATTCCATTGTAGCAGTTATCAAGATTGTCACTTAAAACTTGTTTCATGTCAGATCAGGCCAGCACTTCTCAAACTGTAATGTGCGCACAAATTCCTTGAGGGTCATTTTAAATGCAGGTCCTGATCCAACGGATCTGGTCTGGTGGAGGTCTGAAACTCTGCTTTGCTTTGTTTTTCTCCCCTCCCTCCCTCCCTCCTTTCTTTCCTTCTCTCCTTCTCTCTCTTTGTCTCATTCTGTCATACAGGCTGGAGTGCAATGATGTGATCATGGTTCCCTGAAACCTTGAACTCCTGGGCTCAAGGATTCCTCCCACATTAGCCTCTCAAGGAACTGGGACTACAGGTATTCGCTATCAACTGGGACTACAGGCATTTGCTATCATGCCTGGCTAATTTTCAACATTTGTTTGTAGAGATTGGGTCTCACTATGTTGCCCATGCTCCTCTTGCCTTGACCTCCCAAAGCCAAGAGATTACACTCCTGTGATTACAGGAATGAGCCATTGCACTCACCCTGAAACTCTGCATATCTAACAAGCTTTCAGGTGATGCTACTGCATGGACCACACTCTGAGTAGCCATGGTACCAGCTTTTCTCAATCAGAGTCCATGACAGGATAAATCCTTACAGAAAATGAGTTGAGCTACTCCTTTCTCAGTTCACTTAAGGAGGGTGCTTGACTAGAACCATTCACTGGACGTTAATCCATTACATGCCTTGGATGCCTGAGGGCAGGTTTGCTTAAAATCTCTCGACTGCAGGCACTTGGGGGGATAATTCTTTGCGGTGGGGACTGTCCTGCACATTCCAGGATATTCAGCAGCCTCCCTGGACTCTACCAACAAAATGCCAGCAGCACTGTCCCCCAAGCTGTGACAACCAAAAATGTCTCCAGACCTTGTCCAAGTGCCCTGAGGGGGATTGAGAGGGATCATTATCCATTGTTGAGAACTACTGCCTTGGGGCATGAGGGTGTCCTTCTCTGGCAGGTTGGGAAAGGGTTGGGGGGTGGAAGACAGTGCTTTTGTTTTTGTTCATGGCTATAATCCCATTGTTCAGCACAGCACTCTATGTGGTAGACAGACCTCAATATGTGTTTGTTAATTGATTGAATGAATTAATGAAAATGAATGAATGAAAACGGACTCCAAAATCATGCTTGGCTGGTGGATGACTAAAATTCCCTTCACACAGCCCCCAACCTCCTCCACCCTACTCTCTCCCCCAGCCCCGCCCAAACCAGCAGAGCTTAATGGGCCAGTTGTCATCGAAGGCACCATTTTTCTAAATGGAGCATGTTCCAGGGTAAACATCCCTTCAGAAAAAAAAAAAGTGAAGAAATATTCTCGCTTGCAATCTTTTTTTAAATGTCTCCAATGACTAAAATCCTCTTACAGTAAGTACCCAGAGAATTGCGTTTGCTTAAAGAAAAGAAAAAAAAAACCCTGCTGTTTTTAGTCAAGAGTGTAGAAAGTACTTGAAAATCATATACATTTTTTTTTGCATCTTACTGAGAAAATTATAAAATGGTAGAATTAATTTTGGTTCTAGATTGTTTTGAAAACTCCACCTCAGACTGAGGCCTCACACATAAAGTGGTATCAAGGACTTATTTGAAAAATAAAAAAGGTTCCTGTAGTAAAATACTGGGAATCCAAGGAGGATAAACAGTAGTTATAGGTTTTTTGTTTTGTCTTACTTAAGAGGGCATATCTTATATAGTTTCAAGAGGTAAATTACAAACAAATAAAAATAAAATATTCACTTTCCTTATAACTAGAGATTTAGACTCTATTAAAAAAGTAGGTCAGCTACTCGGGAGGGTAAGGCAGGAGGATCGCTTGACCGCTGGAATTCGAGGTGGCAGTAAGCTATGATTGTGCCACTGCATTCCAGCCTGAGTGACAAAATGAGACCTCCACCTCTAAAAAGAATAGCAAGAAAATTAAAATTAAAAAATAGAAAAAGAAAGTGAATGCACTTAATTTACATATTTTCATACACGTGGAGACCAATTTTCTTTTCTTTTCTTTTCTTTTTTGAGTTGGAGTCTCACTCTTTTGCCCAGGCCGGAGTGCAGTGGCACACTCACAGCCACTCTGACATCGACCTGCTGGGCTCCAGCAATTCTTCCACCTCAGCCTTCCAAGTAGCTGGAACTATAGGAGTGCATTACCATGCCTGGCTATTTAAAAAAAAAATTTTATTTATTGTAGAGATGAGGTCTCGCTAAGCTCCCCGGCTGGTCTTGAACCAGCAGGCTCAGGCAATCCACTCGCCGCGGCCTCCCAAAGTGCTGGGATTACAGACTGAGCCACTGAGTCCAACTGGAGATACATTTTCAAACCAAATTGCCACATGGTGAGCAAAACCAACTTCTTCCTCTCCTTTTCCAAACTTTTGGGCAAATGAATAGGCTGAGTTCTCAATTGCTTAGGGTAATTTATTGGAATTTGGAACACGGAAGAGGTTTCTGGGAAAGGATACAATGGTGATGACCTTTCAACACTCTTCCTTCTTTATCTAGTAGAGGTGGAATATCGTTTTTATTTTGCATGCCTACTCTGCAATCACTTGGCAGTGACTGCCTGAACAGTTTTTGGCAAAGATTGAGACTCTAAGTCTGGGCTCCATGTGTGGAGAGGAGAAGGGTGCTGTGATCGACTGGCAATGTCTGCTATGAGCATGGGTGTGGAGAGTGATGGATTAGCTGTGTATTTGCCATTCCTGGATCCTGATATCATCTTCTCTATCATAGTTGTTCGAGTACAAGGATAACTTCAGGAAGAAGGTGCTGCACATCTGGTCATAACACATCTCACTCCATTTCATCTGGACACACCAAGTCAGCATTTTTTTTTTTTTTTTGAGTCAGAGTCTTACTCTGTCGCCCAGGCTGGAGTGCATGGCACACTCACGGCCACCGCAGCATCATCCTGCTGGGCTCAGGCACTCCTTCCTCTTCAGCCTTCCAGGTAGCTGGAGCTACAAGCAGGCACCGCCATGCCTGGGCTAATTTTTTGATTTGTTGTAGAGAAGAGGTCTAGCTAAGCTGCCCAGGCTGGTCTTGAACCCCTGAGCTCAGGCAATGAGCTCTCCCAAAGTGTTGGGATTACAGGCGTGAGCCACCGCACCCAGCTCTTTTCTTTGAGTTGGGGAGTCTCACTTTGTCGTCCAGGCTAGAATATAGTGGCAAATTAAGGCACATCGTAGCTTCAACCTCTTGGGTTTAGGAGATCCTTCCATTTCTGCCTCCTAAGTAGCTGGGACTACAGGTGCCTGACACCACACCCAATTTTTTTTTGATTTTTTGTAGATGAAGGCTCACTATATTGCCTAGGCTGGTCTTGAATTCCTGGGCTTAAGCAATCCTACTGCCTCAGCCTCCCAAAGTGCAGGGATTACAGGTATGAGCCCCTGTGCCCAGCCCAAGTCAGCATTTCACTTCATGAAAGATGTGAGACAGAAACACACCATCGGGGGGGGGGGAATCCCCCTCCTTCTCTGGACTTATCCAAATAGGCTGTTATATGTGTGACTCTGTCAGCGTCAAGATGGCCAGAACATGCCATTTCCCTCCACTGGGTTGCCCTGCCATTGACTCTCGCTCTGACGCCACATGCTGCCAGAATAACATGCCCCCCCCCGGAACAAAACGATCCTTTCATAAGACTTATTAAGTCTGAATATTATTCATATTCATCATTATTCAGTCTGCTTGCTGTCCACAATATTTAAATAAAGGGAACATTTTAAAAAATAGAAAAAGACAAGTTTAGGATCATTAAGACAATGATGAATAAGTAAAGATGGGGAAGAAAATAACAGTGGCCAAACCCATAAAAAAACTTATAATAAAAAAAAAATTAAGACACTCAACTTTCAGTATTAGTCTTTATTTCAAAAAAATAAGGGGAAGAATGATTAAAGAGATGAATTCACATTTGAACAGAATCCAAATGACTTAAGAATTATTTGGATCCAAATATTTCAGTTGGACAAGGAACGATGTTAGAGTTATGTGATACATTAGGGGTTGAGATGAAATGGAAATATTGCTTTCATTTAAAAGCAATTTTCCTGCTTTTTGTGGTCCTTGAGCGTTTCCTACGTTGAGAGAGCCAACCACCGTCCGACTCCCTTGCTGTGGACTCACCGACACCTATTTTGGATCTAGCTGTTGTGGGAAGTGGAGTTTGTATTTGTGAGAACTCCTTTCTTAAAAATCATGGCACTGCAAGGGGAGTTTTTTCCACAGAGAGTTGAAAGGTCATTAACTTTGAATCCAAATTAGAACGTTTTGGTACGGCTATTTGGACAGTGACACTGCCAAATAGCATCTAATTTGGGTGCTGGCTTCAGAGCCTCACTCTCCCATAAGATGCCACCATGAGAACAATCTCTGATGAATGGAGTGAAACAGAAAGTGTCCGCTTGGAAAGACAGGAAGCAGGTGGTGAGTTCTTCACCACGTTTCAAAAACAGAGTGGATGTGGTGGGCCCCATCAAGCAAGATTTTACCTCAAACCCAGCAAACGTTGATTAAGTACCTACTGTGTGGCAGACCCTATGCTAAGGGCTCTCATACATGGCATCTAAGGAAACACCACCCATCCCTCATGCCAAAGAGCAGGTTACACCACATGCTGCCAGAGTAGGGTTTTTCAGCCTCAGCACTACTGACATTTTAGGTTGGATGATTGTTTTGGGGGCTGTCCTGTACATTGCAGGATGTTGAGCAACATCTCTGGTCTCTACCCACTAGATGCCAGTAGTATACCTCACCCTAGTGATGACAACCAAAACGTGTCTAGTCATTGATAACATGATGTCCTTGGAGGAATGGGCCGGGAAAATTGCCCCCAGCATACCCACTTTCTTAGAGAGAGAATGGTGTGAATGTCCAGACAGTATGGACAAACATTCCTTTCACTACCTCCTGTGGTCTGATTCAGTGATTCTAGAAACTGAATGGTCTGTACAAAATGCCATATGCATACCCTGCTTTACAGGCAGGACAATTTCCAGGGGAATTGATTCCATTCATTTTTTGGCCTCACATGCTGACAGGCGAACCTGACCTCTCCCTTAAATTGAACACCACTGGTCTCCCTGAAGATCCCTCAGTGGCCACAAAGGTCTTTCCAGCACAAAATCACTCTTGTGCCCAGGTTTCCTCCACAAAGCCAATGGCGACTACTGCCATTACTGAACAATTCCCCAGGTGCCAAGCCACCCCGCTGAATCCTCACACGAATGCCGTGAGGCAGGTCCTGTTCCTGCCCTCTTCACAAAGGAGACCCCGTGGTTCACAAAGGTTAAATAATTTGCCCCGCATTGCACAGCTGGTAAATGGTACGGCCCATTTGATGCCAAGCTGTATCACTTTTCAATAGATGGTACGCACAGCATGCATCAATAACCATTAACTACTATTTGATAGTGGAAAACAAATCTGTTTAATTTGATCATGAGCAGTTATTCAAAATTGTTCCCCTGAACCAAAAAAGACGGAGTGTATTGGCCAATCTTCGCAATATCATGGCTAGCAAGGATACAGATATTCAGGATGTATATATACCCCAAATTGTGTTTCTCTTCCAAAATATAAAACATAAGCTGTCCAAACGTATATTAACTAACTGTCAAAACAAAACAGATCATTTCATGTGGAGCTACAAAAAGACTGGAGTATTGGCAGGTACTCTAAAATAATTGTGCTCACACTTGCCACATCATTGTACATTTGTTACTGCAACTTCTCAACGTGGTTGGATGCTTCTTGAAGTCGGGGACTGATTTGGTCCCTTAGACTTAGTCCCTTTGACTGACTTAGGCCCTAGAACCATGATAAGTTTGTTGCGTTAGCAAATAGTGCATTAATGCACTTTTTAGCCTAATAATTAGGCACACTTGATCTTCATTCTCTCAGCAACTGTGGGTGGCAAATATTTTCAAGGGCCCCCTTTTCATAGGAAGAGACTAAAGCTGAAAGAGACTAAGTGGCCAGCCAAGGTCACTCCGGTAAACTATGGCACTATTGAAATCAAGTTTCAAGCTTTGAACCCCAGATCTCATGTTTTTACATCAAGTAAGGGGTTCCCAGGTCAAAGTGGGTTAGGGACCCCAGATGCATGGTGTGGCCCTGGTGTCTGCCATTTCTGAACTGTCTTAATAGTAAGCAAAATTACAGGGGAATTGCATCCTCTGAGCCTTTAATGCACATGGACTCAGTCATGGGTGCTTGTGGAGAGAAAGAGAGAATAATGGATAAGTCTAGGCAGTCCACATCTGCTGGTTATAGAATGGGCTGAGTGAGGTTAGGGTGGGAACTGGGAACGGCTGGTTTTTTGCCATCTCACAGCTTCTTTTAATGTGTGGCCCTTTGCTGCTTTGACTAGGAGTCCAGTGTTTATACATATTTTAAAGTGCTTAAAGATTAACATTTCTTGGCTGGACCCAGAGGCTCACACCTCTAATCCCAGCCGAGGAGAAAGGATTGCCCGAGCCCAGGAGTTGGAGATCGGTCTGAGCAACAGAGTAAGACTCTAACTTACAAAAAGATAAAAAATAAAAATAAAGATTAAAATTTCTCATGCAATTTGATCTCTAAATACAGGGAAGTGGCTTCATCTGGTTCTCAACCAAAGAATAATCTGGGATCCACTGGCTGGGCAGGAATTGTATTGAGATGTGGTCTGTGGATGATCAATGTAGTGGCTTCCTAAGAAATTTGTGGAGATAGTTTGGAATATATGTGCCTATCATCAAACATGTTGATTTTCTAATCTTAAGAGATACTGAGAAGTATTGGGGAAACATCAAAAACAGACATAAATTAAAATAAGAGGCCGGGCACAGTGGCTCATGCCTGTATCCCAGTGCTTTGGGAGGCTAAGGCGGGAGAATTGCTTGAGCACAGGAGTTTGAGACCAGCTTGGGCATCATAGCAAGACCTCATTTCTACAAAAAAATCAAAAAAATTAGCCAGGTGTGGTGGAGCCCACCTGTTGTCCCAACCACTTGGGAGGCTGAGGAGGAAGGAACACTTGAGCCCAGTAGGTTGAAGCTGTTGTGAGCTGTGATTGTGCCACTGCACTCCCGGGTGACAAACTGAGACCACTACTCAAAAAAAGAAATAGATGTAATCCCGCGCCTTTGGGAAGCTGAGGTGAGTGGATTGCCTGAGCCCGCGAGTTCGAGACCCGCCTGGACAGTGAGACCTCATCTCTACAATAAATCAAAAAATCAGCCGGGCGTGGTAGCGCATGCCTGTAATTCCAGCTACTTGGAAGGCTGAGGCGGAAGGATCGCCGGAGCCCAGCAGGTCGAGGCTGTGGTGGCCGGGAGCGGCCACTGCACTCCAGTCTGGGCGACAGAGTGAGACTCCAACTCAAAAAAAAAAAAAAAAAAAATAGAAAGAGAAGAAGGCAACTTTGACATTTTTTTAAAGTGCTAGACATTATTCTATGAAGTTCATATATACCAATTCATTTAATCATCATAACATACATATTGGGTGGGCCCTATGATTATCATTCTTATTTCACAGATGAAGAAACTGAGGCACAGAGAGATTCAGTAACTTGTTCAAGGACCTGGCTAGAAAGGAAAGAACCACGATTAGAACCCAGGTAGGTGAGCCCACTACACGAAACCACATTCCTATCTCCCCGCCCAGAGAGTAATTGTCAGGAAATTTGGGTTAGGGTTCCTCATCTTTTCATCTTCCCCAGGCCTGGCTGTGTCCTGTAAACACTGGGAATTCAATAAATGCTCGCTTTGACTTGAATTAAGCTCTTAGGTTGTTGTCTATCCCTTAAAACATTTCAACAAAGGAAAAAGAACAGTTACCCAGGAGCTCAACATTTAGAGGAATCCATAGCTGGTAAACTCACCAAAATTGTGGAAACAGGGTGATAAAATGAATATAAATAGCCTCACCATTAACTATAGAGCACATTATAATGCATAACAGTAGCTGGTTGCTCTAGAAAATGTTTTGTTTTTGTTGCTTTTTCTGTTAGTGTGAAAGGATTACAAGTAAAAAGTTAAACATTTTAGTGAGAATTCTATTAACTGGGCCAGGAGTTGAAGGCCGGCTTATATCTGTCCTAACTCTGAAAAATGCTTTGCCAAGCCAAATCATGTATTTGAGGTAGCAGGGGAAAGACTTAGCCTACTCAAGACCACTGTTTTCCCCCAAGTTGACAACCACTTTGCCAGAGTCCCCTTAATGAGCTAATTACAAAAGGGCTCTTAGGTGTTCTCCAAAGCCAGTCCTGGGGGGGACCCTACTTAGGAGATGTGAATGAGTCATTAGCACCTGAAATACTATGCACACTGTTGCCTCTTAGAACATATAATGGAATTCATGTTGCTGCCACTTCAGACTGATTTTCTGTGGTAGTCAGGACTTTTTCAGTTGTAAGCAACAGAAAACCACCTCAAATTGGCTTAAACTGAAAAGAATATTTGCTGGCATTAGGCATGGCTGAATCCCCGTGTTTAAAGAATGACAGCAGGAATCTGACTTTGTCCATTTCTTGGCTTTTCTCCCTTTGTGCTTGTTCCAATCTCAAGCAGGCTTTTCCTAAATGGCATTAAAGACGTTTCCAGCAGTTTCAGCCTCACATTCTATCAGCTAGCACCCCAGTAGAAAGAGAGCACCTACTCTTCAGTCAGTCCAGCAAAAATCCCAGGGCTAAGATTCTTTGGCTCTAATTGGCTTAGCTTGGGTCACATGCCCATCCTGGAGCCAATCCCAATGGCCAACACAATGCAGTGCTCTTATTAATCAGAACTGGTCGCATTTACCTCTGAACATGGGAAGTCCCCTTTGAACCATATGGTTCTAGGTGGAAGGGGTAGTTTCCCAGAGAAATATCCAGGTTCAGATGCCAAATGATGGGGGTGGGAGGGCGAGGGGGGATGGAGACTGGGCAGGCAAAACCAATGAATGTTCCTGGAACCTTCCCTCTAAATGATTTCCAACAAGCTAGGTGTTACCAAACAGAGGGACTTCATGTGGTTTACAAGCATAACTTAGATATTTGCTTAGCTATCTGAGGTTTAAAACATGGCCTGTATCGGCTACAACATTTTGGAAATATTTTCTGCAAATTGCACTCACCCACATGGCTTGAAGTTTTGGGATTTTCCTTTTTTCTTTTATTAAAAAAATTTTTTTTTTAAATTCTTGGAACAAGTCCTTAAGAAAAAGAGGAACAGAAATGCCACAAAATGATTCGAAACAGACGACTCTGAGAGCAAAATTTGCGTGGCAAATTAGCAAGCAGTTGACATTCCTTCTGTCCTGCTGACATTTCTGATGTTGAATAGTATTTTCAGGGTTCTTCTTTAACCTATTAGGACTTTTTTCTTTTTTGTAAATAACTTTGTTTCTAATTCCAAAAGCAATACCTGTCTAATTCAGAAAGAACTGAATGCATCAAGAAAGGGTGACCCCACACACATATATACATACATACTGTTCTTGCTCACCATTTTAGTTAGAAACATTTGTATAGTAAGTATCATGCATTAGGTATGGGATATCTTAACCCCGTTTCACAGATGGAGAAGCTGAGGCTTATAGTGTTCGAGCTGATAAGTTGTGGAGCTAGGACTTGAACTCATGTCTGTTTGAGTTCAAAGCCCTTTTCCTTAATCAAGCTATTATACCTCCAGTCTACTCTATCACCTAAAGATTTCCAAAATTAATGTTATGGAAGTGGTATATTGTTCTTAACTTTTTTTTTTGAGTCAGGGTCTCACTCTGTCGCCCAGGCTAGAGTATGGTTCATGGCAGCCTTGATCTCCTGGACTCAGGCGATCATTCCATCTCAGCATCCTGAATAGCTGGAACTACAGGCATGTGCCACCACATCCAGTTAATTTTTTTGATTTTTTTGGTAAAGATGAGGTTCTGCTATGTTGCCCAGTCTGGTCTTGAACTCCTGGACTCAAACAACCCTCCAGCCTAAGTCTCCAAAAGTGCTGGGATTACAGCCATGAGCCACTGCACTCTGTTCTTCGTTTTAAAGCCCACTTTTTCATATGTCACTGCTTATTTTCTCTTCTACATAATTTATTGGGCTGCATTGATCCTATCATATAGATGTAGCACCCTTTACTTTGCTAATCCCCAATTGTTGGACACTTATGTTGCATTTAATTTTTTAGTGTTATGTAATGCTGCAGGGAACTATCTTGGGGGTGCATTTTCCCATACATTTCTGATTGTGCCCTTTGGATAAATTCCTAGAATTGCTGTACCACAGGACTTGTGTACTTTTAGCGTTTAATACCTATTGCCAAATGGTTCTTTGGAAAGATGGGCCTAATATGCAATCCTACAGCAGCAGATGAATTTCTATTTCCTTCTGTCCCGTTATGCCTCTTCCTCAGAGATTGCTGGGCATGAGCTAATTGTGCCACCCACCCCTTGCAATGGGGAATGGAGTCCCTTTCAAAGGACACATCATTTAATAGTGTTCAAATGGTTTAATGCAAATGCAATGGTTAAAAAAAAATTGCTCTGTGCTAATTTGCATCCCAGTCATCGTCACTGTCTGCTTTAGGGGAACATATAATCACTGTCCCCCAACCTGTGTGACTGAACCAATGACCTGGATACAGGACCGTAACCAGCACCAACAGAACTCTGAGTACAAATCTGTTGCTAGTGGGAGTGATGTATTGGCTTGAACACTGTAAACCCCAGTTTCCCCATCTGTGAAATGGGGTTAGGAGAGTGACTCCATAACACTCAACGCATGATACTTCCTAAATAGATGTTTCTAACTAAAATGGTGAGCAAGAACAGTATGTATGTATATATGTGTGTGGGTTCACCCTTTCTTGATACATCCAGCCCTTTCTGAGTTAGGCAGGTATTGCTTTTGCGATTAGAAACAAAATTATTTACATAATAAATAAAAGACCTAATAGCTTAAAGAGAACCCCTGAAGATACTATTCAACATCAGAAATGTTCAATAAAGGATGATGATGCGGTTGACCTCCTGACATGGTCCTTGCTTATGACTGTAGGTGGTTATGCTGACATGGAGTCTGTCCAACCCAACTTCCCTTTGTATGAAAACCACCTTACCCTCACTCCTCTGCTTTGGGAAGTCAGTCAGCTGTTTTCTGTGACCAAGTGCACCTTGATTGGACTTGGCTGATGACCTATCTATGTAGTTAAACTCCAAACACAAGAAAATCAGACTTCTTCAGAAACTTAAACTTGAAGAACTGAAACGATCAAGGCAAACAGAGAGAGTTGAGACCAGTAGTGGGAAGGGGGACGTTGGAAGGAAGATTCTGTATCCAAGATTCCGTAGCTCTGTGTCAAGAACAGACCTGGCACACAGTAGGTGCTCAATACGAATTTATTGTTGAGTGAATGGATAAATGAATGGATTTGATTACAGCCGACCTCTCTCTTTTTACTTTGTCCAGTGTGACTCCCCTTTCTGGAAGCAGCCATCTCTATTCCTTAGGGAACCTGCCCAGAATGTAATTCTAGCTGGGGGAATTCTGCTTGTGATTCTGAAATGTAATTCTAGAGAAGGCACTTTCTGGAAGAAATGGACAAGAGAGGTCCACTGCGTGTGAATCGACGCTGAACTGGGTGTTGAAGTGTGATCTCCTCGGCTCTTGAAGCTCTCCATGATGTGATACCAGTGTTCTTTTCTGCATCTGCACTGCACTCCTCCTTGGCTTATTTCCGTTCCCTTGGACATGCCCCGCTCTTTCTGTCTTTTTTGCATTGAGTCTACTATTTCTCAGCCCTCACGTCTGCTGCCTTCCATATCTCCCCATGGAAATCCTACAAGACCCATCCCACCTCTTCCAGGATCCTCTTCCTGATGTGCCCTGTTTTATTTTCTTCCAAGCACTATTCAGGACCTCCCGGCCCCTTCCTTGACTGTGTATGGGATTATGGTCTGTCTTCCCTACTGTGAGACTCCTCAGATGAGACCTGGCCTGTCTAGTTCACAGCTGCACCTCCACGCCCTAGCGCAGAGCCTGGGACACAATCAGGGCTGGAAGAATCTGTCTTGATGGACCCAGCCTTGGGGTATCACCCAGACAAGACCAGTGAAAGATTCTGTGCAGGAGTTTCATTCTGGGAGGGCGGGCATCTGCTGAGTCAGCGGGTGTCATCTGCCATGAGTTCCTGCAACATTGGGACTCTGTCTTGGGTCACACTCTCCCTCAGGCCTGAGACTCATCTCTTTAAATCTAGAGCCACCCACAACCTTCCAATAGATTCTTTCTTTGTATCTCCTCCTTGCCACCATAAAACCCTAAGTATATTCTGGTTTTTATAACAGATGCTCATTTGCAGGGGAGGAAACTGGGGCAGGGCTTGTCCCATGTCCTGGAGCCAGCATCACTTGTGAGCTTGGGATGCTTTTCCTGAGCTCCTGTGGAGCTTGGCCGATTGATGGCCAACTCAGAACAAGATGAAGCCCCTTCACTTTGGCTTCCCATTTCCTTTTTGGCAGCCTGATCTCTGTAGGCCTTGGGGTCCTCCTGGCTCCCGTGCCCATCACAGACCATGGGACGTTCTGGGTCCACGTATCCTTAGCCTTTCTTCACACTCCTGTCCACTCTGATTGGACTTGCTATGAAATCTAAACCATGACACCAGGCTGATGCCTTTACCTGCCATCTGTAAGGACCCATGTCTTAGCACCATTCATTCATTCATTTGCCAAGTATTTCTTGAGCACCTAGTATATGCATGACCCTGTTCTAGAAAACCGGGACATATCACATCTCTACCCTCACCAAATTTACATTGCAGCAAAGAACAAACAATACTAAGTAACAAAGCATAATAAATAAGCACATCCTCTGTGTATTAGAAGGTTGTGAGTGCTTTGGGAGAAAAGTAAAACTGGTATCCGTAAATAACATTAAACTTCCAGTTCTCATCTCCAAATGCCTAAGACTTTCTTCATTCATTTAATAAATATTTATTAAGATACAACTATCTCAGACATATATTGGATCCAGAGTATACAGGGGTCATCAAGATTGTCACATTCCCTGTCTGCATGGTGCTTACAGTTCGGTATCTGGAAAATACTTTACATAAGTAAATAAAGCAATTATAAAATTCCATGGACTGAAAAAATTTAACAAGTTATCAAGGAAGGGAATAGCACAGAGGCCCTATTTTTAATTTTATTTATTTTGTTATTTTTATTTTAAAGATTGGGGTACAATTCAGAACCAGTTAGAGGGATTAGGAAGAAGAAGAGGAGCGGATTGCAATTGAAAATAGGTTAATTAGAATTTGGGCATGGTACCTCACACCTGTAATCCCAGCACTTTGGGAGCCCGAGGCGGGAGGATTGCTTGAGCCCAGGAGTTCGAGACCAGCCTGGGCAACATAATGAAACCTCATCTCTAAAAAAAAAGTCAACGAATTACCCAGGCACAGTGGCGTATGCTTGTAGTCCCAGCTACTTGAGAGGCAGAAGCAGGAGGATCACCTGAGCCCAAGAGGTCAAGGCTGTGGTGAGCCATGATTGTGCCACTGCACTCTAGCCTGGGTGATAGAGTGAGACTCTGACTCAAAAAAAAGGAAGGAAGGGAAAGAGGGAGGGAGGGAGGGAGGGAAGGAAGGAAGGAAGGAAGGAAGGAAGGAAGGAAGGAAGGAAGGAAATAGGTTAATTAGGGACAGCCTCACAGAGGAGAGATGAGAGAGGGACAGGCTAAGCTGAGTGTGAGTCATGTGAAGATCAGTGAGAAACAAATGTGCCCCAGGGACCACCAAGTACAAAGGCCCTAAGCATGGAGCTTTGGGACCCAGCAAATGTAGGTCCCAATTTCTAATTCTCTACCTTCTGTCTATGTGAGCTTGGGAAGATGCATTAACCTCTCTGAGCCTCAATTTCCTCATCTGCGAAATGGGGATGAAAGTGAGACAACAATACCCATAAGGCCGCTGAAACAGAGCTGACACTCAGCATCTGTTGTGAAATACGAGCCCCGTCCAATCCCAAAGATCTGGTAAATAACCGCAGGAAAGTCCACTGTCGCAGTGGGCAGTAGAGTGTGACAATTAAGAGCATCAGCTCGAGCTCTGTCATTTAGTAGCCCGGTGACCTTGGGTAAGTTTATGTAACCTCAGTCTCCTCACCCTAAAGTGGGATAATAATAGCAAGGACATCAGAGAACCATTGTGAGGAATAAATGAGAGGATTGTGGAACGTGCGCAGGAGGTGGGCTTGGCTCTGAAGAAGCGCTCAATGAATGGCAGCTATTTTTTGGCTGAAACCATGGGGAGAGAGGCTTTCTTTTCTCAGTAGGATTGCTAAACTGGTAGAATGTGAGCCTGGAGCTGCAAGCGGCCATCTGTGGGAGGCCTCGACTGCAAAGGAAGCCAGCCCAGAGAAGGCAGAGCAGAGAGGTGGACAGGGAGGGACTCCTGGCGACATTTTTTTTTTGTAAAGCAACTTTAAAAAATAACACTAAAAGCAAATTACAGTGGGGTTGCACCAGACATGCATTGAACGTATGCAAATCCAACCCTGCAAGCTTGCCTTGGTAGTGAGGAACCAAAGGGCCAGGTAGAAGGCCAGGCCCACCCAAATGGTGACGCCTGAACTTGTCCCTTCCTGGTTTCCGTGGCTGCGGGAGGCCCCAAACCCAGCCTCCCCTCTGCTCTGCAGGGATGGAGCCCAGCCCCATCCCAATGCTTGGCACAAGGATGCCCTTTAAAAAGTCTCCGGAAATCTCACCAACCTGCGGGAATGTGTTGTTTGAGAAAAGGCATAAAAACAAAAGGCCACTATGAATTATTATACACTTTCAAAGAATTTTTTTTTTAAATTCCAGTAGTGCTGAACAACCAGTCATGTGCCTGTGTGTGGGAGGTATTGTTTATTCATGCAATGGACAATTCCAGCTGCATGTTGGCTATGCAGACTCTTGCTGGAGGACTCTGGAGCCCAAACCCCTGCACCTCTGAGGCCTGCAGGGGAACAGTTCTTGGCATGTGGCCTGCAGCCTAGGCAGTGGGTCTAAGCTCCCACACACTGATAACGAAAGGCCACCTCTTCCTCTGGTTCTTACGAACAAGTTCCACGTACAGTCACCGGTTTCCAGTTCTACGCGTGACTAAGTGCCACTTTCTAGGCACCTACTAAGCGAGTTACTACAATGGACTAGTTGTGACTAAGATTGGTAATGCTCCTGGTGTTTACCAGGAACTCAGCTGCGGGGTTCTTCTAGAAGCCTGGCTCCGGCATGATGTTTACCCACACTATAATCTCCCACAGCACGAGTCAGAAAACAGGAACTGGCAGGTGTAGACGGGAGCAAGGGTCTTGGCCTTGTCTAAGTGAGCCAAAAATCAAAAGCTTTTGAGAGCCACTGTGCTGGGAACTGGAAATTCAGAAATCCTCTCTCCTTATCCCTGACATTTCCAGCTGCTCTGAACGTCAGTCTTGACTCTGCACCTTTAAACCCCAATGAGTTGCCCACACAACACGCTTTATTTTTATTTTTTTATTTTTATTGTTTGAGTTGGGATCTCACTCTGTTGCCCAGGCTGGAGCACAGTGGCATGATCATGACGATCACGGCTCATGGTAGCCTCAACCTCCTGGGCTCAGGCAATCCTTTTGTTTCGGCATCCCAAGTAGCTGGGACTATAGGCATGTGCCACCACACCCAGCTAATTTTTTGATTTTTTATAGAGACGAGGTTTCCCTAAGTTGCCTAGGCTGGTCTCAAACTCCTGGATTGAAGCAATCCTTCTATCTTGGCCTCCCAAAATTAGAGGCGTGAGGCATAGTGCCTGGCCCATAACGCAATTTAAACTGGTATCCGTAAATGACATTAAACTTCCAGTTCTCATCTCCAAATGCCTAAGACTTTCTTCATTCATTTAATAAATATTTATTAAGATACAATTATCTCAGGCATATATTAGATTCAGGGTATACAGGGGTCATCAAGATTGTCACATTCCCTGTCTGCATAGAGCTTACAGTCTGGTGTCTGGAAAAGACTTTACATAAGTAAATAAAGCAATTATAAAATTTCATGGCCTGAAAAAAATCAACAAGTTATCGGGGAAAGGGAATAGCACAGAGGCCCTATTTTTAATTTTATTTATTTTATTATTTTTATTATTATTTTATTTTTTATTTATTTTTGTTCTTGAGTTGGAGTCTCACTCTGTCACCCAGACTGGAGTGCAGTGGCCGCTCCCGGTCACCGCAGCCTCGACCTGCTGGGCTCCGGCAATCCTTCCACCTCAGCCTTCCAAGTAGCTGGAACTACAGGTACACCCTACCATGCCCAGCTAATTTTTGATTTATTGTAGAGATGTGGTGTTGCCAAGTTGCCCAGGCAGGTCTCGAACCCGCAGGCTCAGGCAATCCACTCACCTCAGCCTCCCAAAGACGCGGGATTACAGGCTGAGCCACCGAGCCCGATTCTATTATTTTTATTTTAAAGATGTGGGGTACAATTCAGAGTTAGGTATACAAGTGGTCACAGTACAGGTAAAGTTTGGGTGAGAGGCCCTGTTTTAACACAGTGTTCAGGGAAGGCGGGTTAGCCCGTTTTGTGTTGCTATAATTTACAAAGGCTGGATAATTTACAAAGAAAAGAAGTTTATTTGGCTCACCGTTCTGCAGGCTGTACAAGGAGCATGACACCAGCATCTGCTTCTGCTGAGGGCCTCAGGCTGCTTCTATTCATGGCCCAACGTGAGGGGAGCCCCTGCAGAGAGATCACATGGTAAGAGAGGAAACAAGAGAGGGAGGAGGGAGGGGCCAGGCTCTTTTTAACCACCAGCTTTTGTGGGAACCAACAGGGTGAGAACTCACTCACCACCCCCTCCCCGGGGAGGTCATTCATCTGTTCATGAGGGATTCACCTCCATGACCCAAGCACCTCCCATTAGGCCCTGCCTCCAACGTTGAGATCAGATTTCAGCATGAGGTTTCAGGGACAGACATTCAAACTATAACAGAAGATGTGTCCACCATGGTTCTGTGGTTGTAAGCAATAGAAAATAATGCCGGAAGTTTATTTGGAGAGATGTGGACTCACAGAAGCAATGGAAAAATTGGACGAGGGGAGGGAAGGACAGGAACCAGGGAAATTCTAGAGAGCGAGAATGAATGGAATGTCGCTCTGAAATGTCTCACATACAAGATAGATCAAGGCCAATGGTTGCTATCCTTGGTTCATTTGGGTCAAGGGTCCATCTCTTTGGGATGGAGGGGAGAGAAACTTGATGGACAGTTGCTCCAAGACTACATAGAATAGGGAAAGGATGTGGGATGCCACTGGCTGGCAAAACCAACATGCATCGCGCCCCCCACCTTCCCCTTTGCCTGCTTCTGTTGCCAAGGCTAGAAGAAGCTGGATCCTGCCTTCCCAACTTCCCTTGTAGGCAAGGGTGGTCATATGACACAGGTCTGGCCAATGAGACAAGCTACTGGGGATGGAGGAAGGAATACTGGAACAATTTTGGTTCTTTTATTTTTTTTTTTACTTTTGTTCTTGAATAAAAGGGACAGATGTTGCCAGTACCACCACTTTGCACAAGTTTCTGTTTCGAACATGTATATAAAGCATGGAATGGCAACCATCAGCTTTCTTACAACCATGAGAGAAAACCTGAAAGAATCACAGAGACACAGATCCTGATATTGCTGTGTTGCAGAGTCACCTGAGCCAGATCTATTTTTTTCCCCCTTTACATTTTAGTGACAGGGTCTTGCTCTGTTGCCCAGGCTGGAGTACAGTGGTGCAATCATAGCTCACTGTAACCTAGAGCTCCTGGTTTCAAGTGACCCTCCTGCCTCATTCTCTCAAGTAGCCAGGACAACAGGCATGAACCACCACACTTGGCTAATTTTTTTTTTTGGTAGAGATGGGGGGTCTCACCATATTGCTCAGGCTGGTCTTGAACCTCTGGCCTCAAGTGATCCTCCTGCCTTGGCCTCCCCAAGTGCTAGGATTATGGGCATGAGCCACAAGATCAGGCCTGGATTTCTTGTTTTGTGAGAAAAAGAAATCCTTATTTTTTTCAGTTTTTTTTATCAGCTGGTCTTCTGTTACTTAGAGCCAAAAGTATTTTTAGGTAACTGTGGTAGATTGTACTATCGTTCCCAACTCTTGGCTCCCTTCCCTGTAACAGGATTACATATCCCTGTCCATCATCAAATAAGCTGAAGTACCTCCCAGAGGTGGTGAGTTCTTCCCCACCCCTGACAGACTTGGACACATGACTTGTTTTGGTCAATGGACTGTGAGCAGATATGACAAATGCCAAGTCTGTCCGAAAGCTTTAAGAGAGATCGTGCGACTCAGTTCTGTCACCTGCTGTTTTCCATCTGCCACTAGGGCAGCATGTCCCAAACAGGGGCTGCTCCTTCAGCCTGTGTCCATGAATTAGAGATGCATGGAGCAGAGTTGCAGTGGCTGAAATGCAACAAACACGAATCAGACATTTCCTGTTGGAAGCCACTAAACTCAGGGTTGTTTGTTACTGCAGCAAAGCTGACTAATACACTGAAAATGAGGCTGCTACCCCCCACATCGGTATGAATGGTATCCACTCTTGAAGACTTTACTGAGAACGTGACACTAAAGCTGAGGGCTCAAGCAGGCAAAGTAATCAGCCATGCAAGGAATCGGGTGGGGAGGATTCTAGGTCAGGGAATCACGTGCTCAGAGACTTGAACCAGGAAAGTGTTGGCGTTTTTAAGAAACTGAAACATGACCTTGCTGTGTTCCCATTCTCCCTGTTTCCAGCCCTTTGAGCTTGGATTCGTGTTTCTAGTGCCACTCTCTTCTCCTTGGGCTTGCTGACCCAAGTAAGCTTCACTATCCCTGACCGCATGCCTCTCTAAGCACTCAGTTTGCTCTCATTTTTGGCTCATCCCGCTATTAGCTATTTGAAGTTTCCTCTTGGTCCATTCCAACTCTGACCCCAGGAATGAAACACCTGCCTGGACTCAGCCTGGACCCCCCAGAAACACAAGCCCAGGCATCAGACAAGGTGGGTTTTCTCCCCATCTCACTCCTAGGAAAGTGGGAACCCTCTGCATTTTTTAATTAATAGGTTAGTAGCCACATAACTCATTAAACCTTTTTTTAAAAAATAGAGACAGGATCTCTCTCTGTCACCCAGGCTGGGATGCAGTGGCATGATCATAGCTCACTGCAGCCTCGAACCCCTGGGCCCAAGCAATCCTTCTGCCTCAGCTTCCCAAGTACCTGGGGCTATACCTGCATGACACCATATCTGGCTAATTAAAAAAATTTTTTTTGTAGAGACAGGGTCTCACTATGTTGCCTAGGTTGGTCTTAAACTCTTAACCTCATACAGTCATCCTGCCTTGGTCCCTCAAGATGCTGGAATTACAAGTGTGAGCCACCTTAACGGCCTTGTTAAGCTTAATGAATCTCCATCAACTCACCTCCTTGCCTCGGTGGAAAGTTGAATTCCACAGTATTGGCCTTTCCTGGTATTGGCATTTTTAAGGAAAAAAAAAGCCTGGGAAAACAGGTGGATGAGCATGTCTGCGTGGCTCTCAGTGGTATTCCTGGTGGGCATTCTTTGGATACTTGGTCTAAACCAGTCAAAATCCCATGCTTATTCAACTGAACAATATACCTGCTTCTGAATTCTGGGAAACAGACCTAGTTTAGGGTAGCTGCCTGCCCCGGGTCCCATCTCTGAGAACATGCTTCCGTCACAGCCTGGAGTGCCTTCCTGTCTCACTCCCCACTCCTTCCACTTCTCAGAAGACCTCTCCACTCTTTGTTTATCCTGTCCTTGGTTTCTACGAGAGTTGTGTCTTTACAATGAATCCTATCTTGCTCAGGTGAGCCTGAGTGTGTCTCTGTGCCTTGAGATGTTCAGACTAGATGACTACCCGCCAGTTTGCTCATAGCTACATCATCTGGTGGTGACCATAGCATTGGTATCTGGAGACGAGCTGCCCACTAACCCCAAGCAGATCCTTTGGGAGACAGTCAGGCTCTTTAGAGAACCCGAGGAAGAGTGGGAAGTAGAGAGGTGGAAATATGGAGCTGGAGGCTAAGAAAGCGACAGACAGGGTTGACATGTCTTCCAGAATATGCAAGCTGGGATCCCTGGGGACCCATTCAGCCTTGCAAATTTGTTTTGTTGGTCTGGAGCCATGATTTTTACCAATGTAATTTTGAGTCAGGCTCTCACTCTGCAATCCAGGTTGGAGTGCTGTGGCATGCTCATGGTTCACCACAGCCTCAACTTCCTAGGCTCAGGCGAGCCTTCCACCTCAACATCCTGAATAGATGGGACTACAGGCACACATCACCACGCCCGGCTAATTTTTTGACATTTCGTGGAGACGAGATCTTGCAGTGTTGCCCAGGTTGTTCTTGAACTCTTGAGCTCAAGTGATCCTCCGGCCTCTGCCTCCCAAAGTGCTAGGGTTACGGGCATGAGCCACCGTGCCAGTACACATTTGTACAAATTTTAAGTGTAAATGTTTTGAGGACAAAAGGCACTTTTCTGTTCACCATAGTCCTAGTAATTACGTCTAGTCTAGTTCTGTAATTAGGTGAGTTTGTCATCTGTGCTTTCTATGAAACCTGGTAGTAAAGGGTTAGAAAGGCTCTAGCATTAAGTTCAGCCCTGACCTCACACTTGAAATCTTTCTAACAGTCCCACCTTATAAGCCTTATTTGCCTCTGTTATTTCAAAGCATCGAATGTGCTCAACAGCTATTTGCAGACCTGCGTTGGCAGTTGCAGCAGCATGTCACATTGTGTTAGACTTGTCCAAGGATGGGGAACGAACATATCTCACCTGTTGCCCAAGACAAGGAGGAAGATAACCTTGAGTGCTCCCTGGGAGGGAAGAGCTTTCTCAGTGGGATCATTTCTGCCTCTGGGACTTCACAGGGGATGATAAGTCAAACGTGTCTCCCTAAACTCGGAGAGAGGAAAAAGAAAATGCACTCGGGGACTGTGGACGGTGGGAAAGGGGGAATGGGGGTGGGGTGAGGGTGGGGGCAACGTGTCCAGGTCTCAAAAACACTCAGGCGCATTCCGGGCTCAGCCTGAACTTTCCACCCCATTGTCTCCTCTAATTACTGGAACCAGCAGGATTACTTCGTCGACCTACTTTCCAGTTCTTTTTGCTGCCACAGAGCTATAAGGCCTCACTGGGCTTCTCTCTGTCATTTGAATGTGGCAGAACTTGCTGAGGGTTACACGCACACTCACGCCAAAGGCATGTCTCATCTCTGAACTGGGGTAAGAGGTTCAGGATCACTCCTTTTCAACCAGTTCAATGTGAAGATTCCCTAAAACTACACAACAAAGAGTAATCAAATACATGAAAAAAATCCCCTATGTTGAGAATAATCAGAGCGATGAAAACAAGATATTTTATACCTGCTAAGTTAGCATAAAATTTAAACTGATCCAACCAAGGGCTGGTGAGGTTTGAAAGAAACCTATATGTTCACAAGATGCCGGGTGGTACAATTTTATAATACAGTCATATAGATCAGGGATCATTAAAAATGATGCTCTCCATTGATTCAGTAATCTCATGCCTGGGACATTATCCAAAGGAAACAATTCAAAAGGAGGAAGCAGTGTATACATGGAGATCTCCACTGCAGCACAGAGACAAGGATGGCAAAATGACCCATCGGCTGACAATCTTATGGGCCAAATTCAGACACCTGGTTTTGTATGGCCAGCAAGCTTAGGCTGCTTTTTCATAAAGCATCCTTAAAAGACTGATAAAAGAAACAAACAAAAATGAGTATGTGAAGTTTACTGATCCCTGGAATAAGAAAAAATTGAATAAAGATTATAAAAACGACATGGGGAAATGTTTACAATACATTAAGCATTGCAGAATATAAAATTGGGCTGGGCTTAGTGGCTTCCTCCTGTAATCCCAGCACTTTGGGAAGCTGAGGTGGGAGGATCACTTGAGGCCAGGAGTTCCAGACCAGTCTGGCAACATAGCCAGACGCTGTCTCTACAAAAAGTTTTTTAAAAAATTAGCCAAATAGGGTGGCTCATGCCTGTAGTCCTAGCTACTGAGGAGGCTGAGGCAGGAGGATCCCTTGAGCCTAGGAGTTTGAGGCTGCAGTGAGTTATTATCACACAACTGTACTCCAGCCTGGGTGACAGAGGGAGACCCTGTCTCAATTAGAAAAAATAAATGAAATAAAATTGAATGTTTTCTCTGATATTAATCATTTTAAAATGTGTGTGTGTACATTGGAAGAGAAGGCAAAGATGATACCTGTTGTTTGGGAGTGATTTGAAGTAATTTATTTTTCTTAGTGGAATTCGTTCTTATCAGAAACAGCCCAGATGCTCATGGGTAGGGAACTTATTGTATAGATGTGGCATCCTCATGATGGAGTTCTATGCAGCCATTAAAAACGATGCTTGTCTGGGTGTGATGGCTCACGTCTATAATCCCAGCACTTTGGGAGGCCGAGGCAGGAGGATTGCTTGTGTCCGGGAGTTCAAGACCGGTCTGGTCAACATAGCAAGACTTAGTCTCTACAAAAGTAAACAAATTAGCCAGGTATGGTGGCACATACCTGTAGTCCCAGCTACTCAGGAGGCTGATGCAGGAGGATCACTTGAGCCCAGCAGCTGGAGACTGCGATGAACCGTGATTGTGCCACTGCGTTCCAGCCTGGGCGACAATGTGAGACCTCCAACTAAAAAAAAAAGTGCTTTGGGTCTACATTTACTGAGACAGAAAGATGCCGGTGGCATACTGTTGAGTGAAAAGAAACATTACAGAACAGCATGCTTAGTGTGAGCTCATTTATATAAATTGAATACCGATCCATCTCTGTATATATGCACAGAGAACAATCTGGAAGGGCAGACTTGAATACGTTTACAGCAGTTATCTCTTGGCGATAGAATTTGGGGTAAATTGTATTTGCTTTTTACTATTCAACGGTTTATATTTTTCTCAGTGACCACTTAGTTTTAGAACTAACCAAAAGTATTTTCATGAAAACTTTTGTAATGTCATTAAAATGTTTTTTATGATATAAAATGAAACTGTCCTGGGAACTGACGGTCCCTCCCAGCAGCTGGCTTGCCTTTTCACATGGCATTTCCTTCAATGGCATTTTCACCAGCCTCAGGTTCTCACACCTAGACCCAGGACTCGCTTTGGGTACGAAATTTAAGGTGGCATCAAAAAATGCAGTAATCAGGGTAAGTATTTCAATACCATATTTTTAAAAAATCAAAATTAATGGGAAACACCCATGATGAACAAAACGTTAACATCTTAAATAATGACAGGATTAGTACTGTGGATTTTTCCTTACCCCTCAGTCTCTGCGATGCCTGGGCCCAACCCTGTTACTGATCCTATCTCTATTTAAAAGGTTTATACTTTGTTCATCATGGATTTTTTTGGCATTCGTTTTTATTTAAAAAAAGACTGTCCAGGAGTAGTGGCTCACACCTATAATCCCAGCCATGTGGGAGGCTGAGATGGGAGGATTATTGGAGGCTAGGAGTTCAAGGCTGCAGTGAGCTCTGATTCCACCACTGCACTCTAGCCTGGGCAACAGAGCAAGACCCTGTCTCAAAAAAAAAAAAAAAAAAAAAAATATATATATATATATATATATGTATATATATATAATAAAATGCTACTTATCTTGATACTGAGTTTTTTGGCACCCCATTAAATATACTAAAACTCATTGAATTGGACACTTTCAGGATAACTTTATAATATATAAATTATGTCTCCATAAAACTGCATAAACACTTTATTTGTGGATACTGAAATTTGAATTTTGTGCAATTTTCATGTTATTACAGAAAGGCAGCAAATCTGCTGCCTGTTTTTGCATAGTCCCCAAGCTAAGGATGGTTTTTATACTTATACATGGTTGGGGGGGAATCAAAAGAAGAATAATATTTTGTGATACATGAAAATTATACAAAATTCACATTCCAGACCAGGTGCAGTGGCTCATGCTTGTAATCCCAGCACCTAGGGAGGCTGAGGCGGGAGGATTGCTTGAGCCCAGGAGTTTGAGACCAGAGAGTCTTCATCTCTACAAAAATACAAAAACTAGCTGGGTGTGGTGACACGTGCCTATAGTCCCAGTCACTCAGGAGGCCGAGTTGGAAGGACCAGTTGAACCCAGCAGTTTTAGGCTGTGGTGAGCTGTGATCGTTCCACTGCACTCCACCCTGGGCAACAGAGTGAGATTCTGTTTCAATGAAAAAAAGAAAAAGAAAATTCAGGTTTTAGTGGACCCCTGAGTTAAAACATAGAAAATCCTTAACACAGAATCTGAAGAGCCAAAGATTTAAGCTTAAAGAGGAGTCAACTGGCCTCCTGGAGGCTGTTTCTTCCAAGGGAAGATAGGCTAATACCTACCATGTGGGAAGCACCCCCGCACAGAAACCTGCCTCCAGGATATTTCTGGGGCCCAGGCAGCTTGTTCTGGAAGCCCAGGGGCTATTGAACTAGCTCAGGTCAACACCTCTGCACCTCTGCTCCTCCCTCTCTTTGGTCTCTTTCTACCCTTGATAGTCCCCGTTTCTTGCTCCTTTTTCTCAGCAGTTTTTAATTACTGTCCAAGCAGCCACCACCTAGGAGTTTATCTGCTTCGTGGCTGCGTGACAGGGTTGTAAAGCTGCAGATAACCCTGGCTCTCTGGGCAGGAGGGCCGCTGCCTTATCAGACACCGGCTACAATAATTAACCATGCGAGGAAATAAAAACAAATATTGGACAGCGAATGTCTCCCTCATCTGTGACTGAAAGCCCCAGACCCAACAAAAGCTGTTGGCGCTCATTGCAGCCTTTCTGAAATCACCGTCAGCACCCCTGTTTCACCCACCTGTTCCCTCTGAGTAGTACCCCTCCCCACATCACAAGCCTCCCAGATTTCACTTACCCTCACCTTTATTTCTATTTTTCAGTTTTTAGAGACAGGGTCTTGCTGTGTTCCCAGACTTGGGTGCAGTGGTACAATCATAGCTCACTGCAGCCTCAGACTCCTGGGCTCAAGCGCTCCTTCTATCTCGGCCACCCACGTAGCTGGGACTACAGGTGCGTGTCATCACACCTGGCTAATTTTTTAATTTTTTGTTTTGTAGAGATGGGGTCTTGCTAGGATGCTCAGGCCAGTCTGGAACTCCTGGGCTGAAGCAATCCTCCTGCCTTGGTTCTGATCTCAGAGCGCTGGAATTATAGGCGTGAGCCACTGTGCCCAACCCCCACCCTCACCTTGGACCATCCATTCCTCATCCCTCTCTCTCTCCCGGCCAAGTCTTTCATGGTCCTTAGTTCTTCCACTTCAGTCTGTCCCGTCAGACCACCAAACGGTAAAATGCCCTCATCGCAGGCTTGCTGGAGGATTGAACAAGAGAAATTGCACAAAGGCCGGGTGCTGACCCGAGGAGGGGACATGGCCAGTGACTGTCGGTATCATGTCAGCAGATGTGTTCAGTAGCAATGCCTACTGTTTGTGGGCATGTTATCATTCCCAGGAGGACAGACTGCCTATAGGTCTCGCCATACCAGATGGTTCATAATCAACTCATTCATCCATTCATTTAATTGCAAGGGGCTTCTGTAATGCATTGAGTCATTTGGACACTTCTGTAGGTATTTAAGGCACTGATGTGTTAACGCAATACAAAAACTTAGGGCTGGGCACGGTGGCTCACGCCTGTAACCCTTTGGGAGGCAAGGTGGGAGGATTGCTTGAGCCCAGGAGTTAAAGAGCAGCCTGGACAACACAGTGAGACCTCATCTCTACAAAAAATTTAAAAATTAGCCAGTCGCTGTGGCATGTGTCTGTAGTCCCAGCTACTTGGGAGGCTGAGACAGGAGGACCACCTGAGCCTAGGCGGTAGAGCCGTGATTGTGCCACTGCACTCCAGCCTGGGCGACAGAGTGAGACCCCGGCTTAAAAAAAAAAGGTACAGGCCCAGAAATTTCCTGAAGGAAGAGCAGCTTCAGTTCTCTCGAAGGATGAATGTAAACGATTCCCATGCTATGTGAGGATTGGGATTTCAGATCCTGGTACAAGGAACAGGACAGATGTTCCGGGAAGCATTTTTACTGTGCTGTTATACCCGCAGCTCACTCCTCAACATAATTTGAAAGGCTTGCTGGGCTCCTACCTTTCTCATCAACCCACAGTGTCTATACCACGGAGATTTTGAGCCTCAGCTGCGGTGGAATGTGGGCTCAAGGAAGTTTCCTGTGCTTCAGTTTCTGCATCTGAAAAATTGAGATAATAAAGACAACACCACAGGGGTGTTAACAACATACTCAAAGCATTTGGAGCCCAGGAAAAGCTAGATATTGGCATGCATGTTTATTCTTGCCAAGCTGTCCCCTCCTGTCTACTTCTTACTCGTACATAGAAAGTGAGATGGATGCTATATAGTCATCAAGGGGGAAAAAAAAAAAGAGTCTCCGTATTATCTATAGCACCCGGTGATTGATTGACCGATTTAGAGTTGGGGTCTCACTCTGTCACCCAGGCTGGAGTGTAGTGGCACCATCACGGCTCACCACAACCTCGACCTCCTGGACTCAGGCAATCCTTCCACCTCAGCCTCCCAAGTAGCTGGGACTACAGGCAGGCATACACTACCACGCCTGGCTACTTTTTTTTTTTTTTTTTTTTTTGAGTTGGAGTCTCACTTTGTCGCCCAGGCTGGAGTGCAGGGGCACAATACGGCAACTGCAGCCTCCATCTGCTGGGCTCAGGCGATCCTCCCACCTCAGTCTTCCTAGTAGCTGGAACTATAGGCATGCATCACCATGCCCAGCTAATTTTTTGACTTATTGTAGAGATAAGGTCTCTCCAAATAGCCCAGGCTGGTCTCGAACTCCTGGACTCAAACAATCCTCCCGTCTCAGCCCACCAAGTGCTGGGATTACAGGTGTAAGCCACTGCACCTGGCCCCCAGTGGTTTATTAATGAATATCTTTAGGAAAAGAAGTTACACTTGCCTTTCAGTTTCTTTGACAGTTGTGTAGACGTGTTAGTTGCTTACCCAATATCCATTCCCTTGCCTTTTGAACAGAATGCAATTTTGTTTGAGGTAGCAATTGGCCAGCCTCTGCAGTTGGCTCATGCTGGATCTAAGCAATCTGGCTATGTGACCCTGGTCAATGAGATCTAAGCAGAAGACTTTTGCTTTCTTAACAAATGAGGTCACAGCTGGCATTACCTCTGCCAGCCTCTTCCTGCCTTGAATTTGGAAAGTGATGGCTGGAGCTGTGGCAGCTACTGTGTGATCATGAGCAAGCGGTCAAATCTCAGAGACAGTGGTTCTGACATGACTGAGTCACTCAACCGATACCAGAATTTCTGTTTGGTGAAAAACTGGACCTTTATATGTTTAGTCACTGTCATGGTTTTGATTGTAGGTGGACAAATAGAATTGTAACTGGTTGAGCAGGATTGATCATAGACAGTTCAGAGCCAGGTGCATCAAACCAAAGCACCAAGTCATGGAGGGCTGGGGTCTAGAGTCAGGTGACCAGGCAGGCTCAGCCACTTAGAACTCAAGTCCTGGTGATGAGGCAAGTGCTGGAACCCAGGAGAGCTGAGCCCCTTTGCTAAGCCAGAACCATAGTAGCAGATAAGTTTGGAGGAAGAGGAGTTGCCCTATCCAACCTGGTAGCCCAGGGCATGTTGGGGACAGAGAAATGGGTTTCCAGTGGGAACAAAAAGGACTCAAACTCCCCAGCACCTGGCTGGTCCTGGAGTTTTCATTCCACTGCTCGTCCTGCCCTCCTGGTTCTCAACAGGCTGACGATTTCTCACGAGGTCTTATTTTTATGACCTTCTCCCTTTGTCTGAGTATTGCTCAGAGTAAGGTAGAGAGCGGACGGGCAGCGAGCTTCAGACTCCGAGGGGTGTAGCCCCTACTCTCTGCTTTCCCCTCTTCCCGTGCATAAACATTTGCTGAGCGGGCGACTGGATGCATGAACGGGCCTCTCCTGCAGACCTGTCCTCTCTCTACCTGTGCTAATCCATCATAATTTCTATTTGCCTTTGGAATGCATTATGTAATTTGAATTCTGCAAATTTACCTTCCTAATTATGTTCTTCTTGGACTAACACAGAACTTAATTTACACAGATTGAGTGATGGTGGGGGAAGGTCTGGTAGGTGTTGGGCTCATTAGGTAGATAATCCATACATTGGCAGTCACGAGTTGCCTATATTGGGAAGGTCAACTAGACTGATCGCTGAAGCATGGGTGGTGTGTGTGTGTGTGCATGTGCCTGGCGTCCTGCCTCTGCCTGAGCCAGTCTGTGGAAACTGGATCTGATAAATACCCTGTCTACCAGCTCAGACTTGGCCTAGACTTTCTGCCCATCCTGCCCCTGATCTGAGAGCCACATGGTAGTCCACGGCTTCAAAGACCAGGTGCAAGGAATTCAATATACACCTGGCCCTGCTCAGATTTCAGGACCTCAATGCAGGGACTAGGTTCCCAGGTTAGTATCCCAGGTATGAGGAGACTGCATTCTCTCTCTGCTTACCCAATGCATAAAAGAATAAATGAATGAATGAATGGTTGCATGGATGGGTAGATAAATTCTTTTCTCTTCTTTAGAGACAGGGTCTCACTCTGTCACCCAGGCTAGAGTACAGTGGCAAAATCACGGCTCATTGCAGCCCTGAACTCCTGTGCCTAAGTAACCCCTGCCTCAGCCTCTCAAGTAGCTGGGAATACAGGTGTGTACCACCACACCAGGCTAATTTTTTAATTTTTCATAGAGAAAGGGTCTTGCTACGTTGCCCAGGCTTGTCTCAAACTGCTGGCCTCAAACGATTCTTCTGCCTCTGCCTCCCAAAGCGCTGGGATTACAGGCATGAGCCACTGCGCCCTGCTGAATTCTTTATATAATAGATTACTAGTTGCGGATCTCGGTTCTCCAGGGATGATTACTGTTTGACTTCTATACCATCCACCCACTGATTAACTCTGTTTGGGCTGAGTCTGGGGTTCCCTTGGACATTGATAAATGGGCTCTACTTTGTCCTGGAAAGGATCCCAAGCTCCCAATCTGGCTGGGGATTTTATGGCCCGATGTGCCTGGGCCTGGGATAGCCAGTCCCTGGTCGCATTCCAGTGTTTAGACATCGATGGTTCCTGGCCTGGCAATGTGCCTTTAAGCTGGCAGGTCTCACCTCACTTCAGCCACACGGTCAATTTTCAGTACAAATGAACCACTGACACTGTCAACTCGTTGACCACGTTTGTCCTGAACCATTCACCTTGACCTAGCTAGCCTGGCTTTTGTACTGAATGTCTTCTAGGTATCTTGGCCCCAGCCCTTATATTAACCTCCAGATTGATTTATGATTCCACATTGGCTGTGATCTCAGGGTTCCTCCCGGACAATGGGTAACACTTTGCCTTCCTAACCCACAAAGGCATCACCAAGCTCTGCCCTTCCTGCTTGGTGACGGTTCATGCCTGTCTCTTTGACTATATTATTCTTGGCTACTTTGGGTTAACACTTGGCCAAGCCCAGGACCTCTGTCCATAACACCTTGTGGCCGTCTCTCTCCTGGGTTCATCTGGTCTTGGGAGCTGGGACAGGATGTTCATACCAGTGGATCTGCTGGATCCCTAACACCAGGCTCCCCTGATCTCTCTCGGCAGCGGTCATTCACCACACATTGATCAAATACCAACTATGTGCCTGGCACTGTGCTAGATACTAGTAATTTAATGGTGGCCTAGACACATACAGTCATGTCACTGAAACCCACTGAGAAAGACACATGTAAACAGCAATTGTAACGCAGCGTGTTCAGAGCCAGGACAGAAGGAGGAGAGCTCTGTGTACCAGCCTAGCACCTCCCAATATGGAAAATTCAGAAGCGGAATAAGGAAGGTGAAAATGATGCCAGATGCCTAGTGGGTTCCAAATGGAAGGCCCGGGGGTTGCTGCTCCAGAGTTCTCTGCCCTGGAAACCCAACCCACTTCCTCCTCTGGAGTGGGAGAAGCACTGACAACCCCTCTTTACCACCACGGGTGCCACATGAGCTGAACGGATAACCCAGCCACGGAAGACCCACCAGGCCTCTCCAGGCCTACCTCAGCGATGGGCACCGAGGGGGCTTTCTCGAACCCTGCCACCCGAAAGGAGAAGTGTGGCTCGCAAGCGAACGTGGTACTTCCGCCCAAAAGGAGAGTTGGAGGAGTGACTGAAAACACGACTGCAAACTCTGGCCCAAGATAACGTGGGAAGGGCTTTCAAAGAGCTCCCTGATTCTAAGAAAAAATTAGAAGGAAGCTGTTGTCTCCAAGAGATAAGGTGAGAAATAGAGTCAAGATAGCCAAGCGCCAGAGCAAGGCGGGTGTCAGAGTCAGGAGTGACAGGCAAAACACACAAAATAAGACAACGCTCGACTCCCTTCTTCCCCACATAGCTACTCTTAACTGACACGCAGAAAGGTGACCTCACTCATTTGAACTGTGTGAGAAGAGGAAGTCTACAAGGGTGGGTGGTGTGGATGATAGAATTTATTTGTTTAAAGCTATTCCATAGACTTTTCAAAGTTTTTTGAAAGAATGTATTTGGAAGAAAGTTACTTACTTACTTGGAAAAAAGTATCACAGCAAAGGAAGTAGTGTCACAAAGTGGTGGTGGGGTCTGCTTTAATGAACAGATGAGGCTCATTTCATAACAGAACACAACCGTTTTATGCAAATCGTGCCTCAAGTCCTCAAGAAAGCCCGTTCCTTTCTTCCTGTCAGGATGGACTTCCCCATATCAGATGCTCTGCTTTCTGGAGATGGCATTTCCTCTACTTTTCCCCTCAGAACACAAGGTGGACGGGGCTCAAAACAAGAAACTGGCTTGTCAAGAAAAGAAGGTCCAAAAATGTGTGCCCTGTGATACTTGATACACAAGTATATCTTTTTTTGAGTCTGGGTCTCACTCTGGCCCCCAGGCTGGAGTGCAGTGGCACAATCATGGCCCTCTGCAGCCTCAGACCCCTGGGCTCAAGCAATCCTCCCGCTTAAGCCTCTTGAGAAACTGGGACTACAGGTGTGTGCCACCATGCATGGCTATTTTTACATTTTTTTTTAGTCGGGGATCTCACTCCTCAGCCTCAATGTCCTGGGTTCAGGTGATCCCTCCACCCCAGCCTCCCAAGTAACTGGGACTACAGGTGCATGCCACCACACCCAGCTAATTTTTTACTTTTTGTAGAGATGAGGTCTTGCATGTTGCCTAGGCTGGTCTCGAGCTCCTGGCCCTCAAGTAATCCTCCCTTCTCAGCCTCCCAAAGTGCTGGGATTACAGGTGAAAGTTACCATGCCCAGCCGACACTATTCCTTTTTTTAGCAAAACTTGTGTTAGTTGTGGTTCTCCTAGAAGCAGAGGCTAAATTGGAATTTTTTTTTTTTTTTTTTTTTGAGTTGGAGTCTCACTCTGTCACCCAGACTGGAATGCAGTGACCGCTCCTGGCCACCACAGCCTCGACCTGCTGGGCTCTGGCAATCTTTCTGCCTCAGCCTTCCAAGTAGCTGGAACTACAGGCGTGCGCTACCACATCTGGCTAATTTTTAAAAAATTTATTGTAGAGATGAGGTCTCACCAAGTTGCCCAGGCGGGTCTCGAACCTGTGGGCTCAGGCAATCCACTCACCTCAGCCTCCCAAAGCGTGGGATTACAGGCTGAGCCACTGAGCCTGGCCTAAATTCGGATTTAAAGCAGATGGAAGCCAGGCACGGTGGCTGAGGCAAGAAGATTGCCTGAGACCAAGGGTTAGAGACCAGCCTGGGCAACTTGGTGAGACCTCACTTCTACAATAAATCAAAAAAGAATTAGCCAAGCGTGGTGGCGTGCACCTGTAGTTCCAACTGTTTGGAGGGTTGAGGTGGAAGGATCACCTGAGCCCAACAGGTCTAGGTTGTGGTGGCCATGAATGTGCCACTGCACTCCAGCCTGGGTGATAGAGTGAGACTCCAACTCAAAAAATAAATAAAAATAAAGCAGATGGACTTTGTTAGGGAAAAGGCCTATGTTTGAAGCTGGGGGGGGAGGAGTGTGCCAGGGAAGATTAGAGAGGTTGTCCACTCCCACACCTTGTTCTATTCCAGCCCTTGGGAGATGGGATGATGCCCACCTGCATTGGAGAAGGCGGTCTTTACTCAATCTACCGATTCAAATGTGACTCTCTTCCAGAAATACCCTCACAGACACACCCAGAAATAATGTCTTACCAGTTATCTGGGCCTCCCCGAGCCCAGTCCAGTAAACACATAAAATGAACCATCACTCATGGAAGTCTGCAAGGCACATTGTCATGGCCACTGCACGTCTCTTCATAGTTGACGGTGGCTTTCGTTTCCAGTCCACATCAGTGTGAATTCTAGTCAGGGCTTTCTGCACAGCTTTTGGGTGTGGGAGGCAATCAGAGAGATACAGCTTACATGCTAAGATATTTCAGTTCCTGAGATATCTCAATGGTTAGTGAAGTCTATAGGAGATAAACATTTAAAATTAAAAGTGACCTGGAAAATCAAGGCAGAGTTTCTCAACGGTGGTCTCCTATTGGCAGAGATTTTTGAGGCACCAGTTATAATTTCTTTATTTTTGTCCAGACCTGTGTAATCAAAAGTTGGAGGCAAGAACCAGAGCTTTAATGGATATAGATGCCATGTTTATAGTTAGCACGGAAGTAAAAGGAAGCTTGTTTGAGGTGATTTACACCAAACCCAATTTAAATGTTCCTTGGATAAGTGAAATGGGACTACATTTTAATATCACTATCTTTCCACATTTTTCTTGTCACTAATAGCTACATCTCCCTGTTTGCTTTAAACTCTTTCTATTTTCTAAGCCCTCCTGTCAGACAGCTAGAAAAATTGGTTACGATATTCTTAGAAAACTGTGCTTCAGAGAAAGCAGTAAGGTTACTCAATTGTTTCTCCCTTGTTAATTTGAGAATCTTAAATTATGCATGTTGTTTTGCACACATTTGCATGTTCAATTCACATGCCTGCGCTATAAGTCTACAAGATAAAACCAAGCACAATAATTCAAGTAACCTGTGTCTAATTTCTCTTCATCCAAATTCCAGAGCTTAGTCTCAGTTAAAGAACAGATCATTAAATCACTTGGGAAGTGCAGAGGAGTGTTGGTAGATTGGAAAGATGGGGTTACTGAGCCAACTCCTACCTCCATCCTTCTGAATTAACACTTTCCCCTTCCATGCCCTGCCGGATTTCATAACCTCCCTGAGACCCCTTTCCCAGAAAGAACTGACTACCCCGATTATAATCCTTAAATTTAGCTGGGCAGAAAGGCCAGAAGTGGAGTTTGTCCTCTGCCTGGTGTGGATAACCTTGAACATAAAGAAACCACCACAATACAAACGGCCCTGAAATTTGAACCAAAGCAGTCGCAATATGCAGATTAGAAAGTCAGAAGCCCCCTTCCATTGGCTGACTGCCGCCTGACGTCACAATGGCCCAGCCCAAATGTGGCCAGAAGTGCTGTGGGCAAGTTTCTGGTCAAGTTGAAAAGCTTGTGTGTGTATGTATGGTGTGTGCACTTTTTTTTTTTTTTTTTAATCAGCTGGTGCTGGTTTCCTGAATTTCCTGTGTTGGGGGGAAAAAAAGGTGTTCATGTACAGCAAGAACTGACAAACTCAGGGCCAAAGAGCATTCTGTTCTGTGTGGGTTTTTTAGGGTTGACTGGTGTTTGAAACAAAAATGTCATGGGGAAAGCTGTGAATTCTAAGTGAACTATGGGGACCTCACGAACCTCTTCAACTTACTGGTTTCCGGGAAGCCCCAGGCTGACCCAAACTCTGTGACTTAGCTGGTATGAGTCTTTGGCGGTGATCCTGATTCCAAACTAAAAGATAATGCAGGCACGGGAGGTCGGGACCTCCCCGACGTTTCCAAGCTCAAGGCAAAGACACAATCAAGTCCCCTACTTGTGAGCTTCTGACAATTGCCCCCTCGATGTCAAGTTCCCAATTTCAATACTTTGGAAGAGCTGAAGTCTATAAGAGCTGAGTGAGAAAGCTTATGTAGAAATAACAAAATAGATCCCTTCAAGATTCACACACCCCGAAAGCTTGTCTTTCCCAAACAATTGCTCATCTGGCAGCTCCTAAGGACACTGCCTATTATGATTCCTAAAGCCACTGGGATTTTTCCAACATCTCTTACCTCAGGGAGTCTCCTCTCCCCAAGTTGGCACAAGCAGAAGTAACACAGCTGAAACATTTCATGGGAGTTAGGTGGGTGGGTAGCACTCCGTTTTGTTTGGTTTGTCCAAAAATCCATTTTCTCTCTTGGGAATAGCTTCCCATTTTCCCTTTAGGAAAATCATGCCACCCTCATTTTCAGTCTTGTTTTGAATGGAGGGGGATCTCCCAACCCCCAGCTCTAGATGGGGGCAGGTGTCTCAGGCCTAGGCAAGCTCTGTATTCCATTCTCCTGGCTACACCGTGACTGGATAGGACTGGGCTTGTCACATGGCTGGTCCAATGACAGTCCTTGGACTTTGATGGGAGCTCTTTGGAAACAGGTGCTCTCTTTTCCCTCTGGAATTGCTACATTTATGAGCAGTGGTTGTGGAGCTGATGGTAACCATCTTTGCCCTCACAAAGAAAAGAGGTTGCTCAACAATAAAGTCAATACAAGTAAAAGATGGACTTAAAATAGATTTCTAATGATGTTCTTTGAGCACCTGGATCTAGCTATACCTAAAGCCAGTACCCTTGTATATTTTAGTTAATGGAGTCACTAAATTTTTATTGTAATATAGGTTGGATTGGCTGGGCTCGGTGGCTCAGCCTGTAATCCCAGCACTTTAGGAGGGCGAGGCCAGTGGATTATCTGAGCCTGCGGGTTTGAGACCGGCCTGGGCAACTTGGTGAGACCTCATCTCTACAATAAATAAATTTTAAAAAAATTAGCTGGCGTGGTAGCGTGCCCCTATAGTTCTGGCTACTTGGAAGGCTGAGGTAGAAGGATTGCCAGCACCCCACGGGTCGACACTGGGGTGGCTATGAGTGTGCCACTGCACTCCAGCCTGGGCAACAGAGTGAGACTCCAACTCAAAATATATACATATATAGGTTGGATTGAGTCAGGTCAGTAAAAGAGTCCTCAACTGGTATATTCAAGCTGAGGCCAAGCCTTACCCTCAAGGATGGGCATATACGGCTATGCCAGGCCCCAACCTGTGTGGGTTCTTACTGGTTTCTTTAATAGCTGGTGGGGGAGAGGGAGGGTTGGTGTGGTAGCATGGGGGTGACAGGTAGGGAAGTCGAGTCACTCTGGAGGACAACATGGGGATCAAGTGAAGGAGGCTGGGGTCAGATAGATCTGGGCAACTCATGTCCCCTTCTGAGCTCAGTTCTCTCATCTGTAGCATGGAGAGAATGACAGTCCCTCCCTCTTGGAGTTGAGTGAAGGCTTTTACGCAGTGTCTGATGCATAATAAGTGTTTAAGAAATAGTGACCATTGGCTGGTCTAGACAACCCACTGTGGTGAAGATGGAGTCTTCTTCGGGCTTCCCTGGTGTGATGTCAGGACAATGGAGGAGAAGGTTCTGAAGACCTTCAGTGGGGGGTTGAAACTGAAAGCTCTGGGCCTCTGTTGTCCGTGCCAGCCACAAGCACCAGCCAAGTGAGCGGCATGCACCTGCCATCCGTCACTCCAAGCAGGGACTCCAATCTAGCCAGAGCAGGCCGCCTCTGTTCTAGGCCAGATCCGGCTGTGTGCAGCGTCTGTGAGCTCTCCCACCTGTTCTGAAACCCAGCTAGGCTCCAGTCTCTGCCTGTCCTGCCCCCCACCCCCCAGGTTCCTTCCTAGAGCAAATACTGATCCGACGCCCTGCAGGTCCCAGACACTGTGCGGGGAGCCACAGGGATGCAAAGAAAGAAACCCACACGAGCGAGTCTCATATGAAGCCACACTACGTGCCCGCTGTGGGCATTGCGTAGGCTTATCCCTCAGCTTCACAAATCCTGAGAGCTGTGGTAAACACACCCATTTTACAGAAGACTGAACTGAGAATAGTGTCTAATGAAGTCAAGATACAAATCCCGGGCTGAGTGCAGTGGTTCACGCCTGTAATCCCAACACTTTGGGCGGCCAAGGTGGGAGGATCGCTTGAGGCCAGGAAATTGAGACCGGCCTGGGCAACATAGTGAGACTTCATCTGTGCCAGAAATAAAAAAAATTAGTTGGGTGTGGCAGTGCACGCCTGTTGTCCCAGCTACTCAGAATGCTGAACAGGGAGGATCGGAGCCCAGGAAGTCAAGGTTGTGCCACGGCGCTCCAACCTGGGTAACAGAATGAAATCCCTATTCAAAAAAAAAAAAAAAAGATAAAAATTCTGGTGGGTTTCTTCAGACTCCACATTCTTTTTTTACTCTAACATGCTGCCTGTCACAGTAAAGACTACATTGCAAAATGATATTACATTAAGAAATGAAGGCCAGACTTGGTGGCTCAGCCTGTAATCCCAGCACTCTGGGAGGCCGAGGCGAATGAATTGCCTGAGCCTGCAGGTTCAAGACCCACCCAGACAACTTGGAGAGAGCTTGTCTCTACAATAAATTAAAAAAAAATTAGCCGGGTGTGGTAGTGCGCGCCTGTAGTTTCAGCTACTTGGAAGACTGAGGCAGAAGGATCGCCAAAGCCCAGCAGGTAGAGCCTGCAGTGGCCGGGAGCATGTCACTGCACTCCAATCTGGGTGACAGAGTGAGACTCCAACTCAAAAAAAGAAAGAAAGAAAGAAAAGAAATAGAGCGTATAGCCAGACACACATCTTGTAATCCAAGTTACTCGGGGACTGAGGCGGGAGGATGGCTTGAGGCCAGGAGTTGGTGACCAACCTGGACAACATAGCGAGACCCCATGTCCAAACAATGATAACAATGGTGATGATGCTTAAAAAAATGTAACACACAATTGTCCCCTTGGGGCTTTATCCCAGAGAAATAAGAACTTATGTTCACATCAAAGCCTGTATGTGAATATTTATAGCAGCTTTATTCATAACTACCAAAAACTGGAAAAAAATCGAAATGTCCCTCAACTGGAAGATGGATTAAAACAAACTGCAGTGCTTTCATATCATGGAATACGATACAACAATAAAAAGGAATGAACTAGTGATACCTACAACAACTTGGATGTATCACCAGAGCACCTGCTGAGTGGGGGGGGAAGAAGTCGGTCTCAAAGGGTTACACACTGCGTGATTCCATTTCCAGGACACTTCAAGATCACCGAATGGAGAGTAGATTCGTGGTTGCCAGGGACTGAGGGGAGGTGAGCCGTAGTTATAAAAGGTAGCAGGAGGGAGCCTCTCGGTGAAGGAACGGTTCTGTGTCTTGACTGTGGTGGTGGTTACACAAATCTGTGCACGTGACAACACTGCATAGATTTATACATATATTCACAAATGAGTATATGTAAAACTTGTGAAGTATGAATAAGTTCTGTGGCTTGTATCAATGTCTATTTCTTCTCTTTTCTTTTTTTGAGAGAGAGGCCGTGTCTCACTCTGTACCTCAGCCTGGAGTATAGTGGTGCGATCATAGCTCACTATACTTTCCAACTTCTGGACTCAGGCAAGCCTCCTAAGTAGCTGGGACTACAGGCACATGCCACCATACCTGGCTAATTTTAAAAATGTTTTTATTTTTATTTTTATTTTTTTGAGTTGGAGTCTCACTCTGTTGCACAGACTGGAGTGCAGTGGCTGCTCCCGGCCACCACAGCCTCGACCTGCTGGGCCCTGGCAGTCCTTCCGCCTCAGCCTTCCAAGTAGCTGGAACTACAGGCACATACTACCACGCCCCGCTGATTTTTTAATTTATTGTAGAGATGAGGTCTCGCCTGCCCAGGCGAGTCTCGAACCTGCGGGCTCAGGCAATCCACTCACCTCAGCCTCCCAAAAGCGCGGGATTATAGGCTGAGCCACCGAGCCTGGCTTAAAAATGTTTTTAGAGGTGGAGTCTAGCTATGTTGCCCAGACTGGTCTTCAACTCTGATCCTCCCACCTTGGCCTCCCAGAGTGTGGGGATTACAGATATGAGTCACCACGCCCAGCCAGTTTCCTGGCTTTTATATTGTTCTCAGTTATGCAAGATGCTGTCATTTCAGGGCATTGTGTGCAGGAGATATGGGACCTCCTTGCCTTTTTTCTTTTTAAAAAGAAAAAACTACCTTTGAATCTATAATTATTTCAAAAATATTATTTAAAAAATAAAACAGTGTCCTGCACATAGTAAGTGCTCAATAAAAAGCAGCTGTAATTCCTACTAGGATTCCAGCTCTCATGTAGTCATGGTACCTGGAGTATGGAGGCAGATATATTAACAACTGAGTCAAAAACAGGAGGTATGGCCAGGTGCAGTGACTCATGCCTGTAATCCCAGCACTCTGAGAGGCGGAGGCAGGAGGATTGCTTGAGCCCAGGAGTTCGAGACCAGCCTGGGCAACATAGTGAATCCTTGTCTCTACAGAAAATGAAAACATTAGCCAGATGTGGTGACACATGCCTGTAATCCCAGCTACTTGGGAGGCTGAAGCGGAAGGATGGCCTGAGCCCAGGAGGGCAAGGCTGCGGTGAGCCACAACGGCACCTTGCATTTCAGCCTGGGCAACAGAGTGAGACTCTGATGAAAGAAAGAAGGAAGGAAGGAAGGAAGGAAGAAGAAAGAAAGAAAGAAAGAGGTGGGCCGGGTTTGGTGGCTCAGCCTGTAATCCCACGCTTTGGGAGGCCGAGGTGAGTGAATTGCCTGAGCCCGCAGGTTCGAGACCCGCCTGGCAACTTGGCGAGACCTCATCTCTAAAATAAAATTTAAAAAATTAGCCGGGCGAGGTAGCGCACACCCGTAGTTCCAGCTACATGGAAGGCTGAAGCGGAAGGATCGCCGGAGTCCAGCAGGTCGAGGTTACAGTGGCCAGGAGCGGCCACTGCGCTCCAGTCTGGGTGACAGAGTGAGACTCCAACTCCAAAAAAAAAAAGAAAGAGGTGAAATTCATTTTTATTAGATATTTTATTTAAACCAACATACCCGAATGTTACCATTTTAACATGTAATCAATATCAAACAATTACTAATGCTCTATTTTACATTCCTTTTTTTTCTTTTTGGACTAAGTCTTTGAAACTGCTGTATAAGTATAGAGCGTCCCGGCCGGGCTCGGTGGCTCAGCCTGTAATCCCAGCACTTTGGGAGGCTGAGGTGAGCGGATTGCCTGAGCCCACGGGTTCGAGACCCGCCTGGGCAACTTGGCGAGACCTCATCTCTACAACAAATCAAAAATTAGCCGGGCGTGGTAGCGCGCTCCTGTAGTTCCAGCTACTTGGAAGGCTGAGGCGGAAGGATCTTCGGAGCCCAGCAGGTCGAGGCTGCGGTGGCCGGGAGCGGCCATTGCACTTCAGTCTGGGTGACAGAGTGAGACTCCAACTCAAAAAAAAAAAGTATAGAGTGTCCCAGTTCAGAGGCTACACTTTTATTGAAAATACTTGATCTGTATTTAGATCTCATACAATTTATGGTTGAAAAGCAGATTTACATACTCAAATTGTTCCAAACACAAAGTTTTGCAATAGCTGAATGCAGTATTAGTTTTTGAGCTTACATTTAAATTAATTAAAAGCAAACAAAAAGCCGGGCTCGGTGGCTCAGCCTGTAATCCTGCGCCTTTGGGAGGCTGAGGTGAGTGGATTGCCTGAGCCTGCGGGTTCGAGACCCGCCTGGGCAGCGAGACCTCATCTCTACAGTAAATCAAAAAATCAGCCAGGCGTGGTAGAGCACGCCTGTAATTCCGGCTACTCGGAAGGCTGAGGCGGAAGGATCGCCGGAGCCCAGCAGGTCGAGGCTGCGGTGGCCGGGAGCAGCCACTGCACTCCAGTCTGGGTGACAGAGTGAGACTCCAACTCAAAAAAAAAAAGTATAGAGTGTCCCAGTTCAGAGGCTACACTTTTATTGAAAATACTTGATCTGTATTTAGATCTCATACAATTTATGGTTGAAAAGCAGATTTACATACTCAAATTGTTCCAAACACAAAGTTTTGCAATAGCTGAATGCAGTATTAGTTTTTGAGCTTACATTTAAATTAATTAAAAGCAAACAAAAAGCCGGGCTCGGTGGCTCAGCCTGTAATCCTGCGCCTTTGGGAGGCTGAGGTGAGTGGATTGCCTGAGCCTGCGGGTTCGAGACCCGCCTGGGCAGCGAGACCTCATCTCTACAGTAAATCAAAAAATCAGCCAGGCGTGGTAGAGCACGCCTGAAATTCCGGCTACTCGGAAGGCTGAGGCGGAAGGATCGCCGGAGCCCAGCAGGTCGAGGCTGCGGTGGCCGGGAGCGGCCACTGCACTCCAGTCTGGGCGACAGGTGAGACTCCAACTCAAAAAAAAAAAAAAGGAAACAAAATGTAAAAATTCCATTACACGGTCACACTTACCACATTTTGGTGCTCGGTAGCCACATTTGACTATTGGGTTGAGCAGGCAGGCAGCAAGAGGGTGTGGTCGGCAGAAGGTTCCGGGCAAGGCTTTGGGGCCATCATGGTGGCTGTGAGCCAGGCAGTCAGGGATCAGGCTTGTGTTAACAGGGAAGGAAAATATGTCAAGTACACAAAAGAGCGTGGACAGCAAGAGGCAGATTCTGCTGGCTGCCCACCCAATATCCGTACCCTCTTTTTCCTTAGCAACTCAACTGTGATTTTGTTAGAAGTGGAAATAGACCACATTTTAAAAACTACATTTCCCAGCTTCCTTTGCAGATGCTGTTGCCAAAACTTTCTTTCTTTTCCTTCCTTCCTCCCTTCCTTCTTTCCTCCCTTCCTTCTTTTTCTCTCTGTTTTTTCTTTCTTTCTTTCTTTCCTTCCTTCCTTCCTTCCTTTTCTTTCCATCTTTCCTTTCTTCTTTCTTTCTTTCTTCCGCCTCCTTCCTTCCTCCCTCCCTCCTCTATCTCTCTCTCTTTCTTTCCTTCTTTCGAGTCGGGGTCTTACTCTGTCACCCAAGCTGGAGTGCAATGGCACAATCATGGCTCATTGCAGCCTCAACCTTCTGGGCTCAGACAATCCTTCCACCTCAGCCTCTCTAGTAACTGGGACTACAGGCGCATGCCACCATGCCTGGCTAATTTTTTGATTTTGGGTTTTTTTGAGTTGGAATTTCACTCCGTCACCTAGACTGGAGTGCAGTGGCCGCTCCCGGCCACCGCAGCCTCAACCCACTGGGCTCCAGCGATCCTTCCGCCTCAGCCTTCCGAGTAGCCGGAATTACAGGCGCGCGCTACCATGCCCAGTTCATTTTTGATTTATTGTAGAGATGAGGTCTCGCCAAGTTGCCCAGGCGGGTCTCGAACCCGCAGGCTCAGTCAATCCACTCACCTCAGCCTCCCAAAGGCGCGAGGTTACAGGCTGAGCCACCAAGCCCGCTTAATTTTTTGATTTTTATGTAAAGATGAGCCCTCGCTTTCTGTCCAGGATAGTCTCAAACTCCTGGGCTCAAGCAATCCTCCTGCCTCAGCCTCCCAAAGTTTCTGGGATTACAGGCGTGAGCCACCATGCCCAGTCTCGTTTCATATTAATTCTTTGTGGGAAGTAGTTGGGTGGAGCTTCCAGGAAAGCACCTTAAAAATTGAGGTTGACTCAGCTGAGACACCCTTTAACCCTCCTCTTATCAGCCTTCTTCATGCCTGGAATGAAGATACGATGGCTGGAGTTGCAGCAGTGATTCTGTGACCTTGATCATGGAAACCAAGCTCTAAATAACAGCAGGAAGACAGAATGAAGATGGGATGTTGATTTGGGGGACACACCATGCCAGCTCTGGACTTCTTTTTAAGTGAGACGAAACCTCTACTTTGTTTAATCCGATGTCATTTCAGATCTCTCTTACTAACAGCCAATCACAATTCCTAACTGATACGGTTGTCCAAGTGGCAGGAAAAAAGCAAATAGTTTGGCATGACTGGTACTATACTTGATAAACAAACCACCTTACGAAAATTATTTGTTCATTATTCATTTATTGAATACTGTTCACAGGGCTTATAATGTATGTATTCATCACTGCAGTACCATTTTGAAGATAAGGAAACTGAGACAGAGATGTTAAGCAACTAGGTCAAGGTTGCAAAGCTAGCAGGTAGTGAACCTGGGCTTTGGGTCCAGGCAGTTTGACCCAAGCACTGCTGTCTTAAAGGGAAGTCAAGGAGTTACGACTGCGGAATGTGAAGGCATTGGGACTAGCTTGGCGTGAATGTTCAGACCTCACTTGCCCGGGGTCCTCAGGCCCCTGTGGGCCTCTACCACCAGCCTCTGCTCGTCTGCTTGGGTTCTCCAGCCCAAGGTGACTGCACCCGAACTCTGGCCAGCCTCCTGGGATCTGCTATTGCTTTCAGGGAGGTGCCTCTTCACTGCGTATCATGGTCACCAAACCCCGCGGTGGGGCCGGCTTCGCCGGCTTACTCCCAAGCTGTTTGATCCTGAGGGGACTCCCATTTGGGCTCCAAGTGCAGGGGGCTCCCCGGGGGGGGCACAGCATACAGGCCTGGAGTCAGTCTTGCTTGGCCGTTGTTCAGCGGGTTGGCATCGATGTGCACAGCTGGTGTCTACTCTGATTGGCCAGCGGCCATGCTGTGCCAGTTATTAAAGATTTTTTAATATTACCCCAGCCTGGGTTGTAAACTCTGCCTCTTAGCAGTTATGTGATCAGGAGCAAGCCACTTCACCTCTGAGTTTTAATGTGCTCATCTATAAAATGGGAATATAACGCCCTGGGGTCATCAAGAGAGCAAAGTGAGATAGGGTCTGTAAAGGATTCGGTCGGGAGATTAGCTCTCTGACCGTGCGTGGTGACTGCCGGTCACTATATTATCCAGCTATGGTGTCTCAGCTCTTGGGTGTGGGCAGGTCCATGCCCGGCTTCCTGGTTGCCACTGAAGGGTAAGGGGCATCCTCAATGTTGAACAACTGCACGATGCTGACTCTCAACTTTGGTTTGGGATGATGGAGGGAACACTGGGTTTGAATCTAGCTGTTCAGGGGTCTGCTTCTGGCTCTGCTGTTGGTGTGGGAAAAGCCGCCCATGCTGCCACTGGGCGGCTGTCAGTGGACTCTGCAAATGGGAGAAGCTGAGTGACTGGGACCTCAGGACTCAGATAGTGGGAAGAAGTAAAGGTCGTGGGCGTGGGGCCTAGGGATGGGGAGAGTCCTCTCTCTCGCCCTCTCTCACTCGCTCTCTTTTTTGTTTGAGTTGGAGTCTCACTCTGTCGCCCAGGCTGGAGTGCAGTGGCCGCTCCTGGCCGCCGCAGCCTCGACCTGCTGGGCTCCGCGATCCTTCCGCCTCAGCCTTCCAAGTAGCTGGAATTACAGGCGCGTGCTACCACGCCAGGCTAATTTTTGATTTATTGTAGAGATGAGGTCTCACCAAGTTGCCCAGGCGGGTCTCGATCCCGCGGGCTCAGGCAATCCACTCACCTCAGCCTCCCAAAGGCGCGGGATTACAGGCTGAGCCACCGAGCCTGGCTCACATCAGCATTTTTAACAACTGTTTAGTAGCCTATTGTATGGATAAATACAATTTATTCGAGACCCACCTGGGCAACTTGGCGAGACCTCATCTCTACAATAAATCCAAAAATTAGCCGGGCGTGGTAGCGCGCGCCTGTAGTTCCAGCTACTTGGAAGGCTGAGGCGGAAGGATTGCGGAGCCCAGCAGGTCGAGGCTGCGGCGGCCGGGAGCGGCCACTGCACTCCAGTCTGGGCGACAGAGTGAGACTCCAACTCAAAAAAAAAAAAAAAAAAATTATTGTAGAGGTGAGGTCTCGCCAAGTTGCCCAGGTGGGTCTCGAACCCGCAGGCTCAGGCAATTCACTAGCCTCTGCCTCCCAAAGTGCTGAGATGACAGACTGAGTCATCAAGCCCGGCCGAGAGCCCTCTCTTAAAGCTGGAGTCTTGCTTTGTCATCCAGGCTGGAGTGAAGAGGCGTGATCGTGGCTCACCGCAGGAGCCTCAAACTTCTGGGCTTGAGCCTGGCTTTTTTTTTTTTTTTTTCCTTTGTAATGATGGGATCTCACTATGTCGCCCAAGCTGGTCTCAAACTCCTGGCCTCAAGTGATCCTCCCGCCTCAGCCTCCCAAAGCGCTGGGATTACAGACATGAGCCATCATGCCCGACTGAAGGGTTCTCTCTTAAAGGAGACCAGTCCCGCAGTCTGGGGTGTAAAGGAAGCCTGAGGTCAGTCCTCGCAGCCTGAGAACTTTGTAAAGGAAAGGGAGATAGAAACGAACATTTGTATTGTGAGCCAGACTCTGTCTACATATTATCTTACTTAATTTTTGTAAAACAGCTCAAAGAAGGCACTTCGTCCCCATTCTACAGGGCAGGAGAATAAGGCCCAGAGAGGGAGGTGACTTGAGCAAGAGTCACAGAGCAGGGAGGCCACAGAACCGGAATTCAAACCCAGGTCTGACTGTCCATGGGGTTGTCTTTTCGGTTCCTTGAACGGTGCTCACCATCAGCCCATCTCAGGGTTTTTTTTTTTTTTTTTTTTTGCATAATAAGCTTCTCCTCCGCCTGGAATTTTCTCTGCCTTCCCTAGTCGCTTCCCAGACTGGCTCCTTCTTGTCCCCGCAAGCCTCGGTTTAAACATCAGCCTTCAGGGAGGCCAGCCACACCCGCCAGCGTTGTTCTCTCCCGTTGAGTCGCTCACTGCGTCACAAGTCGTAATCACTTATTAACTTTTTGTTTGCTTCCTTTATCGAGACAAGGGCTTTACTTTCAAGAAGCTCACAGTTAAATGGAGAAGAAAAGCACCGAACCCAGAAACAAATAATTATCCAGGGTGGTGAAAAGTGCTGAGAAGAAAATAAAACAAGGCAACGGGAGAGAAAGTGACAGAGATGGGGAGGGAAATGCAGATGGAAGGCTTCTCTGAGGAGGTGATGTTGATGAGATCTGAGAGTTGAGAAGGAAAGTTGTATGATAATCTAGGGAACCGGTGCTCTAGGTAGAGGAAACAGCATGGGCAAAGGTCCTGGAGTGCAGTGTGTTCAAGAGACAGAAAGAAGCCAAGTGGCTGGAACTTGGTGGCCCAGGGGAGGCTGGCAGGAACTCAGTGAGACAAGGCCAGGGGCCAGATCCTGTAAGGCCTTAGAGACTGAGATAAGGAGTTGGTTCGTTGTTTCTGGTTTCTCTCCTAATAAACTGTGAGCTCCAGGAGGGTATTGTTCACCACTGTGTCTCTAGACGCTAGCTCAGAGCTTGACACATGGCAGGTGCTCAGTAAATGTCAGCTGAATCAGTGAATGAATGTGTCACCGCCCTGCCTCCTATACCCTCTTGATACATTGTGTGTGTGTGTGTGTGTGTGTGTGTGTGTGTGTGTGTGTGTGTGTGTGTGTGTGTCTTAAGAGACAGGATCTTGCTCTGTTGTCCAGGTTGGAATGCAGTGACATGATCATGGCTCACTGCATCCTCGACCGCCTGGGCTCAAATATCCTCCTGCCTTAGCCTTCCAAGTAGCTGGGATTACACGGAAGCATTCACTGCCACGCCTGGCTAATTTTTTGTTATTTTTTGTAGAGACAGGGTCTGGCTGTGTTGCCCAAGTTGGTCTTAAACTCCTGGTGTTAAGCAATCCTCAGTCTCCCAAAGTGCTGGGATTACAGATGTGAGCCACAGCGCCTGGTCCTTGTGTGTTTGGGGCATTTCTTTTCTTCCTGGCCTGTTTTCCTCTTGGGGCTCTGTTCACCCCAAGCCCTAGTTCTGAGAATGTACTCCCCTCCAGGTATCTACTCACAAAAGCTCAAGGGTCCTCTTTCGGGGTGTGCTGCTGTGAACAGCACACAGCAAAGGTTCCCAAAGCTTTAAGGTATCACATGGTGGATGAACCTATGGGCCCACGTGTCCGTGCTCACATACACAGGTACACTTGGGGGTCCTGGTGTCCCCCTGGATCACACAAGAAAGCTGCCCCGACCCTACAGCTGTAGGAAACTCGGTCACATCAATAATTCCTGTGATTTGCGCTCCCAATGCCCAAGGGAGCCAGGAAGTTAATTAGCTTTGCTAGAAGGGGCCTGGGAAATGTTTGGAACTCATGGCGAGAACCCTCTAGACTCAAGGTGTCATTGGCATTGGGCGCTCACCGCCAGAGCTTACACCTGTTCGCTGTTGGGTGGTATTTACAAACAGGGGACACCCGTGGGTCAGTGAGAGGACCGGAACGGGAACGCCGGTGCTGCTTCTGAGCTGCTGTGGAGTTCATTTAAAGATGAAACCATGGCCAGGCATCCTGCCTTCTCTGGGGAGTGCAAATGGCTTTATAAACACCAGGCCTAGGGCGAGCGAGGACGGAGGGAATCGGTTTACCTTGGGTGAGGAGTGAGGGTTCAGTCCATTAAGGGGAGTCGGAGAGCAGAAGTGAATTGTCCCTCCAGGCCTAGAAGTTAATTCCGCCTTGAAAAGAGTTCTCAAAATCCATTTGCTGACCACTTCGGCCCACACTGACCTCCTCCCACCTGCACACCAGCACATGTCGACTGGCTGTTTGCTTGGTCCCGTCTACTGGAAGACGTTGGCCCAGGAAGTTACAGACCTAGGGCTGGGGGGGGGGCACGTTCCTCTATACGTAACAGGGCAGGGAATAGGGTGAGGCCAGTAAGGCTTTCGCTCAGGATCAATTTTTTTTTTTTTTTGAGCGACAAGGTCTTACTCTTGGCCCAAGCTGGAGTGCCATGGTACAGTCACAGCTCACTGCAGCCTCAGATTCTCGGGTTCAAGCCCTCCTCCCACCTCAACCTTCCCCCTTCCAGCAGCGGGACAGCAAGTATGTACGACCAGGCCCAATCTTTCAGGGGTTGGCAAACAACTTAGTAATCAAGATAAAATATTTAATGCGATCTTTTACAAAATTAAAACCACTGAGAAATATCCACGTTGAACAAAATAGTACAATCTGTAACATAGACAGGATCGTATCCTCAACTCGCTCGACTTTGACCGTCAATCAGATGACCTTGACCCTCGCTCTCATGACCTTGACCATTACTCTCGAAGCGCTGACCTTCACTCACCTCACCATGGCCCTAGCCCCGACACAAGATGATTTTAGGTGTTTCTAAAAAACATTTTTTAGAAATTAAAAAAATATCTTCATAGTTAGATTTTTTTTTTTTAATCTATGGGCACGTGATTTCAGCTTTTCATTCGTAATAGGGATATACAATTTTTCTTTTAGGAAAACATTAATTTCAATTAAAAATAACTGAGTAATGAATAGGGCAGGTGGTCGGTGGATGTGGCCAAGACCCTGGTGGAGAGACGGCTTGGGCAAAGACTCTGCCTCTAACCTTCTGCAAACCCCTAAAGCCAGGGTCAGGTTACTTCTTCTTGTGATCCTCACTGTATGAGGAATTTCTGACATAAAGCAGGTACTCAACACATTTCATGAGCAGGGCATAAAGCTTCTCAAAGGTGTGACCTGGACAGTCATTGAACCTCTCTTCTTCTATAAAATGAAGATACCAATAGGGCATGGTAGCCCACATCTGCAGTCCCGGCTCTTTGGGAAGCTGTGGTGGGAGGATCACTTGAGCCCAGAAGTTCGAGATCAGCCTGGGCAACAAAGCCAGATCCCATCTCTACAAAATATTTTTAAAAATTAGCCCAGCATGGTGGTGCACACCTGTAATCCCAGCTACTCAGAAGGCTGAGGAAGGAAGATCCCTTAAACCCAGGAGCTTGAAGCTGCTGTGAGCTATGATTGCACCACTACACTCCAGCCTGGGCCACAGAGTGAGGCCCTATCACTAACAATAACTAAAAAAGCATAAAATAATGAAATGGGGATCCCAATGCCTGCCACAGGAGACTGGGGGGTTAAAGGGAAGTGATCAAAGGGAAGTGTTGAACAGGGATTAGCAGGGCAACATCATGACGTTCAAGGGCCCAAGATATATGTGCCTTAAAGAATACTAAAAATTGCCAGGCATGGTGGCTCACGCCTATAATCCCAGCACTCTGGAAGGCAGAGGCAAGAGGATTACCTGAGCTCAGGGGTTCGAGACCAGCCTGGGCAACACGGCGAGACCTCGTCTCTACAATAAATCAAAAAATTAGTCAGGTGTGGTGGCGTGCACTTGTGGTTCCAGCTGCTTGGAAGGCTGAGGCGGAAGGATAGCCTGAGCCCAGTAGGTCAAGGCTGCAATGGCCGTGAACATGCTGCTGCACTCCAGCCTGGGCAACAGAGTGAGACTCTGACTCAAAAAAAGAGGCTCGTGCCTGTGATCCCAGCACTTTGGGAGGCGGAAGCGAGAGGATTGCCTGAGCTCAGGGGTTCAAGACCAGCCTGGACAACATGGCGAGATCTTGGACTCTACAATAAATAAAAAAATCAACCAGGCGTGATGACGGGCACCTGTGGTTCCAGCTACTTGGAAGGCTGAGACAGAAGGATCGCCTGAGCCCAGCAGATCGAGGCTGCAGTGGTGCCACTGCACTCCAGCCTGAGCGACAGAGCGAGACTCTGACTCAAAACAAACAAAACGAAAAATCATATTTTGTGATGTTTATAAAGATGCACGTAATCCAGACTCAATTATATTCACTTTTACATCAATGCCGTCAAGGTATGCAGCTTGCTTATTTCAAGAAGGAAAATGTTTTCAGGGGCTCCAGCAAATGTCACGTCCATAGCCGAGCTGATTGAAGAGGCCACCCTGGGCACCAGGGATAGGCACTCAGGCACATAATCCTTTCATTAATCCTTTCATTCTCACATCGCCTCAGGCAGGCACCATTAGCTTTGTTTTGTAAATGACAAAAAGAAGGTCCAGAGAGGTTAAGCAACTTGCCCAAGGTCACACAGCTCATGAGCAGCAAGACAGCGACATTTGAACCCAGATCTGATGCTGGAGTCTGCCCTCCTGCTCCCACCATGGCCCAGGAAGTGAGATCATCGCAAGAGTTGCCAACCCCTAAGTGATCATGTCCCTCAGGAATGGGAATTGCAATTATGCTCGGGGCTGGCTCCCGCAAGCTTCTTAAGAAGCAAGTGGCCTGCAGGCAGACCCTGGTGTCCTGGCCAGCCCGTGGTCATCTGGGCTCATGAGGGTGGCACAACATGCCCAGACCCTCAGACCGGTTGTGGAAGAGTCTCTGGGTGTTTAAACTGCCACCCCCAGGCTGCAAGATGTCCTCAGAGCCTCTGAGACACCGAGCGCGGCCTCGAGTCGCGGACTCCAACAGAGCGGGTTGCTATTTGCTCCTCGCTTCTGTGTTCTTGAAAAGGACAAAGAAAAAAGAGAGATAAAGAACTTTGGACGCAGACCAAAGCCGCTCAGGTTTTTAGCTCTGTCTCTCCTTGCAGGCTCCTCCACGAGGCCGGCCCGACAAGTGTCACCTGAACAAGGGGTCAGAGCCATTCCGTTCCACGCATGCGACACTGCAATTTTAAACAATTGTGCCTTGAGACAAAGATCCTCCCGGGGAAGGAAAATCCAACAGAGTTTGCAGTTTCCAGCATCGGCGTTTCTTGAATTATACATGGGCAAAACCTCCTTGAAGGCTGCTTTTGAAGCCATGAGGGGAAGGCATGTAATTTTGGCCTCTGGCATTCTGCTAAAACACTTGCCCCTTCCTGGCCAACGGGCCTTTGCCTCAGAACCAAACGGGGTACGTTGGGCACCTCAAATAGCCTCGAGTGGCCGGCAGAAAGGACACCAGGGGCAGGAGGGACCAGCCCGTCCCCTCCATGCCAGTCTTGTCTCCTTAGGGCTGGAAGGACCGAGAAACTGAGCTCCTGTCCCTTGGAGGCCCTTGCCATGCAGGGGCAACTGTGACCCAGGCCGGAGTGACATTCTTCTCCTTCCTGGCTGGAAAGAGGGAAAGGTTTGTCAACATCCAGAAGGCGGGCAGGCGGGGGAGATGCGGATGGCCAGGGCAGGCCAGGCACAGTGGGGTCAGCGGGGCCCAGCCAGGGTGTGGGCAACTCCAGGTCCGGACTGGCCCGATGCTGCTTCATGCCCACTGCGGACAGTGTCACTTCTGGTTTCCATCATGCAGCCACCAGCCTCCAGGGCTACCCACCGGGAGGGCTCTTCCCTCCCTGAGGTTTGCTCACGGATAGCGGGCAAGGGCGTCTGGAAGACCTGAGTCGGCTGGGGTCATTTGGTTCAGTGGTGGCTAAGGACACGGGCCCTGGTGACGGCGATAGGTTGGAATAGCGCTTTGTCACCTATTAGCCATGTGACTCTCTGACCCTCAGTTTCCCTGTCTGTGCAACGAATGGACAGATTGCCCCAGTTAAGCTGTTGTGCAGATGAAATGCATGTTCTTAGCACTGAAATGAGCAGACTTTTTAAGCACTCACAAAGTAAAAGCTATCTTGATTATTTGGATCCTAAAGAGAAAGAAATGTCGAATGATATTAGTTCTCATACATACTTCAGAGGGTGCATGTGCGTGTGTGAGTATAAATGTATGTCCATGAGTGTGAATGCGTGTGTGTGTCCTTGTGTGTGCATGTGTGTGTCCATGGGTGTGTGCATGTCTGTGAGAGTGTGCATGTGTTCATGTGTGCCCATGAGTGTGTCCGTGTGTGCGTGCGGTGTGCGCTCATGAGTGTGTGTGTAAATGTGTGTGCGAGTATGAATGTGCATGTCTGTCCATGAGTATATGTGTGTGCATGTTTGTGTTTGTGAGAGTGTGTGCATGTGTGTCCATGAGTGTGAATTTGTGTGCGTCCATGAGTGTGTGTGCATGTCCATGAGTGTGCCCGTGTGTGAATATCCATTAGTGTGTGCGTGTGTCCATAAGTGTGTGCATGCATGTGTATTCATGAGTGTGAGTGTGTGTGTACGTGAATGTGTGTGTGTTTGCATGTGCATGTATCCGCGTGTGCCTGTTTGCATGTGCAAGCGTGTGTTTGTGAGTATATGCATGTCTGAGTGTGTGTGTGTGTCTGTGTGTGTTTGTGAGTGTGAGTGTGTGTGTGTTGTGTCTGTGAATGCACATGTGTCCATGTCTCTGTTTGTGTGTATGAGAGTGTGTGCATGTGTTTGTAAGTGCGTGTGCATGCGTTGTGTCTGTGAATGCATGTGTATCTGTGACTGTGTTTGTGAGTGTATGCACGTGTGTGTCTGAGAGTGTGTACATGTGTGTGTTCATGAGTGTGAGTGCTTGTATGCACGTGTATGTGCATGTGTGTCCGTGAGAGTGCGTGTGTGTCCATGAGTGTGTGTGCGTGTGTCCGTGAGTGTATGCATGCCTGAGTGTGTCCATGCATGTGTGTGCATGTGTGTGTTCGTGAGTGAGTGTGTGCATGCATTGTGTCCGTGAGTGTGTGTGTCCATGAGTGTGGTTTGAGTGTGCATGTATGTGTGTCCAAGAGCATGTGCATGTGTGTGTTCATGAGTGTGAGTGTGTGTGTGTGTTCATGAGTGTGTGCGTGTGTTCATGAGTGTGTGTGCATGTGTCTGTGAGCGTATGCATGTCCGAGTGTGTCCATAAGTGTGTGTGTGTCTGTGAGTTTGTGTGTGTCCGTGAGTGTGCGTGTGTGTGTCCTTGAGTGTGTGTGTGTGCATGTGTGGGTGCACTCTCAAACCAAGGTCAGGGGCAGCACATCCTCCAACTGGAAGTGCGAGCCTAAGAAGGGCAAATACTTCATTATTTAGATTCGCAAGCTACTCATTAGGCAAGACCAGAGCACTTAGCGAGGAGAGCTGACCTCCAAGTGTAAAATGTTATTAGAAGTAATGACAATGATTATAGGATGAGGGTGTGAGCGGGAGAGAGAAGGCGCAAGAGGTTAATGTCCATTAACTCCAGGGAATTAGGGACTGCGCTTCTGCCTCTGCCACCTCCGACTGGACCTAACGGTCTGTTTATTTACCTCATGGGGAGCTCTTAGCACATCAAAAAGGTGTTTAAAACCAACCCCCCAACAATTAGCTTTGGGAAGAAGAGTAAGCATGGACGCAGTTTATCACTCCAAGGGCCCTGCTATCCGAGACTGACGCCTGTCGGTTAAATAAAAGAGATCCTAAGCCCTGCCAGAGAGATCAACCCAGATGCTCATTTGCCAATCATCATCAGTGGACGGAGGGGGGCGGGGGGACTCGGGCGGTGCTCAAGGGCTTTGCTGACACACGAACAATTCATATCTTTCTGCTAATTCGCGTCTTTGGAGTCCAATGTTCCTTTTTGTTCCCAGTGGGAAGAATGGCTCAGGAACAGGTGGAAGTGACTTCCCTAGCTTTGTGCACCTTTCACTGAAAAATAGAATTAGGGCTGGACGCACTGACTCATGCCTGTAATCCCAGCAATTTGGGAGGCCGAGGTGGGAGGAACACTTGAGACCAGGCGTTCAAAACCCCATCTCCATTTTTTGAAAAAAAAAAAAAAAATTCAATTAGAAGTGAGTTGAATCTTGTCGATTAAGAGTCTCGGGATACAAACTTGACCGTAGGGGGTTCCGCATCCCAGTTGGCCTGGATTGAGGGCTTTTCTGGGATGGAGGACTTTCTATGCTAGGACTGGGACTGTTTCCGGCAAGGAGGGATGATTGCTTACCCTACCCGTGCCCCCTCTCCCGGGCCCCGAGTGCGAGTGTTGGGTAGTCCCAGCCTGGAGTAATTGTGGGTAAATGTTGGCCTGCGGTTGCAACCTGTAATCCCAGCACTTTGGGAGGCCGAGGTGAGTGAATTGCCTGAGCCCGCGGGTTCGAGACCCGCCTGGGCAACTTGACGAGACCTCATCTCTACAACAAATCAAAAATTAGCCGGGCATGGTAGCATGCGCCTGTAATTCCGGCTACTCGGAAGGCTGAGGTGGAAGCATCGCCGGAGCCCAGGAGGTCGAGGCTGCGGTGGCCGGGAGCGGCCATTGCACTTCAGTCTGGGTGACAGAGTGAGACTCCAACTCAAAAAAGAAAAAAAAAAAAGAAAAAAGAAAAAGAAAAAAAATTCTACCTCTCCCTACATAGCAAAACAGCCTGGGAACCCACGGGCAGCAGAGTGGGAACAGCACAGACTAGCGAGACCTCTGAAAGGCGCATGTGCAGGGGGGGCGGTGAGGGGTCCCAAAGCTGATCTCATACTGTGACACGCTGCAGATTCTAGGCTCTCTGCCCCCTCCTTCCTGTACAACTGAGGGTGTTATACCAACCGGGGCAATCACGCGCATTCTATACGCGAAACGCACACAATTCTACTGTTTCAGCTGCTGCCTCTGCTTCTGCGATTTCGTATATAAATATCCATGCGTGTGCGTTTGTGTGTACTTTTCCTGACATATTTACGAAGCCCCAGTTTGCCAACCTTCCGGGCATAATGCGAGCATTATTTTTCATCCTAATCTGCTGTAACGACATGTTTTATTATCCCATTTCAGCTGTTTCCATTGCTTTTGTTGTTTCATGTTTTATGTATTTTAACTAATGCTTTAATTTTAGGACGTTGTGCCCTTAGGTGACTTCACAGGGTTTGCTCTGGAAAATCAACGGGGATTCACAGCCCTGGCGACTGAAAGCTCCACCCCCACACAGCATGGTGCAGAGGAGAGAGGCTGGGAATGGAGGGCAGGCCAGGAGGCCAGGGACTTGAGGTCTGGTGTTCATGACACCAAGATGAGGTGGTTCTGGGCTTGTCTAGGGCTTTAGCCTAGTTTTAGCCCTGAAACTAGGCATCCCACATCCCCTCAGCTCTGGACAAACTAGGATGACTGGTCACTTTACCAAGATGGCCAGCATGATATTTAGACGGGCTGCTTCTCAGGAGGTAGGGGTTGTCTGTTTCTCTGTACCACAGAAAGGACCTGGGTTTTGGAATCCCCTCTCCTTAGTTTCAAACACCAGCTCTACCGATCCTATCATAGACATTTGAATCTGGCAAAGTCACTTAAACCCTCTCTAAGCCTCAATTTCCTCATCTGGAAAACGGGGCTGGTAAAGTATACTTTGCAGAACTGCAATCAGGGACAGAGGGAGTAATGCATGTCCTATGCCTGTCACACACAGGGAGCCGCTGAGAGATGGTGGCACTTCTCTAACTGGCTGTGGGGTCTTGGCCTGCTAGTTCCCTTCTCGGGGGCTTCCTTTCCCTGCTCTCCAACCTAATAACAAGAGAGTTACTGGATGCTTCCTTTTTCTTAAAAGACAGATCTCACTCTGTCTCCCAGGCTGGAGTGCATGGCGTGATCATAGATCACTGCAGACTTGAACTCCTGACACAAAAATCAGCTCACTTTAATTGTTTTTTTAATAGACAGATGGGGTCTGGCTGTGTTGCCCAGGTTGATTTTGAACTCCTGGCCTCAAGCCATCCTCCTGCCTCAGCCTCCCAAAGTGCTAGGATTACAGGAATAAACCACCACCACACTGAGCCCCCAGACAGGACACTCTCATGTGTTCAAAGTCCATATCAGGTGGCAAAATGAAGGACTGAGGCCAGCACCCGGACCTCCCAGACTTAAGCACCAAGGAGTCTGCATAGCCCATCAAGACACTTTGGCAGTGGAGGCAGAAGAAACACAGAGGAATAATAATAATAATAATGATAATAATAAAAACCTCCTCTGTTTCCTGAAAGCATCCATGTGCCAGGCAAGCCCTGTATCAAGCACTGCTCTCTGCCTTCCCGTGTAATCCTCCCACAGGACACCGTGCAGGTAGGTGAGACGATAACCTCCTTTTGCAGATGAGGAGATGAGTACTCAGAGAAATGAAGACGTTTACTAAAGATCACACAGGGCCGGGCTCAGTGGCTCAGCCTGTCATCCCAGCACTTTGGGAGGCCGAGGTGAATGGATTGCCTGAGCCCACGTGTTCAAGACCAGCCCAGGAAACTTGGCAAGACCTCGGCTCTACAATAAATCAAAAATTAGCCAGGCGTGGTAGTGCGTGCCTGTCGTTCCAGCTACTTGGGAGGCTGAGGCGGAAGGATCGCTAGAGCCCGGCAGGTCGAGGCTGTGGTGGCCAGGAGCGTGCCACTGCACTCCAGTTTGGGCGACAGAGTGGGACTCCAACTCAAAAAAAAATCACACAGCAAGCAATGATCAAGTTGGCTTTGGACACTTCATGGTGACACAGTGCCACACTCTACCACAATGTCTTGCCTGAGAGTGGAGGGCCACGCAGGCTGTAAGGCATAGAAAGCAAGAAGAGAGGGAAGGCCGCTGGAGGGCGCTAAGGAGTCCTCTGGTTATTGGGCCTCACTAACCCTCTCCAACCTGGAAAACCCCTCTCTGTTCCCAGCCCAAGGTAGCAAATGGGGTGAGGCCCAGCCTTTAACACCTGCCGTTCCCTTCCTCTTTCTTCCTCACACTCACATCACATCTGGGCCCCCCTGCCTCTTTTGTATCTTGAGTGGAAATGTCATTTATTACCCTTTATTCCCACATGTCCTCTTTCTGAAAACCTCCTATTCACCCTGCAAAGCCCAGCTCCTCCGTGTCCGGGACCTTATCCCCTCAAACTCCCTCTGGTGGCTTGTTTGTGGTTTAATCATTGCATCTTCCTAGTGCCTGACACAAAATGATGGAAAGATGGTGGAAAGTTTGTGGGTCAGAAAAGTCCCAGCTATTTGTCTCATGCCACTTGGATGGCAATCGGCTGACGTGTTTCGGACCCTAGAGATATGCCACCACACACCGTGTGTTTCACTCTCACAGTGCCACAGGAAGTGGGCAGCATCAGTCCTATTTTCCAGATTAGCATAAACAAACCACAGCCTGTGAGCCGGCTGTTTTTGTCAATAAAGTTTTATTGAACACAGCCATGCTCATTCATCTATGTATGCCCTGGCTGCTTTTATGCTGCAGTGACTACGCTGAATAGTTGCCACGGGGACTGTATGACCCCCAGAGATATTTACCATCTGGCCCTTTGCAGGAAACAGTGTGCCAACCCTTGTAAGTCAAGAAGAAGAGCCGAGGTTCAGAGAGGCTTAGCGATGGGCCCCAGTTATCTCAGCGAGCTAAGGACAGCCCAGGGCTCAAACCTGGAAACCCAGACTTCAAGGGGAATGCTCTTTCTGTGACCCAAAGTCACCCTTGCTTTCTTCCAAGGCTCCTTTCCATGGACACCGGCCTCTCCCACTTCCCTCACCCCCCCACCCATGCTCTGCATCCTACCCCAGAGGAGGCTGTCACTAGGTTTGGGGACCCCGGGGCAGCAGCTGGCCGCTGCCCCCAGGGTTCAAGCACGGGTGCTTAAGACAAGGGGGTGGGGTCGGGAAGTTTTGCGGGTGTGATTGTTTTCGTGTTTGAAGAATGACAATGCATTTGAGAAAGACCCTCATGTCACTTACTGATCTCACTTTCCAAGCACTTACAAAGAAGCCAGTGGCGCAAAGGGAGTCAACCCTTGCTAACTGTTCTGCTGTTTCCAGAACAGAAGGGCCATCTCTGACAAGGCTTGCGCAGGGCAGGGCCTCCTCTGGGTCTTGGGACCGCCCCCCAAGGCAGGAGACAACATTCCTTCCCACATCCCACATCCAGGCTCCTCGGATGTCCCTTCCCCTGATCCCCACCCGCACTCACCTTCCCAATTCCTGATCGCCACCCCCAGCCCCCGTTGCCCTGCATCTCCAGGGGTCTGCATCCTCCCCCCCCCAGCCCTGGGAGCTTTATTTCAAGCTGGGATACCATGACAGCTCATGTTCCTTTTGCTTTTTCCTTTTAATAAAGCTGTTTTGTGTCTCCACCCCCCCCCCACATTCCTCCCATCTTAGTCTTCCCTTTCCCCCTCCTGTAGGAAATGTCTTGGATTCTCTCACTGGGGTGTAATGGTTAAATTGCTACCAGCTGATTAAACAGCAGCAGTCGAAGCTGTAATCCTCAGCGTTCGGGAACCTGGGAAGCCAGGGACGAGTGCCCTGACCGCTCAGCCCCTGCTGACCCCCCTGCGATGCGCCCCCCAGTCTCCCTCCTTTCGTTTGTCCCCGGTCGCTTAATAGAATCTGCTGGAAAGGGGCAAGGCGGGGGGAGTGGAGGGGGAAAGAGGGGAAGGAGTCTCCACCCGCTGTGGCCCAACCTCCAAGGAATGTGGGCTCCCACTCCTGTCCCTTTCCTGTCCCCTGCAAAACCACACACACACACACACACACACACACACACACACACAGGCTTGCTTGCACATGCACATGCTCAAACTCACTCATATGTTCACACACTTAGACACGCTCACGTGTCCACAGACATTTGCACACACACACAGTCACCCATTCACACGGTCACTCGTTCACACGTGTACCACGCACACACTTTCTCATAGGCATGCATACATACTCGCACACAAACACATACGCACTCATGCTCACCTACGATCCCACGTGCATAAACACACGATGGCGCGCAGACTCACAGCCACACGTGTCCGCGACCTCCAGACCCAGGCTCTGTCTCATTCTCTGCAGAATGACCGAAGACCAGATGAAGGAGAGTAACCCCCACCTGCCCCGCCCCTTCCTCCTGGGAAATCTTTCTCCCTGGGAAATCCCCCCAACCCTCCCACATCCCAACCCCCACACACAGGGGAGGGCCAGAAGGAAGGGGAAGGGTGAGATCAGAGAGGGGATCTAGGAAGTGACAAAACGCAGGCTGTGGCGTGGGCAGCCTGGGGACTGACCCGGGCTCTCACAGCTGCAGGGTCATGGAGTCAAGGCTGCCTTTCTCCTAGCCTCTTTAGCCTTATTTGTGACCTGGGGGCAGCAGCCTCGCAAGGTGGCCATGAGGCTCCAGTGGGTGGATGCACAAGGCGCTCGGCCCAGCCAGGCGCAAAGCGTGCGTTACCCCGGCGGTCTGCGCCGCACACAGGGTGCCTTCCAAAGGGGCATGATCTCTAAACATGGGCCACCCCGAAGGCTGCGTGCTCTGGGCTCCTCGCTGGATTCTCTCGACCCTCAGTTCTTCACTTGCAAACTGGCCCGCGACAGTCAGACGAGACCCCACATGCGCAAGGGTGCAGTTGGACCCTAGAGCGTGCCAGGCTCCTAGCCACGGTCGCGCTTCCGTGTGGTTAACATGGTTATCGACTCAGGCACTCCGCTAAGAATACAGCGAACAACCGGCCTCCTTGGGAAAGCTTATTCCTGTGGAAAGTATAGGTCATAGGAGTGGCCTCAGGCATCCTCCGCCCCCCACCCCCTTATTCAAACCAGCCAAGAGCCTAATGGATAAAGAGGAACTGGCTAGGAGCTGGCCACCCTTCCAAGCCCGCTCCTCTGCGAGGCAACTTTCTCTTTCCACTGGGAGGAAGAAGCCTCCCAGGGGGTAGGGAAGAGCAGACGCAAGGGCTGCCCTGCCTGAGGGCTGTAGGTCAGACTCTGGAGTGGATTGAATAGCACCCCTCCCCCATTCGCAGCCACCAGGAACCTCAGAATGTGACCTTATTTGGAGATGCGGTCTTTGCAGATGTGATGCAGGTAAGAATCAAGATGAGATCATGTTGTGTGAGGGTGAGCCTTAAATTCAGCATGAGAGTCCTAACGAAAGATGGGGAAAGACACCAAGACACAGAGAAGAAGGCCATGTGGAGACAGAAGCAGAGGTTTGAGGGAGGCAGCTGCAAGCCAAAGGACTCCGGGAGCCACCAGGAACTGGAAGAGGCAAGGAAGGTCTCTCCCTCAGAGCCTTCGGAGGAATGGTGACCCCACTGACAGCTGGTTGTGAGACTTCCGGCCTCCAGAGCTGTAAGAGTGATACATTTCTGTTGCTTTCACCCACCCAGCATGTGGTAATTTGTTAGAACAGTCATAAGAAACTGATACACCTTGCAAAGCATGAGTCAGTGATTCCATTTTACAGATGGAGAAACTGAGGCACAGAGGGGGGAAAGTCCTTTATCTAAAAACCACACAGTTGCTTGGAAGGAAAGGTAGGATTCCAACCCAGGTCTGTCTGATTCTAGCGCTTGGACCCTGTACCACAGAGTTCCCCAAGAAGGGGCATTTCTGCAGGGGAGAGCCGTGGTGAAAGATGCAAAGAAACAAGAGGTGCCTTCCTAGGAAGCCAGCCAGCAGGCCGGCTGGGAAGCCATGGCGAATGATTCTGGAGATGGGACGTGCTGTCTCTGGCATCCTTTCCTAGGCTGAGAGGCCACTGGTCACTCCCAACACCCAATCCACTCCCAAGCCTGCTTCTCAAGCCTCCTACTACCCGGGGCTGAGCAGAGCCATGGGAAGCTGTGGGACTAAGCAGCTGGGGTCCAGAATATTCTTCCTATCTGGGACACCCTCCCTGCACCCACCTTGTGGTGGGCTAAGAGCTGCTACACCTGCCACAGGGGGCTGGGGAGTATTTGCCTGGAGGTAGGAGCAACACATAAGGAGGCACGGTTTCTCAGGTGGTTGAGACATCCATGAACCTTAGACTGAGCGCCTCCTTAAAAATTGCACCTGGCTTGCCTCGCCCTGTTCCTGGCCCCAGCCCGGGGCACTTTATCAGAGGAACTGAGGGCCTTCCAGACCCACTGGCAGTCACACAGACCTGGGTTCGAATCCTGACTTTGGCCACGTAGTAGCTAGGTGACTATGGATGGGTCTGTTCTCTTACTTGAGCTCGGTTTTCCCGTCTATAAAATGGAGGTCAGAGAATAAAACTTACCTCGTAGGTTGTGTGGAGATTTCATGAGAGTCTACAAAGAAAGCACCCTGGCACTGATCATGCTAACTGTTATTATCATGTTTTTTTGGTGTTGTGTTTGTTTGGCAGCTCAGAAAGAGGAAGTTAGTGGGTAGCAAAATGAATAATGGCTGCCTCTGGGAACAGATCAAAAGGTGGCCAGCCAAGTGGACTAGCCGGTTGGGTGTATCGTCAGAGTTAACAACCCAGGTAATTTCTTGTTTAAGAAAAGCCCAGAATCATACTGGGAGGCTTCAGTGGACACGCAAAGCTGCGGGGACGTTACTTGTCAGCCTCTTCCTCCGGTCTGGACAGGTGTCACTGAGTCTTCCTAGGTACCACCCAAGGCGTCTCCTGGTGAAGGAACACTAGAAAAAAAGTCCCGCCTCCTCCCATATTCAGCTCTGGCTATCTGAGCTGGTCACCTCTTGATGTCATGTCTGTTTCCATCAAAGCCGGAAAGGACTCGTTGAGCTGGGTCACCAGTGATAAGGGCGGGTTGGATTGAGCCTCCGAATCCGATCCTAGCCCAGGCGACAGATCTTTTCTAAAGTTCAGCTCTGGTGGGATCCTCTGCCCACGTGGGGTTCATACTCCCACTGCCACAAGTTCACAGTTCTCTGGGCCAATAGCATGCAGTCCACCAGCCTCCACCACCACCCACAGGCAAGGAGGCAGACAGTTCCTCCGCCTAGTGTACCCGCTTTTATTTTTAATCCCATTGATTTGCTCTCCTGACCCTTGCTCCCATCCAGAAAGAGGGGCATGCATCCAATATCCCCATATCCGGTCCTTTTTTTTCTTAAGGGCTGGGCCGCCTCTGGTGAAGGCCACACCCTCCTCCTGATTTTCCAGCTCAAACTGCAGCCCTTGCTGGCTTCCTGGGGCTTGGCTTGAACCCAGCACCTGACTCTGTGCCTTTGCCAGGCTCCTGATGCAGAGGCAACATTTGTGCTTCTCTATCAGCAAGAGTAATTAGCACGTTGCTAATGAGAGCTGCTACCATTTATTGAGCTGTTACTATGCACCAGACTCTGTGCTAAAAGCTTTCCCCACGTTATCTCATTTAGACCTGGCGATAACCTAAAGGGAAGATGATTATTTGATGGATGAGCACATTGAAGATGCACAGGCAGGAAAGCTGCCCGACCAGGGTCACACATTTGGAGAATCAGGATGCGAATACAGGTCTCTTCCACTTCACACTGCGGGCCCTAAACTTCCTAATAAACTACACTGTGCTTGTGGCCATTAGCCCCCAGTCTTGGCTTCTCATGTACCCTTGGGTGTCAGATTTGTGAGAACAAACAGAGAGGCACAGCTACTACTATTGTTTTTAATTACAGAAACTTACGTCGGGCATAAGGTTAGACGTTCACGTCTGTAATCCCAACACTTTGGGAGGCCGAGGCAAAAGGATAGCTAGAGCCCAGGAATTCAAGACCAGCCTAGGCAACAGAGTGAGACCTCATCTCTACAAAAAAAATTTTAAAAATTAGCTGGGCATGGTGATAAGTGCCAGCAGTCCCATCTACTTGGGAGGCTGGGGCAGGAGAATTGCCTGAGCCCAGGAAGTCGAGGCTGTGGTAAGCCGTGATCGTGCCTCTGCACGCCAGCCTGGGTGACAGAGTGAGACCCTCGACTCAGAATAATAATAATAAAATGATATAAACTCACAATTAAATAAATTATATTGAAAGGCAAGAGGCTAGGCATGGTGGCAAATGCTTGTAATCCAAGAGATTTGGGAAATCAAAGCAAGACAAGTGTTTGAGCCCAGGAATTTGAAAATAGTCTGGGCAACACAGTAAGATCCCTGTCTCTATAAAATTTTTTTAGAAAATTAGCCAGGTGTGGTTCAGTTACAATAGGCTGAGATGGGAGGATCACTTGAGGCCAGGAGTTCAAAGCTGCAGTGAACTATGACCATGCCACTGCACTCCAGCCTGGTTGATAGAGTGAGACTCCACTGCTAAAAAAGAAAGAAAGAAAGAAAGAAATAGAAAAAGACAAAAGTAACAATACCCAAAATGCCTTCTTAATTAATTTACTACATTTTTCCATTACCTATGCTTTTTTTTTTTGAGTTGGAGTCTCACTTCATTGCCCAGACTGGAGTGCAGTGGCACGCTCACAGCACCCCAGCGTTGGCCTGCTGGGTGGGCACCAGTGATCTTTCCACCTCAGCCTTCCAAGTAACTGGAACTACAGGTGCGTGCTACCACGCCCAGCTAATTTTCTATATACTGTAGAGACAAGTTCTCACCAAGTTGCCCCGGCTGGTCTCGAACCACGGGCACAAGCAATCCGCTCACCTCAGCCCCCCAAAGTGCTGGGATGACAGGCTGAGCCACCGAGCCTGGCCTTACCTATGCTCTTGAGATGACTTATGTCTTTTTTTTTTTTTTTTTTTTTAGTTGGAGTCTCACTCTGTCGCCCAGACTGGAGTGCAGTGGCCGCTCCCGGCCACCGCAGCCTCGACCTGCTGGGCTCCGGCGATCCTTCCGCCTCAGCCTTCCAAGTAGCTGGAACTACAGGAGTGCACTACCACCCCCGGCTAATTTTTGATTTATTGTAGAGATGAGGTCTCGCCAAGTTGCCCAGGCGGGTCTCGAACCCACGGGCTCAGGCAATCCACTCACCTCTGCTTCCCAAGGCACGGGATTACAGGCTGAGCCACTGAGCCCGGCTGACTTATGTCTCTTATATCTTTATGGAGAAAATACTATGCAATGGCCCCTACCGTCCCTCTTCCCAGCTCTGTGTTCAGTGGCCTCGCTGATAGCTTGACATTGGCCTTGGTGGAAGTATTTACACCATGGAAACTGGCAAATGCTACCCATTGGAGTTTTTCTCCAGAGAGTTAGTTACTAAACATTTACCAGCACAACACTGATTTCAACGTCTGTGGGAGGTATTATAATCCCCTTTAAACAGATGAAGCAATTGAGGCTCAGGAATGCTAAGTGATTTGCTCAAGGTCAACTACCATGAAGTAGTGAAGCCGGAAGCTGATCCCAGCTCATGCCGTTTCTACTGCATAGACACACCTTCATGATTGCTGAGGAAGAAAAAAATTCAGACAGTCATTTCTTCCCAACCTACCTCCACCCCAGATCCTGCCTTGTGTTTGGTTAGTAGAAGCAGAAGGTTGTCGGGAGTGGATTTCGGTAGCAGAGGAGTAAATCCTGCCTGGGGAGGAGGGAGAGTGAGACAGAAAGATGACAAGTTGAAGTTTTACACAGACAGAAATCTCATTCCACTCACTTGAGCATTCAAGAGCTAGCGCTAAGTTGGCCAATTAAGAGTAATTTCATCTCTAGCGTCTCTTTGAGAGTTATTTAAATAAGACTTGAAAATTAATCTTTCATTTATCCCAAGAATAAAACAACATTCCTACTTTCCCCTCAAATTGGGCCACTCTTTTCAAAATGACGAGGTGTGTCAGATTAACCTTACTCGTCCCAGACGTGAGCTGCAGCTCTTCCAGAACTAGATGGACCTAGTGCAGTGCATTGCTTCCTTCAGTTACACATGTATTTTTATGTAGATTCCGAGTCCCTCTTGTGAAAGAACCACGAGCTCAGCAAATATCAGAAGAGCCCGAAACTCATCACTTGGTAAATATCATTTGTGCAGCGTTTAAGAGGGCAGAGAACTTGGCCTGGGTGCCCTAGAGGGACATGATCCTTGCTCCTGGGAATTTTCTAATCCTGTCAGGGACTCACAGGCAAGCACATTACTTAATGGCTGAAGAACAGGTGGAGAGGAAATGCAATTATTAAACAGAGAACTACTCAACAGCTATGATTCGAGAGATGCAAACTAAAACAACACTTAGAAATAATTTTTTTTTATTTTGCGTTGGAGTCTCACTCCGCCGCCCAGACTGGAGTGCAGTGGCACACTCATGGCCACCCCACCATCGACCTGCTGGGCTCCAGCGATTCTTCCGCCTCAACCTTCCAAGTAGCCATAACTACAGCTGCGCACTACCAAACCTGGCTAATTTTTTATTTATTGTAGAGACGAAGTCTTGACAAGTTGCCCAGGCTAGTCTCGAACCCGTGGGCTCAGGCAATCCACTCGCCTCGGCCTCCCAAAGTGCTGGAATGACAGACTGAGCCACCGAGCCTGGCCGCCAGAAATAATTTTTACAAATTTTCAAGCCCACAGAGTTGAGGCGGGGGAGAAAAACAATGCTGGTGAGAATTTGGTGAGACAGATGTTACTGCAAACTCTCTCAGTTGTGGTGTAGAAGATTGTCTTAGTCTGTCTGGGCTGCTAGAACAAAGGACCATTGACTGGGTGGCTTAGAAACAACAAGAATTTATTTCTTGCAGTTCTAGAGGCTGGAAGTCCAAGATCAGGCTGCCAGAATGGTTAGGTTTTGGTGAGGGCTCTCTTTAGGGTTACAGATGGCTGCCTTCTCGTTATAGCCTCTCAAGGAAGAGAAAAGGCAAGAGAACTCTCTATGGTCCCTTGCATAAGGGCACTAATCCTATCCACAGGCTTAACCTTCATGACTTAATTACTTCTCCAAGCCCCACTTTCTCATGTCATCTAATCAGGGAGCTAGAACGTAAACGTATTCATTTTGGAGGTTCAAACTTTCATCTTGGACTCATTCTCCCTTCTTCGGGCGAGAGCATCCCATCATTCCTGGGGGCGGTCCATCCTTGCACTCTTCATAGAGTTGAGGGGAACTGTTTCCACCTCCGGCTTCTACAGGTATATGATGGGCAGGCTTCTAAGATGCCCCATCCCATGATCCCTGTCTCTGGGTATTTACTCTCCTGTGGGATCCCTTCCTCTCTAGTGTAGAGTGAACCTACACTCGTCTAATCAGTAGAATACAGCAAAAGTAATGCAACGTCACTTCCATGATTGAGTGACGAAGATTGTGACTCTGGTCTTGTCGGAGGACCTCTCGACTGCCCCCTCAACTTGCCTACTGTGATAATGCCAGCTAGCATCAAGGAGATCCCATGTGGTAAGGAACTAGGGGCAACCTCCAGCCAACAGCCGACGGGCAACAGCCAGTGAATGAGTTTAGAAGTAGATCCTTTCCCAGCTGAGCCTCACATGAGACTTTGAACACAGGGCCTACAACTTGAGAGCAGCCTGGTGAGAGAGTGGGAGAAAGAGGACCCAGCTACGCTGTGCCTGAATTCCTGACCCACAGAAACTGTGAGATAATACATGTCCATTGTTTTAAACTGCTACATTTCAGGGTAATCTGTTAACTAAGACCAGTTGGATGTGTGACCCAGGTCTAACCAATCAGAGCACTGCATTCCTCCAGTCACAATGATTAGCTCAGAGATGTCCATACCCAATCAGAGAAATCAGAGCTGTTTCTGGGATTTTTGCAAGGTCTGAGGAATGAGATGCTCTGTCCATTGGTCTTAGAGTTGGGATCTGCCAAAAGCTACCATGTGAAGAGGATCTACCTGAGAATAAAATAAAGCAGCACCAAGAAATAAAACTCCAGGCCCTGATGACATTGTTTGACCCCCTGGATCCAACCTTTCCTGAAACTGTACACATGGACTCTTTAACTAAATAATAAATACTATCTACTACTTGTCATTTTGTGTTGAGCTTGGCTCAAGGTCTCTGTTAAAGCCTCTTTTAGCCACTCATTTAATAGGTATTCATTGAGTTTTTACTACGTGGTAAGGGCTCTGGGGGAATAGAAGGATTAAAATTAGTTCTAGAACCTGGTTTCAAGGGACTGTGGTTCTGAACGGTAAAATGCTGCATATGTACCTATGGCAGAAACATAAGCTCCTCAGTTTCAGAAATACCTTTTTTTTTTTTTTTGACTTGGAGTCTCACTCTGTCGCCCAGACTGGAGTGCAGTGGCCGCTCCCAGCCACCGCAGCCTCGACCTGCTGGGCTCCAAAGATCCTTCCGCCTCAGCCTTCCGAGTAGCTGGAATTACAGGCATGCGCTACCACGCCCAGCTGATTTTTTGATTTATTGTAGAGATGAGGTCTCGCTGCCCAGGCGGGTCTCAAACCCGCGGGCTCAGGCAATCCACTCACCTCAGCCTCCCAAAGGCACAGGATTACAGGCTGAGCCACCGAGCCCAGCTGAAATACCATTCTTTATTCACATGTATTCTCTCAGTATCTAACATTCAGTAGGTGCTTACTAAATGTTTATTGATCCTAAAAGTGCAGAGCAAGTGCTCTGAAACTGAAGTGCAAGGACAAACCATTTTCCTGGAGAATTGGGAAAGGCTTCATGAAAGAGGAGATATTTGAGCCCCCTCCCCCCGGGTTTGAATGGAGGAGCTGGGTGGAACCTGTAAGGACGAGGGAAAGGACATCTCCAGGTGAGGGAAGTAGTATGCACCTGGAAGAGCATTGTGTACATGGATCCATTTGACTGGAGTATAATGCAGATGAAGGCAAGTATGAGAACTAAGGCTAGAAAAGTAGGATGGAGCAAGAGCTCTGATGGTTTTGAATACAAGATGTATTTGTTAACTAGTACTATGCAAGAAATAGACCCCAGACTTAGCAGTTTACATAAATGTTTGTTATCCCAAAGTTTCTGCAAGTTAGTAATTCAGGAGCAGCTTGGTTGGGAGGGATTCTGGCTCAGATTCCCTCATGAGGTGACAGTCATGATGGCAAGTGGAGCTGTAGTCTCATCTGACGGCTTGACTGGGGCTGGAGGATCTGCTTCCAAGATGACTCCCTCCTGTGCCTGGCAAATTGGTGCTGGCTATTGGCAGGAGACCCCAGTGCTGTGCCACAGCCTCCCTTACCCCCATAAGGCTGCTTGGACATCCTCATGACATAGTGGCCAGCTTCCCTCCAAATAAGTGACCCGACACAGAGCATGGGTCAGAAGCCACAATGTCATTGCCTTGGAAGTCTTATTCCATCATTTTCTGCAATAAGCTATGGATTACACAGCTCAGTCCTTTTCAATGTGAGAAAGGACTACAGAGGTATTTACAAAGGGTTGTGACCCCCAGGAAGCAGGGATCATTGGGGGCCATCTTGGAGTCTGGCTACCATTAGTAATAATAGTTATGCATTTGGCTGCAGGTCACAGAAAACCCCGTGAATAGGGACTTGTGCTTTATGAACCTTTACTATTTATTTAGCAAAGGGTCAAGAGGCACATGGGCCCAGTAGTGTCAGGGCTCACAGTGTCATCAAGGACCTTAGGCTATTTTACTTTTTTACTCTGCCAACCTCAAGGTATTGATGTCTGTTCTCATGATCACAATAAAGCTGCCAAAGCACCAGGCATCACATCCTCACATGACAGTGTCAAATACAGGATAGGAGAATAAGGAACGGTATGGGGAGAGAGGAGTGATTCTCATGCAATTCTTTTCCTCTTGGGAACTTTTTTCCAAGACTCCTCGGTAGATGTCCCTTTATATCTCATTGTCTAGAAATGGGTCACATGCTTATCCCTAGACCAATGACTGGCAAAGGGATATGACACCGCCATTTTTGTTTTTAAACTTAGACATGATCCATTTGTGTGGGCTGGACAGAGTGATGTCTTGAACAATATCCTGGGAATTTATCTAGGAAGAAGAGGTCATGGTTTTTGGGTGGGTGACCAAAAGTGTCTGCCATCATCATTCTGATTATCCTAGATCACATTTATTGGACACTTTCTACCGACCAGGCCCTGGACCAAGCAGTTCATGTGCATTGACTCATTATCGTTCACGTCACCCAAAGAGCTAGATTCTACTTGGTACCCATTTATTAGGGGTTGACTTGTGTCCTCCCCAAAATTCCTATGTTAAAGTCCCAGCCCATAGCACCTCAGAATGTGACTTTTGGAAATAGGGCCATTACAGATGTGCTTGGTTAATACGAGCCCATCAGGGTGGGCCCCTAATGCAATATAACCAACGTCTCTACCCAAAGGAGAAATGTGAGCAGAGAGACACAGAGAGAGAAGATGACGTGAAGACACCAAGGAAGAAGATGGCCGCCTCCCAGCCAAAGGGAGAGGCCTGAAACTGATCCTTGTCTCCCAGCGCTCGGAGGGAAACGACTCAACCAACGCCTTAATTTCAGACTTCCAGCCTCCAGAACTGAAGCCTGGAAAATAACATTTCTGTTATTTAAGCCACCCAGTTTGTGGTGCTTTGGGAGGGCAGCCCTCATAAACGAATACACCATTTTTCAGAGTAATGGCTTGGAAAAGTGGAGCAAATCTCCCCAAGTCACCCAGCAATGATTTCAACCCAGGTCTCTTCACCACAACTCGACAATAAATCACTTCCAGCAGGTGATAGGGAGCTAGACAAGGTTTGAGTGGGAGAGTACGCCCATCAGAACCAAGTTTCAGGAGGAACGCCATTATATTAGAAGTCTGAGACGTTCCTTTTCATGTCTAACATCAAGCTCTTTTATGCTGGGCTGACTGCCTCTGGTCTGGTTTCTAGGAGACAGGCAGAACCCCTCCTCATAAAACCTCCATTCAGAGGAGAAGTAGGTAATTAAGTCCATCTTAGCCATCTCCTCCCCATTCCTTTATTCTTCGTCTTGGGGACCTGTGGTCTCTGTCTTTGATCTTTCCTCGCTCTGCCCTGAAGCTTCCCCAGACACAGAAGGAGGCTTGAACAGAGTGTGAAAAGGACCCGGCACTGACACACAGGCGATGAGACCAGGAAGGAGTGCTGGCTGGAAGTGAGATGGCCTGGGGTCTGGGGCTGGCCCTGCCACACACAGCCTGGCGATGGTGAGCCTTGGACCCCCGTCCACCAGGCAGAAGCAGACGATGCTGTCTCCAAACTCCCTTTTGTGGCTCTGATATCCAAAGCCATCTAAGAGGGTGGAACGTCCACTCTCCACTTCAAAAGGTTAAATGTGGACGTCAGGGCCAGGCGTGGTGACTCACGCCTGTAATTCCAGTACTTTGGGAGGCCAAGGCAGGAGGACTGCTTGAGCCGGGGAGTTCAAGACCAGCCTAGGCAACCTAGCGAGACCTCGTCTCTACAACAAATAAAAAAAAAAAAATCAGTCGGGCATGGTGGCGCACGCCTGTCACCCCAGCTACTCAGGAGGCTGAGGCAGAAGGATCACTTGAGCCCAGAAGGTCGAGGCTACGGTGATCATGCCACTACACTGCAGCCTGGGCAACAGAATGAGACCCCCAACTCAAAAAAAAATGTGTACATCAGGCTCACATTTTTGGTTGGAGAGAGAATAAATAAGGAGCTGGTTCTTCTATCTTGAGTCACTACAAGCTCCTCTCCCAGCCCCAGCCCTCCCCCTCCCTGAGGCCTCCTCCCAGTCCATTCTCTTTTCAGTTTACAAGGCTGTTATTCCTGCCAAATGAGTCATTGATGTGGGAAAGTTAATTTATTTTGGCAGACATCCCCATTCCTCCGAGAAATGGAGACTAGGGCACCTACTGTTGCAGAAGACCCACGGTATTGTGGTGATTCACTCATTCCTCCCTGCATTCATTCATTCTCAGAACACAGGAATTTTTTTTTTAACAAACACACACTGGAAACCCCACGTACAGTTTTCTTTCTTGGGGAGTAGATGTGAGAATTAAATGAGATAATATGTAAAAATGCTTATATAATAATAACAGCTAATCTTGATTGAGCACGTCGTATGTGTCAAGCAGGTAAGCCTCTTAACCCGCTTTATTTATTCCCTTTAATCCTAATGCTGCTCTATGGGGCAGGGATGACTATTATCTTCGTTTCAGAGATCCCAGAGATTGAAGCTCAGGGAGGTCAAGGTGACCTGGCCGCAGTCATTACACAGCACATAAGTGGCAGAGGGAAGTTGAGCCCAGGGGACCGGCTCTGAGCCTGCAATTAAAAACACACTGCAGTTTCCTCTCATCGTGCCCACATGTATAAGGCGCTGACCACGTGGCAGGCACCGAACTTAGAACTTGCTGCTCCTGTCCTGTCTTACTCACTCTCCACACAAAGCACCTGTGACGCAGGTACAGCGATTAGCATCTCTGTTTTCCAGCTGAGCAAACTGAGGTTTGGGGAAGTGCAGCAACTCGGCAAGGAGGCTCAGCTATTACACAGCAGAGCAGGCAGAAAGACAGCAGTCTGGGCTCTGAGAACACTTGCTTTCATTGTGAGCAGAGAGCCTGGCACGTAGGACAAGAACGCACCGTTTTGGTTAGCCACACTCACCATCAGCACCACAGTCACTTTTCTTGGTACACACGCATTGTCCCTGGCAAGAGGTCCTATGATGGAGACAATGCTGTGCGTTCTCCAAATTGCATGTCCTCATTTTCTGAGACACAAATGGAAGCCAGCAGTGACTGCGCTCTGACTGATGGAATGTGGGAGTAAGCGGTGAAGGCTACTTCTAGGCTGAGATCTTAAAACAAAAAATTTAAAAATCCCATAATCTGTCTGCTGGCCGGACATAGAGGAGGATCCCATGGAAGATTCTAAGCCCCTGGGGGACAGTGAAACCACTGAATGGCAGCTGACTGGATCCCTGAACGACTGCATGGAGCAAAGCTCTTTCCAACCTCCCAACTGAGTTGTACTGGACTGTGGTGTGGATGTCAATCTTTACTGGGGTCCTCACTGTCACAGGGCTATTTCGACAGCAGTTATCTACCTTCACTCATACAGATGTTACAAGAAGTGTTTTTTATATAATCACATTCTGGTCTAGGGTTGCCTTTGGGAAAGGATTCACTTCTACCACAACTCCAGCTTTCCCCATGTTGGAAGCTTGGCACACTGTAGGCTCTCGTAAATATTTGTGGAAGGGACTGAATGAACCTCCCATCTCAGAGGTCGTTGGCCCACGGGGAAGCTTTCTGGATGCTGATGGGAAGGTCTTATTCACACAACTCTGTCTTCCCTCCTTCCTCAATGCACACACTGATTCACCCTGCACAGCCCCAGCACAATGCTGGGGAGACAACCCCAGATGTAACATCAAGAACCTGCCTGTCAAACCAGACGTCACTATCCAAATATCCCACTGACTTCATATCATCCCAACTGGCTGTAAAATCCAGGAAAAGCCGAGCAGAGTGGGCTCCAAGCTGCACACACCACCTTCAGATGTTTACAGAAAACCAATGCACGAGGATTTGCTCGAAAGCTAAATTTCCTCTTAGCCAAAGCCCAGAAATACCTTTTAAACCCTGAGCAAATAAGCCAGAGAAGAAGGCATTTTCCCTGTGACAGAGCCTTCAGAGCCTGGAGATCTTCAGCTCTTCAAGGAAACAAGCTTGCTGCAAAAGTCAGCTTCAGGGGACCCCTTCGCTGGCCACAGCCGGGACTTGGCAGGCTTGCCCTCTGGTCCCAGCCCAGATGGTACAAACATCCACAAGACCCAGGCCTGACTTCAGACTGCAAGTAGAACGGCCTCAGAATGCACATCTCTGGGTCCACTCAGAGAGACAGTGTTGGCTCAAAATAAAATAAAAACGAGCCATTGTTTTAAAGTGAGTCAACCAACCAAATCCTTCTCCCTGTGGAATGTTACACTGAATAAAAATTTGCTAGACCCAGCACCCACATGGAGATTGATTGCTGGCATGTATTGAGCACTTACTATGTGCCAAGCAAGGACTTTACACAGGAGCCCCGTGGAATCTTTACGACAAGCTTCAGAGACAGAAATTATATTTCTCTTTTACCGGTCCAGAAATGGAGACGAAGAGAGGTTAAGATACAAGTTCAGTAGTCCCTGCTACACAGGAGGCTGAAGCAGGAGGTTCGCTTGAGCCCAGGAGTTAGAGGTGGCAGTGAACTATGATTGCACCACTGCACTCCAACTTGGGCAACAAAGTGAGACCTTGTCTGTAAGGAAAAGAGGGGAAGGGAAAGGAAGGGGAGGGGAGGGGAGGGGAGGGGCGAATAAAAGAAACAAGATCAGTTTCACAGTTAGTGAGTGACTGAGTCTGGATTCCAACCCAGCCCAGCATGTCTGGGATGAAGTAGGTCTCAGTCCAAAGCCCAGATCAGCTGGCTCTTGGGCAAGTCATTTAATTTCTCTGCACGCAACAGTTTCCCTGTCAGAAGGCGAGAATACTAATGGTACTTAGCTCGTGAAGATTAAGTGAGATATATGCAAAAGTACCTACAATGTTTGTTTTCTCTCGTTGCATCGCATTTTGTGCCTTGTTTTATTTATAATGCGTTCTTCATGCTGCTGGCAGGTGGAAGCAGAGCTGCCCATGTCTGGGTGAGCGAGAGACTTCAGGGAATCCCGGCCAGGAAGCAGCCGGTGGGGGGAAGGGGACTGAACAGGCACAGGCAGGGGCGAGAAGAGGTAAGGAGGCATCTGGAACAGGGCTGAGTGGGGCCTGGCAGGACCAAGCCAGGCTGCATCCATCGGCAGAACTTGTGAAGATGGACGGCTGGATCAAGTTGGACGTGGACCCCACTAGGTACGGCCACCAGGGCACCCCTCCTTTCTCCTTGGCAGTGGGAAAATGACTGGCCTGCAGGGAAGCTGTGGACTGCCGGGAGGGGCAGGATCTGGGAGAAGGAAGGAGCCACGTGAGCAGGAAGAAACAGGAGGGCAGTGTGCTGGCTTCCGGTGGCTGCTGGGACACGTTGCCACAAATGAGGTGGATTAAGACAACAGATGCTTTTTTCTCTCAAGCTGTGGAGGCCAGAAGTCCGAAATTGAGGTGTTGGCAGGGCACCTTCTGAAGGCTTTGGGGAGTGAGTCTTCCTTCTTTCTCCCTGCTTCTGGTGGCTCCAGGCGTTCCTTGGCTTGTGGCCACATCACTCCCATGTCTGCTTTTGTCTTCATATGGCCTTCTTTGTGTTTCTCCTCTTCTCTTTGGAGGACACTTGTCATCAGATATAAGGGCCTCCCTAATCCAGGAGAATCTCACCTTGAGCGCCTTAACTTAGTTACACCTGCAAATACATTTTTTTTCTAATGAAGTCACATTTACAGGTTCTTGTAGACATACCTTTTGCGGGCTACCATTCAACCCACTATAGGGTAAGGAAAAGATAGGGGGCTCATTGCCCCCTAAAAATTAACATCTGTAACTATTTCTTTTTTTTTCTAAGTTGGGGTCTCGCTCTGTCGCCCAGGCTAGAGTGCAGTGGCATGATCACGGCTACCACATCTTCGATGTCCTGGGCTCAGGCGATCCTTCCACCTCAGCCTTTCGAGTAGCTGGGACTACAGGCGCACACCAGCACCCCTAGCTACTTTTTTGATTTTTTTTTTGTAGAGATGGGGTCTCACTATGTTGCCTAGGCTGGACTTGAATTCCTGGACTCAAGCCTTCCTCCTGTCTTGGCCTTCCAAAGTGCTGGGATTACAGATGTAAGCCTGTAATCCCATGCCTGGCCCAGTAACTATTACAATCATTAAAAAGCACAGAATATAAAATAACAGATATCCATGTACCTAGAACCCAAATTTAACAGATCTTAACATTTTCCCATAATTTCTTTGATCTCTGTCTTGGAAAAAAAAGAAGATACAGAACATTACCGATACATCCTTTTTCTTCTTTCTCAGAGATAACCATAGTCCTGAACTTGACCTTTCATTCTTGTGCTTATGGTTATACTTTCTTTTTTCT